>JAILYB010000083.1:614118-1228237 GCA_021437785.1 Rhodomyrtus psidioides
TTTTAGACAATTGTGGCTTGAAGTTTCATAGTATTGTAGCTTTATCATGTTTTGTCAAGAACAAAGTAAATTAGTATATATACTACAAGATCAGTGGGAGGAATTTATTTTCCTTCTGTTCTATGCAGACGATATCTTGCTTGAAAGGAATTTTCTTGAATTATTCCATAAGATGAAGCAGATATTGTCGAAGCATTTTTTACGTGATTGATCTTGATATAGAGTGTTTTGTCCTAGTCATTGAGATTCGTATGGATCATTCTTGTAATGTATTGGTTAAATCCAGGACACATTCACTAGGTGATTACTAAGAAAGTTTTGAGGTACTTAAAGAGGACAAAATATTGTATGCTAATTTACAGACATATTCAGGACCTGCAGCTAATAAGGCATTCGGATTTTAGCTTTGTTAGTTGTCAGGATGATGTGAAGTTGACAACTACAGACATTTATATGTCTACAGAAAAGTGCAGTATTAAAAAAAAAACGTAAACAGAAATCTATGTAATCCTCAATCAAGAAAGCGGAGTTTGTAGTATGCTTGTCAGCTGCTATTAAGGTTATTTGGCTCCGGAATCTCATTAAAGAGTTGACTGTATTTACTTTGTGGATAGACCCATACAGTTGTATTGTGACTATAATTCTGCAGTGTTGTTCATTAACGACAGCATGAGTCGCAAGGGGTCTAAACATCTAGCGGTCAAGTTTTTGACCATAAAGGTAACAGATGAAAGGATGACACTACAGTAGAGCTTATTACACAGATGATAAGGCTGCAGACTCACTAACTTAAAGTCTCTTCCCATACACATTTAGATGACATGTTGCAAATATAAAAGCATCGTGGGATGCTATGACGTGTTAATTGATGGGTTGAGTAAGCATCATGAGATGCTGTTGTTCAGTGGGAGCTGCATTCGATATTTGCTCTAATAAAGTTTACATTTGTGTTTGCTACATTTTGTAACATCTAAATATGCATCAACTCCATTGCATGCAATAAAGTTATAATGATTAAGAGGAGTTGAATACATATATCAGTTGAAAATCTCAAGGCGTTGTGTAAACCTTGAGTGATGGCTGGGGCATTTATTTTAGCCAAAAGACATATGTCTTGTTACACGTAAAGCATAGTTAACTGTAAAGGTAAGACATATGTTGGTTCGTTGGAACCGTAAAGATGTTCTCTCGTGACACATCCGGTTTTGTGACACATAAAGTGAGATAATGGTGACTGACAAGGAGGATAACATATAAGGTGTCTCTATTATTTGAGATGTTGTCTGATTGCCATACTAACATATCAAATCCATATCAGTAGAGTTAAGAGCATCTGTGATCGTGGATGGCTCTGTGTCTTCTGATGCAGTTACTGGCATGGTCCAGTGCTTAAGACTTTATGGGATCGGATTGACTGTTGGGAATTATCTCTAGACCAATATAAAGATGCGCATATACAATACAGTTTCAATTAATTTAGCTCAAGTGGGAGAATGTTAGAATATTCCGTTTTAATATTCAATTGTGGGCTTTATTAATTGTTACTGTAATTATTATTTGGTCTAATAAGAAAGAGATATATTATTTCCTAATTCAAGTAGGATATGGTGCTGGATAGTATGGGCCGAGATATCCTTATCCTTGATGAGGGGGTAGGGTTCATTCTCTATAAATAGTGCTTAAGTCCCTCCTCTAAACCCTAATGTCCACATAACCTCACATATAGAAATCGTCAGAAACGACAGTGAGGGGCCGTCTCATTGAAGCCAGTGATCAAGGGGGTTCATAGAGGAGAAGCTCTTAAGCGTTGGATTCTCGCAATTCCGTATCAAGAACGATGAATCCAAAACGAGGTGTGTTAATTCTTTAACTCTATGGAACATGGATTTGTGTATCTGTACATGTGTATTTTGGGTTGCTGCATATGGATTAAATACGCAGCCTACAGAGGAGAGGACTAGACTCAGAGGTTGCTGCGACCGGCGGGGCTTTGGATGGAGACGACGTGCAAGAGGCAAATCTAAGGTAGGAGCGACCGCCGGGGCTCTTGGGAGAGGGGAGGCGTTGGGGACGAACCGAAGAGAGAGAATGGGGGGAGGCTATCTTGGCTGTTCTTCGAAAAAGACCTTGAAAACTTGAAAATATGTGTGTGTGAGAGAGAGAGAGAGCATTAGGCGGGAGCGAGAGCAGCAGTTCCAACGTTGACATATATTGCCGTCCTTTTTGCCTGTCGTCCATCATCAGAAGAGAGAGAAAAGAAACTCTCCTATTTTAGTTTCTTATTTTCCAGCTGGCCTTGAAAAGACACGTGTCGTATTTTGAATGGAGGCACTCATACCACGTTGGATGCTGACCTGGTTAGCTTTAACCACTGAATAATTTCTCGATATCTAGATAGATCCTTTATCCTTTCCTCTCTTACTAAGACTACATAATATTCTTACGGCCAATATCAGATATATTATCAGCGATTTCAAATCTCCTTCGGAATCACTTGCCCTTGTAGCCAGTGTCGCGACCCTCTCTTGAGGCGGAGGGCTAATGGGCCGCCCGATCGCTGGCTTGATCGGACGCGGGCCTCTCCCAAGGTCCATTACCCAAATCACAACTGCTGGATATACGTGGTTGACCTTCAGTGTGGTCTAGTGACATGTGATGAGTGTACATGTCGAGTAGTCGCCACCAATCGTTTTGCGGAAGGTACGATCGGAAACCCTATCGAATAGTTGGGAGTGGTCTATTCGATTCTGTGGAAGTCAGAGAAGTGGGTTCGGGGACTTAGTTACGCCAACTATCAGAGTTGACGCCCTTTCGGTACCTAAGCTGAATGGTTTATCTGATCTTAAGATTTCATACAAAGGAGTGAGGTACTGATCCTAAATCTAGGAGTTCATGCAGATGGGAATAACTACCCTATCACTCACAATCATTAAAAGTAAGAGCGCAAATCAAGGAATCAATACATGCGGATAAAACATATGAAATCAGCATGGCATCCCTAATGAGGCCCTATTAGCCTAGAGAAATATCAATCAAGGCTTAAGAGTGATTTGGACATGATTCGCCCATGAGGGGCAGAATCGTAATTTTGAACAATTCGGGGAAAATTTACCCTTTAAAAGGGTAAATCTGTCATTTTTAGACGAATTGGGAAGTCAAAAGACAGTGGAAATAGGATTGGCCATCAATCCAATCCATTTCCTATTTTTCGGGAATTTCCAGGATTTTTCTGGAATTTTCAAATGATTTTACCCTTGGAGGGGTAAAGTCGTCATTTGGACAAAGATGAGAACTGAAAATCTCAAATATTAGGGTTGGTCGTCCGCCTGACCCAAACCCTAATTTTAAGCAATTTTCAGAACTCGATTGAGACAAGAAAGACAATTTTCCCATTGAAGGGCAAAATCGTCATTTTGAGAAAAGGGGCGGGACTCGAAACCCAAACTTAAGAATTGGTCATCTAATCGACCATAATTCTTACCCTGGCGTTATCAGCCTTATCTTGCATACACAGCAGAGGCGACTTACCCCTAAAGGGTAATGTCGTCGAGTCTTGAAAGAACGGATAAGAAACCCCAAAAATAGGGTTGACCAGTTGTCTGTGGTCAATCCTCGATTTTTTTTTGGGATTTCTAGAGTGTCTAGGATTTTCCCACAATTTTTCCACATTTTTTTGGGGATTTTTTGGAATTTTCTAGCATTTTTTGGATTTTTTTAGAACTTTCCTGATTTTTTTTTATTTTTTTAAAAAATCATTTTCCGACCCGCTCGGACCCGAACCGAAACGGCGCCGTATTACCTCTCCCGCTCAAATTTCAACTCCCGCCCAAATCAAATGAGCGGCCCTGATTGCGCCACGTGTCGACGCACAGACGGTCTGATCTGAGGCTAGAAACCGACGGTCCTGATTAAAACACCCGATCGAACTACAGCCGTCCGATCTAAGGGATTTTTAATTTTCTAAAATCATTTTTTATTTCCGAAAAAGCGAGATCGCGACACGTGGCACGCCTACCACCGTCCGATCATTTTATTAATCGGTTATAAACGAACGTGCTGACGTGGCTGCCACGTGGGCGCCACGTCAGCGCCACGTGGCCGTTGACCGGTCAACGCTCACCGGGGAAGACGACCGGCGCCTCGTCGGAAGGCCCTATCTCCGCCTACAGACGGTGGATTGACGCGAAACCAACGGCAAATGATTTGTCTTGCCGTCCTCTACAACACATATCTCGCTCGACATAGCAGAATCTACTTTGACTAATCTGCAAATCAAGGCCGGAGCTAATCTCCGGCGAGCTATCGTCATAGCTATTCTGAGTGAGATCTATCTCACCAAATCAATCAAGAAGCATCCTAGGAGTTCGAGAAGACTTACCCGGCCATTGCGAGGCTTCGGTTTCGCTCGGGTCGAGCTCTCAAGCTCTCGGTAGGTTTGGATGGTCGGAGGTCAGACCCGACGTTTCACGCAGGGAAAATGCAAGAAATCAAATGGAAAATGATCAGTGATACACAAGGAGTAGATTGCAACTCATAAAACGCGAAGTGATCGAGAGGATTGCAAGTTGCCATTAGAGGCCGAAGCCAAGCACGAGGAGGAGCCTCACCGTTTCTTGAGGTGAAAGGCTTATCGAACGGGCTCGGTAGCTTCTCCGGAGCTCCAGGAAGTCGGATAAGGCCGTTGCTGGCTTCGGTTTTGCCGGTGATGTTCTGGCGGAGCTTGCACAGGTCGGTTGGAGCAAGCTCCGGTCGCCATCTCTCTCTCTCTCTCTCTCTCTCTCTCTCTCTCTCTCTCTTCGCCTGCTCTCTCTCTCTGTTCGCCCTCGCGCGAAGAAGCCGCCCCACTCGCTTCTGTTTTCCTCCTTTCTATTCTCTTGATCCCCCTTCTCTTTTTTTTTTTTTTCGCGAGCCTCCTGTTCGCTCTCTCTTGTACGTGCACGAAGCAGAAGCTCTTCATTCGCTTCCGTTCTTGCTTCCGTTAGGCGTTCGGTCCTTCGTGTTTGTGGAAATCCTCACAACCGAATCCCCAACTGACTATCCTCCCCAACTGATTTCTTTTTTTTTAACTGCCCCTTCGTCCGCCTCCATTCCCTGCGCGAAGTCCTCCTGCGGACTTTTTTTTGTTCCTGTTGTATGTGCGCCAAAAGGAAGCACGAACAGGGGATGTTCTGCTTATTGACCAATTTTGGTCAACGGGTTGACTGGGTCGGGTCAACCCGACCCAATTGACCCGGTTCTATTTTCTTTGTCTGAATTGGACGCCCATATGTACCAAGATCACAAAATTGACGCTAAAATTGGGTTCCATGGCACAGACTTCATCTAGAAAAGTGGTTTTCGTGACAAATTCCTTTTGAATTGATTGAAAGCCCCAAATGTAGGGTATGATCCGAATTTGATTTTTGTCAAATTGAGGGTCCTAATGGACGAATCGACCCCAATTGAATTGACCGTTAGATTTAGGGGATCGAATACTATAGGGAGGAAGCATTGGGCTTCAATGGGTGCCCCTCAAAAAAGTTTAATTTCAGAATTGGCATTATAGGGACTAAAATGAAAAGAATTTCATGCAATTAGGTCCCTAAAGCCAAAATTGACCAAATTAGCGCATAATTGAACCAAATTGAAATGCGGGGCAATCAAGTTGAATGTCAAGACTCGGAAAACGCAAAATATTGCAAATAAAAAGACTCAAAACATATTTTTTTGGCAAATTTAACCTTGTGCGTTATAAAGAAACTCACAAAATTAAACTTGAATTTTGACTCTTGGTGAGGTCAAAATGATAAGGTATCTAAAAGAAAAATATTGGCTATTTTCCTATATTTTTGTGACCTCGAATTCTATTTTTGTTGATTTTTCTAGTATTTTCCTATTTTTTAAAAATACTAAAAAATGTGAAAAATATGAAAAATTATTTTTTGGTCAAGAATGGTTCCTTGGGCTTGGCCAAGGCCACCAAAGTTTATTTTGTAATTTTGTGACTTTTTATGAATTTTTTATGATTTTTCAAAAATAAAACTGAAAAAGACTTGGTTAAAAATCAGGTGTCAACAGCCAGTCCTGTTTTTGGAAGCAAATTTTCCCAACTAGGTAATTTCCTAAATAGAACTGGATTTGACTATTTTGTTGCCTAGTTTGCCATTGTTTATTATCTAACATGATATTATTCGATTCTAATGTGATTGGTTTGATGTTTTTAGGCATTTCCCACTTTGGAAAATTCTCATATCATGCAAAAAAAAAAATTCCTTGGGAAAAATGTTTTCCTCTTTTTTCCCTTCCTTCTCTCTTTCACATTTCCCCTTTTTTTCAATTATTTCTTACTTTCTATTCATTTTTATTTATATTTAAAAATTCAAAAAAATTATTATATATTTTTTAATTTCCATTTTTTTTCTCTTTTTGTATTTTTCCCTTTTTTCTTCGGCCGGTCGCCAGCCACGGCCGACTACAGGCGACCAAGGCCAAGCATCATCGGGTCTGGCAAGGCAAGCCTCGCAACCTTGTCAATGGCGAGCTTAAGGTAGCGAGTTGGACTCGGCAAGGCCGTCGAGTTGGCAAGGCGAGCCTCGAGCTGGCCAGATCAGGTGAGTTTATCGAGTCCAAGAGTCCGAATCTCTTCTACAAGTAAAAATCATCATTCTCGTCTATCCCAGGATGTTTTGTTTAGACATGCGTTCCGTTAGTAATCATGTATCTGCTGATCGATTATTTTACTGATGCTAATAAAACTTGTTTTTCATGCGTGTTTTATCTGATTTAAGTAGTTTGAGAAGGTTTTTAGACAAGTTACTTATAGATATGGGATATTGTATATGGTGAAACTGATTGTGAACTTCCTACTGCAGCTCAAAAACATCTACCTAAAATCTAAAAAAAAAATATTAAAAATATTAAACGCGTGTACAGCAAAAAATGATTTTTCATACCAAATGGCAGAAAATGATCTGCAGTTCGTTTTCAAGTTTCAGCTAAATACCGAATATATCATCATTTTTCTAGAAAAAGATCTTCTGAAAATATTTTTCAGAAATGTCACGTTTTTCGTGAAACAAACGGAGCCTAAAAATCTTAATAATCAAGAATTCGAGTTGCAACATGTTAAATTGAAAATTTTAAATATTTTTATTTTTAAATTTGATTGCAATGAATATATCGATTATATGGGTTTACTACACTGCATGTGTTCGATTAAGAAAAAAATTCCTATTTTGAAAAACACAAAAAAAAAATCTTATTCTTTTCCTAACCATTTAATGAATGATGTAAAATACTTGAGTACGTTAGATGAGACGTGTTAGGATAATGAAAGACAAATCAAATCTTATGCACGATTCTCAATTTAGACACTGCAAGATGAGTGTAAAATTTCATGTCACAAGCTACAATCTCTATCCAATGGACATCTGAATAAAAAAGAAGAAGAAGAAGAAAGCATTAAGTTGATTTTCGAGATGCACATCCAGCTAGTTTCGGAACCAATCTCGGTAACTTGTGGACACGGGAATATTTCCATTATTGAAGTGAAAGTCGGCTGGGAAAAGGGTCCGTTATTATTGCATATAAATACATATTTTGTCTCTTACGTATTAGAAAAGCAGCAGGTCGATTAGTGTCGGCGCATATATTTGGTTTTGGATTGGTTTATATCCTGATGCCGCAAAGTCTTCCCGCGAATTGCATCTTCGGACATGTTTGAGGCTTTGAGCCCATTAAATCTCACGGCTGGAGATGTCAAAATGGGTGAAAAACTCATATTTTAACCCATATTCAATGAGATGGGTCAAATATGGGTTAGTCAAGTATTAATAATGAGTTGTTAATGGGTTTGAGTTCTAAATTTAATTATATACGGGTGGTAAATAGGTTTAAAGATAAATCCATATCTTAACCCATTTACAACTCATTTAGTTTATAAAGTTTATTAGTTGAGTCAAACCATTCATGTACCCTATTGATTTTTAATTTCTGATTTTTATTTTTTATTTTTATTTTTTTCGCATAACAAATTAAAAGTCCGGTGGTTGCTCGCTTGCTACCCGCCCCTGGTGGCACTAGGGGTGTGCATGGTCCGGGCTGGTCCGATCCTAGCATGAACCTGAGGACCGGACCAATAGTCCGGTCCTCATACTTTCTAGACCATGGACCGCGACCGAATAGGAACGGGACCGTCGGTCCGGTCCGGTCCCGGCCCAACCGCTACAAAGCCTACAACTACATTTTTATTCTTCCTCCAGCTGACCGCCAAGCCCAGCGACCAACTAGAGGTGGGGGCGAGCTTCGTTGGCCCTCATCTTGGTTGGAAGAAGATGAAAATAAAAGAACAAATAAAGAAAAAAAAGGAAAAACAAATCCCAGAAAAATATTTAAATATATTAAACGACTATTGTATTCCACATTGGGGCTCGACAACTTGAGTCACCGAATGCCAAAACACCTTAATGCCAAAACACCACCAGGATAGCATACTGAATGCCATATGAATACTGGGCCGGTCCGAGAGTTATACATATAAATTGCTGGGCCGGTCCGAGATTCTTCTTACTCTTGAGAGCGAAGGAGATTCCGTTTTGTTTTCAATTTCTTTTGTAATTATATATATTTATATATATATAATTATATATTATTGGCGGTCCGGTCCTGGCCGGGCCGGTCCTAACACAAGAACCCGAGGACCGGACCGCCCAGTCACCGGTCTCATTTATTGGGACCGGGGACCAACTCATCCACCTCAAGGACCGGACCAACCCGCCCAGTCCGGGCCGGTCCAGTCCAATTTGCACACCCCTAGGTGGCACCGATTGTTGGCGGATTTAATATTGAAGTGTTTTAGCAATATGTGCCGAGTCAGATATGGGTCGATAAATTTGTATTGCATGGAAATATGTCAAAACGATCTACTCATTTCACAGGTCCACTCACATGTAAGATTTGTGATTTTCTGTATGAGGTTAAGCCTTCGTTTATTTTACGGAAAATGAACGATTTGAAAAATATTTTCCTAAATATTATTGGTTATGTTGCTTGAAGTAATTGGCCAACAACAACATTTTCATGATTTGACAACAACTTATGCCTGAACATTTTTCACAAACAATGAAAATAATTTATGTTCATTCATTTGGTAGACAATTTTTTTTCCTTCAAAATGTAGGTTTTTGCGAGAAATTATAAAAGCTAAACATTTCTGAGTTACTTGGTGTAATTAGGATTTAGAAAGTACTGAAAGTGTTTAAGTGACTCGAGTGTGGTTGTAATCTCCACTCCATAGCATTGCTTGATTTGTAGTAGAATCGCGTTCTGCTCTTTCCGTGGAGCACGACTCATCCGGTGTCCGATATATTTGTCTCCTTATTCTATTTATTATTGCGTTCGGTGGCTCGTTGTTCACGGCAATTTCGTCTAATTTCAAGCAAAACTAATGCTCTTCTTCGTAATGCAGTTCAAAGAAGAAGCTAATGTGCGAGAACAGCTCCGCCGTGGTCAAACAAGCAGGATCGTATCGCATGTGTAAACGTCGATAGAATCTTGCGTAAAGTTTGAGAGGACCATTTTTTATGATTGTACGTACATGCGCCAATTATGTAAAGGATCAGTCTTAGAGCCAATTCCCAAATGCGCGCTTCTCATACCCATGCAACATCAATTGTTGAAATTAACCGCTTATACCACTGAAGCTTTCACTAATTTTGTGAGATTTTATGTCAACAATTCTAAAAACTTTCATAGTCATGTGGCATATTATCGTACTTGCTCATAAATTTCCTTTTTCATCTCGTTTCGAACCTTTGTTTGGTCAGATTCATTATTTTGGAGCTCTAAACAGAAACAAATGCCGGTAGCATCTTATGAACAATGAGTACAGCCCAAAAGTTGTATTTGCCAATATTGTGGAAGCAGTGTGCAGTTTTATTGCCATTTAATACAATACATGATTCGGTTGACGTAGCTAAGAATCAAAGGTCGTAAATTTAAACCTAAAGTGGCTTCCATGCTAGATTACGATCATAACATTAAGGCTGAGGCTCCATTTGTTTAACAAAAAACATATTATTTAGAGAATATTTTTCTAAAATTAATCGTTTATACCGCTTGAAATAATTGATTAATGAAAGATATTTTTATTGCCGACAATAATTCACATCTAAATATTTTCATGAATAATAAGAATATTTCTCTTCCATTCATTTTTGTAAGGGACACAATCGATCATTTTTAGGTTCGTTCATTTTCCACGAAACAAAAGGTTTCTGTTGGAGATACTAACGAAGATCATTGGCGCCAGATTGATATTCTGATTGATATGATGAATATATCATCGGAACTAATTGATACTGTACAATTGATATGATTGTCCCTGATTGATTTACTAGGATACTGTATATCAGGAAATAGTTTTTTTCCTTTTTCTTTCTTAGGCTCTATGTACTATAAATAGAGTTGTACCCATACCTTTTGTAAATGAGAAAGCAATACACTTTTTCCTCCAGTTTCAGCTTTCCATCGGCTTCTTTTTACTCATATCGTGACATGGTATCAGAGCATTCACATATCATTCTATAGCTTCCGCAAATAGGTCTTCGTCTTTCACACGTTCTTTAGCCTGCAAAAGGAATGTCAGAGAATCAGAATTTCAACTCTGGCACACCAAATAATCCATCTTCAGATCCCTGTCTAAACACATCTAGCATAATCGACGAAAACCAGATGGAGGAAAGTCAGCATAGACAACCAGATCCAATTCAGCCTGTTACAGCGCAATACTTCCCGGGACCATATGTTCAATGGGTTCCCATACAAGTTCAGCCCTCGCAGAGCCAAGTAAATCCATCGATCCCAATTCAAACGGGGTCTGTGGAAAATAATGGACTAGGAGGAGGTCCACATCCTGTTGTTGAACCTAACTTGGTTCATGGATCGGGTTGGCGTTTTCCGAATCAAAGCGGTTCAAATCCACTGGGTTTTGGGGCAAACCGGGCTCCAGTTTTTAGCCCCAATTTCTTTCCCTTTGCAGGTACCACCAGTGGTCGACCAGAACCAGGTGATCCTCTCTACACTTCTGTAGCTGATGGACCAGAATTGCGTCTCATTGCGCAACAACTCTCGGGACCGGAAAACTACTCTATTTGGTCCCGAGAACTTCGACGTAACTTCGACGTGCCCTTATCACGAAAGATAAAGATGGCTTTATTGATGGCACCATACCGATGCCATCGGACGAGCGACTTGCACGACACTGGAGGAAGTGCAATCAACTCGTCCGAACATGGATTGGCAATTGTCTTACCTCGGAAGTTGCTGCCGAGCTCCCTTCGACTGAAGACGCGAACAAAATTTGGGAAAATATTCGGGAAATGTACGATAAGCTCGATAGGGACAAACTTTTCGAGATAACTCAAGCCCTATTGGAGCTGAAACAGGGCAACCTTTCAATCACCACAATCTTCAATCGATTGTCAGCCCTTTGGAATGAATTGGAAATGGCAGAAGAAAAACTTGAAGGACCCGAAGCTACCCTAGCGCAATACCGAGCAATCAAAGAACGAGAGAAGGTAACCAGGTTTTTACTCATATTAAATGAAGGCTCGCGCTTTTTCCACTCCCTTTATGGCTTTGACACTACTTTTTGTATGTGTTTTGACTATTATATCATTTATGTGTGACCTGCCAAATCTGATACAATTTTATTTGATTCTTTTTTCTGTTAATTCTTTTATTTCTTTTCTTTTTTTTTCCTTGTGGGTCCCACCTTTCTCCTTTTCTTCTAACTTCTCTTTCCCACACCTCACACTGTCAAAGCAATTTTTTCTCCTGCACGACCTTCGTTTCGGAAATGAAAGACAGGAATAGGATCATCGTCACACTGCAAATCAGAGTTTCGATCCCGATATCTTTCCACAATTCCTGACTTTGCAGCTTGAATTTTATGAGGTCAAGAGTTTAGATTATGTCTTTCCTCGTTACTCCCAACTTACATGTGATTTTGATCCAATGGGAAGGACCTCCTTACTCGGGTTTTTTTTTCTGATTTAATCTTAAAAAAATATTTACAAAATTAGGTTAAAAAAATTTATTTACCAATTTGGGTCTCGCACGCCACTTAAAGCGGCGTGCGAGACCTGCGTGCATGCATTGAGCGCTGCCTAATGCAGCGCACAAGTGCTTGCTGTTTTTTTTTCCTTGCCTTTTTTTGTTGTTGCTTGCTTTGCTTTTTTTTTTCAAGCGGTTAGAATATCTTTTCTTTTGCTTGCTTTGCTTCTTCTTTTTCTAGAAGCCATGCACATATTTTTTTTTTTTTGCTAGAAGCCACGCTTGATTGCTGCTGCACAAACAAAAAAATTATATTTATTATTAATTTGCGATGAATTTTATTAGCGACGAGTTCTACGACGAAAGTGCCGTTAGAAATGTACGTTATATATTTTCCGACGAAATGTCCGGCACATTTGTCTCAAGCGCATTGTGAGACACTTTACCACGGGTCTTGCGCAACACTCAAAGTATATATTTTGCGATGAAATGTGCGGCACATTTGTCGCAAAATAAAAAGCGTACATTTCCAACGACACGTTAGACGTCACCGTGAAGCACACTAAGTATATATTTTGCGACGAACGTGTCGTTAAAAATGTACGCTTTATATCATGCGACAAACGTGTCGCATGAGTTTGTCGCAAAATATAAACGTGTCGCATGACGAAATTTGCCCAAAATATATATCGTAAAAAATAATTTTTTAAGCGATGAATTTGCGATGAATTTTATTAGGTACGGATTTTATTAGCGACAAATTCTACGACGAACATGTCGTTAGAAATGTACGTTATATATTTTGCAACGAAATTTGCAACAAATATGATGTTTCGTCGAAAAATATATAAGTACATTTCCAACGTATTCATCGTAAATTAATAATAAAAATAATTTTTTTTGTTTGTGGATGGCAAAAAATCTCGCTTCCTATTATCTATTAGAACAAAACTCGCCTAACCTACGTGCTTCTTAATATTACCTTTGTACGAAGAAAAGGGGACGGTTGGGGAGGTTATTGGTGAGCCCAATGCCCCCGTGCCGGCGAAATTGTGGAGGAGAACGGGATTGACATCATAAAGTCGGGGTTTCTGGAAGGAGAGGACGGCATCGAAGCAAACTCGTGTAGGAGGGAAAACAGAGAGACGTATAGGAGGCGTCGGAAGGAGGAAGAAGAAGAAGAAAGGGAGGAAGTTGGGACCCACAAGGAAAAAAAAAGAAACGAAATAAAAGAATTAACATAAAAAGAATCAAATAAAATTATATCAGATTTGGTGGGCCACACACAAAGGATATAATAGTCAAAACACATACAAAAAGGAGTGTCAAAGCCATAAGGAGAGTGGAAAAAGCGCGAGCCTAAATGAAAGCTATTTACCCTTTCGAAGTCAAATTCTTGCTATGGATCCCGTTCCCTCGCTCGGACGGATTTATCAACTCGCCGTCCAAGAGGAGTCCCAGCGCCTTGCTTCCACAGAATATATGAAGGTCGGCGATCACGTCGTTCTTGCAACGAAAATGACGCAGGAACAGCGACATGCCGTGGCGAGGTCTGGCCATGGAGGTCTCCTTCGGTCGAACGCATCCCTAGTGTTCACAAGTGAAGAAGAAGACATTATTTCTTCTTTCAAAGCCAACGGACATGATTTAATCATGCCATCCCGATCAGACGGTTCTGGGCACAACCAAGGCTCCATACAGATGAATGGCCGAGATTTGATCTCCAGATCCGACGGCTCATCCTTCATCCTTGCTGCACCTAAGTCAGCACCTGCGTGGAAAGCATCAAACGGTTGGGATTCCTCCATGTCATCCAAATCCAATGGACAAAATTTGAACAAAGGAAAACGTAAATTTTGCGATTTTTGCAAACGCCCTTATCATACTAAGGAAAATTGTTGGAAATTACATGGAAAGCCGACGGACAAAGAAAGGAAAGAGCGAGATTTTTCAGTCGCAGTAAATGCTAAAGTTAACCAGCCCATCAATGCTGATCAATTTCAGCAGATCATGAAAGCTCTAGGCCAGCTAAGCACCCAGGATAAAACAGCCAGTTATGCGGGTATATCCCATTGCTTAATGAGCTCTATTTCAACTGAAGCTTGGATTATTGATTCCGGTGCTAGTGACCACATAGTTTGTGATGAACGTTTCTTTTCTCATATGTATAAAACCTCTAATCGCACTTCAGTTCGTCTTCCGAATGGAAGTGACACCTTTGTCACTAAAATTGGAAATGTCCATCTCAGTCCATCCATCATGCTAAAAAATGTCCTTCTAATTCCGGAATTCAAATTCAATCTCATTTCTGTCTCCAAAATTTGCAAGGACAATTCATGTCGAATTCTTTTTTATTCTGAAACATGTTCTTTTCAGGCCCTTTCGACTGGAAAATTGATGGGCTTGGGTAAAAATCATGACGGACTTTATTTTTGGGCTTTACCAAAGAATCTTGATTTTTCGTGTTTCGCCTTAAATAAGGGCACTTTATGTAATGCCAATGTTAGTAATAATAATGTTTCTTTGTCTCATCAACGTTTGGGTCACAGTGCCAGCTTTCCTAATCCTAAATGCTCTATTTGTCCATTAGCTAAGCAATCGCGACTACCTTTCTCTCAAACCACATCACGTGCCCATGATGCTTTCGTCCTTTTGCATATAGACATTTGGGGACCATATCACACTCCTCATCGTGATGGGTCTCGATTCTTTCTCACAATTGTAGATGATTACACACGTGCAACTTGGGTTTTCCTCATGCAATCCAAAGCCCAAAGCCTTTCTCATCTGAAGAATTTTCTTACTTTGATTAAAAATCAGTTTCATAAATCCGTTCAACGGATTCGTACTGATAATGGCCGTGAGTTTTTTAATCATGAATGTTCCTCATTTCTCACCTTGAATAGAATTCTTCATGAAAGTTTATGTGTCTACACACCCCAACAAAACGGAGTTGTAGAAAGAAAACATCGTCATCTCTTAGAGGTTGCTCGTGCCATAAAATACCAAGCTTCCATTCCTGAAATGTTCTGGGGAGACTGTGTGGTCACAGGAGCCTACTTAATCAATCGGATGCCGACTCGAACCCTCAATGGGCGAACTCCTTTCGAGCTTCTCTTTGGTAAAGCTCCAGATATCCACCATCTACGTGTCTTTGGATGTTTATGTTATGTATCTACTATGGGTTCTCGGGACAAATTGGGTCCTCGTGCTCTTAAATGTATATTTATGGGATACCCTACTCTTCAGAAAGGATATTTGGTTCTTGATCCATCGACTGGCCTATTTTTTGTTAGTCGGGATGTCATTTTCCACGAAGACATTTCCCCTTTCCAAGAGGGACAATATTCGGAGGAGCAATCGCAAGAGACTACCACTCACCGTCCGTTCTTGAGTGAAGAAGATTTATCACCAACCCAGCTTATTATGGTTCCGCACATGGCACCGCCTCTATTTGGAGTTGATTCCAGCTCGTCTTCAGCAACAAACATCGAAACATCAATATTAGAGGATTCGTTGATGTCTTCCTCTAATTCTTCAGATCATATCTCTCATGTTCCACGTGATGCTGATCATTCTGATCTCGTTCCTCCTCGACGTTCGAGTCGCATGACACGACCACCTACGTGGACGAAGGACTACATTTGTTCTGCCTTGAACTCATCCGGTACATGTTATCCTATTTCTTCTTATGTTAGTTTTGCTCGTCTATCACCGGAACATATGTGCTGCATTAGTAAAATATCTGAGGAACATGAACCATCCTCGTACAATGACGCTGTCAAAGATCCTCACTGGCAAAAAGCTATGGCAGATGAACTACGTGCTTTAATGGAAAACAATACATGGGATTTCATTCCTTTGCCACCCCATCGGCGGCCCATTGGGTGTAAGTGGGTGTATAAAATCAAGTACAGGGCAGATGGTTCCATTGAGCGCTATAAGGCAAGGCTTGTAGCCAAGGGTTTTACACAGCGAGAAGGTTTCGATTATTAGGAGACTTTTTCTCCAGTGGCAAAAGAAGTTACCGTTCGCTCGTTTCTCTCCATTGCTACTCTCCGTGATTGGCCTTTACATCAGATGGATGTTCACAATGCATTCCTTCATGGAGATTTAGAAGAAGAAATCTATATGGATCTTCCGCCGGGTTTACGCTGACAGGGGGAGAATCGAGTATGTCGTCTCCGTAAATCCCTATACAGACTCAAACAGGCCTCTCGTCAATGGTATGCTAAATTTACCAGTGCACTCACAGCTGCAAAATTCAAGCAATCAAAACACGACTATGCCTTGTTCACATGGAGTCGAGGTACATCATTCATTTATCTGTTAATATATGTTGATGACATACTCATTATGGGGAATGATGAATCCGCCATCAAGGAATCTAAAGGATACCTGCATTCTACTTTTCATATTAAAGATTTGGGACCTCCCAAATATTTTCTCGGAATTGAAACACGATCAGATAAAGGAATTTGTCTAAGTTAGCGCAAATTCATTTTGGAAATCATATCTGAGGCAGGATTATCAAGGTCCAAACCAGCCGTTGTTCCAATTGAACAAAATGCCAAGTTAACGACGGTCGCATATGATAAGGGATCTTCACCAATGACTGAAGATCCTTTACTGAAGGATCCCTTTGCATACCAGAGACTTGTTGGTAAGCTTATCTATCTGAACATGACTAGACCAGATATATGTTATGCCGTACAGGTTCTCAGTCAGTTCATGCATGAACCAAAACAATCCCACATGAATGTTGCATTGAAAGTGGTGAAGTACTTGAAAGGATGTCCAGGATTG
The DNA here is from genome assembly GCA_021437785.1 of Rhodomyrtus psidioides. Classification (NCBI taxonomy): domain Eukaryota; kingdom Viridiplantae; phylum Streptophyta; class Magnoliopsida; order Myrtales; family Myrtaceae; genus Rhodomyrtus; species Rhodomyrtus psidioides. Next base: position 630,958 of record JAILYB010000083.1, read on the forward strand.
GGAATACTATTGTCTCGAGATAGCAATATGGAGATGACGGCATATTGCGACACGGATTATGCTACTTGTCCTATGAGTAGAAAATCAATTATGGGATTCTGTGTCAAGTTGGGGAACTCACTTCTGTCATGGAAAACAAAGAAACAATCGACCGTTTCATTATCGTCTGCAGAGGCAGAATATCGAGCAATGGCGAAGACCAGCTGCGAAATTATCTGGATAAGAGGATTACTAGGAGACCTCGGTTTACGGATAAGGGAACCAACAACTCTGTTTTGTGACAACGATGCTGCGCTTAAACTCGCAGTAAATCCAGTCTTCCACGAAAGAACAAAGCATATAGAAGTTGATTGTCACTTCATCAGAGATAAAATCCAAGATGGAATGATCAAGCCAAAGGGAATAAGGACAACAGAACAACCCGCTGACATCTTCACCAAACCTTTGTGTCAGAGACAACATATGTATCTTCTAAGCAAGCTAGGCGTTCTCGATGTGTATAGACCACCAGCTTGAGGGGGAGTGTTGGAGATACTAACGAAGATCATTGGCGCCAGATTGATATTCTGATTGATATGATGAATATATCATCGGAACTAATTGATACTGTACAATTGATATGATTGTCCCTACTTGATTTACTAGGATACTGTATATCAGGAAATAGTTTTTTTCCTTTTTCTTTCTTAGGCTCTATGTACTATAAATAGAGTTGTACCCATACCTTTTGTAAATGAGAAAGCAATACACTTTTTCCTCCAGTTTCAGCTTTCCATCGGCTTCTTTTTACTCATATCGTGACAGTTTCGTGGAGCCATAATGATTATTTCAAAAGAGATACGAACCCTAATCATAAGGCGCTAAAAACTACTATATTTATAAGAATACATACTTAAATCAAGAGAAATATTTTTATTATTTTTCTCTTCTTGTTGTTCCTCCTCTGGCCGACCACCGAGCCTCGCGACCAACCAGCGGCGAGGGCGAGCCTTGCGCAAATCTAGTGAAGCGCGACCTTGCCATGGTCGGGCAAGCTTTGCCGGCCCTCCCTAGCCCTGTGACTAGCCATAGGAGGAAGAAGAAGAGGAAACAAAAAAAGAAAAAAGAAAGTAAAATTATTAAAATATTATTAAAAATTGGTCACGTCATCAAAAAGGACTGAATTGAAGCAACACAAAAGATTTAAGATTGAGTTGGCACGAGTATTGAATTTTTTTAAATAGTTTTTTCGACTTTTATGTGGTTTTGGAGCTCTAAATAAGACAAATGCCGGCAGCATCTTGTGAACATAAACGATTTTATACAGCCAAATTTGAATCTGCCTATATCGGCGGAAGCTAGGTCTTGTTTTATTCTGTTTCTATACATTTTGACGCTAACGTGGCTTTCAAACTAAGTTCCGACCACAACATTTAGGCTTAGTAATTATTTTAAAAGAGGTACGACACTTTCTATAACAGTAGAAAATTATTCTATTTGCTTTTAGAAGAAATATTTTGACCAGGCTAATAAAATCGATCACGAACACTAACGCTTATGTTAGCACAACTCCTGAGTCATTAAAATGAAGACCGAGTCAATTTTTGTTTAAATTCCACGAATGCAGTGTGTTTGTTCATTTGAAAACAAAACACTAACAAAAAAAACAGGGATTTAGTGACGAAACTTTGCGCCGAAAATAATTCGTCGCAAATTTGTGACGAAAAAAAAAATTGCCGCTATTTGCGACGAAATTTGCGACGAAACAAATTCGTAGCTAATTTGCAACGAAACTAGCGATCACATAATTTTATCGCTAATTAGCCACGACTTTAGCGACGAAAATTATTTTACATCGCAAATTAGCCACGAAATTTGCGACGAACTTGTATGCATAGCTAATTTGCTACAAACTTTGCGACGAAATCATATTTTCGTCGCAAATTTTATTTATTATTTATTATTTAATTATAATAATAATAGCAATTTGCGACGAAAGGCGAATTTCGTAGCAAATTTGCGACGAATTTAGCATTTTGTGGAAAATAATTTAATATTTTGTGGAAATTTGCGACGAAATCACATTTTCGTCGCAACTTATATTTTTATTTTTTATTTAAATTATTCTAGCAATTTGCGACAAACTTGTGTTCGTAGCTAATTTGCTACGCAATTTGTGACGCAATCCTATTTTCATCGCAAATTTTATTTATTATTTATTTTTAATTATAATTGTATTAGCAATTTGCGACGAATTTTTCATTTCGTCGCAAATAATTTAATATTTTGTGGAAATTTACGACGAAATCACATTTTCGTCGCCAATTATATTTTTATTTTTTATTTAAATTATTCTAGCAATTTGCGACGAACTTGTGTTCGTAGCTAATGTGCTACGAAATTTGCGACGAAATATTATTTTCGTCACAAATTTTATTTATTATTTATTTTTAATTATAATTATAATAGTAATTTGCGACGAAAGGCAAATTTCGTAGCAAATTTGCGACGAATTTTTCATTTCGTCGCAAATAATTTAATATTTTGTGGAATTTGCGATGAAATCTTATTTTCGTCGCAAATTTATTTATTATTTATTTTTTAATTATAATTATATTTGCAATTTGCGACGAAAGGCAAATTTCGTCACAAATTTGCGACGAATTGTTCATTTCGTCACAAATTTGCGACGAATTGTTCATTTCGTCGCAAATAATTTAATATTTTGTGGATATTTGCGACGACATAACATTTTCGTAGCAAATTATATTTTCATTTTTTATTTAAAATATTCAAGTAATTTGCGACAAATTTGTGCTCGTAGCTAATTTGCTACGAAATTTGCGATGAAATATGATTTTCGTCTCAAATTTTATTTATTATTTATTTTTGAATTATAATTATATTAGCAATTTACGACGAAAGGCAAATTTCGTCACAAATTTGCGACAAATTGTTCATTTCGTCGCAAATAATTTAATATTTTGTGGATATTTGCGACGAAATAACATTTTCGTCGCAAATTATATTTTTATTTTTTATTTAAATTATTCTAGTAATTTGCGACGAATTTGTGTTCGTAGCTAATTTGCTACGAAAGTTGCGACGAAATATTATTTTTGTCGCAAATTTTATTTATTTATTATTTATTAATTATAATTATATTAGCAATTTGCGACGAAAGGCAAATTTCGTAGCAAATTTGCGACGATTTTTTCATTTCGTCGTAAATTTACGACGATTTTTTCATTTCGTCACAAATAATTTAATATTTTGTGGAAATTTGTGACGAAATCACATTTTCGTCGCAAATTAAATTTTTATTTTTTATTTAAATTATTCTAGAAATTTGCGACGAAGGGTAAAATTCGTCGTAAACTTAATTTATTTTTTTATTTAAATTATATTAGCAATTTGCGACGAATTTAACCTTTCGTCGCAAAATAATTTAATTTTTTCTTTTTTATTCCAATTTTGCAATGAAAGAAACGGTTCGTCGCAAAATTTGCGATGAACATTTCCATTCGTCGCAATATAATATATTTTTATTTTTTATTTAAATTGCACTAATTAAATTTGTGACGGAATTGTTATAAAATTGCAAAGATTAGTTTGTTAAAAGCATGTTAAAATGTCGAACATACTTATATTTAGACATGTATTTTCAAAGAATGAATAAATATGGGAAAACATGATTTTCTTAATGTTCAACTTTTGATACATTCGATAAAACAATCTCTTGATATAAGGAAATGAATTAATATCAATTGTAGATTCAATTTCATAGCAAGTGGATAAAAATATCTTTCCGTCATTTATCTCTTAAATATCTTTTTGGTAAAAAAAAAACGATTTCATTCATAAGTTATAATAATCAATAGATATATAGAAAGCATTCGGTTCTAACAAATCAATCATAAACATTTTAACATTAGTACTAATTTATATCATGCATAATTTAGATTAAAAATGATATGCTAATTTTGAAATATAGATTATAACAAATCAAATCTTGACATATTCAACAAAAAAGCTCTACTTCCCTAGATTCCCCTGATCCTCAACCTCACTCCCCCACTTCTTCTTCTTCTTCCTCTGATCCCTCTCTCTTCGACGAAGCCGTGACGCCTCCCTTCAGCAATGTCTCGGCGCAACACCTCACTGATCCCACCTCGAATTTCGTGTCCGACCTCTACACCCAACTCTTGATCTACTTCGATTCAGTCCAAGAGTGAGTTACTCATCTTCGGTCCCTCCTTTCATGGAGCAGCCCTAGGAAGCTCGTCAATTGTTTTTAAAATGTTCTCTAAATCGTTCATTTTTTCACAAAACAAATCGAGCCTGATAATAATAAGCTTTTACTAAAACAATGGGCGACCCAATCAGCAAGTCATAAAACAAATGGTCCATATTGATTGTAAATTTTCTCAATGGTAATAGATTTAACTATATGGTTAGACCACTCGACCATGCAAGTTTTGTATCACCCATTAGGGGGAATAGGTATTGCATCATTTGTATCAATTCGTAACCAGATACATAGCTTGCTCTTTGCAAGGGCGTACTTATATATTTTGCAGCTTCGAATTCCTTAAAAATGCAAATTAGATCTCTAATAATTTTTTTTGGACGCAGGTGTACAGCATTAAGGAAATACTAGATAGTTACAACTAAATTAATAAATTCAAAAAATTAATTATTAGTAGAAAAGTAAGAAGACATGTTAATCAGATCTATTTATCAGAAGTTTATTAGTTTATAATTTTTTGTGGTCAAAAAATTAGCCAGTGATAAATTTATCATAACTGTACAAATTTAAGATTTTTCGTGATATGAATCTTAATTTAATTTCGTGAATTTGTCTTGTGGCCGACCATGATTCATTCTTTCTCCGAATCACACGGTGATCTTTACCCAAGTCCCCTGCTATCGCGAACACCCAACCGAATCCTTCCATCGTTCCAGAAAGAAAAATATTTAATAATAAATAGAATAAATAAAAATTTAATAAAATAAGAAATTGAAAAATATATGAAAATAACATATAATATAGTGAATATATCAAAATAGCACATGAAAAAGAATAATTTTTTTTTTAGCTATTTTGTCCCTAATTAGCGACGAACTTAGAGACGACTTCGTTGCTAAAGAGGCGCCGCTTTAAAAAAATTTCGTCATGCATTCCCCGCGTTATTTCCCCTCCTAACCATTTCACTCCAAGCTTGAATTCAGACGAAGTGCTTTTCATCGCTGCCTCTGTTCCTTCCCAATCGCCACTCTCTCTCTCTCTCTCTCTCTCTCTCTCTCTCTCTCTCTCTCTCTGCTTCTGCTTCCGCTTCCACTTCTTCTTCTCCGCCTCCTCCTCTCGTGTCCGTCCACCCCCGTCGCCGGCCATGACTCACCGCCTGCCGGCCTCGCGAGCCGCAACCATCTGAGTCGCTTCCCCCTCCTCCACCTAGGCTCCGCCGCCACCGAGCACCGCCACCCAGCCACCTCTGGCCACCTGAGCTGATCGAGACCCACATATCTGAGGCCGAGCCCATCGTGACGACGATATGAGCTCCCTGCTTGTGAACCCGACACCCACCCGAGCCTCCAAACTATCGTGTTCGTCTCTCCCTTGCTTTCTCACTCCCAATCACGCCTCCTCCGCCTCCGTCTCCATCTCTGCCTTCACCGCCCGCTCTAGATTTTCCTGTCCGACGACCATAACGAGCCGCTTGTTCCGATTTGCCCTCACAAGGAACTCAGATCCGTACCGTCGCGGTTGTTGCGTCTTCGATCCCGCTTCGTTGCGATGTGATTCGAACGAGTTCTAAGTAGACACCCATTCTCTCTCTCTCTCTCTCTCTCTCTCTGGATTCGTCTGCGACAGCTGCGGAACTAGTGGAAGGACCTGAAGGCCGAGCTCGCCCTCCTCTGCATCGCCGAGGTTACCGGTGGTGCGCCGAACTAGCTCTCCAAGATGTATGTATCTGTTCTCAGTTGATTTTGTGCGATCTTGACGGCCTAAACTTTAGTGCCTTGTACTTTGTAGATGGTAATGTTAGGTTTGGGATGATTATAAGCTTTGGTTGTGCCGATTCAATTGGGTTTTTGGTTGTTGAATTTCGCGTTTGAGGAAGTCAGTCAAAGCATGCTGTCTTGTTGCTATTCGATATGGTTGAATCGTTGATGAGTACTCGGTTTGTTGTTGAATTTGCATTGCTTTTGTCTTGACGATTTCTGGGTTTTTCTTAGTTGGCCTTGAGGATGCTTAGTTCTAAAGATTGTAAAATGAGTTGGTGAGAGTGTGGACCTGTTTGAGTCTCTCTTCCATTTTATCTTGCTCGTGAAGACTTTTTTGTGGTTTTTTTTTTGTAAGCTGTTAACACATCCACACCTTTTTGTCCTTCTGTTCTAGGCCTTTTTGTTCCTCAAAACATTTTTCCCCTCTCGTCCAATTGTACTCGCTTCCTTTCCTTCTTTCATACTCTTGGTTGCTCGATTATTTATTTCTGTGATCTTGATCTGATATTCTTCTGTTCACTTTGTCAATGCTTCTCTGTAGTGGAAATTCAGAGTCTTGCAAGAGCTTGTGCTTGTTTTGAAGATATACGAAGTTGATACTCTCTTGCCTAATGCTGCTTCCGTTTTTGCATTGCCAGTAACTTTCAAGATTTGAAGCTTGGATTCAAGGATTCTTCATGTTTTGGCCTAGCGTGCCTTCAAGTGTTATTGGAGCTAAAAAGAAAGTCCTTAGTGTTTTATTGGAGGAAGAAAAAGAGTGAAATTGCTTGCCTGAGTGCCCTTAATTGTACATTACCAAAGTAGATGCATGGAACGGAGAGATGCAATGTCAGCCTCTTATTACAGTCAAAGAGGTGCATCTGGAACTGGTTCCGGAGCACAATCATTCTTCCATGGTTTACATGGAATTCACCCGTTAACAAGTGCAAGTATGCCTTTTCCGAGCAATTTTGGAGGCGGTTCTTTGGGATCGCCATTGTCTGCAGAGACTTCCTCGGCAATACCGACTCATGAAGTTAGTGTTGGGCCGCCGGCGGTTGTGGCAGCTCCACTAGGTGAGCCGGTGAAAAGGAAGCATGGCCGGCCAAGGAAGTAGGGTCCTGAAGGGACCGTGTCTTTGGCATTATCGTCCACGTCGGTCTCTCCTCCGGGATCAACATCCACACCAAGGCGTGGCAGAGGGCGGCCTCCGGGTTCTGGCAGGAAGCAACAGTTAGCTTCCGCAGGTGAGTTTTCTGGTCTAATTGATTTTGGGAAGTGAAAAGGTCAATTTTGTAAGTTGATTTCATGCTGCCTTAAGTCAGCGTATGTGTTTTTATTCTGGCTTGGATGGAATTCGAACGATTTAAGCTTTGGTGAACTGTTTTCTGTATGAAAATTTGGTTGGCTCAATTTGGAAAACAACCGTTCATTCTAAAAATAAGAGCTTGAAATGAAAGCTTTGGCAAGTTTTATAAAGCTAACGCAAAATAGGAGTAATCTGTTTTGGAGGGGGAAAGTTTAACTTAATAAGAGTCTTTGACAATGAACTGGGACACTGGTTGATGTCTGAACATGTAATCGGTTTGGTTTTCATATTTTACTTTCAGACAATTAGGCCATATCTAGTCTATCTTGGCAATGCCTTTTCTTTAATGTACTTGTCTTCTGAATGGTCATTTCATCACACTATTTTATTCCTCATCTGTTTATCTTGTCCATAGCTTTATTCTTGGTTTCACTTGATATAGTCTGTATTTTTCATTTTTTGCAAATCTTTTCAGTGAGTTTGCATCTGCCATCTGTGTGGTAATTTTGCAATTAAGCCGAAACTGAACCTCAAGGGAAGCAAGATCGAGTCGCAGCAGCAGACAACTATGTATTGGTCTTGAATAAGCTTTTATACACTAAATGTGAAGCAATCATCTCTTAAGGTGGCTGGATTTTGTAGATTGTTCTCATGTTTTAAGGCTGAATATTCTGGTCATGCAGTCATCCTTCCTATCTTGCATTTGATTAAAACTTCTGAGAAAGTCAATTCTGTTACATTTCACCAATATATGTGGCCATGTTCACATTACGCCTGGAGTTAAGAATTGTCTGTGAAATTCTTGCATAGAAGAGTTGTAGTCATTTTTCCGCCACACACCAATACTTCAGTTCTATTACATCAGATTTGTCAATAACTATGGTTTTTGGTGTCTTGATGTATGTCACGAGTACAAAAGTGAGGAGCAAAGTTACAATCTGTTTTATACTTACAATTTAGTGACTTGATTATTTGTGATGCATGTGCCTGCCCCATTGCTACTTATGATGACAATGACATCTGCTGATGACTCAAAATAATAACTTGATGTAGACAATTTGCTGCTTATTGCTAATCAGAAATCTGTGAAGCTTGCGGATTTTGGTCTAGCAAGGGAAGAATCTGTGACTAAGATGTTGTTAAATATGTCTTGAATTTTATGTACTCGGCCCGGTTAATTACCCGACCCGACATATTTTGTGCGACCCAAAATTGGAGAGGAAATTGAGATTTGGTTCGTGACGCGGAGAGTTGGGCCGATAGGCCCAACTCGGATACTACTGCGGCTAGGGTTTCTTTTGTTGTACGACGGTTTTTTCGTCATCTGAGAGATTTGTGAGCTGAGAGCTTTGTTCAGTCGCTGCGAACGACTTTTGTAATCTGCACTCTCATTGATTATAGTGGAATCTCGTTTTGCCTCGCCCGTGGACGTAGATCACCTTGATCGAACCACGTAAATCCTTGTTGTTCTGTGTTTGTTTCCGCGTTTCGTTACAACAAACTGGTATCAGAGCGAGTTCGTTTCTGGGATTCTTGAAGATTCTTGAAGATGACATCTTTGAAGTTTCAGATCTCATCTTTTGACGGCAAGAACAACTTCGGATTATGGAGAATAAAGATGAAGGCTTTGTTGAAGCGAGAGGGTACTGTTAGGGCACTGGATGGAAAATATCCAGACGACATGACCTCGGCTGAGGTTGAAGAGATTGATGAGAAGGCGCACAGTGCGATTCAGTTGTCTCTAGATGACAATGTTTTGCGAGAAGTCGCCGATGAGGAAACAGCGGCTGGTCTCTGGAAGAAACTGGAAAGTCTCTACATGAAGAAATCTTTGACATCGAGACTTTATTTGAAGCAGCGTCTTTATACCCTAAAGATGCGAGAAGGTACGCCTGTTCAGGAACACTTGGATGAGTTTAATAAAATTATTATGGATATGAAAAATTTAGATATTAAACTCGAGGATGAAGATCAAGCTTTGATCGTGTTATGTTCACTGCCTGCCTCATACGAAAATTTTGTGAACTCGATGCTTTATGGACGTGAATCCATAACTTTGGAGGATGTTAAAACATCATTGAGTTCTGCAGAACTGAGAACGAAGTTGAATGGGAACAACAGTGGAGACAGAGCAGATGGTTTGCTTGTGAGAGGCAGAACCAAGAGCAGGGATAAAGCCTTCAGAGGGAAATCTGTTAATCGTTCAAAATCTAGGCCACCTGGAGATAATACGAACGTCGAGTGCTACTATTGTCACAAGAGGGGACATTACAAATCAGATTGTCCTTTGCTCGAGAGAAAGGATAAGCGGCATGCTCAAAGACAAGATGCGGCGAATGTTGCTGACAAAAATGAGTCTAATGCGTCAGACAACGTTCTTACGGCATGCTCTGCTGTTAGTTTCTCTAATGATGTTTGGATAATGGACTCGGGAGCATCATATCATATGTGCCCAAATAGAGAATGGTTCACCACATATGAGCCAATGAATGGTGGATCAGTCTTGATGGGAAATGATGCTGTATGCCAAGTTGTGGGAATTGGTACTGTTCGGATTAAGTGCCACGACAAAGCAGTGAGAACCTTGACTGAAGTAAGGCACATACCAGACTTAAAGAGAAATCTTATCTCTTTGAGCAGTTTGGATTCCATTGGGTGTGTGTACTCAGGTGGAGGTGGAGTTCTCAAAGTATCCAAAGGCAATCTGGTTGTGATGAAAGGAAGCAAGGTAAATCACTTGTATCATTTGCAGGGTAGCATAGTTTTTGGTACTTCAATTGGCACATCAAATTCTGTTTCGGATAATGACAGAACGAAATTGTGGCATATGCGTTTGGGCCACATGAGTGAGCGTGGCATGACAGTTTTGAGTAAACGTGGTTTACTTTGTGGTGAGCAGACAACCTCGCTGGATTTCTGTGAGCACTGTGTATTTGGCAAACAGTGCAGAGTCAGTTTCAGTACGGGCACGCATTCGACGAAGGGCACACTCGACTACATCCATTCTGATTTATGGGGACCAGCACAGGTTCCATCTAAGGGTGGTGCTCTTTACTTTGTGACTTTTATTGACGACTATTCCAGGAAGGTTTGGATTTATTTTCTGAAAAGAAAAAGTGATGTGTTTGAAACCTTCAAGAAGTGGAAAGCCCTTGTTGAGAATCAGACAGGGAAGAAGATCAAACGCTTTAGGACCGATAATGGTCTTGAGTTCTGTGGTGGCGATTTCAATGAATTCTGTGCAAATGCAGGTATCGTTCGACACCGTACAGTTAGGCACACTCCACAGCAAAATGGGGTGGCAGAACGGATGAACAGAACTTTATTGGAGAGAGCAAGATGCATGCTCTCTAATGCTGGGATGGAAAAGGATTTTTGGGCTGAAGCAATTAACACTGCTTGTTATCTGGTTAATCGTTCTCCTTCAACAGCAATAGAATGCAAGACTCCTTTTGAGATGTGGTCAGGTAAGCCTTGTGACTATTCTAATCTAAAGATTTTTGGATGTCCTGCTTACTTTCATGTTAAGGATGGTAAGTTAGAACCTAGAGCAAAGAAATGTATCTTTGTTGGGTATGCTGATGGGGTGAAAGGTTATCGTTTGTGGTGCCAGGAACCTAACTCACCTAAGTTTATTATTAGTAGGGATGTTACTTTTATTGAAATCATTATGCTTGATCAAAAGAAGGTTGTTGATGAGTCTGCAGGAAAACATGAGAGTGATAGGAATGAGGTGGAGGTTCAGGTGGAACTTCGAGAAAAGACCTCTCAGAATGATTTGAGCGAGCAAATTGTTACTATCGACTCAAGTTCAGATGAGGAAGTTTTAGATGAAGTGGAGCAGCCATACTCCATTGCTACTGGCAGAGAAAGGAGGCAGACTCGTCCTCCTCAAAAATATGGGTTCTCTGATCTGGTGGCTTATGCTCTTACGACAGCAGAAGATATGGGTATTCAGGAACCTTCTACCTATACTGAAGCTATTACTTGCATAGAATCAGAAAAATGGGCTGTTGCTATGGCTGAAGAACTTGAATCACTCCACAAGAACCAGACTTGGGATTTGGTGCCGTTGCCAAAGGGAAAAAGAGCCATTGGGTGTAAATGGGTCTTCAAGAAAAAGGAAGGCATTCCAGGTGTAGAAAATGCTAGATGCAAGGCACGGCTTGTAGCTAAAGGCTACAATCAGAAGGAGGGAATTGATTATGATGAAGTGTTCTCTCCTGTGGTAAAACACACTTCCATTCGTTTGTTGCTGGCTATAGTTGCTCAATTTGACTTGGAACTTGAGCAACTTGATGTGAAGACTGCTTTTTTACATGGTGAGCTTGAGGAGATTATTTATATGGCCCAGCCCGAGGGCTATTATGTAGAAGGCAAGGAAGAACATGTCTGTAGATTAAAGAAATCCTTGTATGGTTTGAAGCAGTCTCCAAGACAGTGGTATAAAAGATTCGACAGCTTTATGATAGGGAGTGGTTATCATAGGAGCAGCTATGATAGTTGTGTCTACTTCAGGAAGGTTTCAGATGGATCTTTTGTCTATCTTCTTTTATACGTGGATGACATGCTCATTGCTGCAAAGAACATGTCAGATGTGTTGATCTTGAAGAAACGTCTCAGCGAGGAGTTTGAGATGAAAGATCTGGGTCCTGCCAAGAAGATCTTAGGAATGGAGATTAAGAGGGACAGGAAAGCAGGGAAATTATATCTCTCGCAGATGAGTTATATTGAGAAGGTACTTGAGAAGTTTGGCATGCAAAATGCTAAGCCTGTCAGCACACCGTTAGCATCTCATTTTAGACTCTCGGCTATACAGTCACCTCAATCAGAGGTCGAGGAGACTGCGATGTCTCATGTCCCATACTCCAGTGCAGTTGGTAGCCTGATGTATGCTATGGTATATACTCGTCCCGACATTGCGCATGCAGTTAGTGTGGTTAGTAGATATATGGCACACCCTGGAAAGGTCCATTGGCAGGCAGTGAAATGGATACTTAGGTATCTTAGAGGTTCCGCAGAGCTGGGCCTAGTGTTTGATAGAAACAGTTCCAACGGTACCTCAGTTGTGGGATTTGTGGATTCTGATTTTGCGGGTGATCATGATAAGAGAAGATCTTTGACCGGTTATCTTTTCACACTATCTGGCTCGGCTATTAGTTGGAGATCAACCCTACAGTCGACAGTTGCTTTGTCTACTACAGAGGCAGAGTATATGGCAGCAGCAGAAGCGGTAAAAGAAGCTATTTGGTTAAGGAATCTTGTTCAGGAACTTGGGCTCCAGCAGGAAGACAATTCAGTTGTCTTTTGTGACAATCAAAGTGCTATATACTTGGTTAAAAATCAAGCATATCATGAAAGGACTAAGCACATTGATATTAGGTACCACTTTATTCGAGAAGCATTTGCTGAGAGAAATATGATGGTAAAGAAAATTGGTACTGCTGACAATCCTGCTGATATGTTGACCAAGTCAGCCTCCGCCAACAAGTTTAAGCATTGCTTGAACTTGATTGGCATGCTTGGTTGAGCTTTGCCCCTTTTGGGGCCTGGTGGCGAGGTAAATGAAAGTTCTACATTTTTTATGAAGTGGATATGTTCTTTCGTTGCATCCCTTGTTTCCTACACCGAGTTAGCTCACGTAGGCTTAGGGATGCTGGGAGAATGTGTTCAGCTTCTTGACTAATTTTTTTTAAATTCAAGCCAAGGTGGAGATTTGTTAAATATGTCTTGAATTTTATGTACTCGGCCCGGTTAATTACCCGACCCGACATATTTTGTGCGACCCAAAATTGGAGAGGAAATTGAGATTTGGTTCGTGACGCGGAGAGTTGGGCCGATAGGCCCAACTCGGAGCAAACGAACAAATCTCCATAGCGGTGCGACAGATCGCAATGGGGGTTCGGGGGCAATGCCCCCGAGAAAATTTTTTTTGGGCCCTATTTACTACTGCGGCTAGGGTTTATTTTGTTGTACGTCGGTTTTTTCGTCATCTAAGAGATTTGTGAGCTGAGAGCTTTGTTCAGTCGCTGCGAACGACTTTTGTAATCTGCACTCATTGATTATAGTGGAATCTCGTTTTGCCTCGCCCGTGGATGTAGATCACCTTGATCGAACCACGTAAATCCTTGTTGTTCTGTGTTTGTTTCCGCGTTTCGTTACAACAGATGTTGACTGCTGAAACTGGGACCTACCGCTGGATGGCTCCTGAGGTTTGTAGTTTCTCAGGAACATGGTTAAATCTCCTTTCTGTGTTTGATATAAATCTTTATGATGTTTTATGGTTTCAAAACAATAGTTCAGTTGTATTTGGATACCACGATTCTAGGCAATGGTATATCTCAATGGTCTTAAAACCCTGTCATGGTTCATTGATGTTCTGTGAGCAACTTATCTGATTAATTTGAAATTGTTATTCTTTAAACTAAGACTTTTCCATGAAAGAAATCTGAATAAGTGAAGTAAAAAGATTTTTTTAATCATCACTTTGGTTCGGTGCTTTTGGTTTACTCTATTTGAGACCTTGATGGAAAATTGATATTATCAGTGCCAAATTTGTTAGCTGATCTTTGTTGTTGGAGAAGACATTCAGATTATGATCAATGCACAAAACAGTTGGCCTTTCGTGCTGTTTAAGTCTTCGACCATACGAACAGAGCAGGCATAGGTGGAGACAATATGGTGGTTTAAGATGGTTTCTAAAGTGTTAATTGATAGCAGTGTTAATTGCGGTATTCTTCCCTCTCTGTCTCTGTGTATGTACATTAATGTGTGCATGTGAGGTTGATGTATTGAATTTATTCTTTTAGTTAGTTGATGCATGCTTTCTTTGGTTAGGATCACATGGGTCGAGAAGATGTCTACTTCTCACAAGTTTTTCGTGATAGCAATGGTAAGTTGATTAGTTGTATTGCATGCAAGTTTTACTGTAGTTCTGTTAAGTTTGAGGTACTAAAAATTTATATGTTACAATCAAATATTTTACTTTTTATTGTGAACTTTGAACTACTGAGAGAGTTTTTAGAATGTCTAATACCGGTACAGTTCATTCTTGCAGGATTTGAAGGGAGAGAAGTGCTTTTCTAGGAAGATTTATCTGCATTGGAGCAAGCGGTGAATGTCCACCTCCGAAATCTAGAGATTCATCCAATTTGAAGGGAAATCATGATCATGTTGCTCCAATCACAAGGCCACCACTCACTAGTAGTCGACAAGGGGTCATCAAGGGGAGACTCATTTTTTTATGTGATATTAGCCAATTTTGATACGTGTAGGTATTTTGAAGTGTTATGGATTATAATATTTGGATCTTCCTTTATCAATGTTCAATACAAATTTTAGAAATTAATTTTGTTGTAATCATATTTTAAATAAAAGAAATTATTTTATCATACCAACACGAAAGTTCGTCGCAAAACCCATCCCGTGCTCGGTCGTCTCAAATAAAAAAATAAAAGAAAATTATTTTGGCAAAATTATAATAATAATGAAAAATTTGGCAAAATTCTTCGCTAATTGATTTTCGACGAATTTTGTCAAGAAAAAAAAATTTCGTGGCTAATCTCGCGTCGCAAATTTTAGCCATCGATATGCTTTTTTGTCGCTATATAGCGACGAAATAATATTTTCGTCGCAAATGTTGCGACATTAGATTAGCTACGAAAAATCAATTTCGTAGCAAATTTTGTAGCAAATTTGCGACGAAATCTGGATTCATAGCAAATTTGCGACGAATCACACTTTCGTAGCAAATTTGCTACGAATCCGGATTTCGTCGCAAATTTGCTACGAATCACCATTTCGTCACAAATTTGCTACGGATCCAGATTCGTCGCAAAACTTGCGACAAATTGACGAAATTTCGTCGCAAACGTTGCGACGCAGAGTTAGCTACGAATTTTGCTTGCGTCGCAAAATTCGTCGCAAAACCCATTAGCGACGGAATTTGGGGAAATTTTCGTCGCAAATTTCGTAGCTAAAAGGCTGTTTTTTTGTAGTGAAAGGCAAACTGAAAAAAATGAACTCTGTTGTGTTCAGCCAACTCGGAGTATGAGAGACTATATAAGCAGCTCCCATGCTTTCTTCTCTCCTCACCAAATCAACTTGAGCGTTCAATTTCGATAGTTGAACAATGAAGTACTTTGTGGCACTCCTCCTAGCTCTTCCACTTGTTATAACCATCACTCTCTTTTCATCTCCTTCACATGCCGTCTCCTCATGCAATGGCCCTTGTCGTTCCCTAGACGATTGCGCTAGACAATTGATATGCATCAACGGAAAGTGCCATGATGAACCCGGCGTACGCAAGCACACGTGTCCCAATACTCCATCACCGTCCGGTGGAGGATGTCAGCCCTCGGGCACTATGCATTGCCATGGCAGGTCCTTTTCTAAATTCCTCTGCTCGCCCCCCGTAACGTCCTCCACTCGTGCGACCTTGACGAACAACGATTTTAGCGATGGCGGTGATGGTGGGGGCCCGTCGAAGTGTGACGAAAGGCATCACGAGAATTCAGATCTGATTGTTGCATTGTCGACTGGGTGGTATGCTGGCGGGTCCAGGTGGGGGAATAGGATCAGGATAACATCTACGAAGACCAGGAGGAGCGTGATAGCCAAGGTGGTCGACGAGTGCGACTCTATGAATGGGTGCGATGGTGAACACGCCGGTCAGCCACCGTGTAGGAACAACATCGTTGACGGCTCAAACGCGGTGTGGATTGCGATGGGGCTAGACATAGAAGTGGGTGAAGAGGATGTTACATGGTCCATGGCATAGAAATTCGTGTGTTTTCTTTACTCGGAGATGATCCAATCCAAATGAGGATGAATTAAGTCTCGGGGTCGACGGTGGTTGATTGACGAGGACCAAGATGATAGGATGATTTCGAAGTGCCCATAGTAGGAGGGGAATTTTCAATTATCCGCATAGAGTCTTACCTGCTTTCTAGGATTCTTCTTATCGCTTTCTGGGGGTTGTTTCATGAGATTTGATTGCTTTCTAGGATTTCTCTTATTCCACAATGTAGTTCGTTCTTTCTCATTCAGTGAAATAGGAGTTCATGAAGATTTTCAGGGAAAAGTACACCTGGAGTGCCTTAACTTTCGTACGGTGTGCACTTAAGTATCTTAACTTTCAAAGTGTGCACTTAAGTGCCTTAACTTTTAAAAAGTGTTCAATTAAGTGCCTATGTTGACGTGGCCGCCAGAAAAGGTGAGGCGGCCACCGGAAATGCTGACGTGGCGCCGGTGAACAGTGTTTTTATTAATATTTAGTGTACACGTGGATTTTCAGAAACTATTAAAAAATACAAAGAAAATCCACGTGTATACTATTCGCCGGAGTTAGCACTCAACTGCACACTTTTACTCCGATTAGGCACTTAAGTGCACACTTTGAAAATTAAGGCATTTAAGTGCACACCGTATGAAAGTTAAGGCACTCCAGGTGTACTTTTCCCAGATTTTCATATTGTGAGAGCACGTACATGCGCACCAAGCTAGCCTTGTGATGAAACCTCTTTAAAGGCTGGGATTCTGCGTAAAATTTTGTAAAAATCTCAAAATTTTTCGACATGCATCACTTGACATCGTAACACCTTCGCTCTGAAAAAGCAAAGGAAAACCAGTTGCAACTTCGGAAGGATAAAGCCCCGAATTTTACAGATTCTTAGTGAAGCCATTTTGAGCCATACTAGTCACGGCCTCTAGACAAAAATATTAATTTTTCATTAAATAATAATGAACCATGTCAAAAGTTTAAATCGGTAAGTTACGAGCCAATATAAATATATTAACTGCTTTCTTTTGCATCACATCCGCAACTTTGATTTCTTCACCTAAAACCATCCTACATATTGAAAGTGAGAAAATCACAATGAAATTAAATTTGAAATATGCATGGAACGGAATGCTTGACCATTTTACGGCCGGAGCTCGGAAGTAACACGGGTGAGCAAAATTAAGGAAGTAGATACTAGATTTTGACTTGGTCAATGTTGAAAATCTTGCCCTTTCCATGAGGAGACCGCTTCCTTTCATATATATATAAGGGAGAAGTTAATAATAACGATATGAAGTGCCCTTATTTTCTTAAAAAAAAATTTAAGATGAACTTCATTTCAAATAAAGGCCTGAGTGACTATAATGGTCTCAAATAAGGGCTTGACCTCGAGATGGTCAATGGCATTTTCGTCCTTTACTCTCTCTTTTTTCATATTTATGTTTTTCTTTCCTTTTCATCGGTGGCTAGCCACCAGCGATGCTCGAAGGGCTCTCGGCAAGGGTCGCCCTTGCTCTATCTGGCGAGGGCCACCCTCGCTGACCATAGGCGAGGGCTGGCTCACCTGGGGCGAGGGTCGCCTTGTTGGCCACAAGCGATACCTAGGGGTGAGCATGGGCCAGGTGGGTCGGTTCTAGACTTAGACCCTGAAACCGACCATATTATAACCGGTTCTAATTTCTTGGAACTGAGAACCAATCCAATTTGTCTTGGAACCTATTTTGGAATTGACCCTGTTTTTCAGTCCGGTTCCAAGGTCTACCCTAGAACCTATTTTTCTTTTTTTCTTTTTTCCATCAAAATAATATGATTATTAATGAAATGAGCAATAAAAATTATAATACACCGAAAGCAACCATCCAAAATATAAACAGTGGACTTTTAAAAGCAACAATCTAAAATCAGTTTTATGATACTAATCGATTTAAATGTTAGCTCTGATTTTATGAAACCGATTAAAGCTTAACACATAAACAATGGATTTTTAAAAGTAATTAGAAACCAGTTCTAAAATCAGTCCAGGTGGGTCTCCACCTAGAACCGAAAATTGGACCGGTTTCAACCGGTTCCCAAAAATTGGAATCGGTATCCGGACCGGTTTGAGTAGGAACCTATTCCCGACCCTATTTTTCGGGTGGGCCGATCCGGGTTCCGAGTAAACTCATTCCGGTTGCACACTCCTAGCGAGACCAGTGAAGGTGACTTTCACCCTGCCCTCTGTGGGCATCACCAATGATTGGCAACCTACCACTGGCAAAAAAGAAAGAAATAATAAATAAAAAAAGGGAAAAAATCAAAAAAGGATGAAAATGCCCTTGACCAGCCTAAAGATCAAACTTGTCATGGCTAATTCAGGCACCTATTTAAGATAATAAGAGCACATCATGTCCTTAATCAATTTCATGTCCTTATTTAGAAAATTATGGTACTTTTAATCGTTATTTGGAAATTTTCCCCATGAGCGTGGAAGGGTTTTACCTCGAGATAAGTACACTACAAGTGCCATAACTTTCGTACGGCGTTCACTTAAGTGTCATAACTTTCAAAACGTTCACTTAAGTGCTAGTATTTTGAAAAAGTGTTCACTTAAGTGCCACTTGCTGATTTGGCACGCCGGAGATCTTATGTGGACTTATTTTAATATTAAGTAATCCTACGTGGCTCACCGGAAGCTGACATGGCGCCGATTTTTTTTTTTTGTAGATTTTAATTTTCTGGTTTATTTATTTATTGAAAAATTAAAAATTTAAAAAAAAAACCCAAATCTGGGTTTTCTCGGTGGTGGCCAGCGAGGCCGCGACGGCCCTAGGCGACGGCGATCGCCACCTAGGGCCGTCGCGACCTCTGCAGCAGCGGCCGAGGGCACGAAGCCCTCGCTAGATCTGGGCGAGGGCCTCGCGCCCCCTCCGGGCGATGGCCCAACCGCCGTCGCCCCGACCCCGTGACGTCGTCCGTAAGCAAGTCAGCTTCTTGACTGGATCTCGATCGCGTCGATCCAGGCAATTCTTTAGAAAAGGACAAACTTGCGATAGTAGAAGACGACCAGCATCACTCTCCTGGATTTAACCCATCTGATTTTCCGGGCCCTTTTACTGCTGGCACATCTCTCTCGCTTCACCTCTTCCCCATTTCTGATTTCCTGCCCGTGCTCGTCCCACTTCCTTTGTGTGCCCCCGCGAGAAAAAGTTTTTCTTTTTCTGTCGCTTGCGAAGCTCATTCGGTGAATTCGGTTCTAGGGTTTTTGCTTTTCCCTTATGTAGATCTGTTGGGGGGTGTCGAAGCTTTGTTTGTCCTTCTTTTGCATCTCCCTTAGGGAGGCTTTGAAGAAAGAAAAGCAAACGCACTCTCTACCGAAACCATCGAAAAGATCTCCGTGAACACCGCCCAGGGCGAGGGCCTCGAGTCCTCGTCGAGGCAACTGGCCCGACGGCAGTCGCGGGGTCGGGGCAACGGCCGTCGGACCATCGCCCGGCGGGGGCGCGAGGCCCTCGCCCAGATTTGGCGAGGGCTTCGCGCCCTCGGCCGCCGCTGCAGAGGCCACGACGGCCCTAGGCAACGGCCATCGCGGCCTCGCCGGCCCAAGGCTAGCCGACCGGTGGTGGCCGGATGTTAGGATCGGCACACAATCGCAATAAAGTAAAAAGTCGAGAGAAAGAGAAATCGAGACACGAGATTTATCCTGGTTCATCCTTAAACTAGGGCTACGTCCAGCAGAGGATTCCACTATGTCAGCACCTCACACTTCTCGTTACATCACTCTATTATAAGCGAACAAGAGTATATATATCAGTAGTTATTCATGAGTCCAAGCCCAAACTACTAATAAAATTTATGGGCTTAAATCATAAAAGCCCTCTGAGAAAACCCACATGCTTTCCTGTCGCAGGGGAATATGAACCACACCCCAACAGGCGAGACCTTCGCCAACCACCACTGAGAAAACCCAGATTTGGTTTTTTTTTTGAATTTTTCATTAATTTTTCTTTTTTTCCTTTTATTTTTCTGATGTGTATAAAAAATAAAAATAGAAATTATTTAAAAATGACGTGGAATTTCCACATGGCACTCAGAAATTCATTAAATAATAGTGAAAATTCCACGTCATGTTTTCCGACGAAAATAGCACTCAAATGAACACTTTTAGCCGGAATTGACACTTATCTGAACGTTTTTACTCCGATGTGGCACTCAAGTGAACGTTTTGAAAATTATGGCATTTAAGCGAACGCCGTACGAAAGTTATGACACTTGTAGTGTACTTATCCCGTTCTACCTCAAAGAGGAAAAAAAAGGCTTGGAAAGAAAGAAAGAGAATCATGCGAAAGAGAGTGTCTGAAGAAGTCCCGAAGCTTAGTTGATTGAACCCTGCTATCATCTCGCTTGGATGTGACAAACGTCCTCGCCGGCCTTGGTCCCAACGTGCCTGACGACCTTCTCGCCGTGTCCGACAACCACTTCAGCGAAGCTGCCCAGTTTCCAATGACGCCCAGTACCACCGAATCACCCGGCGATACCGACAAGCTCTAAGTGAGATCTAGCAACCCCGGCCAGCTTTATCATCATGGCAACGCCAGCGCCTCCTCCTGCTGTCTTTACTCCGCGACGCTGACACTATCACAGCAACCACTCGGCTCGAGTCCAAGCACCCCTTGCCGATGTTTAAGTCTGTGCTGCGCCGCCAGCACCAGCCAGCTTTCTGTTTTGACATTGTATTGCAGGTTCTCCAATACCAGCAGCAACGGTAGTTCCTGGATTAATCACGACCTATCCAGATTCATTTGCGGTAGCCAAGTCGTTCACACCAGCCATATTTGGTTTACGCCTGCAGCTTCTTAGCGCAACTAAAACTACCTCGGGGTCTGCCTTGCCAAGCCCGCATCTATCTTTCCAATGACCGACCACAGCCCAATTTACGGCAGTAACTCTCTCCGGTGCTTTTAACAGCCCCTTGATGCAAACCTAGCTCTTGCCGGAACCACCTACTATCACCGTTCCCTTTGCAAGGAGTTTATCCTTGTTGACGATCCTTTACTCCGACGGTATCTAGGGTTTCTCGAACTATATGTGATATCTCATACTAGGTAGATCCTTAATCCTATCCTCTCTTACTAAGACTACATAATATTCTTGTGAATTATAACCAATATCAGGTATATAAGCAGTGATTTCAAATCTCCTTCGGAGTCACTTGCCCTGTAGCCAGTCCAGTTTTTGGAAGCAAATTTTCCCAACTAGGTAATTTCCTAAACCGAACTTGATTTGACTATTTTGTTGCCTAGTTTTTCATTGTTTATTATCTAATATGATATTATTCGATTTTAATGTGATTGGTTTGATGTTTCTAGGCCTTACCCACTTTGGAAATTCTCATATTATGCACACACAAAAAAAATCATTGAGGAAAATGTTTGCCTCTTTCTTTTCTTGCTTTTATCTTCCACATTTCCTTTCTTTTCAATTATTTCTTACTTTCTGTTCATTTTTTATTTATTTTTAAAAAAATTCAAAAATTATATTATATATTATATATTTTTAATTTCTAATTTTTCTCTTTTTCTTTTTTTTTCTTTTCCCTTATTCTTCAGCGGTTCGCCAGCCATAGCTTACTATAGGCGAACAAGGCCAAGCGTAGCCAGGTCTGGCAAGGCAAGCCTCGCGGCCTTGCCGATGGCGAGCTCATGGCGGCGAGCTGGATTTGGCAAGGCCATCGAGGCGGCAAGGCGAGCCTCGAGCTGGCCAGATCAGGCGAGTTCATCGAGTTCGAGAATTCGAATCTCTTGTATAAGTAAAAAATCATCGTGCTTATCTATCCTAGGATGTTCTGCTTAGACAAGCGTTCTGTTAGTTTGTATGTATCTCCTGATTGATTATTTTACTGATCCTAGTAAAATATCGTAACAAGTTAGTGAATAATAAGAAGACCTTTGTTCTTCATGCGTGTTTTATCTGATACAAGTAGTTTGAAGAAGGTTTTTAGATAAATTCCCTGTACATATGGGCTATTGTTTATGGTGAAGCTGATTGTGAACTTCCTACTGTAGCTGGAAAACATCTACCCAAAAAATATTTAAAAATTATTAAAAGGCATGTACGACGGAAAATGATTTTTCATACCAAATGACGGAAAATAATCTCCACTTTGTTTTCAAGTTTCAGCCAAATACCGAAAATATCATCACTTTTTTGGAAAATAATTTTCAGAAATGTCACTTTTTTCGCAACAAACAGAGCCTGAATATCTTAATAATCAAGAATCTGAGTGGCAACATGTTAAATTGAATTTTTTTAATATTTTATTTTTAATTTTGATTGCAGCGAATATATTGATTATATGGGTTTACTACATTTCATGTGTTCGATTAAGAAAATTTTTCCTATTATGAAAAACACAAAAAAAAAAAAAATGCCCTCCCCACTATATTGCTCTAGTGGTCGGCGAGGGCCGCGTTTACCAGCGGCCTTTTGCCAGCCAATAGCAAAAAAAAAAAAAAAAAGGGGCCAAAAAATTATTAAATTTTTTGAAATAATATTAAAATTTATCCACATCAGAATCACTTATGCCATATAGGAAGGTTGGCATCAAAGTCAGCGATTTCTAGCCAAAAAATTAGTCGAATGGATTCAATTGGTATCAATACAAAAAGGTTTAGGATAGAATTGGTCTAGTTAAAATGTTTATGATTAAATTGATACTAATGTAATAGGTTTATGACTTTTTAGTCTTTTTCTGACCATTTAATGAATGATATAAAATACTTGAAACGCTAGATGAGACGTGTCAGGATAATGAAAGACAAATCAAATCTTATGCGCCATTCTCAATTTATACACCGTAAGATGAGTGGAAAATTTCCTGTCACAAGCTACAATCTCTATCCAACGGACATCTGAATGAACCTTTGTGACGGCGCATATGTTTGATTTTGGATGATCCTTTGTGGTTTATATCCTGATACCGCAAAGTCTTCTCGCGAATTACATCTTCGGTCATGTTTGAGCCGATTAAATCTCACGGATGGAGATGTCAAAATGGGTGAAGAATTATATTTTAACCCATATTCAATAAGATGGTTTAAATATGGTCAAGTATTAATAAATGAGTCGTTAATGGGTTTGAGTTGTAAATTTAATTATATGTGGATTATAGATGGGTTTAAAGGCAAACCCATATTTTAATCAATTTACAACCCATTTAGTTTATAAAGTTTATTAGTTGAATCAAACAATTCATGCACCTATTGATTTTTAATTTCTCATTTTTTTAATTCTTTTTTATTTTTTTACATAACAAATTAAAAGTCCGATGGTCGCTCGCTTGCAGCCCGCACCTGACGGCACCGATTATTGATGGATTTAAGGCATAAGTACTGTCGCGACCTAAAATTTGGGCTTTCCAATCTTAGGTTAATGGATTACTAGATTAATTAATTAAATTAACTAACCTAGCTCGAACTCTCCTAAGTTCTACCAAGTCGTGACTTATGGTTCAAATGATTATCTTGAAAAAGATTTTAACTTTTGGAGTCGCCACTAATCATTTCTTGGTAGGTTGATTAGAAACCTAAATAAAATAGTGGGAGAAAACTATTTTTTTTTACGAACCAGAGATTTTAAGTTCGGGAATTGGTTACACTAATTTTTCAATTAATGCCCTTTCGGTACCAATTTCATGAAAAATGTTCAATTTGGCAATTGTGATGAATTCTGAATTAAAGTTTAAAGGTGCAATTTTTTTTGTGTTTTCTTTTTATGAATTTTTTGTGTGTTTTCGAAATTAAAAATTAATGAAAAATGAGAATGAATTGGTTCAAGATTAACTTAAAGTTTTCGGATTTAATTTGCATTAATTCCCAATTTTTTAAGAAAATCTTTAAGCCCTATGTCTACAGCTTTTATAATCTATCCTAATGGACGTAATCAGATTTGATTTATTGAATATAATCCATGAGATAGGATTTCTAGAAAATCCTATCTTTCTAAAAATGATGAGACGTGGTTTAAAAGAAACCATATCTTCCTAATTTTTTTTTAATTTTTCTGTGATTTTCTGACATGAAAATTAAACATGAGACATGAATGATTTTTATTTGTTTTTCTGATTTTTCTGATTTTATGTTTTATGAATGAATTTAAGTTAAGGTTGCAAATCTTTTAATGGAAAGATAATTATCGCCATCTATTTCGAATCAAGGTTCAATCTGAAGCCTGACAGATCGACCCTCAAATTCGAAACACCCGCTATGGAAATAGCGGTTGCGGATTAGGAAATTTCCCTAATCAATCACATTTTGAAACATTTTTTATATCTTGAGTATATTAGATATATTCAAAGGATTTTTTTTTTTAGAATTTTTGACAATCTTCAAGATTTTAAAAGATATTCCTATTTTAGATTTTAATCTTCTGAATTTAGGAAACTATCTCTTAGACTTGGAAAGATTTTAGACAACCCCTAAATTTCAAAAATTAGGCTCCAGATTCTGATTTGATTGAAATTTATCTGATTTCCTCGGAATTTTCTAAAATTCGAATTATATTTCCACGAAAAATCATCAAATTCCGAATCTAATCAAAAATCCAAATCAATTTTGAATCTATCACAAATCCAAATCAATTTCGAATCAATCTCACCCAAGAACATTCCAAATCGGCATGAGAACGCAGAAATTCGACCAAGCAAATTCGACATAAAAAATTCGTACATGGCAAATTCAGCATAGAAAATTCATACGTGGCAGATTTGGCATCCCAAAATTCGGATATGATAGATTCATCATAAAAAATAGGAACATGGCAAATCTGCGCTCATAGAAATTCGTCCATCATGAAGCCCATAAAAAATTTGACCGTAATCATCATCAGTAATCATATCATGCCAGACTCCTCACCGAAGCATATGAACGTCCATTTAATAAATGTACACAGATTGCAATTCGAATATTAGCAATATACCTTTGCAGCAGAATTCCCAGCGAACTCGGTTCTGGAAAATTGTCTAGAAACGCGCTGATTTCTCTAAAAAATCTAGCACGTATAGCAAATATGTCATAAATTGCTGACAATGTTAAAAAACAACGTTGGATCTCATGAAAATAAATTGGTTCACGCGAGAAACACAGAGGCAGGATGAACAGCTCGGCGGGACTAGTGACGCACGAACAGGAGCGATGGTGAGGAGCAGCGACGGACCAAGCAAAACGGGCGCCGGCTCTTCTCAAGATGGACGAATGGCAAGCGGCGGTCTTCAATCGATCTGGGGTGTTCGGCAATGGCCAGAGGAGGTCGTAGAGTGATGCGGCGACGTTGAGAAGGGCGAGCGGGTAGCAACAACGTCGTGGGGCGCGTCAGAGCGACGACGTGGACGGAGGAGCAATTAGCGGTAGAGTCACGAAGGGAGAGTTGTGTGAGAGAGAGTGAGCGGCGAGAGAGTAAGTGCGAGAGAGAGAGAGAGAGAGAGAGAGAGAGAGAGAGAGAGAGAGAGAGAGAGAGAGAGAGAGAGAGAGAGAGAGAGAGAGACGTGAGAGGCAAATGTGATCTGCATAATTTTTTTGTCGTCTTCCCTTAACCCTAGGCTTAGTGAGATATATATAGTGGATATTAGGGTTATGCTCCCAGATTCAATCCTAGCCGTTGACTCTAAAAATTTCAGACGAGATATCAACCGTAGGATCGTAATTTGATGATTCTTGAATAATCCTATCGGGCTAGGGTTTCACAAAATTCAGCCACCATGGTGGATAGGGCTTTTAGCTAAATGGGCTCATTCGCTCGAATAAATGAATTCCCTAAAATTAAAATTTAGGTGCTAACAGCTTGCCCCTCTTTGAGTGGAGGCTCAGAGAGGTTTCGCTCAAAGACCAAAAGTGGCTCCTAAATTTTCATCTTTTTTTTTTAAAATGATGCAATGCAAGGTTGAAAATAACATGCGTCTAACTTCTTTTTTCAAAGAACTCGCGCATGGATCGTGTAAGGGGTATCTATTTCTGCAAATACCTTATATGCTGAGGACTCCCTTAATCACCAGTGCTGTGAAGATCTTAAGGTACTGGGCCCACTCGTCTTCAGGAATTTCTTTCTTCCTGACTCGGGGCGACGCAAGATGTCTGTAGGCTGAATTCGCGAGTTCTGGATCGCAAATCGGTAATGCTTCTGCACCACGATCATCCGCTCATCACGTGAAACATCAACAGAGGTTGAAGCTTCTGAGTCGCAATCATCTTCTCGTCATGTGAAACGTCGGCTAAGAATAAAGCTTTCAAACCACAGTCTTCTTCTTGTCCTGTGGAATGTCAACTGAGAAATGCTTCTGCATCATGATCATCAGCTCATCACGTGAAGCATTAGCTGCGAGTAAAGCTTTCGAGCCACGATCATCTTCTTGTCATGTGAAACGTCGGTAGTGAATAGTGTTTCTACATCACGATCATTCGCTCATCACGTGAAACATCAACAGAGGGCCGGATTTGCGAAATACTGGTATCGCAATCAGGTAAAAACTGAATCACATTCATCCTTTATGTGAAACAGTGGACAGAATTACGAAATGCTGGTATCATAATCTGGGAAAATCTGAATCACATTCATCCTTTATATGAAACAGCGAACAGATTTGCAAAATGCTGGTATCGCAATCTGAGAAAATCTGAATCATGTTCATCCTTTACATGAAACAGCGAACAGAATTTCGAAATGCTAGTATCGCAATCTGGAATGGCTTCTGATTCATTATCATTTTTACGTCACATGAAACCTCAGCCGAAAGATAAATCTGAATGGGGTGCTCGAGCTATGGATCGAGCGGGCCTGATTGTCTTTTGGGATCTTTTGTCTAAATCACCGTGCTTAGCTTGATACCTGCAACATTGAAGATGCGGTCATCCGAGTCTGAAAAAGAATCAGAAAACTTACCTGAGTTGACTGAAACCCGGCTTTTAAGATTTACTGAATTGGCGTGCTCAACCTGTTCAGTTCATAAGAAAATGGTGTTTTGGATGAACCTTAATGTAATGCAACAATTTGTGAGCTTCTACTTGCATTGTAAAGCTCCACTGGGGATTTTGTCAATAAGGAAAACTGTCTGATCCTTTCGACAAAATTTGACCAAATAGAATGAGGAACCTTCAGTCAGAAAGGACTTTCTCTCACTCTCTTTGAAAAGGCTATTTGACCCAACCATTGATGGGGGGCATGAGAATCACTCGGAGCTGTCTTCATTACACTTGATAAGGGTCCGGATAATCTTGCAATCAGTATGACCAGACCAATCCACGAGGTCTTTTCAAGGACTGTAATTTAGGCTTGGTGAAAGGCTATTCAAAGGGGACTCGTATGAGTCGTTAGGCCATGAAATGAGATCTTCATCAGCTGCATTGGGTTTACAAGTCAGGAACCCTGCCAAGTGAGATAAAAATGATCTTGCTCGCACTTCTTCGAGCGATATTTATAAGCATTTGAAACCCTATATTAACCCAAGTGCCTTAATCTAAAGAGACTTTTGGTAAGGGTTGCGATATAGGTTCATGGTAGGCTTGAAATGAATGGCTTATTTTCCACAAATGGGTTGTGTAAAGATGAGACCGGTGATCATCCATTTTTGATATTTCAAGCAAGAGTGCCGCTGGTAATCTTTACCAATGTACTTCATAAAAGATCGTTCTTTGAGGAACATTTTATGAATCAACTCAGGTGAGACCTCCCTTCCTTTCGAAGATTTTTATGAGAGAGCTCTTTTCTCTTTCCCTTTTCTTTCTAATGGGAGTGGGCTCTTTTCTTTTCTTTTCTTTTTTTGCATGGTGAGCATCACCATTTTTTTTTCACAGCGAGCTCTTTTGAAAAGAAAAGAAGAGTCTCATCTGAATTGTCTGTATGTTGTGCTGGCAAATTTTCAAGTTTCAGTTTGCCCCAAGGCACTTTGCTCATCTGTCAAATAGTCTGAAATGATTTCCTTTCAGGATGATCACCAATTGGGTTTCGAGAAATGAATCCGCTGCTCAAGTTGGGCTAACAAAGGGACGAGTGTGTATGGGTATAGAAATAACATGCTCTTCATCATGTCTAAAGCACTTGAGCTAACATAGAATTCGCATGCGATAAATACACTTGAAGATTGATGTAAGTGAAAGCAAGAAAATTCTACTCATACTTTGAATTTTTTGAAATTTGCCCCAATGTTGGGTTGTTCCTGACAGGGGTATGAAAACGAAACCATCGTTCAAAGGAGTTTAGCAAAGGGCAACCTGTAGTGTTTGGATAGAGGAAATGAATACCTCACATTATCTTGGTCTTCATACTTTTCGCAAGATAACCTTTCACCTTGTAAGCATGGAAATCTTCACACTTAGTCATTAGGGATATGATATAGGACGTGTGTGGAAATGGCTTGCCTTTCGTCGTCCTGGCGTTCCTCATTCAAAATGATCAATATCAATTGACCAAACAACTCTCCTGATTGAAAAATTCAGTGAAGATTCATAATACAATCAGAAAGCAGACAAAATGTGCATGAGTATTAAGATTTGCAAAAACATTACAACATCTCAGGTATAGTATTTCTTGACTGAATCAGCATTGACATGATTCGTGAAGACATGTCCATCCATCTCTGTCAAGATCAAGGTGCCACCTGGAAGGGCTTTTTTCACTATGTAGGGTCCGCCATAATTTGGAGCAAACTTCCCTTTTGGATGTGGGATGATGGGCAGAAGCTTCCGCAGTATAAGGTCTCCCTCCTGAAAATGTCGAGGTCGCACCTTCTTGTTAAAAGTTTGGGCCACTCTCTGCTGATAACATTGGCCATGGCATAAGGCTTTGAGCCGCTTCTCGTCAATCAAGTTCAGCTGATCTATCCTTTGTTGGATCCAGTCTGCTTCGGTCAGTTCTATCTGGGACAAAATGCGCAGAGAAGGAATATCCATTTCGACCGGTAATACTGCCTCCATACCATATACCAAGGAGTATGGGGTTGCCCCGGTTGATGTCCAGACTGAAGTCCGGTATGCCATAAGTGCGAACGGCAACCTGTCGTGCCAATCTCGATAATTCTCAGCCGTCTTAGACAAGATCTTTTTTATGTTCTTGTTCGCTGCCTCAACTGCCCCGTTCATCTGAGAGCGATATGGAGAAGAATGCAAGTGTCTGATCTTAAATGCTTTGAGCAGTTCTACCACCTTCTTGCTA
Source organism: Rhodomyrtus psidioides (assembly GCA_021437785.1). Lineage (NCBI taxonomy): Eukaryota > Viridiplantae > Streptophyta > Magnoliopsida > Myrtales > Myrtaceae > Rhodomyrtus > Rhodomyrtus psidioides. The sequence goes on from JAILYB010000083.1 coordinate 660,192, forward strand.
TTCAGATTCGCACCATTATTGTGATTATAACCTCAGGGGCTCCATATCGAGCAATTAAATCACGTCCGATGAACTTTACCACATTTCGGGACGTGACCGTTGAATACGATATCGCCTCAATCTACTTGGAAAAATAATCAATTGCCACCAGAATGAACCGATGCCCATTGGAAGCTTTAGGGTTGATCGGGCCAATCACATTTATTCCCCACATGGAAAACGGCCAAGGCTCGGATAATTGATGCAACTCATTTAGAGGGACATTGATCTTGTCACCATGAATCTGGCATTTATGGCAACTTCTAATATGCTGTATACAATCATTTTCTAAGGTGAGCCAATAATAGCCCAGCCTCATGATCTTCCTTGTTAGTATATGGCCGTTGTCGCGACCCTCTCGAGCGCCCGCTGGCAAGCGAGGGTTAATGGGCGTCCGATGTTGCATGATCGGACGCGGGCCTCTCCCAAGGTCCATTACCCAAATCGCAACTGCTGGATATACGTGGTCGACCTTCAGTGTGGTCTAGTGACATGTGATAAGTGTACATGTCAAGGAGTCGCCACCAATCGTTTCGTGGAGGATACGATCGGAAACCCTATCGAATAGTTAGGAGTGGTCTATTCGATTCTGCGGAAACCAGAGAAGTGGGTTCGGAGACTTAGTTACGCCAACTGTCAAAGTTGACGCCCTTTCGTTACCGAAACTGAATGGTTTATCTGATCTTAGGATTTCATGCAGATGAGTAAGGTACAGATCCTAAATCTAGGAGTTCATGTATATGGGAATTACTACCCTATCACTCACAATCAATAGAAATAAGTGCGCAAATCAAGGATCTAGAACATGCCAGCATGGCATCCCTAATGAGGCCCTATTAGCCTAGAGAAATGTCAATCAAGGATTAAGAGTGATTCGGACATGATTCACCCATGAGGGGCAGAATCGTAATTTTGAACTATTCAGGGACAATTTTCCTTGAAAGGGCAAATTTGTCATTTTAGGTGAATTGGGAAGTCAAAAGATGGGGGAAATAGGATTGGCTATCAATCCAATCCATTTTCCATTTTTTGAGAATTTTCAGGATTTTTCTGGAATTTAAAAGTGATTTTACCCTCGGATGGGTAAAATCGTCATTTTGGACAAAGACGATGACTGAAAATCTCAAATATTAGGGTGGGTCTCCCACTTGACCCAAACCCTAATTTTAAGAAATTTTCAGGACTTTGATTAGGGACAAGAAAGACGATTTTCCCATTAAAGGGCAAAATCGTCATTTTGAGAAAAGATGTGGGATTTGAAAACCCCAGCCTAAGAATTGGTCGTCTATCTAACCCTAATTCTTACCTTGGCATTATCGGCCTTATCTTGCATATACAGCAGAGGCGACTTACACCTAAAGGGTAATATCGTCAAGTCTCGGAAGAACGGATAAGAAACCCTAAAAATATGATTGACCAGTTATCTGTGGTCAATCCTCGATTTTTGGGGATTTCTAGAATGTCTAGGATTTTTCCACAATTTTTCCACATTTTTTGGAATTTTCTGGAATTTTCTAGCATTTTTTGATTTTCTAGGATTTTTCTGATTTTTTTTAAATCAATTTTTTTATTAAAAAAATATTATTCGGGCCGGGTCAACCCAACCCACTCGGGTCGGAACCCGGCCCAGACCCGGACCCGCGTGGACTTCGGCCACCGAACGACGTCGTTCCAAGCTTTTTTATTTTTAGATTATTCGGAATTAATCCAACGGTCCCTGATGGACCACGTGGCTAATCCACGATCGCCGGATGAGATTACTAGAGCCTACGGTCCAGATTAAGTGAAGACTCGACCTGAGCCGTTTGATCTACTTACTAAAACCTACGGCCACGATTAGAAATTGAGACTTGATCTGAGTCGTTCAATCCTGCTAGCCTAAATGACGTCGTCCACCCGTTAGCCTATGCGACACCGTTTTGATTCAATTTGATTTTCCGTTTAAAAACTATTTCCGAATAATCCCAATTATTAATCGGACGGTCACCATTTGTTGGACTCGATTAATCTAGACCGTCCGATCTATGCTGACTCGCCCTAACGGACTAACGGTCGAGCTGACTCGACAACCACGTGGACTAATCACATTGTGACACATGGAACTTTGACCTATTGACCACGCCACGTCAGCTTCGTCTTCAACCTCTCGACCCCGGCGGAATGGACGGCTGAGGATCTCCGGCGATGATCGTACGATGAGATCTTGATGAAATCATGTGAGACCAACGGCAATCGACTCCAATCATCTCTAATTTAACAAATCTGAGAATTGAAGCATCATATTCACAGAATCGAGAACATCGTGCGAATTGCCGAGTACGGCCATGGAAGCTCAATCACGCAAGTCACGCGAAATCAGATCAATTCATCCACAGATTGACATGGCAGAAGGCGCAGAAGGCTTACCTCGGGCTCCGATTGAGCCCGCGCGGCCTAGATTGGGCTAAGCAAGTATGAACAGTGGTCGGCTTTGGAAGCTAAGTTTGAAGACTCGATTCAAGGTGCTCATGCAAAATCGATGCAAAACCAAGATGCGAATATGGTCAGTGACGTTCAAGGAAGAAAACGCACACACAAATCACAAAAAAGAACGTGAAACAAGCAAGTCACCATTGATGCACAGTGAAGAGCTTTAAGCTTCGTCTTACCTATTTCCGCGGTTTCAGGCGGCGCGATCGGTGGCGTTCGCTTCCTGGCACACTAGACGACCTTCTAGTAGTTTCCCTTGGCTTCGGTTTGGCCGGAGACGGCCCAACCAGCGCCCTGCAAGTTCGAGCTCAACCCTCGACAATGGCGATGGAGGGGAGCTCTCTCTCTCTCTCTTTCAGTTCTCTTCTCCTTTTCCTAATTGAACTTACCAACCTCCTCTTCGCGAAGGCTCTCTGGCCTATATACCATTTTCAGTTTTGGCGCCGAATCGGGAAGTTGGAACAGGTGACCTTCGCACGTGAGAACACGTGCGAAATGGTCACCGACGACTGGCAATTGACGGGTATTAAGTGGTTATTCCGCTCGGGACCTCCAGTGGTTGCATTTGGCACGAATTCGACTTGCATTTGGTACTCGTTGACTTTCGCAGGTCTCGCGTCTTGACCGGCCGATTACTATCTACTCCGGCAGTCGTTGTTCACCATTTCGGTCCCGATCGATGGGGAATGGTCTAAAGGATTAAACGCCCAACAATGCCTCTCCGATTATGGTCGATTGGTCGGTCAATTTTGTTGTTGAAATTCAATTTTGTACTGTTTATTCGTGCGTAGGCCTGAGGAAGACGATGACACTGTTCTGACCGGTCGGACCGGCGGTCTGACCGGTCCGAACCGGTTCCAATTTGGGATTTTCAAAATTAGTCCAAATCTGTTGGGAATTTTTGCAATTAAATTTCAGAATTGAGTTTAGGGCATGGATTTTATCTAAAAATGTGGTTTTGCCCAAAATTTCACCTCAATTTCTATAAAAATCCCAAATTTCTATTTAATTGCAAAATTAGGGATTGTGCAATTGAAGGTTCAAATGATCAAATTGGGCCAAATTACCTATCCCAATCGATTCAGAATGGTAAAAATCATTGGGCAGCATGTTCAATTTGTAATGATAGCTCTTGAATTGAAAGTAATTTCAATTATGCTCAAATTCAAGGACTAAAATGCAATTAAGTTTGCAATTGAGCAATTTGTCCGAACAATTAGGTCAAATTGAAATAGGGGACAATTAGATTGAATGTAAAGATCCTAGAAAATGCTAAAATTGCAAATTAAAAGACTCAATTGATATTTTTTTCTCAGATTCAATAGTACGGGTTACAAAGGAACACCTATAATTGAATCTGATTTTGGATTCTTTGTGAGGTAAAAAATGTAAGAGGTTAAAAATAAAAATATTTTCTATTTTTTCATATTTTTGTGACCTCAAATGCTATTTTTCTTGATTTTTTGAGTATTTTCCTATTTTCTAAAAATACTAAAAAATTTGAAAATTATGGAAATTATTTTTTGGTCAAAAATGGTTCCTTGGGCTTGGCCAAGGCCACCAAAGTTGATTTTGTAATTTTTTTACTTTTTATGGATTTTTTTTGTGATTTTTCAAAATAAAGCTGAAAAAGACTTGGTTAAAAAATCAGGTGTCAACAGCTGCCCCTCTTTGAGAGGAATCTCGTGAGAGGTTTCGCTCAAAGACGGGTGACACCTGAGTCTAGACCGACTCGACTGGGGAAAAGAAAAACGAATCTTGACACTCAATCTCTCTTGTCTCGCTGGTAAACGCTCTGCTCCTTATTCTTTTGTCGACGTGAGAGAGAAAGTAGAGAGACACACCTGCTTTTTACCTATTTGATCACCTGCCTGATGCTCGTGCGGCATGCGCGGTGTATAGCGGGTTCAAGTGAATACCTAGGGATTCGTCTTTTGAATATCCTAGGGCGGTTAAACTCTAGCCTGTATGGTAGGCCGTACCAGAATGGGATTCCTATACTTGACAGGAACTTGTAAATGACGCACCCAGTCTCTTAGGGATTGTCGGGGTTTTGATCCGTATGGTGGATCAGACCATGAATAGGACTCCTTTCTGCTAGGAACCTATGGATGACGCACCTAGTCTCTTAGGGATTGTCGAACATTTTGATCCTTATGGTGGATCAGGCCGAGAATAGGACTCCTCTCTGCTAGGAACCTATGGATGACGCACCCAGTCTCTTAGGGATTGTCGAACATTTTGATCCTTCAGGGGATCAGGCCGAGAATAGGACTCCTCTCTGCTAGGAACCTATGGATGACGCACCCAGTCTCTTAGGGATTGTCGAACATTTTGATCCTATGTTCTAAGGAATTAACTAGGATTTATACAAGTGAGGTGTGCCTGACCTTTAGGCTTCACCAAATGGGCTATTCCGAGTTTAGGGGTTAATTAGAACCTCACAGAAAGCTGATTTTGTCAGAAATTTTCGATCCTATATTCTAAGGAATTAACTAGGATTCATACAAGTGAGGTATGCCTAACCTTTAAGCTTCACCAAATGGGCTATTCTGGGTTTAGGGGTTACCTAGAACCTCACAGAAAGCTGACACTGTAAATTGTCCTTTCGACACGCGAGGTGTTATTCTGGGATTTGGGGATTCCAAGTATCCTGCAGAAAACTTAAACCTGCAAAAACTTTGATAAGATTCTTCTGGGATCTATGGGCTACCTGAGATCTCGCAGAAAGACTATCTTGAATATTGTCCTTTCGACATTGAAGGTGATATTCTGGGATCTGGGAGTTCCAAGTATCCTGCAGAAAGTTCCAACCTGTAACACTGGGATCTCACGGAGAGATGATTTCTAAAGATTGTCTTCTTGACATGGGAGGTGACATTCTGGGATCTGGGTACTCCAGGCATCCTGCAGAAGTTTAGACATGTTAAATGTTTCTCACCAAGAGTGATACAAGCCATTTTAGGAGCCGAAGTCATCAAGAATCTTGCAGAAGCTCCAATCTGAAGATTTTCTTACCAAAGGCACATCGATGGTCTTTAAGTGATATCTGATGTCAAACTGACAGCACTTTATGACTTATATCATAGTCATGAAAAATTTCAATGAATGCATTATGATGCTGGAGGTTATCCAAAACACCTTGCAACTTACGAAAATGATAAAAAATTCCTTGTGGGGAAAGTTTGAATCAAAACAATCTGAAATTACCAAAAGAGTTTGGTTAAAATGTTCAACGGAGTATTCTCATCAAAGAGGATTTCTCACCGTTTTGAGATAATGTTCTTTTACCAAGAATGCACTCGAATTTCCTATCAAACCAGCGCCTAGGGTTCAGGATCATTCGCAGTGCATACACCTCGATCGATCAGGAGGACTTCCAAGGGACCGTAATGTTGGGCTTGGTCAACGGTTTTCAAAGGGGGACTTGGAAGCAAGTCGAGGTTTTCGAAGAGAAGTCTTCAATGTCTGCTCCAGGTTTACAAGTCAAGAAACCTGCAAAATGAGAAAGAAATAATCTTGCTCGAACTTCTTCGAGCTAAGCTTAGACATTAAACCCTATGTCAATCCCAGTGCCTCAATCAGAAAAGACTTTTCAGGGTTGTAACGTAGGTAGGATTGGGGACCAAAGAAGGCTTGTTTTTGGCTCAAAATACGCGAAGGGTTTAACATTGGTGATCATTGCAAGTTTGCCGCCATCTTGCCCCTTCTGGTTCAAAGAGCGTCTTCAGTCTTTGAAGTGCATTGATAGTCTTTGAAGAGCATTGTCAGTCTTCGAAGCGCACATTTGTCTTTAGAGAACATCTTTCTTATGTTAAGACGGTGTAAATAACTTGTCTATGCCCTTGTCATCTGGATGTGACATGATTTGGGAGCATCTTTTGCAGTTTAGCTCCCTTGGATTTTTCTTTTACAACCAGATCTCACTAATGGTCTATACAAAGGTATCATGCCATCTTTTGGCATTTACAGAATCAAACACATGATTCACAAGTGTACAAGTATTTGGACGGGCATTGGCCTTGCTTTTACCAGGCACTTTGCTTTTTCTTGATGCCCATGATCGGATTTTTCTTTCTTTTTTCTTTTTCTTGAAATCCCATCTTTTCCCTTCTTTTGGGAATCAGAATTTTCAAATGAATGTGTTAGATGTACAGCTTGAATCTTAGCACTCCAACATTAATTCAGGAATTTTCCACAAATCCAATATTTTGAACTCTTCTGCTCGGGAAGTGATGTCGCTTCCGTCTTGGAATATGCAATGATCACCAATGAGTTTGCGAAACGAAGTACAGGCTCAACTAGGCTGCGCAAAGGGTAAAAGTGTATAGGATAGAGAAACGAATGCTTTTCATCGTCCTAAAGCACCTGAATTACCATAGAAGTTAAAATGACAAGCAACACACGAAGATTGATGCAAGTCAGAGCAAGAAAACTTCTAACCATTTACCTCCTGATACCGCTGGACGTACCTCCAGTTTGCCCCACTGTGGGGTGGTTCTTGACATGGGTAAAGAATGAAACCGCCGTTCAAAGGGTAATCAATGGTTACCTGTAGTGTTTATGATAGAGAAACGAATGCCTCCGTCGTCTCAATCCATGTAATCACTGCGAATAATCCTTACGCCCGTAGGTCAAGGTCTCGCTATCCTTACCATTCCACTCATCTCTCAAGTGTGTATAGGACATGTTTAGATCATGCTGGCCTCTTGTCTAAGGAAACATCCTTTTGAACAATTTAAACAACTCTTGTTGGAAAAGTTCATTTTGCTTCTTCCAAAACTTACCCTCAAAGGGGATTTATGATGCACAATGCATATTTCAATCATGTTCAGATAACTCCAAGTCTAGACATGAATGCCAATGTCGTGACTGTGAGAATTCTGCATCTTTCTAGTCATGAGAATTGAATGCATGTTATATTCCAAGAAGCCTTCAAGTTCTAGCGATAGGGATCCTGACAGTCTTAAAACCTAAGAGATTGGGAAATGAATACTTACCTGCCCAGCCTGGCTAGGGATCCCTGAAAAATATAAAAGGAATATGTTGGTATACGCTCTCAAATTTCAGAAAATTAGAACGATACTCCTTACCCTTGATCATGCGTTCCAATGGGAATCCATAAATTCATGCAGACCTAACCACCACGCCGTTAGGTCTCCTTGATCATGCATTCCCATCTGAATGCCAATGCGTAGATTACATAAATTAGCCATTTTGACCTATGGCGATGATTCCTTCGTCTGATTGGGGCAATGAAGATGGGAATCCCTAATGAGGCCCTATTAGCCTAGAGAAATGTCAATCAAGGATTAAGAGTGATTTGGACATGATTCGCCCATGAGGGGCAGAATCGTAATTTTGAACTATTCAGGGACAATTTGCCTTGAAAGGGAAAATTTGTCATTTTAGGTGAATTGAGAAGTCAAAAGATAGGGGAAATAGGATTGGCTATCAATCCAGTCCATTTTCCATTTTTTGAGAATTTTCAGGATTTTTCTGGAATTTAAAAGTGATTTTACCCTCGGAGGGGTAAAATCGTCATTTTGGATAAAGACGATGACTGAAAATCTCAAATATTAGGGTGGGTCGCCCACTTGACCCAAACCCTAATTTTAAGAAATTTTCAGGACTTTGATTGGGGACAAGAAAGACGATTTTCCCATTAAAGGGCAAAATCGTCATTTTGAGAAAAGATGCGGGATTTGAAAACCCCAGCCTAAGAATTGGTCGTCTACCTAACCCTAATTCTTACCTTGGCATTATCGGCCTTATCTTGCATATACAGCAGAGGCGACTTACCCCTAAAGGGTAATATCGTCAAGTCTCGGAAGAACGGATAAAAAACCCCAAAAATATGGTTGACCAATTGTCTGTGGTCAATCCTCGATTTTTGGGGATTTCTAGAATGTCTAGGATTTTTCCACAATTTTTCCATATTTTTTGGAATTTTCTGGAATTTTCTAGCATTTTTTGATTTTCTAGGATTTTTCTGATTTTTTTTATTTTTAAAATCATTTTTGATTTTTTTATTAAAAAAATATTATTCGGGTCGGGTCAACCCGACCCACTTGGGTCGGAACCCGGCCCAGACCCGGACCCGCGCAGACTTCGGCCACCGAACGACGCCATTCCAAGCTTTTTTATTTTCATATTATTCGGAATTAATCCAACGGTCCCTAATGGACCACGTGGCTAATCCACAATCGCCGAATGAGATTACTAGAGCCTACGGTCCAGATTAAGTGAAGACTCGACCTGAGCCGTTTGATCTACTTACTAAAACCTACGGCCACGATTAGAAATTGAGACTTGATCTGAGCCGTTCAATCCTGCTAGCCTAAACGACGTCGTCCACCCGTTAGCCTATGCGACACCGTTTTGATTCAATTTGATTTTCCATTTAAAAACTATTTCCGAATAATCCCAATTATTAATCGGACGGTCACCATTTGTTAGACTCGATTAATCTAGACCGTCCGATCTATGCTGACTCGCCCTAACGGACTAACGGACGACCTGACTCGACAACCACGTGGACTAATCACATTGTGACACATGGAACTTTGACCTATTGACCACGCCACGTCAGCTTCGTCTTCAACCTCTCGACCCCGGCGGAATGGACGGCTGAGGATCTCCAGCGATGATCGTACGGTGAGATCTTGATGAAATCATGTGAGACCAACGGCAATCGACTCGCAATCATCTCTAATTTAACATATCTGAGAATTGAAGCATCCTATTCACAGAATCGAGAACATCGTGCGAATTGCCGAGTACGGCCATGGAAGCTCAATCACGCAAGTCACGCGAAATCAGATCAATTCATCCACAGATTGACATGGCAGGAGGTGCAGAAGGCTTACCTCGGGCTCCGATTGAGCCCGCGCGGCCTAGATTGGGCTAGGCAAGTATGAACAGTGGTCGGCTATGGAAGCTAAGTTTGAAGACTCGATTCAAGGTGCTCAGGCAAAATCGATACAAAACCAAGATGCGAATATGGTCAGTGATGTTCAGGGAAGAAAACGCACACACAAATCACAAAAAAAAAACGTGAAACAGGCAAGTCACCATTGATGCACAGTGAAGAGCTTTAAGCTTCGTCTTACCTATTTCCGCGGTTTCAGGCGGCGCGATCGGTGGCGTTCGCTTCCTGGCATACTAGACGACCTTCTAGTAGTTTCCCTTGGCTTCGGTTTGGTCGGAGACGGCCCAACCAGCGCCCTGCAAGTTCGAGCTCAACCCTCGACAATGGCGATGGAGGGGAGCTCTCTCTCTCTCTCTTGTTCTCTCTCTCTCTCTCTTTCAGTTCTCTTCTCCTTTTCCTAACTGAACTTACCAACCTCCTCTTCGCGAAGGCTCTCTGGCCTATATGCCATTTTCAGTTTTGGCGCCGAATCGGGAAGTTGGAACAGGTGACCTTCGCATGTGAGAACACGTGCGAAATGGTCACCGGCGACTGGCAATTGACGGGTATTAAGTGGTTATTCCGTTCGGGACCTCCAGTGGTTGCATTTGGCACGAATTCGACTTGCATTTGGTACTCGTTGACTTTCGCAGGTCTCGCGTCTTGACCGGCCGATTACTATCTGCTCCGGCAGTCGTTGATCACCATTCTGGTCCTGATCGATGGGGAATGGTCTAAAGGATTAAACGCCCAACAATGCCTCTCCGATTATGGTTGATTGGTCGGTCAATTTTGTTGTTGAAATTCAATTTTGTACAGTTCATTCGTACGTTGGCCTGAGGAAGACGATGACACTGTTCTGGACCGGTTCGACCAGTCGGACCGGCGGTCCGACCGGTCCGAACCGGTTCCAATTTGGGATTTTCAAAATTAGTCCAAATCTGTTGGGAATTTTTGCAATTAAATTTCAGAATTGAGTTTAGGGCATGGATTTTATCTAAAAATGTGGTTTTGCCCAAAATTTCACCTTAATTTCTATAAAAATCCCAAATTTCTATTTAATTGCAAAATTAGGGATTGTGCAATTGAAGGTTCAAATGACCAAATTGGGCCAAATTACCTATCCCAATCGATTCATAATGGTAAAAATCATTGGGCAGCATGTTCAATTTGTAATGATAGCCCTTGAATTAAAAGTAATTTCAATTATGCTCAAATTCAAGGACTAAAATGCAATTAAGTTTGCAATTGAGAAATTTTTCCGAACAATTAGGTCAAATTGAAATAGGGGACAATTAGATTGAATGTCAAGATCCTAGAAAATGCTAAAATTGCAAATTAAAAGACTCAATTGATATTTTTTTTTCTCAAATTCAATAGTACGGGTTACAAAGGAACACCTATAATTGAATCTGATTTTGGATTCTTTGTGAGGTCAAAAATGTAAGAGATTAAAAATAAAAATATTGGCTATTTTTTCATATTTTTGTGACCTCAAATGCTATTTTTCTTGATTTTTTGAGTATTTTCCTATTTTCTAAAAATACTAAAAAAATGTGAAAAATATGGAAAATTAGTTTTTTTTCAAAAATGGTTCCTTGGGCTTGGTCAAGGCCACAAAAGTTGATTTTGTAATTTTTTTACTTTTTATGGATTTTTTGTGATTTTTCAAAATAAAGCTGAAAAAGACTTGGTCAAAAAATTAGGTGTCAACAGCCGTTCATGTGAGAGCCACAGACGCCTTCATGCATTTCTGCCATTAAACGAATCGCTTCAGTCACATCAACACACCTCAGCAGGACCGAATCGAAATACCTTTTATAAAGATTTTCTCCGCTCAGGAAGAACTTTGAAGCCATCTTCCTTATATACTTCTGGTCTGAAACTGTACTATTCTCAGGAAACTTCTGCTCCTGGATATACATCTTGATATCCTGATACCAGGGTTTGCTATCTGGCTCATCCGCCACAACCATGCAGTAGGCCGGCTGTCTTAAGACTTCGAACTTTAGTGGTTCGACTTCTAATCCCTCCGTGACATGCAACATTGATGCCAGAATGGCCAAAGCGTCTGCAAATTGATTTTGAGTTCTAGACTAATATTCAAATGTGATATCCGTAAAACTTTCCATCAATTCGTCTAAATACTCATGATAGGGCAGCAGCTTTGAATCTCGCGTCTTCCATTTACCAACCGTCTGGAGAATAATTAAGGCTGAGTCTCCAAACACCTTGAGCTTAGATATTTCCATTTTTATCGCCGCTTGTAGACCAAGGATACCAGCTTCGTATTCGGCAATGTTATTAGTGCAAGGGAACACCAATTTTGCTGCTACTGGATAATGTTGACCTCTAGGAGATATCAGGACTGCTCCCGTGTCGGACCCTGACAAGTTTACAGCTCCATCAAAGTACATTGTCCAAACATAATCTTCGACCGCCATAATTCGATCTTCAAGTCGATAAAGATCATCACCTTGCCTCGGATTTTCTGCTAGAACATCCGCTATAACTCTTCCTTTCACCGATTTCTGAGGCAAATATTGAATGTCAAACTCGGAAATGAGAATTTGCCACTTAGCAAGTTTGCCAACCAATGCAAGCTGATTCAGGAGATATTTAATGGGATCGCACTCCGTCACCAAAAGGATTTGGTAATGCAGAGTGTATTGTCGTAGCCTGTGTAACACCCATACCAATGATGCGCACGTCTTTTCAGCCTCTGAGTAACTTAATTCGGAGCCCGTGAATTTCTTGCTCAAATAATAGATCGCCAAGAGGGAGTCCAAGTCCGAGCCCGTCAATACATCCAGTTGGACCCACCTCCACTCAAAAACTTAAGCCAATGAGTTATGGGCCAACTTGGGTATATTAACTGGCTCAGTAAACTCACACATGCATCCTAGCAATCTCCCCCTCATGTGTAAGCTCCAGTGTGGGACTTCTCTAACACAACTGGGACTTCTCTAACACAACTCACACATGCATCCTAACAAATATAAACCTAAAGTGGCTTCCATGCTAGATTATGATCATAACATTAAGGCTGAGATTCCTTTTGTTTAACGAAATATGTATTATTTAGAGAATATTTTCCTCAAATTAATCGCTTGTACCGCCTAAAATAATTGGTTAATGAAAGATATTTTTATTGCCGACAATAATTCACGTCTAAATAATTTTCATGATTAATAAGAATATTTCTCTTTCACTCATTTTTGTAAGGAACATAAGCGATCATTTTTAGGTTCGTTCATTTTCCACGAAACAAAAGGTTTCGTGGAGCCATAATGATTATTTCAAAAGAGATAGGACCCTAATCATAAGGCGCTAAAAACTACTATATTTATAAAAGTACACACTTAATTCAAGGGAAATTCTTTTAACGGGCATTTGTCGATTGCTTATGAAAACTACCAAGAGATGTCCAAGATGAGATTACCGGGAGTGCATTGGAACAAAGGTTCTTCGTGAGTTTTGATGGGGCCCTTTTGCTTTGAAGGATCCCATAAAAAATTCCATAAATTGGAGTTCATCGATTGGGACAAAAGTATCCAAGACTTTCTTAAATTTCTTCGATAACATTTAAGCATAACAATGTATTTTTCCCAGAATGTCTTCACAAAATATGAAAATCCTAAGCTGGACATTGGTCCAATTACTATGTGCACAACCACAACCACAACCACACACAGGGGCTCGGAAAACGTGCCACGGGGTTTTTTTGTTCGAATTCTACAAGTCAACCCACGCTACGACGGTAAAATTTACAAACAAATGAAAATTTGAATAACTCTTTTTTTAGCCAATATGGAGCGTGAGAGACTCTATATAAGCACATCCCAGCTTTCTTCTCTCCTCACCAAATCAACCAGAACCTTCAATTTCGAAAGTTCAACAATGGAGCACTTCGTGGCACTCTTTCTAGCTCTTCCTATTGTTATTAGTATCACTCTCTTTTCATCTCCTTCGCAAGCCATCTCCTCGTGCAACGGCCCTTGTCGAACCCTAGACGATTGCGCTGGCGAATTGATATGCATCAACAAAAGGTGCCATGACGATCCCGACATGGGCACAAACATTTGTCCTAGTACTCCGTCATCGTCCAATAGAGGATGTCGACCTTCAGGCACCACGCACTGCCACGACCAGTCCTATCCTAAATACCGTTGCTCGCCCCCAGTAACGTCTTCCACTCGAGCGACCTTGACGAACAACGATTTCAGCGAAGGTGGTGGCGGTGGGGCATCGGCGTGCGATGGCAGATTCCACAGGAATTCGGAGCTGATTGTTGCATTGTCGACCGGGTGGTATGCTGGCGGGTCTCGATGTGGGGATAGGATCAAGATAAGATCTTCAAAGACTGGGAGGAGCGTGATGGCCAGGGTAGTTGACGAGTGCGACTCTGTGAATGGGTGCGATGGCGAGCATGATGGTGACCCGCCATGCCAGAACAACATCGTCGACGGTTCAAACGCGGTGTGGCACGCTTTGGGGCTAGACATAGGAGTGGGTGAAGAGGATGTCACGTGGTCCATGGCATAGAAACCTGTGTGCTTTCCTTCCCTGGAGATGATCGAAATGAGGATAAATAAGCCCTCAGGGTTGAGGGTAACATGTTTCAGGCCTCGCGTTTATGTAGTTCAAATGTGCAAAATACGATGTCAGTGCAATAAAACTGTAAGAGATACTTGGGAAAATGCTTGTAAGGGAAAATATGCAGAGGTTGAAATAACTATAATGGTAATGCGTAGTAGTATTACCACGCTTGTCCTTTAACAGATAATATAGTCTCTTTACTTATATATTTGGGATCGATGAGTCGGATAGATTAGCCCTTATTAGCCTCGCTACTTGCTGGCTAAATCTGCCATGCATGACCTCGCTGTTGTCGTCATTCCGCCGACGAGGGTCGTGGCCCTTGCTTAAATCTGTATCGAGAGGATAACCCTCGCCATCAAAGTGGCTCGGCAATAGGAATTCTAATCTTAATTTTTCTTCACAGAAGTTCGATTGAGGTCGAGATTGTTAGGATATTATTAGAATATTTTATTCTTTCTGTATATATTTTAGAATTATTGTAATTTATTCTCTAGGGTTGTTTCCTTATAGATCAATCTTCATTGTATCTATTTATTACGGTATTATGCCTCAATACAATATACAGCTCAATTTTCTAGATCTTTCTTTTCTATTATGGTATCAGAGCTAGGGTTTGCTTCTTACCAATCCTATTTTTTTTCCTTCCGCTCATCTTCTACATCGCACTGGCCACTCTACGTTGTTTTCATCGCGCTGACTTCGCGATTTGACTTTGGTCGATATGGGTGATTCGACTGATCGGATTGATGTCAAACTTGATGGCTCCAATTACGCTCTCTGGCGGCCATCGGCTATGGCTGCACTTGTTTATCGAGATCTATTTGAGCATGTTGAGGGTGTTCGCATCTGTCCCGCTGAATTCAAGGACGTTGAGCAACCCAAACTCACAGATACTGCGATTGCGCAACGTAAATCTGACATTCGAAACTGGATTGTCGCTGATCGAAAGGCTTGGGCCATCATATTCGGCTCTCTTGATCATACCCTTCGTCCACAGTTTGCTCACATCACTGGTGCGAAAAATCTATGGGATCAGCTTGCAGACATGTTTACTCAGACTGGCTCTATCTGTGTCTACCAATTACATCAAGACATTGCTGTCGCTACTCAGGGCGCTTGATCAATCCGTGAGTTTTATAATTATTTAAAGTCGCTTTGGAGTCAGCTCAACATTTTGTCTCCCACTTTATGTTCCACATGTTCTAGTTGTGCCATATGTTAGTCTTCTCGGCTGCAGACCCAGGATCGCCTGCGGCTCTATGATTTTCTTATGAAGCTCCGACTTGCTTTTGAGGGTGCTCGTAGTCAGATTCTTTATAGGAATCCTCCACCTTCTCTTCTTGATGCTGTCAAGGAGCTTCAATCTGAGGAAACCCGGTTGGGTCTTCTCTCATCTTCTGCGGTATCTGATCCCACAGCTATTCTCGCTACTCCTCCATGGGCTGCTGCTCGATCTATGCCTCTTATTCATGCTCCAAATTAGGGTTCTCATCAATCTGCTTCAACTCAGGGTTCTCATCAGGCTGCTCAATATTCTTATTGTCATCGTCGTGGTCATATTGAGTCCCGATGTTTTAAGAAGCGACGCGATACACAGCGCTCTACTAGGATTCCGCCCGTTCCTACTTCGATTCAGAATGTTTCTCTCGCCTCTTCTTCTGTGGATGAGCGATTTGCTGCTCTTGAGGCTCAGCTAGCCCGCTTGAATCAGTTTCGGCTTGGCTCTCAATTGTCCAGTTCGGGCCCTTCAGTTGCTGTCACTCCTACTGATTCTTCTCCTGCTGGTTCCTCTGCAACTGCTGCTTCCTCCTCAGGTGGTTCTTCTACTACTTGGATTCTTGACTCAGGAGCTGCTAAACACATGTCTACTTCTGTTGCCTGTCTCACTAAGCTTTCTGAGCTCAAGTTTCCAGCGCGGTTCTTTACGGCCAATGGTTCTCCTCTTTTGGCTAACCGACAAGGGACTCTTGTCTGTCCTCAGAATTTTTGTGTTCCTGATGTGCTGCATGTCCCTTCTAAGGCGCTTAATTTATTGTCTGTTGGCCAGCTTATTGATACCGGTTGTATTGTGAGTTTTACTGACCGCTCTTGTTTTGTGCAGGATCGTTCGAGTGGCAGGATGATTGGCAAGGGCAATAGGCATGGTAGAATATACACTATGCAATCTCTTCACCTTCCATCCACCTCCACTTCCTCTTCTTATCCTGTGCTGGCTACCGTGAACCTTGCGCGATGGCATCAGCGTCTCGGGCACACTTCCTCTTCTCGTCTCTCTATTCTTCATCAACATGGGGTTCTTGATCCAGTTTTCTCTAGTGTTCTACCTCCCTGCTCTATTTGTCCTTTATCAAAGCAATCTACTTTACCTTTTCCTACTAGCACTTCTAGTTCTACCAGCATTTTTGATCTTATTCATTCTGATGTATGGGGCCCCGCTCATATTCAATCAAAGAGTGGTTTCAAATATTATGTTTCATTTATTGACGATTATTCCCGCTATACTTGGATTTATCTTATGCGTCAGCGTAGTGATTTTCTTACTATTTATCAGACTTTCACTACCATGGTATCTACACAATTTCATAAGAAAATTAAGGTCTTTTGCTCTGATTCTGGGGGGGGGGGGGGGGAATACCTCTCAGGTGCTTTTCGTTCTCTCTTAGCCAATGATGGGACATTGCCGCACCTCTCTTGTCCTGGTGTCCCAGCTCAAAATGGGATTGCTGAACGTAAGCATCGACATATTCTTGAAACTACTCGTGCTCTTCTATTTTCTACTTCGGTTCCTACTGAGTTCTGGGCTGAAGCTCTTCTCACTGCGGTTCATCTTATCAATCGCCTTCCCTCACCGATTCTTCATCAGGAAACGCCTTTTCAGCGACTTTATTCTCGCTTTCCTACTTATACACATCTTCTAGTTTTTGGGTGCACGTGTTTCGTGCTTCTCCCTCTTTCTGAACGTACGAAGTTGACTGCTCGATCCATATCATGTGCATTCTTGGGGTATAGTACTGAACATAAGGGATATCGTTGTTACGACCCAATTGCTCAACGTATTCGTATTTCCCATAATGTCACTTTTCATGAGCATGTTCCTTACTTCTCTACTACTACTAAATCTTCAGTTTCTAAACATATTCCTTTCATGTACTTTCCTGCTGATCCTTGTCCTGACCCTTCAGATATCTCTGCTTCTCCTCCTCCAGATACCTCTGCTTCTCTTCCCCCAAATATCTGTGCTCATCCTTCTCCGTCTGAGTTCCCTCCTGCTATTGCCCTTCCTGCTCCCTCTGCCACCGATGATTCTGCTCCTCTAGAGTTGCGTCGTAATCCTCCTCGGGATCGTCGTCCCTTTGCTCGGTATGTTGCTGGTGCTTCTTATTCTGCAGAGTTTGGTTCCTTTTTGGCTATTGTTCATGATGTGCAGGAACCTACTAGCTACCGCGAAGCAGTACAACATGCTGAGTGGCGTCAGGCCATGGCTGAGGAACTTTCTACTTTACAGCGTACTGGTACTTGGGAATTTGTTCCTCTTTCACCTGGTCGATCATTGGTATCATGTCGCTGGATCTACAATGTAAAAACTTGTTCTGATGGTAGTATTGAGCGTTATAAGGCATGTTTGGTTGCGCGGGGTTTCTCACAAGAATATGGCATTGATTATGAGGAGACTTTTGCTCCAGTAGCGAAGATGACTTATGTTCGTACTCTATTGGCTGTTGCTACTATTCGTAATTGGCCTCTCTATCAGCTCGATGTGAAGAACGCTTTTCTTCACGGGGATCTTCATGAAGAAATCTTTATGCAACCACCACCTAGACTTACTCACGCTCATGGTCAGGTTTGTCGTCTTCGATGAGCTCTTTATGGTCTCAAACAAGCACCGCGTGCTTGGTTAGAGAAGTTTACTACTGCTGTCCGTTCTACTGGATTTGTTCAGAGTGAGGCTGATCATGCTATGTTTATTCATACTTCGTCCTCTGGTTTTACTATTCTTCTTCTTTATGTGGATGACATGGTCATTACCGGCAATGATTCTGATTATATTGTGCATACCAAGAGGCATCTTCAGCGACATTTTTCCATGAAGGATCTTGGTCCATTGCGCTATTTTCTTGGGCTTGAGGTTGCTCGCAGTTCTCGTGGTATTCTTCTTTCTCAGCAGAAGTATACCGCTGATATTCTCTCTAAGGCTGCTTTTTCGGATTCCCGTACTGCGCCCACTCCTATTGAGTTGAATCAAAAACTTCGCCCTGATGACGGGGTACCTCTTTCTGATGCGACTCGTTATCGAAATCTAGTTGGTAGTCTTGTGTATCTTACTATTTCGCGTCCTTACATTGCTTATGCGGTTCACATTGTTAGTCAGTTTGTTGCTGCCCCTCGGTCTACCCATTATGCTGTTGTTTTGCGGATTCTACGATACCTTCGGGGTACTTTGACACGGTCATTATTTTTACCATCCTCTTCTCCTCTCAAGTTACATGCTTATTCCGATGCTGACTGGGCTTCTGATGTAACTGATCGTCAGTCTGTCACGGGGTTCTGCATTTTTCTTGGTGATTCTCTCATTTCTTGGCGCGCCAAGAAACAACATATTGTCTCTCGTTCCTCTACTGAGTCTGAATATCATGCTATGGTTGATACTACTGTTGAGATTGTTTGGCTTCATCGTTTGCTTGCCGACATGGGCGTCTCACTCCAAGATCCCCCTCCTTTGTATTGTGACAATAAAAGTGTCATCTATATTGGGGATAATCCTGTTTTTCATGAGCGCACCAAAGATATTGAAATTGATTGCCATCTTACTCGTCATCATCTTCAGGCTCAAACCATCTCTCTTCCTTTTATTGGGACTGCAGACCAGTTAGCCGATGTTTTTACGAAGGCTCTTACGGCGCCACGTTTTCAGTGTCTCATTTCCAAACTCTCGTTGTTTGATCCACCTTGAGTTTGAGGGGGGTGTTAGGATATTATTAGAATATTTTATTCTTTTTTAATATATTTTAGAATTATTGTAATTTATTCTCTAGGGTTGTTTCCTTATAGATCAATCTTCATTGTATCTATTTATTACGGCGTTATGCCTCAATACAATATACAGTTCAATTTTCTATATCTTTCTTTTCTATCAGAGATATCGGTCCATCACTATATATCACCTATGTATATATGTCATGATGCCTAAAGCATTCGCGTAAAGAA
Organism: Rhodomyrtus psidioides; assembly: GCA_021437785.1. Lineage (NCBI taxonomy): Eukaryota > Viridiplantae > Streptophyta > Magnoliopsida > Myrtales > Myrtaceae > Rhodomyrtus > Rhodomyrtus psidioides. Next base: position 679,417 of record JAILYB010000083.1, read on the forward strand.
AATTTCACGTTCATAAATGTTAGCTACTATATTTATTAAACAGACATTATTCAATCGAAATTCTTTTTTAATGGCCATTTTGTCGGTTGCTTATGAAAACTTGCCGAGAAATGTCCAAGATGAGATTCCCATGAGTGCAACCGACGGCCAAATGAGGACTAAGGTTCTTCGTGAGTTTTCATGGGGCCCTTGCCGTTTTGCTTTGATGAATCCCATAAATAAATAAATAAATAATCCATAAACTGGCGTTCATCGATTTTGACAAAAGTATCTAAGATTTTCTTAAGTTTCTTCGATAATATTTAAGCATAATGACTTATTTTTCCCAGAATGTCTTCGGCAAAATATGAATATCCTCGGCAATTCCAATCACCATGTGTAGCGTCTACATAAACAACCACACATAGGCTCGGAAAACGTGGGGTTAAATACAGTTTTCGTTTCGTCGACTACGGTTCAACCCACACTTGAAACAAATGAATCGTACAGTTTATTTGCGTGTTTTATTTACAAACAAAAGACAAATTGAGTAATTTCGTTTCGACTGTTGCATTGCTCATTATGCAACGGATCCTCCCTCCCCCATTTTTTTTTTATTTTTTTCTTAACTAATTAAAACTATCCTAAATTCTCTATAAATACCCCTTCCCCCTCTCATTTTTTCTCACAATTTCTCTCAAGTTCTCTCAATCCCGGCTCAATTTTCTGAATCGGCTTTTCGCTCAATTCTCTAAAAAAATGGCAAGTGGAAGCAAAAATACTAGAAAGAGCCCGATGGGAGAATCTGATTATCCTCATGGATATAATCCTCGTGAGTATGCATGTTGGAAGACGAGGATGATAATATCAACTTTATTCCCAACGTCGAGCACGTCCCAACGCAAGAAAGTCTTCATCCTCCTACTGGTGTCGAAGAAATGTCGACATCAAAGGAGCCGGAGCTGAAGGGTACATCCAACATATGACAACACTTCGAGAAGCAACATTTAGGCGGAGACAAGTATGAGATAAAATGTAAATATTGTACGAAAACATACAATTTTGCAACTGGAGGCGGCTATGGAACATTTAGTCGGCATCTGAGGACAAAACATGCGACGCAAGCGGGGAACGACACCCGCCAACAACAAATTTACAGGTACGCCAATCCTTACACTTCTCCTTTATTTCGTTACGATGATAAAGTTGATAAAGAAACATTAGCTCAATATACTGCTATTGACCATTTAACGTTTAATATCTGTGAAAGTTTTGGTTTGAATTTTTTTATAAACATTGCATGTACTCCGCAAGCAAAACATGTGCCAAGAAATACTCTTAAACACAAACTTTTTCAGCTTTATAAAAAAGGAAAAAAAGAGTTTGAATTTTTTTACGGATTTCAATGGATGTGTACATATAGGTAGCGATATTTGAAGTTATCCTTGCCCAACTTATTCTTATATGAGTATCACATGTCATTGGATATGTAACAATTAGAATATTCAAAAAAGAGTTCTTGCATTTCTAGTGTTTGATGAAAGACATATGGCCATAATATTTATAGAGTAATTATGCAAGTTTTAGAAGAATATAATTTGATTAATAAAAATTTTTCAGTTGGTTTGGATAATGCCATGACAAATACCGCTTCCATTCCTGAATTAGAAAAGATTTATAAAACCGCTTTTGATGGATAATTTTTTCACATTAGATGTGCTTGCCATGTTTTAAATTTATGTGTACAAGATGATTTACGAACTTTTGATGCTTTTCTCAGCCCAATAAAGAGAGCAATTCGATTTTTATGGAGTTGTCCCCAAGTTATGAAAGAATGGGGCAGGTTTTGTGCACAACATGGAAGAGCACCAAAAAGATTTCCAAAAGATGTTTCGACTCGTTGGACCTACAAGTTGCTTAATCAATGTTTTGCTTATAAAGATTTATTATGTACATTTATTTCTAATAATGTTTCCAAAATTATTTTATTCTCGCAAGAGTGTGTTATTTGCAAAAAAAAAATATTTTTAAATGTTATTAATGATGCAACTTATACTTTATCTGGTATTTATTATCCCACTAAGCATTTATTTGTAATAGAGTGTATTAATATTGTTGTTCCTAGCTAGGCTATACAGCTAGAAGGGGTGAATAGGTGTATCAATCGAACTTCGACAAATAATGCGGAATTGAAAATATCGAGTTCGATAGAGGCACAGGTATTAGCAGAGTCACGCAGTGCTTCTACCAGGCAGTAAATAGTGATGTAACTAGCAATATCTCCTAGAGGGGGGTGAATAGGAGATTCTGAACTTAATTGAAATTTCTTGCGGAATGAATAAAGTTTAGTGTACGATTAGGAACAAAAGCAGTATAGCAGTGTGCAGAAAATCCAAACACAAAGGTAAGAGTTTAGAGAAGAGGATATTGCACACGATATTTATAGTGGTTCGGCTTAGATCAAGCCTACGTCCACTCTCCCACGATGACAGCCGATTGGCTGGATTTCACTATGAAGAATCAAGAGGATTACAATCACTCAAGTGTTTTGTTTCCCTCTCACACAGATTTTCACAGTGAAGGATTTTGAATACACAGAATACTCTCTTTAGATGAAACTCAAATTATGCTTGCACTTTGGATTGTTGTTCGCACGTCTCTCCTTTTCTAGTCAAACATTATTCTTCTTTTATACTCCCCTGCCTCCGAACTAGCCGTTGGAATCCAGCCAGGGGATCGCTCTTCAATCCTTGATTGGACGTCATCAATCGTGATTGAACGAGACTGTATCTTTAAAAGATATGTAGACCGTTGGGTAAGACATTGAACCCTTCTGATTTAGTCGCCCATACAACTAAATCTCCAGCTTCCATAAGTGTGATATGTTTGAGTTGATTCTCGAGGATATATTCCTTAGAAGATGATATCCCATTATAGAAAGTCCCTTAATTGATTAAAGGGGATATCAGGATAATTGAATATCACTTGCCTTGATCGGAAACCTGCCATATGTGGGTCTTCGTGATTTGTAGAATGCAGAAACTGATCTTTCTTCAAATTCGTCTAAGAGAGATTTGATCAGTTGGCACGGAATGGTAATACGGAGATTTGATGTGATCCATCCGTCACTGTTTGGATCGTCAGGAGCACTTCCATCAAATCCTCGGTCAGAAGCGCTTTCATCTGATCCTTCGTCAGAATCACTTCCATTTGACCCTTCGTCAGAAGCACTTCCATCTGACCCTTAGTCATAAGCACTTCCATCTGACCATTCATCAGCGCGACAGAATTGGAATCACTCGACCAGCTGCTTACACATTCTTCCTGCATCACATTTCATTAAACAATATCTTTTGAAGGTTTTGTCAGAATCAAAATAAAGGAGAATTTCCACAACAATCTCCCTCTTTTTTATGGTGATAAAACTTCTCCAATTGTAAATTTAAAAGTGAATTTAACCAGTGATAATAACTATATATATATAAAATGAGTAGCCATCACATTTGCTCCTGCAGGTAATCATCATCAGAGATCCTGTAATGAAAGTGTTCTCATAGGAGAGCATGATCAGAGTGAGATTATCCTGCAATAATCCTGCATGAAATTGAACTTCTTAGAAGATTGTCCTGCAAAACAGTAGATTAGGTCTTCTCCTCCTTTCCTAAAAGATATAATTAGAGATAATCTATTGAGACTGCATAAAAGTAATTTCAACTTCTCCCCCTTTTTGTCAACATCAGAAAGAAATATGTATAAAAAAAAATGCTTGAAATAATGACGCGTTCTAGAAAATGAAAAAGGGAAAAAGTAGGTGAGTTTTTAAGAAGATGGATGATCTTCAGGCTCAATATCAGCCTCCCCTCGGGATGGTCCTGCAAAGCTTTTTCCCATCATCTGAGCAGGGCCTCGTACAGCTTGAGAAGAGGGCAGGTTGAGGCTATTCTGTCCGTTCTGACCAGTGTGTATGTAGGCAGGTTGGCTATCTCATCACAAAACATTCTCCCATAGAGATCAATGGACTTTTCCAGCTTAGTCACCTGACTAGTCAAACCCTGCAGCTTCCTATCTGTTTTCTGTTCCAAAGCCTGCATTTGCTGATCAAATTTTGTTTCCATGGCAGCCATTGTCTGAAGAAGAGTATTTTGGAGATTTTTAAAAAGCACTTGAAGTTCCACTTGTGGTTGTGAAGGTGCAGGTTCGTGAGTCTCCCCCTCAATTTGTGCCTTGGTGAAAGCTTGAGAGGCTTGGATTTCAGTGAGAAATACATCTGATGTAACAGGCACGGGCTCTTTCTCCCCCTGAATTATAGCTCTTTTCTCTTTTTTCTTTGAGCTTGGCACGGAGACTATTTCCTCATCAATATCCATTGGAATGGACTGTGCACTGGACAATTGATCTTCTCGGGCAATTGCTGAAGCTAGACTTGCAGCATCTTTGGGAATTGTAGCCCTGGTGGAAGAGACAGAGTAAGCTACAATGTCATCTTGTTCTTCCTCATGTTCTTTTGACGCCAGTGTTGCTAGAACTTGTGCTAGCAATTCCTCATGATCACAGTTGACAATTTGGATGTCATACTCTGTGTCATCTTCAAATCGTGCAGCTTGCTCCTCATCCCACATTGTGAGGAATTCTTCCTCAGTCAGATCATAGGGATATACAACTTTTTCTTGTGGTTGTATTCCTGTTTCATCTCCTTCTTCCTCATCTCCCTCAGCACTACGATTTTCAGACTCACCATCTTCATCTGATCCACCTCAAAATTGAGTAGCTTCAGAATCATATTCCCCTGTTTCTTCCTCACTTGCGTCTGAGTCCTTATCAGCAGGACTTTCTGTTTGTTGCCCCTTAACAGCCATGACTTTTCTCTTCTTTGGAGATTTCTGCCTTGACTCTTCCTCGAAGTCCACAATGAATGGTTCATTGTTCTTTGTTCTCCATCCAGCAGGAGTCATCTTGTACCCCCATCTTTTTTACCATAGTCTCTCCAGCAGTCATTAGAGGAATTTCTTGCTCGACAAAGGCACCTGGGCCATCAATCTTGAAATAATTGAATATTTTGAAGATCAATGCGGCATAAGGAAGTTGACCCTTTGGCTTGAGAGCTGATCTGTACATATGTAATAGTACAGTATGAGCAAAAGAAATCCTCTGTCCTGTCAAGATTCCCCATAACAGCTTTGCCTCGTATTTTGATATATCTGTCTTTGATGCTGCCTTGGGTCTCAGACATTCGATGATCACCTTGTGCATCATGATATGTTTCAAGGGAAAGTCTGTGTATGCAAGATGTGACTTTGATTCCCTTGAGAAACTCGATTTGCTAGTCAGGAAGCAGAAAGCTTCACTTGCAGTGACATCTAAGGATTTGAAATCTCCCTTTCTGGTTCCCATGATTGAAGCCAATTCATCAACAGTCAGAAAATACTGCTTTCTTTTGACTGTGAAAGCCAGAGAGTTGAAGTTGACAAACTGAATATTTGAATAGAAGTAAGCTACCAAATCAGGAAAAGTGTAGCCTCTCCTAGTTATAAACTGATCTATCTTCATCTTTTCTAGATGCTTCCTCAGATAGATGCCATTGCTGTCAAAGTACTTTAACTCAAATACCCTTTGAGGTATAATACCTCTCTGTTTCATTGCTTCAAACATTTCTTTGTGAGCCTGATTCTGGAACAATGGATCAGGAAAGCTTTTATCCAAATTAAAGCCTATATTTTTCACAAAGTCATTGAACAGAATGTCATCATCATCTTCCACCTTTGCCTTCGTACCGCCAGGTCTAATTGGGGATCGTCTTCGTTTCGAACTTGTTTCTGCTACTTTCTCCTTTCCTTTTCTAGAGACAGATGTAGGTTTTTCTACAGCAAGTGGTTCAATAATTTTTCCAGGCAGGCTAAGAAACTCCAAAAGTTCACCCTCACTATCAAAATGGTGAGTGTTCAGCAGTTTTCTAAGTTCGTTGCCAAAATCTCCTGCGGCCTTGATTCTATCATACATTGGCTTAATAGAATGAGCCATAGATTCTTTTCCTTCAAAGGCAGACAGAGACAGACCTTTTGTCAGGCGGAGTGCTTCTCGCTGTTCGTTGATTTGGGTTTCTATGAGTTCCGCGCCGCTTGCAGTTGAGGCGGAGAACTTCCTCTTCGACTAAGGCGTCTTCTTTGAGTCAGAGGCTGATTTTGGAGCCATTGATGCGTAGAAAGTTTGAAACTTTGAGTGAAAGAGTGTTGCTTTGAGGAGTAAATCGAGAGCGAGAGATTTTCAACACGATTTTAGGGTTTTGATTTGAGAGAATTTTGAAAGTGAGAGAACAGAGGTGACGGTTCAGCGTTTTTATAAAAGATGCGGTTATTTTTGGAAACACAAAAGAGAATTTTGATTTAAAAAGAAATTCTTTAAAAAAAATATTCACGGTCAATCAGATATTAGGAGATATCTAGTCATATGAGGAACTTACCTAAAAGATAGCTTTTAGAGATAACTGACCTTTTTTTTAAAAGAAAGTGTGAATTTTTTTCTTACGCGCCTTTTTGACGTCCCTTCTGATGTTTCTTCTAATGCTTCTACTGACTCTCCTTCTGACGCTCCTTCTGACTCTCCTTCTGAAGCTCCTTCTGACTCTCCTTCTGAAGTTCCTTCTGACTCTCCTTCTGACGCTCCTTCTGACCTCCTTCTGAAGCTCCTTCTGAAGCTCCTTCTGACCTCCTTCTGACGCTCCTTCTAAGGCTCCTTCTGACGTACCATGTTCTAAGGTATACTTAAGAAGGAAGGTTAATAATAGATAATTCATTTCTGATAAAATTAAAACTCTGTTTATCAAGTGGTTTAGTAAAAATATCTGCAAGTTGATTTTTCGTGTCAATGTATTGAATGTTAACATCACGGTTTTGAACATGATCACGTATGAAGTGATGCTTGATCTCAATATGCTTTGTTCTTGAGTGAAGTACAGGATTCTTTGTGAGATTTATGGCACTTGTGTTGTCACATAGAATTTCCACAGTTGATTCTTCAACACCATAGTCTTTGAGCTGCTGTTTTAGCCAAAGTATTTGAGTGCAGCAACTTCCAAGAGATACGTATTCTGCTTCAGCTGTACTGAGTGCCACTGTATTTTGCTTCTTTGAATACCATGAGACAAGCATGTTTCCCATGAGCTGACAGGTTCCAGATGTACTTTTTCTATCAATTTTGCAACCTGCAAGATCTGCATCTGAATATCCCTTTAGTATAAAATCAGAAGATTTAGAATACCACAAACCATAGTTGGGATAAGTCCCTATGTATTTGATTATTCTCTTGACTGCTGATAGGTGTGATTCTCTTGGACTTGACTGAAATCTTGCACATAAGCAGACACTATATAGTATGTCGGGTCTTGAAGCTGTGAGATAGAGTAATGATCCAATCATACTCCGATATAGTTTGGGATCGACTTCTTTTCCATCTTCATTCTTATCTAATTTGGAAGAGTGAGACATAGGAATTTATGTCTTCTTGCCATTCTCTAGACCAAACTTCTTCACTATTTCCAATGCATACTTCTCTTGAAATATGAAGGTTCCTTTCTGAGATTGATGAATTTGAAGACCAAGAAAGAACCGTAATTCTCCCATCATACTCATCTCAAATTCATCCTGCATTGTTTTAGAGAATTTCTTGCAGAGAAGTTCATTAGAAGAGCCGAATATAATATCATCAACATAAATTTGAACTAAAATGATGTCTTTACCTTTTCTTTGAATAAAGGGAGTGGTGTCTACATTACCTTTAGTGAAGCTGTGTTGAGATAAAAAGTTACTTAACCTTTCATACCAGGCGCGGAGTGCTTGTTTTAATCCATAGAGTGCCTTTTTTAAGACATATACCATATCCTTTTCTTTAGGTTCTTCGAAGCTATGAGGTTGTTCAACATATACCTCTTCTTTGATGTAACCGTTTAGGAATGCACTTTTCACGTCCATCTGAAAAAGTTTGAAGTCATTGTAACAAGCATAAGCAAGAAGTAGCCTAATGATTTCTAACCTGGCAACCGGTGCGTAGGTTTCATCATAGTCTAGTCCTTCTTCTTGAGAATATCCTTTTTGCTACAAGTCTTGCTTTGTTTCTCACAACTTTTCCTTTGTCATCAAGTTTGTTTCTGAATACCCATTTTGTTCCAATTACTGGACGATTTTTGGGACGACTGACTAGTTCCCAGACATTGTTGACTTTGAACTGATGTAGCTCTTCCTGCATTGCATTTATCCAGTTTTCATCTGCTAATGCATCTTCAATCCTTTTTTGCTCCAATTCAGATACCAAGGCGATGTTGCTCATTGCTTGCTTGAACTTGGATCTTGTTTTTACGCCATCATTTATGCTGCCTATGATAAGTTCCTTTGGATGACTTGACTTATGCTTCCAGTTTTTGTCAAGGCCATCATTTGAGGATATTGTGGATTCATTCTGATCATCTTCTGGTCTTTCTTCAGCTGAGGAAGTTTCCTTCTGAACATTCTCCGAACTCGTATTCACATCTGATTCTGCTTGTGAGTTCGTGACTTGATGAAGTGTATGCATTTGAATGGATTCAGGTTCATCATCCTGGTTGCTTTCATCGAACTTGATGTTCACTGATTCCTCAACAATACGAGTGTTCTTGTTGTAGACTCTGTAGGCTTTGCTTGTTGTTGAATATCCCAAGAAAATTCCTTCATCTGATCTTTCATCAAACTTTCCAACTCGATCATTAGCATTCTTTAGAATAAAGCATTTGCAACCGAATACATGAAGGTATGCAACATCAGGCTTTCTTTCTTTGAAAAATTCATAGGGAGTTTTCTCAGAAAAAGGTTTGAGGGAAATTCGATTTAAGATATAACATGCTGTTGAAACGGCCTCAGCCCAAAAGTTAGAGGCAATTTTACTTTCAATAAGAAGAGTTCTGGCCATTTCTTGCAACGATCTGTTTTTCCTTTCTACTACCCAATTTTGTTGTGGAGTATAAGGTGCAGAGAAGTTATGCTGAATTCCGAACTTAGTGCAAAAATCTGAGAAATTTTGATTCTCAAACTCTCCCCGATGATCCGTTCTCAAACTAGAAATAGTGTAACCCTTTTCATTTTGAATTCTTTTAGCAAGTTTTGAGAAGGATATGAAAGCTTCGTTTTTGTGAGCAAGAAATGAAACCCATGTAAATTTAGAGAAGTCATCAACTATGACAAGGCAATATTTCTTACCTCCAATGCTTAGAGTTCTATTAGGTCCGAAGATGTCCATATGAAGTCGCTGCAGACAACGCTTAGTGGAAACTTGATTTAAGGACTTAAAAGAACTTCTTACCTGCTTACCCAGTGTGCATGCATGACATAGTCCACTTTTCTCAAATTTAGTTTGAGGTAGTCCTCGAACAAGTCCCTTCTTGGAAAGCTTTGAAATATGTTTTACACTAATATGACCTAACTTTCTGTGCCAAAGATCATATTCATCCTTAACAGAAATAAGACATTTAGCATGTTCACAGTCAGCATTAATATCTAAAAGATAAATGTTCCCATGCCTTCGTCCCGTGAAGGATTGCTTCTTATCCTTGCTCATACCTGTGCATTTTAGATCTTGGAATCGAATATCATATCCAGAGTCACAGAGTTGACTTACAGAAATCAAGTTGTAGTTCAATCCTTTGACTAGAGAGACATCTTTAACGGTCAGATTTCCAATCTTTACATTTCCTTTCCCGATCACTTTTCCCTTGTTCTTTCCTCCAAACGACACGCTTCTTCCATCACAATCTGAGAGGGATATAAATACATCTGGATTTCCAGTCATGTGACTTGAACAACCACTATCCAGAAACCACTTGTTCTTCCTTCTCTTTGGTACCTGCAATAGATAACCAACTTACTGTTTCTTTGGTACCCATGTTTTCTTGGGTCCTTCTGTGATAGTATATTTTGACCTTTTAATAGGTCTCCAAATTTTCTTGCAGTAATCCTTAGTATGGCTAGGATCACCACAATTTACACAAGGTTGTCGAATGTAGGATCTAGTAAAATGCTTATGAAAATGATGCTTGTAATCGGAAAAAGTTGGTTTTCGAAATTCAGTTTTAAAGATATTTCTTTGGCTACTTTCCTTTTTAAAACCTAACCCAGATCGATCATTGAAGGGTATTTGTTTTGAGATAATGCTATTCAGAGTTACTGAGCTTTGTGAAAACCTTTTTGATATAGTAAAAAAAATTTCTTTCAAGGAAGCATTTTCTTTTGAAACTAAATCATGATTTTCTTTCATCTGGTGAAACTCTTGTTGTAGAAAACTAATTTTTTCTTCTTGGGACAAATTCTATTGTTTTAAAGAAGTATTTTCCTTTTTCAAACAAGAAACCTTCTCAAGAGCTTCTTTGTAGTTTCTACACAATTCATCAATATATTCAACAACTTCATCAGGGAGTTCAGATGAACATACCTCAGTTTCTGAATCTGAACTTGAGTCTGATTCGGCCATGAGACAGATATTTGTATAATCATTCTCGCTTTCATCAGAATCACTCAAAGTTTCTGCCTTTAGAGCCTTCTTGTACTTCTCATACTTGAGTTTGTCCTTCTTAAAAATTAGGCAGTTTGGTTTGATATGTCCTGCTTTCTTACAGTGGAAGCAAATCACGTCTTTGCTATCTTGTGAGTCGTTGCTTGATATTTTTACCTCACTCTTCTTCCAAGGTTTCTTTCCTTTGATGTTTCTGCCTTTCCGAGCCATCTTCCTAAATTTCTTGACCATGAGGGCTAATTCTTCATCATCCTCATCTTCATCATCTGTGTCAGAAAAATATTGATTAATTTGACTTTTTAAGGCAATAGATTTTTTACCTTTCTGTTCTCCCTTTTTTGTTTGCTCGTTCTGTTTCATATGATTGCAAAGTGCCGACTAGCTCATCCACCGAGAGTGGTCTAATTGTTTGGCATTCTTGAATTGATGGCTTGATGTAATTCCAATCATCTGTGAGTCCACATAGTATCTTCCTAACTTGCATTGGTTCAGCAATAGGTGCACCTTGTCTTGCAAGTCCACTTGCTAAAGTTTGAAACCTATCTATCATATCTGCAATAGATTCATCAGGCTTCATTTCAAATGCTTCATAGTCACTCAGTAAAATACTGAGCTTTGTTTCTTTCACACGATTTGTTCCTTGAAAGGTAACATGAAGTCTATCCCATATTACCTTAGATGATTCTTCCTCTGAGACACGATTATAAAGAGGAGTAGATAAGGCACAAAAGAGAGCATTGACAGCTTTAGAATCAAGGCCTTTTCTTTTAGCCTTTTCAGCATCAGTCATTGTTGTGACAGTATTTACTCCGTCAGCAGAGGTTGGATTTGTAGTATTTGCAGGAACTATTCCATTTGTAACAACATCCCACATCAGATCATCATAGGCTTTGAAGAACCACTTCATCTTGTTACTCCACATATTGTAATCCTTTCCATCAAAGTATGGAGGCTTGTTGGCAAAGTGCGAATCGCTTGTTCCTGAAGAGTGATTGCTAGACATAGTAGATCGTTAACTCTGAAGTCAATAAACACTTCGTAAAATGAGCAACCTGCTCTGATACCAATTGATGTAACTAGCAATATCTCCTAGAGTGGGGTGAATAGGAGATTCTGAACTTAATTGAAATTTCTTGCGGAATGAATAAAGTTCAGTGTACGATTAGGAACAAAAGCAGTATAGCAGTGTGCAGAAAATCTAAACACAAAGGTAAGAGTTTAGAGAAGAGGATATTGCACACGATATTTATAGTGGTTCGGCTTAGATCAAGCCTACGTCCACTCTCCCACGATGATAGCCGATTGGCTGGATTTCACTATGAAGAATCAAGAGGATTACAATCACTCAAGTGTTTTGTTTCCCTCTCACACAGATTTTCACAGTGAAGGATTTTGAATACACAGAATACTCTCTTTAGATGAAACTCAAATTATGCTTGCACTTTGGATTGTTGTTCGCACGTCTCTCCTTTTCTAGTCAAACATTATTCTTCTTTTATACTCCCCTGCCTCCGAACTAGCCGTTGGAATCCAGCCAAGGGATCGCTCTTCAATCCTTGATTGGACGTCATCAATCGTGATTGAACAAGACTGTATCTTTAAAAGATATGTAAACCGTTGGGTAAGACATTGAACCCTTCTGATTTAGTCGCACATACAACTAAATCTTCAGCTTCCATAAGTGTGATATGTTTGAGTTGATTCTCGAGGATATATTCCTTAGAAGATGATATCTCATTATAGAAAGTCCCTTAATTGATTAGAGGGGATATCAGGATAATTGAAGATCACTTGCCTTGATCGGAAACCTGCCATATGTGGGTCTTCGTGATTTGTAGAATGCAGAAACTGATCTTTCTTCAAATTCGTCTAAGAGAGATTTGATCAGTTGGCACGGAATGGTAATACGGAGATTTGATGTGATCCATCCGTCACTGTTTGGATCATCAGGAGCACTTCCATCTGATCCTCGGTCAGAAGCGCTTTCATCTGATCCTTCGTCAGAATCACTTCCATCTGACCCTTCGTCAGAAGCACTTCCATCTGACCCTTTGTCAAAAGTACTTCCATCTGACCCTTCGTCAGCGCGACAGAATTGGAATCACTCGACCTGCTGCTTACACATTCTTCCTACATCACATTTCATTAAACAATATCTTTTGAAGGTTTTGTCAGAATCAAAATAAAGGAGAATTTCCACAACAAATAGATGCAAGATTAGAGAAGAAGCAATGCACACAAGATTATAGTGGTTCGGCTTTGGGAAGCCTACGTCCACTCTCCCACACTAACAGCCTACTGGCTGGATTCCACTAAGTAATCAAGTAAGAGATTACAGAAAGATGTGATTGCTTGAACACAAGCACTTCAACAGAAGCGAGCTATGCCTCTACCCAGGCTTTCCACTCTACACACTTGACTCTGTATAACACCTCTCATAAGATCTCACTTTAAGCACGATAGATAATTCAAACAGATGAAGCTCTCTTGATATATGAGTATTGATATCTTGATCTCTCTTCCTTCTTCTCGAACTTGGTGGTCTTTATATACTCCTCTTCTTCCAAGCCTTCCCGCTGGACAGAATCACCCGAGGATCAATCTCCAAAACTAGCCGTTGGTTGATTGTCGAATAAAGATCACGAGTCTTTTGAGGTAAGAGCAATCAGAGATTTGAGAGGATTTGCTCGCCCATACTATCAAATCCTTAACTCCATAAATCAAGCTTCTAATAAAAGAAATTATCTAAAGACGATTGCCAATCAATCAAGAGTCCCCATATGGAAAGTAATGAGAATATCTTTGTGATTGATGATCAATCAATTTAACTTAGACACGCAATCCTAACCAGATAATTGACCGTTAGTGGGGAAATTTAATCTGCGAATATATACAAGAATAATATTGATTAAACAATGAGAATAAATCAAAGATCAAAATATATCTCATCATGATTCTCGAATCAGTGTGCCTTTGCCACGAATCCTGCCTGCTTCTATCAAAATAAAAGCATTAAACACATTATATATAAAAGGCATAGAGATATATTTATAGTAAATCCTCAAAGTATAAATCAAAGTTTTTTCAATAAAGTATGTAAGTTTTGTTTCCTTCAAAATCAAATATAATATTCCTAACAAATATTGCTAGTGTTTTTGAAGAAAATAAAAAAAGATGATCAATTAGGCCCTACTATTGTAGAAATGTGAACGAAATGGATAAATTATTATGCTAAAATTCATCTTATTTATTTGGTTGCTTGTGTTTTCGATCCACGTTTCAAATTAGATGGTTTAATTGATTTTTTGAAGGCGTATTATGAGTGTTTACACTTAACAGCAACGGTAAATGTTAGAGCTAAGCAAGGAATAGTTAAAAACACAATAGTAGTATTGTATAATGAATTTTGCAGTAGATATAATCTAGGTGATAGTGGATCTTCTTCTCAAGTTAGTGACGTACAAAGCGAGGACCAAGGTAAAATTAGTAGAGGATACAAAATGCTAATGAGTAGGCAAAAAAGACAAAAAGGAGCAACGGGGCATATTTCGAAAATAGAGTACTATTTAACCACTTGTTTTGAGTTTGGTGCATGGGAATACGAAGGCAGCACAGTTTTCAAAATTCTAGACTGGTGGAGGAGGCATTAAACCCAATTCTCAGTTCTCGCTCTCACCGCAAGAGAGATTTTAGTAATACTTTGCTCAATAGTTGCGGTTGAACAGGTATTTAGCACTGGAGGATTAATTTTGGACAAAAAATATTCAAGATTAGCTCCGAATTTGGTGGAGACTCAAGCTTGTGTCAATGATTAGACAAAGGCTAAATTTCGACAACAAGAGCTGAATCAAAGAATTGACGTCGAATTCTTCAATGATGACATAAATACCGCTACCACTGGTACCGGAAGGGGTAGCAACGATTGATGATGAGGTAAGTTGAGGTTATCAAATATTCAAAGGTTAAAGAACTACATGACTTTGATTTTTCTATCCTCAAGAAAATATATAGACACTTAATGATAATTCATTATGTTCAAGCCCCTTCCTCCTCCCTTTGTTTTCCTCCCAAATTTGATTTGATTAGAATGTACAATTTGATTATAATTTATAATTAATAATTTATTATTTATTATTTCATAATTTATTATTATTTAAATTTCATGTTCCGAACTAGAACCGGAACCGCCATTCAATGGGCCGGTTCTGAACCGGAACTGGAACTGCTATTCAATTGGCCGATTCGGCTCAGCCATGGCCATGAACCGGAATCGCCGGTTTCGGCGGTTCATGAACCGTGGCCATGACTAGATGTCATGTGGTCCCTGGCATAGAGATATGTGCTTTCTCCTTCCCCAGAGACGATCCAAATGTGGATAAACAAGTTCTTAGGATGGAGGGTAGCATGGTTGAGGCCTTGCGTTTATGTAGTCCAAATGTGCAAAATATGACATCAGTGCAATAAAACTGTAAAAGAAACCTTGGAAAATGCTAGTCATAGAAGAAAATATGCAGAGGTTGAAATAATAATAATAATAATAATAATAATAATAATAATAATAATAATAATAATAAGTAGTAGTAGTAGTAGTAGTAGTAGTAGTAGTAGTAGGAGCAGCAGCAAGACAGTAGTATTACCACGCTTGTCCAGTAAAAGACAAATTACATATTTGGGATAGATGAATGGGAGATTCCTCGTCAAGTTTCAACCAGTCCTTTGATCTGTAATCTTTGTTTCGAGTTCGTGATCCTTTCGTTAATAATAGAAAAGGAGATGCTAACGTGGTGTTGCAACCTAAAATTACGATTATCAAATTAATTAAAATAACTAGCCTACCTCGAGTTCTCCCAAACTCTACCAAATTGCAACTTAGGTTGCACATTTAACGTGCAAATATTTTCAATTCGGAGTCGCCACTAATCATTCTAGGTATATTCATTAGAAACCTAAGTAAAATAGTAAGAGAAACTATTTTATTTTTACGAACCGGAGATTAAAATGAACTCGGGAACTTAATTACACTAGATTACTCTAATGCCTTTTTGGTACCATTTTATTTCATAAAAAATATTTTATCAAGCAACATGATTAATTTTTAACCTAAGTCACTAGCAAAAATTATCATGCGGGAGCACAACTAATTAAATCAACAATCAGAATTTAGGATAATCACAAGGAACATGCGCTAGAGAATTTATTCTCTCTTTTGGATTTTTAACTTTCTATATGAAATCAAAACTATATGCAATGCATGAATTCTAATCTAAATGCAATGACATAAATAAATACAAACTATCCTGAGAATGCAGAATTTCATTAAACTACATGATTAATCCTATGTGAAATGCAATTAAATCAATCCTAGCATGCAATCTACATGATGAATTAACTAATTAACCTAAACATGCAACTCTAAATGGCATGGCAAATGTGACATGTAGGGCATGATGACATAGCAAATATGATTTTTTTAAATTTTCGGATTTAATTATGGCCCTAAAATAAACTATGCCTAAAAATATAATTTTCTTACATATTTTAGGATTTACAATTGACCTAAACCCAAACCCATTAAAGATAAACTATTTTAGACATAATTATTTATCTAAACATATATATTCTAAACAAGAATGGGATCAAATCTAATTTAGTTAGGAATGAATTAAACATGCAATCGTATCTACATGATTTTATCCTAGAATGCAATTTCATATAAACATGGCAATTCTATCTAGAATGATACGTATATCTAATTTATATGGGCCCAATACCCAAAAAAACCTCAAACTTTAGCATTAGACATAATTATTTATCTAAACATATATATTCTAAACAAGAATGGGATCAAATCTAATTTAGTTAGGAATGAATTAAACATGCAATCGTATCTACATGATTTTATCCTAGAATGCAATTTCATATAAACATGGCAATTCTATCTAGAATGATATGTATATCTAATTTATATGGGCCCAATACCCAAAAAAACCTCAAACTTTAGCATTTGTGACAATTATATCCAAAACTTTTTTTGTCTCATAAAAAACCTCCAACTTTTACTTTTGTCTCAATTCTACCCAAAACTTTTACTTTTGTCCCAATTTTATCGGCCTAGTATAAAAAAATCGTCAACTTTTACTTTACTTTTATCTCAATTCTACCACCGTCAACCTTTTGTTCATAATCACCGTTAGTTAATCCTACGTGACTCGAATTTTCTTGCCAAATTTACCAATGAATTTTCGAAATTTAGAAATAGTAAGTTTCAGAGACGACGAGATTTTAAAAAATTCGTCAGAATATCTCCATGTCTAGCTATTTTTTGGGCTGTTAAGTGTCGAAAAGAATACGAAATGCGCCGTCTTTAGTGAATATATATATATATATCTCAGCAATATATAGGGGTAACAAAAAACATAAGAGAATTTCGAAATTTTTTATGTCAATTTTGCCGAGGTATAATTCATTATGACGTAACAATGTCACATAAGATTAACTAATTATGGTTATAGACGGAAGGCTAACGGTGGTAAAATTGGGACAAAAGTAAAAGTTTTGAGTAGGATTGTGATCAAAGTAAAAGTTGAGGTTTTTTTTTTGTACCGGGCCGGTAAAATTGGGACAAAAATAAAAGTTTTGGGTAGAATTGAGACAAAAGTAAAAAGTTGAGGGTTTTTTATTAGACAAAAAAAATTGGATATAATTGACACAAATGTTAAAATTGAAGGTTTTTTTTTTGTATTAGGCCAATTTATATGTAGCAATTATCTATATGCAATGTTTTTTTTTAGAGATTTTCAATAGTCATTCAAATATTGCAAAAGAAAGATAGCGATCCAATCAGTTCAATTCAAATATGAAAAGCAAATAAATCATCTTGAATATTTCGTGATTTCTTTCGAATCGATTTTTTTATCTGTCAAATCCGAAACTACCTGGCTATGGCAATGACGTCGGCTATGAAAATCAAATCCATATGTGCGGTTGTGAATTAGGAATCCTAATTGATTATCTGCGACTCAAAAGATATCGTTAGATAATGTGCACAATCAAATTACATAAGTAAATGTCCAAATCGAATGGGGATCAGAATTTTACATAATGTGCAATATCCACTTTCCAACTTTGAACCAAAGAAGGATTGGCTCGCGGATTGGACTCGCGCACGGATTAGCTCGGGTGGTCAATGGTGGTAGACTTTGACCATTCTTTCCCTTTTTGATTCTTTGGTAGAGAGTAGGGGGCTCAACGATGGAAATTGGACAGTGCTTTGGAGGATGCATCTTCACCCTGGGATTATTTAAGATTTCCTCAGTAAAATCAAGTTGACGTGGGAATCACTTTCTTGTCCTTTTCTCTTTTGCACCCTTTTGACTTTTACCTTGGATCCATGGGAGCCAGAGATTGACCAAGATCAAGACAGAGAGTGGGCACGCTTGGAGAACCTGCGGATAAGAAAACTCAATCACAAACAGTGAGTACATCCCAAGAGTTTGACCTGCACAATTAGAGAATGTGTTAAAAAAAAAAATAACGACTAATTTAGATCGAGAAAAGAAGCAACATAGGGGCAACAGGCTGCAAGAGTTTGTCCTTTTCTCGTTCCGGGTACGAATATGGGACAGCTTCACTAAGCACAGGAATGTCAAGGATCGAGATCGCCGAATGCGTCGGAGCTGTGATGGTTCACCGTTCATGGCCAAGGATGGCAGTGGCATCACCAGCGCAGTAGTTTCGTCAACGACAGAGGAGTTCGATAGGGCTTGTCGAATCGGTAACCTCATCGTCCTATTTGGGAAAATCAGCGGCTGGATCGATGGCTGGCGAGTGCTTCGGACACCCGCGAGGACGCCGAGTCAAGCTGTGTCGGGATTGATTTGACACTGGATTCCAAGAACGTCAACTATGGACGATTACAGGAGCACCGAGGCGGCGGCTTTAGTAAACGACACAGCTGGGAGGAAAGGAATTGCAATCCATTCTTCTTCTTTTCTGGTGTTTCGTTCAGAATAACTTCTGGAGGGAGAAGAGCGAAGACTCGAGAGAATCCTTGATCCCATCCCACAGTTTCGGATTTCTTCCCTGAAGATCGCGGGGAATTACGCCAAATAAAAAAGAATCTTCGTATAATTGGCCAATTGATTCCCATAATCTGTCCAAGTTCTAAACTCCACACGTACACAATTTCGACCATATAAATGATTAAAGGACTTGGCCGTACATCCAATGTATGGGCTCTAATTTATCATATTAAACCCAGAACCTCCATCGCTTGAACCCGTCCACCGCCGGTCCAAATTAAAATGCAAATGTCATGCATGAATGATAAAACTAAATATGAATGATGAACTAATTATTTTTGTTAGGAACTAAAAATAATTCCTGATTTTTTTATGCAAATTAAGGGTTGAAAATTTTAGTCAAAATTTAGGTGTCAATACGTGGCCATTAAAAGAAACGATATGTCTCCCCCTTACATAGCAATTAAAGCACAAAAACTTGTTTTCGAAAGTATAGAAACATTAAAATTCTAAAACAACAAAAGTTAGAAAAATGAATAAGATAAATCAAAATCAAGGAGGAGGAGGGGACATGTGGCTGGCTGGCTGCAGCTGACGCGAAGGTGGTGTCACCACCACCCGTGCATCAGCAAGGGACTAGTGTGCAAAACCACATTAGCCCTATACAATATTTGACCCATATTTTATATCTAGTGAACCCATATATGATCCAAGAATATGAAAGTGGGTTAAAAAGTGGGTCAATGATCCATACTGACAGCTCTAGCCTAAACGTAGTAGGCAAAGCCACATCGGCCCTCACTACCCCTTCCGCATGCTGAAAAAGCAATGTGAGAGCACGCAGAGGGGTAGGGGAAGCGAGATAGTCAACTCTCACTCCGCCGAGACGACCGAGGGTCGTGGCCCACGTTCAAATCTGTAGCGAGGGAACTATGTGACATCCTCTTCATGGACCACGTGAATATCGACCCTCGCTATCTGACTGGTTCGGAGATGGCGGTCTCAACTTCGATTCCATCTACTTGAGCCAACCTCCTTAGGATTTGAGACCGACTCTTGCTGGGCGACAAAGTGCGCTGCTATATCACTAAGATGTTATAGCTCTTTTTTCACGGGATTATGGCTTCATTATCTATTCCATCAATGCATAATCTTAGGATATAGTGTTAAATGTCTTTTCACAATATTTATTGTAGGAGTCGATGTTCATTTGAAATCGTGAGTTATCGTTCTTCCCTCTGTTCGGAACGAGCAATGGGCGATGTGAAGACAGAAGAGCATAGATGATGATGGGCCGAAGGCGGGACCAAAGTAGCACCTTATGGGATTCGGTCCACTTAAAATATTATTTTTATGACGTTGAAGCCCTTCTCAGATAAATAAACTCCGGACCCAATAAATGCCCCACCAACTACGGTGAGTGACCGAATACAGCATCGCTTGCACTGCGGAGCCAGACGTTGTCCTATCCCTAAAAACGGAAAAAGTACCAAAAAAATATTTAAATCTATTACATTGATACTAATTTAGTTCTAAACATTTCAATCAGATCAATTTAATCCTAAACCGTTTTGTATTAGTATCAATTTAGTCCATCTGGCCAATTCTGACCAGAAATCGCTGATGTGGACACCGATCATCTTACGTGGTACTATTTTAATATCTTTAAAATAAATTTTTAATTTAAGAAACACTTTTTTTCATTTTTTACATTTTTTTCACTTTGGACTGCGAGGGTTAATAAATGAAAAATATTTTTAAAAAATTATTGTAAAAAATTTAAAAAAAATTCTACGTCAGCACCAGCCGCGCCATGTAGGACATTAAGGACAGTCTGAGTCCACGTCAGTAATTTCCTGCTAAAATTAGCCTGATGGATTGAATTGATATCAATGCAAATACAAAGAAAAGTGTTGTATTAAAACCTATGCAATTTATCTCGCTGTATAGAAGGTGAAAAGATACACTTCATTGTCAATTGTTCTCGCAGTTTCTTTTAATAAATAATAGGAATGGATAAGAAACGTCACCCGGGCATCGGTCTAATCATTTTCTTTACACAAGCTCGATCGAGGTCGAGATATCGGGCCGTCACCTATGTATACTAACGCCTAAGTATACATGTCGTACGTGATCCCCAAAGCATTCGTGTAAAGATAATTTCACGTTCACAAATGTATGCTGCAACAGTCTTGCATGTGAACATATTTACGTTTGAAGATTTCCATATTGAAGGGAAGTGAAGGCAGGCAGACGCCCTTGTCATCTTGCCACAATACTGCCATGGACGAAGCATAGCAGTGCTACAACGAATTCTCTTCTGTCGCGCATCGGATCTAGCCATGAAATTCAACCCTGTCCTCGTGGTCTTCTCTTCCCACAAGACAATTATTCATCCTTCTGGTTCTGCTATGAGTTGATCCCCAGGAGGTTACGCATTTATGAAGTGGCTGGCTAAAAATTTTCAGCATGAAAACTTCTATCACATTCAATATCGGTAAAGCCCCAGTGTTCGCTTTTCGCAAGAATTATTAATGGTGTAAGGGATGAATTCCTGACCATTTACGGCCGGTTGATTCGTTTAAGGTTCTATGTCGCAATTTCCTTTTCCAAGTTTAAAGTCGGTTCTCGATTAATTCGCCGAATTGCTCGTATCATTCGCATCTCCATCAACTTTTACATTTAAATTTTAAAGCATCTCGCTCCTTCTTCATGTGTCATTTCCGCGCGACATGACGTGTGGATGAAATTTCTTCTTGTGTGTGGCGCCATACACGAGTTTCAAAGACCCAAATATTTTTCTTCCATTATCGAAGAAATTAATCTCGTTAGACTAATTTTAACGGGATAAATAAGTGAAATCCATTTTGGGTTTGGGTGGGTGGAGAATGAATGCGCTGTAGTTGGGTAGATCTCTAAGCATGTTTAAGTTACAATCAAAAGCATGATTACGAGGGAAATTTGCTGAAAAATTTATAAGCTTATTATTGCATATGTGCCAACTCGATCTTAAACATTTTGATGATTCGTCATATTAGTCTTTCCGACCAATTTTGACCTAAAATCACTAACGTGAATGACCATAATGCCATGTAGGATGACAAACGCTAACATAAATAATTTTTATATTTTTTTTGTTAACGAAGTCCGGCTGACCATCGTCGGTCACTGGATGAGGGTGAGGCCAATGTGATTGGCAAGGTTCAGCCGAGCTTAGAAGAAAAAGTGGAAAAGAAAGAAAAAAGACAATAATAGAAAAGAGCAGAAAAAATAAATAAATAATAAATAATATTAGAAAAAAAATCAAATAAAAAAATTATCTATGTCAAAGATTTTTAGCCAAAATTGATTAATAGAACTAACTTGACAAATCGTCCAGAGGTTTAGGTACAATGTACTTTTTTTCTACTGTTTTGATGAGTTTTTCTCTTTTGATCTATTTTAACTCTGAAAGCTTCTCTCTCGCATTTTGAAGAGGTTTTTACCTCGATCTTGTCCGAATTTGGGGATTTTTATTTGTGCAATGTCAAGGTTTAGCTTTTCTTGAGTTTTGTTGGTGTACAAGTGCAGATTCGAATGAGATCGATGGCTCCTCACCTCACATGTATCGGATTTGGGCTCGTACAACCTTGTTATTATGGACGGGATGCCGAATCTAGGCGCGCACTGCCAAAAGGCAAAGCCGTAGCAATAATTAGAGATCTCGGTATATGTGTGTGTGCTGGCACGCTCGTTACTGAAGATGGATCGTTGATCTGCCGCTGATTTTGGTTCTAAGAAATCATAAATTTACACTTTGACCGTATGACCTCAAACCTTGTTTCATCTTGATATATAGAGCTTGTTTTGTTTAGAGTTGTCTAAGCTTTATCATGATTTGTAGTTGGATTGCGTTACTGCTCTCTTTTTCTTTTGAAGAAATGAATGGAATGTTAATTTGACAAAAAAAAATTGATCAAATTTTTCACTTTTTTGGTAATATTCCCATGATTATGATGATAATGACCTCATCAAAGCTTCCAGTCTCAAACGAGACAACCCTTTTTCACAAAATCAAATATCATCACGAAGGAAAACTTCATACCATATTTAAAGTGGTGGATAATATGTGCGACCCACGCAATGCATTTTGCTTGCTTCCAGGAGGGCATGAGTTTAGCACACGTCACATTTAATTGAGAAACACGATTTTGATCAATCAAGTCAAATTTGAATAACTGTTTGCACTAAATTCTCATTGAAATTTACAGGTAATGTGAAATAGGGTTCAAAGTGAAGATGGTGAGATACACGCCGACTGAGGCACGAGCATGTCGGTCCACATCTTTCATTCTTAAATTGGGGTGTTTCCATAGTTTAAAGCTCGCTTGGACTTGCGAGTCTCGTAAAATGTAACTTTTTTTCTTAGGCCATTGACATTTGCCATCGCGCAGCGACGAGGGTCATAGAGAACTTTAATGAAGTAACAGAAATGCTCTCTTGTGGCATTTCCTTCCGCATATTCTAATAATAAATCACGAATTCATCTAACAGCTTAAATTTTCAACTCGGGCCATTACCGAGGGTCCATTTTACGGCGAATAAGTTCATGTTCCTTGACCGGAAGACGACAACTACGGTCTGGACTCTTATAGGCCACGTCGTTGCAGATGGCTGTGGTTGGGGGTTTTCGAGGAATACAAATAACATCTGTTTTTTTTTTCATATTTGAGGCGATGCCAACCCTTGCCATCGCAGTGGTTCGGCGATGGTGAAGTTTGATTCTAACTATTTTAGCCGACCTCCTTAAGATGGAGATGATATTTTTATCGTGGCGACCAAGCGCGGTGCTATGTCACTAGACGTTGTATCCCTTTAAATTTTCTTGGTCCTTTATTCCCATGTTCTTACCGATACATGCGTACATACATCCATACGTACGTACGTGAATATTCCAAAATGAAACTGTGATTTCACGTCGTGAATCCATGGCAAATTTGCTTTACTATCTATTCTACCAATGTATAATTCAGAATATTGTATGCCCATGCGATTTCACAAATGTCCTTTGGAACGAGTAATGGGCCCCGTGAAAAAACATCAACGATGATGAGCCGAATGCGGGTCCAAAGTAGCACTTTATGGATTCGAGTGAGCGAGCGAATATAGAATTTGATCTAAAGAAAAACACCAGATTAAAACCGTATAATTCTCTATTTTGTATTTAGCCGTTGAAAAAAGGTATGGATGAGAAATATCGACCGGCACCAGTCTAATCTTTTTCTTCACACAAGCTCGATTGAGGTCGAGATATCGGTCCATCGCCCTATATGCTTACAAACGCCTAAGTATACATGTCGTGATATCCCTAAGTATACATGGGTGAAGAATGAATACGATGTTAGTTGGGTGAAGAATGAACATGCTCTAGTTACAATCAAAAGCATGATTATTAAGGAAAATTACGAAAAAAAAAATCTTAAACCCATTTATTTGTGTCAATTCAGTCCTAATCCTTTTAATTTGTCCAGTTTAGTCTTAAACATTTTTTCGATTTGTCAATTTAGTTCTTAAACGTCCAACTTTAATCGAAAATCGCTGACGTGAACGCCGGCAGTGCCGTGTAAGACAGTGGCACTGAAATTGGCATAATAGATATTACTAACGAGGATCATCTCTACGACACTACCATATTACAGTGGCCGAACTAAAATTATATAAAAGTACGTGTCGCCACAGAAGTTTCATGAAAAATTAGTTATGTAAAATTATGAGAAAAGGTACCCATATTAAAATAATAGATACACTTATGTGGCGATGTGTCACGTAGGACTGCTGCCGATGATTGGACTGTCATGTTAGCTAATCCCATCGAAAATGTATAGTAATGATTACATTGAAATTTTGCGAAAAGATTTATGACTAAATTGCACAATTAAAAAGTTCAGGACTGAATTGGTATCCTTATAATAGATTTATGACTGATTGAATAATTTTCCTCATATTTAGTAACACCACTGAGTACATATCACAATCTCAAGAGCGTTTTTGTAAAGAAAATATAACTTCGTCGACATGCAAAACCACTTAATAAAAGATTTCCAGATTGACGAGGCGGGCCAGGAGGCGGACGCTCGTATCACCACACCGTGATAGGGGTGATCAATTCCACAGTGGACGGTTCCCACCATGGATTCATGAATCGCCTACTAAGGCTGGTTCAACAAAATGGGAACCAAAAACTGCCCACGGGTGCATTGACCCGCTCGGGACCAGTCCAATTCTTAGTTCCTGAGTGGGTCCATGGAACCGGTCTCATTGAGTGCAAACCTCAACTGAAAAAGCCTCATAAGCCGGCGTGAGTCTGCTGTTCCACTCAAAGAAGACTTTCAAGGAAAAGTGTCAAAAAAAAGTAATAAACCTATTGCACTAGTGCCAATTTAGTTCTAAACCTTTTTTAGGTGTCATTTCAGTCATAAACCTTTTGCATTTGTGCCAATTTAGTCATAAACCTTTTATTGATGTCAATTCAGTCCTAAACATTTTGCATTAGTGCCAACTTAGTCCTAAATATTTTGCATTTATGCCAATTAAGTCAATTCGGCCAAGTTTGGCCAAAAATCATTGGCGCGAACATCAATTGTCCTACGTGGCACGACTTGCGCTGACGTGAATATTTTTTCAATATATTTTGTTGATATTTTAAATAATTTTTAAAAAATGCTTAAAATTTATTTAAAATTTTAGAATAATATTAAAAAATACCTAAGCCAGTGTTTGTCGTGCCACATAGGACAATCGATGTCCACGTCAGCCATTTTTTATTAAAATTAGTTGGATTGACTCAATTAGCACAAATACAAAAGATTTAGGATTGAATTGGCACCAATGCAAAAGGTTTATGATTGAATTAGCACTAATAAAGGGTTTATGATGTAATTGGCACAAATGCAAAAGGTTTAGAATTGAATTGGCGCCAAAAAAAGGTTTAGGACTAAATTGGCACTAGTGCAATATGTTTAGGACTTTTTTGACACTTCTTCCAAGACTTTCATGTTCAATTGAAATAATGATATGGGCACATCTGAGTCATTTGACAACAAAGGCTAATGAGTAATGAACTTGCATGTTCAAAACATAGGCAGACTAATAAGTAATGACTCATTAGTAACGAGGCAATCATATAAACATAAATTAGACAAAAGTGGCAGCTTCTTTGATTGCCCTGCCTTCAGACCAAATCCAAGTACATGTTGTCCAACACAGTAAATTAGACAACTTTACAAGGGAGGGCTGAAGGCAAGGAGACCGCGGACCAAGAGGCAAGAGAGAGCTCGGCTGGTACGAGAGACAGAGGAGAGACGAAGACTGAGAGGAGAGAGGAGAGGCTAGGGTTGAGAGTCGAGACGGAGAGTTGAGAGGACCGGAGAGGGCTAGGGTTTCTTTGGGCTATCATAGTTTGAGTGATCGGTGACTCACGTGAGTGTGACTGTAGACTATGTGAGACCAAGAGTTTGAGAGAGCTTGAATTATAAAAATAATTATATTTGTGTGTACATACATTATGTGTGTGAACCGGTCCGGTCCGGATGAGCAGTTCCCATCTAGAACTAGGGACCGGATCGGTACTCACCCGTTTCAATAAATTGAAATTGGGAACCGGACCGGTTCCAATCATAACCAGCCCATTTAGTCCGATTAGAGAGGATCCATATTCTTTTGCACACCCTTACACCACGATAATGTCACTTACCAAACATAGTAACGCTCAAATTAATATGTAGCGAATTGTTTTTTATTTTTTCCGTTAGTTAAATTTAGTCATGAAATTAAACACGAAGCCTTGGTCTTTCGAGCAACGCAAACTTAGCTGTAATTTAGTCGGAAACACATAACTATCTCCACATGGTCTTCTCTTCCCACAAACTTAGGTGTGGATCAGGATGAGCTTGATCCCCAGGAGATTACGCATTCATGAAGTGGGAGGCTATTTTCCAGCATGAAGACTTCTATTACATTCAATTTCGGTAAAGCCCCAACGTCCACCGTCCGAACGAAATTATTAAAGCTCGGGGCTGAATTTCCGGCCGACTACGGCCAGTTTATCTTCTGAAGTTCTGTGCAGCGATTCCTTTTTCGGAATTCAAACTTGGTTTCCAATTGATCAAATTGCTCCTAGCGTTTGCATTCCAATCGGTTTTTATGTTTTAATTCTTAAATATTCCTCGCTTCTTCTCCACGTGTCATTGCCGTGTGATGTGTGATGTGCATATGAAATATCTTATCGTGCGTGGCGCGATTTATGAGTTTGACTAACGAATAAAACGAAAAATTCAAATATTTTACAGAATTATCCAAGAAATTGTTCTTTGTAGTGAAGTCCATTCTGGGTGGGCGGAGAATGAATACGCAGTAGTTGGTAAAGTCTAAGCACGTTTAAGTTATAATCAAAAGCATTATTATGATGATAATGACCTCATCAGAGCTTCTATTTCTCAAACGATGTTACCCTTTTCTACAAAATGAAATATCGTGATGTAGGAAAATTCATTCTACATCGAATGTGGTAAATTCAAACCAATTAAATGGTAAAACAAAATGTGCAACGCCTGGGATGCACTAAATTCTTGATCAGTCGGTCGGTCGGTCGGTCGATCTAGTCAAATTGAAATATGATCTCGACCGATCAAGTCAAATTGCATTGCTTCTTGCGCTAAAACCCTCATCAAAACTTTTCAGATAAATGTGAAGATGGTGACTCGCATGGTGTCTGGGGCACGAGGCTGTTGGTCCATATCTTTCGTTCTTAAATTAAGGTTTTTCTAAAGCTTGAAATTCCGCTCGGACTCGCGAGTCTTCTCTACAAAGTAGCTTTTTCTAGGCTATTGACATTTGCCATTACGCAATGATGGAGTAATAACGGAGTTTAATGAAGCAATGCAAATGCTCTCTTTTGGAATTTCATTCCCCACAAAAGAAAAATAACAAATTTATATAGATACAATCACTTATAATTTAAGGCTTCGTTTATTTCATGAAAAATATTTTTTGAGAAACCGATCGCTTATATCGCTTGTAAAAATGAATGAACGAAAAAAAAAATATTTTCACCGTTCCCGAAAAATATTTAGACATAAAATACTTTTCGGATAATGAAAATATTTTTAATTAGCTAATTATTTCGAGCGATACAAACGATTATTTTAAAGATTTTTTTTTTCCAAACCATTGATTTCCTAAGTGTGAAAGAGTTCTCAAGAAACTCGTGAAACACATTGACTCAATCTTCTTCGTCGTTTGCAGAGAGAAGCCGAACCACTCCATTTGACTGTGAGATAATGATGGCAGAGCACGAATAGTTCATCGTAGATTGGCAAGTCAAATTTGCATGTCGTTTACTAGACCCTCATATGGGCATCGATGTCCGAAGAGACGATGCTAGCCTTGGGCCGCCGCAAATCACGAATAGATATATAACGAAACAAGAAAGTTTCAGCTGTAAATTCCCTTCGCAGAATTCAGGTTTAGGCATGTGCCTTCAACGTCCCCTATTGTGTATGATCCCCAAGTGCTTCTATTAGCTCAATTTTGTACAGGAGGAGGCAAAACAAACACGATTTACGGCTGCGATGCTGCGTTCATTCGGGGGAAAACTTCATGATAAATGAAAATACTTTCGGGGAATCATTTTTCTTAAAAAAAAATGATTATTTTCTTTTGTTTGGTGATATTCGACCAAAAACGTTTTATGACATTTGAATCTCATGTGAAAAATGATTTCAATCTGGTGACTTTATCTCTAACTAAAAGAACATTCAAATTTTTATATTTATTTTATTAGTTTCTTTTTCTTTTTCCTTCTTGCTCCACTGGTCATCGGGCCTCGGCGACCGTCCACACGAGGTCGAGCCTCACTCCTGGCGAGGCTTGAGCTCCGCCGTGATCTGGCGACCTCGAGCCTCGCCAATTAGAGGTGAGCGATTCCTTGCCCGATTGGGTTCACGGGTGGTCCAATCATTAGACTGATCGCACTTTTTTGTGATTTGTGGTTAAACTTTTCTCATTAATGACATATTCACTAGACTACCTCTCGGTAATTGCATTGTGTATTGTCATTGAACCTGAAGTCATAATAAGAGTCTTAATCATATTAGGTTTAGGTTTACATTTATAATTTTTTATTAAAAAATTAGTATTTGCTCCTATCTAGTTGCTCATGTACCAGGAATCGAACTGACCATAACCAACCCCAATTTTATGAAATTAGAAATCGGACCGACCTGACAGATCTGAGCGGTTCCCAATTCGATCGGTCCATTATGCTCAGCCCCATCGTCGGCCTCGAGCAAGCTCAAGCTCGCCATATATGGTGAGGCTCGACCTCGTGTGGCTGTTGCTAAGGCCCGGTGATTGGCCGAGCAAGAATGAAAAAAGAAAAAATAATAATTTTAGAAAATTCGAGATTAGCAATTCCGAGAAGTGTCCATTTCTTTAGATTTATAAATTCATTTTCCTAACTTTATGCATTAATTTTACATTGACTAAGTCATTTTCAACGAACCAAATAGGTGAAAATCCTTAAATATAATCCCTAGAAGGCACTTTTATTACCCAAAAAGAAATAAATCACGGTCACGCTTTTTCACTCCCTCTTTGGCTAAAACACTCCTCATCGCAATGTTTTGACAATATTAACCTTTATGGGTCTCATCTTTTTTTTTTTAAACATTCTTCGATTGTTTTTCTTCTTTCCTTTCTCGCTATGTCACTTTCCTTCTTCTCATTTATTCTCTATCTCTTTCTTTCTAAAACACCCTCTCTCGTGACAATAATAGACAAGTTTTTGATGCAGGAAGCTATGTAAGCGGAATTGAGATCAGCTCCTTCTTTCTCCATGCATTCCTTTTTATTCATACTTGAAAATTTGAAATCCCATTTACAGTTTGGTCGTTACTAAGAGAAAGTGAGGCTCGAACATTGAGATTTTCTTTGCATCTCATACCTGTATTTTCTACACTCGGGTTTCTTTGTTTGTTAAACTTGAAGTTTGGACATGGGATGACGAGATCTTTAGTTTCAACGAATTTTCGAAAGAATTTATCTACTACATTTTATCTCATTATGTAATTGGATTGCTTCTTGTTATTTTTCTCAATAAATATAGACTATTTGATATTTGGGATGTATGTGTAAACTTTGTAATTTACTCCCTTTGTTCAAATTCAACCATGAGATAATCTATTATTTTCTTGTAATTACGTTTGTCGCCGACACCAAAAAAAAAAAAATCAATCAGCGACACAAGCAACGCACTGAGTTGAAATCCAAATTTGCAAAAACCTCCTCTACACCCAACTAGTCCTCTTCCATCTCCATTTCTTCAACTCTTAGCTTAACCATAAGTAAAAAAACCCATCTCGTATCTCTTTTCTCTTCACCCTCATTTCATCCTTTCGCTCCGTCTTATTCTTGTCCTATTTCACATCAAACTTTTCCATCGATCACAAGGACAAGAAAAAACTCCATTAAAGATTCCATTATAGAAACCGAAGCCCTCATCTAGATACTCATTAGCACTGTTTGCTTCTCCATCTTCATCTTCTTTGTCCTAATCTTCATCGTCGTCATCATCGCCAATTCGCCATCGAAGAATCGCCATGGCTCGAATCTGCCCATGCTCTCACTAAGTTATATGCACAAACCAAAAATGTCACCTTAAAAAACGACAATCCCATCTCAAAATTAGCAAGAATTTTCTCATCCTCGCCCCCGTGGTGTCTCTTGCTTTTGTGTCAACTCGATTGTCAAATCCACTCCCTATTCTCGTTAAATATTTTTTTTATAAATACTATCAAGGTTTAAACCATGATCAGAATTAAGAGGGATCAAAGAGAAGTAAAGAAGGGGAGCAAAAATAAAACCCACGAGAAAAGACAACTAAGAAAAAAAAAGGTGGGATCCATAAAGGTCAGTATTGTCAAAACATTATGGTAGGGAGTGTTTTAGCTATAATGTGAGTGAAAAAAGCGCGACCCTAAATCAATTGCAATTGCGTATGTCAATTTAGTTCAAAATTGATCGGGTAGATTGAACTAGCACAAATGTAAAAAATTTAGAATTCAATTGACAAAAAATAAGGTTTAAAACTGAATCGGCACAATTACAATAAATTTAGAATTTTTTTTTTTTGGATAATTTCCACCAAACCTGTTTTTCTGTCAAATTCCTCCCAACTGTGTCGCCCAACATTTGCATTTTCCGTCTGACCAAACAAAAAAAAAAACATTTGCATTTTCCGCATGATTGAAAAAAAAAAGTGGAATCCTTGGAAATTTTTATGTAGTGGGCCATGGAAAGAGATCTCCTTTTCTTGTCTGACACAACATCGACTTACTCGAAGGTCCTTGCTTTGACTTTGGTTGCCTGTTGTACGCAGCATTTGACCTAGAGTTCAACGAGACTCATCTTTGGCACGATTCACATGTTCATCGCAGACGTGTTGCCTCTTTGGGTAAGAAATCTGGAAAAGAAAAGAAAAATTCTAGTCTTTACTCTTTAGTGCTGATTCCAAAATGACCTGCGACGCCTCGTGCCACATCATATGTTAGATTTCATGTCCATATAAGGTTCTGACGAAGAAACTGAAATTCAGTTTTAAGAATTCTGAGATGGGTTTTGATGAAATCGTGTAAAAAAAAAAGAACGACCCGATTTTCGCCACACCGGAATTATGGACAACTTGTGCGTATTATGTGCTTGCAAGATGGAAAAAAAGCAAGATGTCAGAAGTGAGAAGAATGAAATCTTTCATTGAAGTCCAGTCGATCTTGTTCGCCGACGGGCTTTAACTGTGGACTCTCCTATTTCGTTTAGTTCTCCAAGTCCTTAACTCTATTAGACCGAATTGCTTTGCACTTCTATAACTCGACAGAGAATTCCATATAAAAAAAAAATTGAATATGCACCGTCAAATTTGACGAGATTCACGTAGAATCGACCTGGATTATTGCTCAACAGCACATGGATTGTTTCATCTATTCTTATTCTACATGAGACCCTGTAAGATAATCGAGCCAACAAAAAAAAAAGAGAGAGAGACAAGAAAGAAACAGGTTCCAATTAAATTAGAATAAGAACATTCGTATTCAGTCGCCCCTGAAGTCGTCACCAGAGACGTTAGGGATCAGATGGACTCATCCCCAGTACGTTCAAGAACAGGCAATAGAAAAAGAACAAGTACAAGAACAAGAGCAAGCAGCAACATCTCAAATGCATTCTCTTTTTCTCCTCCTTTCAACAATCTTCACGGTGACGAAATGTTGACCGCCGTCTCCCTCGCTCGTCCATGTATTCAGACCGCCAAGTCCTCTCAACGTCATACGTTCAAGCACTTCTTCCCACTAGGCGAAATTCCCTTAAAAAAAAAAATCCTAACTTTATGTTCTGTCTAAATTTTATCTCATTTTTTTTTACTCAGAAAAAAAACCCCCCGACTTTAGGTCCAATCTTAAATCTGTTCCGAACTTTTTTTCCTCCAAAAAAATCTCAAAGTTTAAGTCCGAATCTACCTCGAACTTCCTTTTTTCTTCTGTAAGAGAGAAATCACCCATTTTTATTACTCTAATTATCAAATCTTCCTTCATTAGCCCTTTGTCCAAAAATCACTATTAGTCGTCCCTAATTTTCATATCCTAGAACGATTTCATTTTGGAAAGTTTCAATAATTTATTTTGGGATGTTTTTGTTATCCATGTGAAAATGCCGCGTCGGACTGTGCTTATCGTTCCATTAGTTTACTGATGCGAAATTTTTATGGAGGTGGAAATGCCACGTCAAGTAGGAATTGGACCACGAGATAGATTTGAGAATAGATTGAAAGTTTGTGTTTTTTTAGACAGGAAAAAAAAATTTGGGGCAGCTTTGGGACTCCACTTAAAGTTGGGGTTTTTTTATAAAAAAAAAAAATTCGGACAAAATTGAGACTGGACCTAAAGTCAAGGAAAAAAGTTTGGGGTGGAGTTGGGACTGGACAAGTTGGATTTTTATTTATTTATTTTCACATATTTATCTATTTTCCCTCGATCGGTCCTATTTTTATTTTATGAATCTTCGGGGTCCATCGACCGCCGATCCCAACTAGTTTGGGATAAAGGTGTTGTTGATGTTGACGTTGATGATGTTGTTTGAGAATTCGACCCCTTCCACTTTAACAAGTTTTCTATTTCACTCTTTTTGAGTCCTATATAAAGAAGCATCTCTCCCACATCATAGGACACAGCGCATTGCAAAAAGAAGAGAAAAGATGAAACTACTGGTGGCCCAAATCTTGCTTTGCACCATCTCCCTCGTTCTTGCTCTTCATGTTGGTCTCGCAGCATCAGAAGAAGTTGGTGGGTGTCGGCCTGCGAAAGCGGGACGGAAACTTACTTAGGCTTCAACTCTTGCTCAGTTTTACGACTTGTGTAGCGTCATGCGGATTTTTGTTACATTTGGTCTCTTTAATGTTTGCAGAGGACGAGAGCGAATTCAACTATGATGCAGGGAGCGAGAGAGGTCCGGCACGGTGGGGAGAGATCAGGAGGGAATGGGGGATGTGCAGGAACGGATCGATGCAGTCGCCGATCGATCTCTCGAGCGAGAGGGTTCAAGTGGTGGCCCATTTGGGAAGACTGAAGAGGAGCTATGAAGCCTCCAATGCCACGCTTAAGAACAGGGGACATGACGTCATGGTAGGACTAGGCTCACTGTCACCATGTTCCATTTCTGTTTTGAGTTTGATCAAAGAACAAGAAAGGCTTCAGAAGCCTTGCCTTTTTTTTTATCTGCGACCATAAATGTTGATGTTATGGTGACATTCTTCAAAAAAAGAGAAGTTTCATGGATGGGACCATGATGAGCATGGTTGGTTCTGTGAGTTTTATGCAGTTGAGGTGGGAAGAAGGCGCAGGATCCATTTTTGTGAACGGAACCCAGTATTTGCTGAAGCAATGCCATTGGCACTCGCCCTCCGAGCACGCCGTTAATGGCAGAAGGTGGTCTCTTCTTTTCTTGCTTTCCACTAGCTGGCCACTATTCTCTTGCAAAGATCAAAGACACCCATGATCGCATAACCGAGAAAAGTTCAAACATTTTTCTTCCGAACTCAATTCACAGGTTCGATCTTGAGCTACACATGGTTCACGAAAGCTCCACTGGCGAAGTCGCTGTGGTAGGAGTCATGTACAAGTTGGGCCAACCCGATACATTCCTGTCATCGGTAGGCTCGGGATATTGTTGTTGTCGAACTCAATACTTAGTTTCACGTTCATAAAACAAGCTCTAAATCACAATCTTTTAATGTGTAGATGACGAATCATATAGAATGGATCGCTGGTACCCATGAAGTCGAGAGAGCGGCCGGTATAGTGAACCCGCGCCACATAAAGATTGGATGCAGAAAGTACTACAGATACGTGGGCTCTCTTACGGTGCCTCCCTGCACTCAAAATGTTCTCTGGACCATTGTCCAAAAGGTTTGCAGTTTCATTTTCTTTTACTTGAGATCTTGGTTCTTGGTGGTGGAAATATTTGTACATGTTCAGAACATTTTCTTCTGTTTTGCCGTGTCATCACTGATGACTCATCAGGTGAGGACCGTTTCAAGAAAGCAAGTGAAGTTACTGCGTGAAGCTGTTCGCGATGTGAGTTTCTCTTGTCTGTAGCTAACTTTCCAAATGTAAGCAACAAGGTAGAATTATTGTGGAACCAAGGATTTATTTCTTGCTTGTGCAGGACTCTAAATTCAACGCCAGGCCATTGCAGCCAATGAACAGGCGGCCAGTGCAGCTATTTAGTCCAACCAACACCAAACTAGAAAGCGAGAATCCGTGATTTCGCTGTCAAAGCCCTCATTAGTGGACGACGCAGAGCTTTCAGTGATAGTATGATGTAATTGACCGAGTCGAAAATAGTTGCAGAAGTTGGTTAATGGATACTTAATCATGTATTAGAGTGACCGGAGATCTTGTTCCCCTACTGTATGCTCATTGGTTTCTCAGTTTAGCATTACCTGCAGCCACCACGATCCGGATTATTTCTCTGATTCCATGACAGTTAACCTGCAGGCTTCTACTGCAATGATGAAGCGAGAAAAAATTAATCGAGGATTAAAATTTGGTAGCATACTAAAGAAGATCTACACTGAAACGTCGGTCATGTATTGTCACGAATCACGATTACATGGTTATCTCAATAGTTCTTATCCTAATACGGCATAAACGGTTTAACTTCTACAAGGCAGGTTTAGACAAATAACCTGTACGTGTACATAACCTTAAATAGACAGAACAGTGCAAGTACTTGAATCAAACATCAATTGAATCGAGAAACATCAGAAAACTGACTGCGTTGCAAGAAGAAAAGTCTTCAACGCGGACATGGAGCTTAACTGCTTAACCTTAGTCAAGTCTCTAATATTGTACTTTGTCTCCCAATTTGACAATTTATACAGCACTCACAGTTAAACTTACTAATTGACTGTACCGGGTAAATGTGACATATACACCTGGACTTTAACATCGGAATGTGCTCGCTGTATACGATCAGACCATCCTCGCAAGCACTTTCATCACATCGTCCATGGATGGCCTGTGCAGGGGGTCATCTTCCACACAAGCCTTGGCCAAAACTGCTAAGCACAAGGCCTCGGCGAGCGAATAATCATCCTTCAGGCACGGATCCATGAAGCCCCTCAGTTGCTCGAAACACCCGCCTTCGTTCCCTCCCCCAGCCAAAAACCTGATGGACTCCTTGAACTGCTTGCCATCGATGTCCTCTAGACCCGAAATCAGCTCCAGCAAGACCACTCCAAAAGCGAAAACGTCCACTTTCTCAGAGACCGATCTGTTTAGCATGTGCTCCGGTGCGATCCATCCATTGAAACTGATCGAAGTGTCGTGGTCCTTTCCTTTCGAGGCAATAGGAGTCATTGGGGCGATGTTCCCTAGCTTCGCTCTCCAGTTGGACACGATGAAAATGTTCCTACTATTCACATTCATGTGAAGATAAGAAGGAAATATGCAGTGATGTAGATAATGAAGCCCGGTTGCGACATCAAAAGCGATTTGCGTCCGGCGGTGCCAACGGAGAGTATTTCCTAGCCGAGACAAGCAGTCCCTTAAGCTTCCATTGCTCAAGTACTCAAAGATTAGGTATGACTGAGAATCGTCACGTGTTTCTTCGTAACAAACACCGAGCAAAGTCAAGATATTGATGTGATTGAT
This sequence comes from Rhodomyrtus psidioides, assembly GCA_021437785.1. Lineage (NCBI taxonomy): Eukaryota > Viridiplantae > Streptophyta > Magnoliopsida > Myrtales > Myrtaceae > Rhodomyrtus > Rhodomyrtus psidioides. The sequence goes on from JAILYB010000083.1 coordinate 715,187, forward strand.
CTTGGAGTGCACGTCGATGACCCGACGGGTCTCTTTGACATTGCTTCCTTTGATCATCACTTCGACAGTATCAATCAACCCCCTGTAGACTGATCTGTCTATCCTGGTGTCTTCACTAAAATTGCCGGTCGCCTGCCTGAGCTCCTCGATGCTGTATTGATTCAATGAATATTTGATCCCGATGAGAAGATCTGGGGACAAACAGGACGTCCTGGAGCTTCTACCCGTTTGGGGCGACCTCGGAGAGCTTAGCGTGGACAAATACGAGAACTGCGAGCTTCTTGTGTTGAAAGACTGCAATTTCTGGCCTTTCCATCTCTTCAAGGCCTTTAAGTACAGACCACAAGCGATCAATGCTACAAGTGCTAATGACAGGCCAACGACGGATCCTGCAATGTACAAGTTCCTAAGCTGGTCACTATCTCTCGCCTTCTCCACAGGAACCGTAGGAAGAAAAGCTGGAGAGGGAGGCGGCGAATATGGTAATGTGAAATTGAGAGACGGTTCTTTTGTCAAAGGGACAACAATCGTGGTGTTCGTATAAACTGTTGATCTGTAGTCTAGATGGTTAGCTTCCCAAATGCCACTAGCGGGAACGCCGAATTTCTGCGCGACTTTATTAATGTCATCTCCTTCCATGATGGGGTATGTCACCAGGGACTGTACTGTCCCATTGCTTAGGGAAAGATTACCAGGACAAGCGCATTTCAGGGGCACGACAAGCTCGGACCCGGCTTTCGTGAAATTCCCATGAAAGGGATAGTTATCTTCGACCAGTGTGACGGATTTCACTAGGCCTCCGAAGACTCGGCATGCTATGTCAGAGAACTCTGTGCTTCCACTGACGAGATAAGTCACTTTTTTCTGGAAAAACTGGTCAGCACAAGAGCAACGGATTGGAATGAGAATTTCTTTACCCGGTTGGAGATTCTCAGCGGGGAATCTGAGCTCGTTCAAACTAAGTACCGCATTGAGATCAGCCCCAAACAGCTTGGTTATGTTGGAGATCGTCGGGTAGTCCCGGTTCGCCCGGTACAGCAAGAATGCCCCACAATTCTCTTGGGGATCAGCACAGCTGTATCTTGAACCAGGATAAGTTGCTTCCGAAGAGCAGGTTGCGGGGTCATAGTATTGCTGACCCTGGCTTGAGACAGAGAACCCCCAGATGAGAAACAACAGATGAATCATGGTTCACAGGATCAGACACACAACGCTACTCATCGCCGCTCGAGTGTTCCAAAACAGAAAAGTTAGTCTTCTTTACACTTGAATGTCTTGATCTGAGTCCTGAAGCAGCCAGCTAGACTTACAATGACATAGAATACGATCGACCTATATGCCGTCCGAGCGAAATCGACGGTTCGAAATGCAGCTGACATCATCTTGAGGGCCAAGAGAAAACGAAATGCGGTGCCGCGTTAAACTTGGAAACTTTAGAAAGCATCGATGGCCGGCCAAAGAGCGGATTGGCCCCAAGATTCCACTGTTGACATCCTTGAGAATTGGCTTCCGTTTGGGGGCATGGATCCTCTGCCTTAGAAAAACTAAGGCAGAGGATCCAGGTCCTCCGTTTGGTATCTTGTGACTTGGAGCTTTTCAATAGACCCCACCAATTGTCACATTGCCAGATCATCTCCTGCTTAACCTAACAAAACAAATAACAAATAATAAATAGAAAACGACACAAAATTTATTACTAATCTATAATGTAGTCTCGAGAAAAATTATCAAAAAAGTCGTAAAGTTACTATACTTTTGTCAATTTAATCATAAACATTTTCTAATTTTTTTTTTAAGATTTGACAATCGAGTCCATCATGACAATATTGGCCGGAAACTGCTGACATGGACACCGGGCATTCCATGTGACACGACCGGCTCTGACGTTGATAATTTTTAATAGTATTAAAATATTTCAGTTATTTTTTTTCTATTTTTTCGTTTTTATTTATTATGTTTTACTTCTTTACTTTGCTTTTTTATTTTTAATGTGGCCGCCGAGTCCTCGCCGGCCACAAGCAAGGGTCGCCGGGCTCTCCTATCCGCCGATAAGGCCATTGCGGCCTCACCCACGGCGGCGATGGTCTAGGCAAGAACAATCTTGTCGACTGCGGGCAAGGCAGCCTTGCTTAAACCACCACAGCTGCGAGCAAAGGAAGCAACCCTTGAGGTCGCAGTAAAAAAAAAAGAGAGAAATGAAGGAAAAGAGAATAAAAGCAAAAAATAAAAAGTAATTAAGTTTAAAAAATAATTAAAAATATTATTAAAAATTATCCACATCAACCTCGATAGTACCGTGTGAAAATCAGGGTCCATGCCATTGATTTTTAGCAAAAATTAGCCAAATAAACTCAATTAGCACAGTAAAAATGTTTATGACTGAATTGACGCAATGCAATAGGTTTAGGATTTTTTTTGTTAATCTTTCCTAGTCCCTAGACTTTTAATTTGTTCAAAATGGGCTATAAATAATTGGTAAATTTTAAGTATATTCCTTCTGTTGGCTCAAATGAGAAATCAGACTTTATTTGATGAGGTAGATTGTCATTTTTTGAGTCATATTTTTGAAAATAATGATGTCAATATGTCTTATCTTTTCATCCATCTACTTTGGAAAAGGAAAAATAATCATGGCGTTAATATATCCATGGTTATTTTTGATAATATGAATTATTATATCCTGATTCGAGATGAATAACTTACTTAGATAATCCTCGTGTAAATTTTTTTAATCTACCGTTTCAACTTACAAATTAGAGTAACGTCAGTTAATTCCGTTAATTTGAATTAACGGAAGGACAACATTGAATCATTTTCTCGTAGTTTAGTGACTGGATTGAATACTTATCAAGAATTTACGGACCATCTTGAGTATGTTAAAGTTCAATGACGACATTGCGTGTTTGATCGAAATTCAACGATGATTTGTGTTATTTTACCGTTAATGAATGAAACGATGCCTCCTCATCCCGGAATCTAAGAGCTTGCTGGGCCTAGAGGAGTGTTTTGGCAGGGCCTGCTCGGCTCACCCATCAATGATGGGGCATCATAGACAAGGTTGGACGTAAGTTTAGGCCCAATGTAGAGCTCGAAATGCTTCGGGCCTTAGAGCCTCGAGCCTGTCCGAGCCTAACCCATGCACAGGTTAGGGTGCGTATGGGATCGCTCCAGAAACGCTCTAGGGGGAGTGTTTCTGGAACACTTTTCGAATAGAAACACATATGGTTTAAAAATGTTTTAAAAGTGTTCCGCGGAACACTTTTGTGCCGGGGAACATTTTTAAAGAAAAAAAAACTTGCTTATGGATTTTTGAACACTTTTTGAAACATTTTTGGAACCACTACTCATCGCCGCCAATGTGGTCATCACCCGTCGGCCGCAGCCGTCGATCTCCCGTCGTCGTTCGCTGGTCATCGTCGGCTGCCGGTCGCTCGCCGCCGTCGGTCACCAGCCACTGCCCACTGTCGCCATCCACCGATCGTCGCTCGCCGTGAGTCGTCGGCTGCCGACCCCCGCCACCCGCGGTCAATGGCGACGGCGGAAAAAAAGTGTTTTTTTTTTACTTACCAAATGAGTTTTTGTACCAAAAAATCGTAGCCGAGGAACAGAAACACAAAAAAATGTTTCTGTTAAAAAACATTGCCTAAGAACAGAAACGTTTCCATACGCACCCTTAATGTCCTTCAAAAAATGAACTGCTGGAAATTTTAGAACAGAATCTTAAGTACCTAAAACATAACTTCATAGTAACTAATAACAAAAAGATCGATGAATATTATCAATTTCTTATCACGCGTGAATTGTGAACGCCATCGGTAGCTCTTTATAATATGATTTGAGAGATTCTAATTATTATAGTAATTTTCTTTACATAACTAACTTAGTAAGCTCTTTCCTTACTTATTCCGTTGAGTCGTCGTTTTCACTTGATCAAAATTTTCAAATTGTTATGAGACGAGCTTAATCTAAGCAAATGTTGAATGTCTTAATCCTCAACACTTAATTTGATAATCAAATATGCCCAACCTACCTGCCGTGATACTTGGGTGTCCACCTAATCAACAAAGTAGGGACGGGGACACGAAGACGGCGTATCAAGCTCTAGTTTTAAAAAAAAAGGGGCTACATTTGATAGTGAGAAAAAGGAATTGGGATAAGATAAAGTAGAATACAAATGCCCGGTTTGGTTCAGCATTTGAGATGAGCATTGGGACTCTAAAGTCCATTGGCAAAATGCAAATGCTGTTTGATTCATTTTTTGACTCACTTTGGGCAGATGCAATTGTATTTTAAATACTCTTCAAAGGCCTTTAGGCCAAAGTATCCTTAGAAGTACTTTGGAAAGTTGCATCTCAAATGCAACTATTTTTTTTTTAATTTTGTCACATTCACCTACCGCCTCCCGCCCCCGCCCGCGGCCGCCGCCCCCGTCACCAATGGTCACCGCCGTTGCCACCACAAGCCGCCGCCGCCGGCTATCACTGGTCGCCGCCGATTGCCGGTTGCCGATTTCCCCACCGCCACTTTTTATTATTATAAAAAAGTAAAAATACTTTACAAAGTATATTTTTCACCAAACGATATTTACGCCAAAGTTACTTTCAAATGCGTTTTTAAAAAATATTTTGTCAAACACTACTTGCATTTTGGAAAAGGCCTTTAGCCTAAGGGTATTTGCATTTACTCAAAGTCTATTGTCCAAATGCTGAACCAAACAGGCCCAAAATCTCTTTGTATTAGCAATTTAGCATGTTTTAATCCCCCTCAAGTGCTTGATGCATCTTAGCTTAAGATTGAAAAGATGAAAAATAAAAATCAATCATTCTCTAATAAAATAAAATTATGTATTTATGTACAAAATTGATATTGTATGATAGAAAGAAATATTTTGAATACACAAATAACAAATAAATATAAAATGCAAATATTATTTTAATTTCATTAATTGAATAAGTTCGTTTTTCGAGAAAATCTTTTATACTGCGAATATTAAAAATTGCACACATCTTTATCTCGTATTCTCCTTCATGAGATAATTTTATTTGTAATACATAAAAAGCCGCGACTTTCTTTTCACTCCTCTTAAAGGAAAATAGATTAAACTTTATTGTGATTGATAAATCAGGTGTCAACGGCTTTATCCCGTAACGAGCATTCATTAAATACAGAGTTAGGTTTTATCCCGACTATCTTTTCTGACCCAGGAAAAAAGGAAAACGAAAAAAGCGAGAAGGTTGATGATATTCCAAATATACCCCTCGTCCTCGTCCTCGTCCCGCATTTAACTCCGCCAGAAAAGCAAGAAGGCAGATGTCCCCACACAACGCCGCCTTTAACTCCGACTGAAGTTGAAATTGACTTGGAAGTCTCTCTCTCTCTCTCCCCATCCGGAGCGCGCAGTCCTCCTCGTTCTGCAGCAATCCTGCTCCTTCTCTCTTTTGCAGGTAATGCCTCTCTCTCTCTCTCTCTCTCTCTCTCTCTCTCTCTCGCTCGTCGTTCCTTCATCGGGTCTGTGCGCTGTAGCGTCGCTGGGCTTTTTTTGCCCCCCTTAAGGCTTCTTGGCGGGAGCTCAGATTTTGCCCCTGGCTTCGGACATCTTCATGCATTGGTCCCGCGGTTAATGTTTTCCCTGTCAATGTGCGCCCGCGAATTTGCGGGATCGCGGGTGGGTTCGAATTTTCTTCTCTGTGCTGCAATTAGGGCTGGGCCACGCCGCGGTCGCGCATTATGAATTTGGCTCGCGCGTTTAGGTTTTTGTGGGTCGATAACGAATTGGGCGTGGGTTTCGAGTGACGCTGATGAATTAGCTTGGGGATTTAGTTTTTTTCCCCCCCTCAGTAAACTGATGGTTGTGACCGGAGATTCTTGCATGCAAATCGTTAAGTTTGTGTCTGACTGTTCCTTTAGAGAACACACTCTGGGTTGATTAACTCTTTCTTTTTATGTCCATGGATGCTCTTTGTCTCTTAGTGGATCCTGCGATTGCAATACTTTCGACCATCATGTTGGGATTAAATATTTTTGATAGTTGATATAACTCCAAGGGAAGAAGTTAGTAAGCGGATGATCAAAAGACCTAGAGGTTCGTGTCATTCCTCCATTTCTTTGCTTTGAGTTGAAGTGCATTATGTTTTTTTTTTTTTTTTTCTGATTACCTTGGCTCATGTGTTTGTGTATGTCTTTAACTGTCTAAAGTCCAATCCATACCTTATCAAAGCACATACTAGTCAACCTTGGTTATGTTAACTGGTTGGAAGAGCAGCTGTAGTTCCTTCTCTTCGAAACCAAAACCTTATTAAATCCCGTGCTTTAAATATAGTGGGCACGAGGTTTTGATGCCGAAATAAATTTGAACGTCTCTTAGTATGACTTCTTATACGATCCGAGATCCTTCTTTTCAACCTTAAAACAATCAAGTTTTCTTTTCCTACCAAGACACAACCAAGCAAGAAGCAACAGAGGAAGCCTAATTACTTCAATTTCTGCAGTTGAATCCACAACAAAGGCTTGTAAGTGGTCAAGCATTGCATATCTTGCTGTGTTTTGTCCCTGGATCTTACCTCCAAAGGTTGATTTGTAAGTCAGGGTATGAATGATACTGTGTTCTTGTACCAATAGACTCCAGGTATTGCTTGGTGCAGAACACAGCTCGTTGGAGGCCTTTTCTCATTTGCAAAATCATCGTGTCCAAATATCCGTCCACATTTGCGTCAGTCCTATGTGATAAACTGAAAGAACTGAAAAGATTTGAGCGTCAAAAAAATTATTGGAAGTTGAATGGCTAGTTGCCACTTGATTACAAAATACCTCTCTTGCATCTACTACTGGTTTGCGGTGGGATACTTTCCTTACTTTTAAACCAATGGTGCGATTGTTCTGTCCTATTTAAAGCACTTTCCTAACAAGACTCTGACTATTATTAAACTCTACAAAATTATGCATACAGCACATCGGAATCTAGATGTTAATATTTGTATGTTTTGAAATGTTTCAGGTGTTTTGTGCTAGATTAGAGTCAAATTGTATGAGCTGGAATTTTGAAAAGAATTATAAAGGGGGTCAAAAGTAAATAATAAAAACTCACTCCAAACTTACCCTTTATTTGGATCTAAAAAGAATTTTTGGATGTGAAGGTTCAAGTTTTATCTATAGAATGCTTTTGGATGTGTTTATCACATCAGAAGTGATTGTGCCATATCATGCTTTTGATAGCGTAGAGAATCAAGGAGAAAGAAAAGATAGCAGTGGATCTCTATGTTTCCTTTTGTTGCCGGGGTGTGACAGTTAAAACAAAAGAACAAGATTTTAAAAACGGGGAAGCTTTTATGTTTCATGAAGCAGTATTGATTTACTCTTATTTGGACAGTACAAGTGCCCCTGTTCAACTCTCTAGAGTTTTGACCAAGAAAGCTCTTTAGGGTGTGTGTTATTGAATTCACAGCTACATATGTTGTAAATATTCATCCGGCGGAGTCCAATACCATAAGCACAGTTAATCTCTGTGTATTTTCTGGGTTGTCTGTCTAGTATACTTCCGTAGTTTGAACTTTGGGGCGCTCTTCATTGGTTATCTTGGGCATTGGAAACTCTGTAATTAGCTATATGTTTGAGATAAAAACTTTCGAACAGTTTTCCTAAGGACACATTGTAGCATCTATTATGCACAGATAATTTATCGTAAGTGTTTGATCGAAGTTTTCGTGAAAGGATAAGAGGATTGTTGTGATGTCTGGTGATTTGCAGATAAAAATATGGTAAATCAAACTCGATCTGGTTGTAAAATTGGGGATGAATGTACAAACAAGGTGCATAGCGGTGGTAAGGGATCCAGTACAGCAGACTTTGCATCAGATTCATATGGACTGAGAAGGTCAACCCGGGAGTCATCATCCAAGAAACCAATGACTCCAAGCTTTCCGACTCCTCGAAAGTCGGAGCGCCTTGAGAAGCAAACCCCTCCTACTTCAGTTTCTAAGGATCCCAAGAAGGTCAAGAGACAAAGGACTCCAAGTCCAGTGAGGAGGTCCGAGAGATGCAAGAAGCTGCAGCATACCTCAGATTATCCGATATCAAAGAAGTCTGCTAGAAGGTCCGAGTCATCTGATAGGCAAAATCAAATGGACAAGAAAGAGAATAAGGCAAAACAATTGGAGGTGGAAGATAAGGAATCTAGCAAAAGTAATGAAGAAGAACCAGCTTCTACCCAGGTGAAGAGAGGGAAATTGAGTGCTCGTGCTTATAGAGCACTATTCAGGAAGGGAAACAAGGATAAAGCATCAGGTAAATGATTTTTTGTTTTGCTAAATTTTTCCCCTTCTGCTGGAAGTAGTAGTTTGGGATAAAAGTGTTGTTGATGTTGCTGGAAGTAGTAGTTCTATGAATGCCTGATAAATGAAAAAGGCAGGTTAATAGATCGCTGTGTGTTTTATGAAGGTTATATTTATGGATGTGGTGAAACTGTTAGAATACAATGACCCTGTGATGCTATCTGTTAGAAGATTTCTCGTAGGTACTTTGGCTGGGGTCGTTATGTATGCTCAAATAATTTATTAAAAATTTTTTTTGGACAATCTGTTGAGCAAGATCCTTTTGTTGGTATGCCACATTTCCTTCAATCACGTGCTAAGTATTCATGAAATATTGTGCATTGGTCAACTTGCTGTCATTCGTATTAAAATTATAAAATTGTAAAATTTCTCAGAGTAGTCGTTGCAGGAATTATTGTTGGATTAATACGTGTTATTTGTTCATAAATCTGTAGGTTAAAATGCTCTAAATTAGGCATTTCTTACATTTGTTACTTTTTATATACTGAGCTTCCAAATTGGTGTATATGATCACAATGGGCAAGTTTTTTCAGTTCACTTTTCTCTTTTCCAGCGGGTCACGTTGCAGAAACTAATTGGGGTTGAGGACTTTTCTAGTTTAAATTTTATGTTTGGCTCGGGACTGGTATCCAAAACAGGGGCACAATATCCCGTCGTTACCAAGCTAAAATTCGAATTTTCGAAGCAAATATGATGAATCCGTTGGAGTCTGGGGGAAACTCTTTGGCCTAAAAAAATTGGTGGGAGGAGTGGTACATGAACTTCCTGCTTGAGACTACATCATCAGATCTTTCTTTATCTCGAACCCCATACCCCTGTAATAATGGTAGATTATGGTGGAATTTGCATTGCTCATTCTCAACCTTGTTTAACTGGACAGATATTTCTTTTAAGAAGAAAGTTTAATTGTTTCGACATAGTTACCTGTGGAATGCATGTGCAACAGTAGCAGTTTGTTTTATATGTGCCTTTATGGAACTTACATAATAATTTACTTGACTGTGATCATCGGGCTTGTAGATTGCCGTGAGGAGTTGAGTTGTCCAAATGAGTCCTTTCAGCAGGAACACAGCAATTCTGGGGCTGGTCCAGAGGAAGTTGATGCAGTCAATGGTTGTAGTGATTGTAATCAAAAGATTAAAGAGGGTGTGGAATCCATGACACAAGCAGTGGAAAAACAAAATGAGAAAAACACTTGCCTCAAGCAAAACAACCATTCTACTCAACGAGGTAATTAGTCTAAAGATGCAAACATGGTTTTTCTCCAGATCATGATGTCTCTGGCAGATGCAAATTATGTCTCTTTAGATGGTTATGTTTGTTCAGAAAATGGTCAAGAAGACGTCAATGATAAACGGAGTGACTCAGTTTACTTGATTTCCAATGTCTCAGCCATGGCAGGATGCCAAAATGTTACATCTGTAGAGCACAATTTCGTCCAAATAGATGGTATACATTCAAAGAGAAAAAGGTATTAAGGTCCACTATATTTTACATCTGGTTCCTTTCATTGGAGTGATAATATGATACGCCTGCAGTATATCTGGGTTATCGCGACAAATCACCTTTCACCTGTATCATTTCTGTTCTTTTCACCAAGTGGATGTGTTGGTCTTTTGGCTGTTTTATCTATATATCTTCTCTTGATGTCAGTGACGTTGGCATGATGTATGCTTGTCTTTGTTAATGTTATGTTAGGATAGTGGGGAGCCTGAAGCCACTGTTAACTTGGAACTTGGTGAAAAGCAGAACTTGCATGTGTTGGTAAATATTAATGAAGAAAGTGGACAGAGTACATGCTTTATCTGCAAGCTTTGCGGAAAACTCTTGTGAGAAATCCTTTACACTTTGCTATATTTTTTGCCCTTTCTTCCTAGTAGTATTTGCCTACTGTGTATTTGATAACATAATCACTTTTCCCTGTTTCTTCGTTAGTGCTTCTCATTCCTCTGCTTTAATGTTGTGAGCTTGTTTTAGGTTATCTGTTTATATTCCCTGTATACTGAGAATTATGCTCCTTCAGTCATACCTTATTCTTTCTATATTCTTTCAAAAACTTTAAATTGAGATCTGCGCAAATTTTGGGAGTTCTCTTCAGTTTAATATTTGTTTCTAAAGGATGAATGATGAACAAGAACAGCAGGTGGTTAGACAAAGTTTTCATACAAGGAATGCTTGCTATGACTATTCTCTCTCAAAATATTCACTTAATGAAAATAACTATTACCATGGCTCCACTTATTGCGTATGACTTTAAGACTGCAGTCTTGTTTGCTTTAGTACTAACAGAGTCTGAAGCTGATTCATTTCCTTAGATTTGGTTGGGGACTTTTCGCTTTGCATTGGTTTTGCTCTATTATATTTTCTGAGGAGCTTTTATCGTGTAGTATTGTAAAGTAATACATCTTTGTTATCACTTCTTAGTATATCCTCTAGATACATTTGGATAAGATGATTCATTCCTTACTGCCTATTGACACGAGCAAAAAAAAAAGGCAGCTGAATTTGCCATTCTGTGGGCTGTGCTAATTGAAACCAGTGGTAGTTGTGAATTATTTTCCCAGGCTCTGATACATCTTTCACAATGTTCTTTGATATTATCAGCTGTTGTCCTCTTCAAAATCTACTCTGTGAGCTTTTTTTGTTTGTTACTCAAAATGCAACATAACGTGATTCCTACATTGGGATGGGCTTGTAGTTTGGCATGGTGCTTTCTGAAATAGTACATGCAATTTTCAGGTGCTGCGATGGAGCTGGATGCCAAAGACACTACCATCTTTCCTGTTTGGATCCTCCTCTTAATGATGTTCCCCTAGGAGTTTGGCACTGTCCTGCTTGTGTTAGGAAGATGATGAAGTATGGTGCCTATTCAGTTTCTGAAGGAGTAGAGTCCATTTGGGCTTGCAGGGAAGCGGATGTATTGGATCCTAATGGTATGGGGAGTACATCGTTAGACATATTCATTTGCGTTGCTTAATTTATCTATCCTTTTGTATCTCTGTTGATCAATTTACTCCAGTGTCATTTTGTATCCTTTGAGTAATCTGGCTGTTGTTTCAATCTCAGGGTGTGAAAAGCAGAAGGAATTTTTTGTTAAATACAAAGGACTCGCTCATTTTCACAATAGATGGTTACCAGAAGCCGAGGTGGCTACTAAATGCCCATCTCTAGTTGCTAGTTTTCTTCAGAAGAAGCAGGTACATGGTTCAATTATTTCTCCATTGACAATGCTTGTTAATTGCTGAAGGGATTGTCCTAAATCTGAAAGAATTCGGTATTGTGTTTATTATTTTACCCTATTTGGCTACGTGGTATGTCTTTCTCTTCAGGTGGTACCGTGGAGGTCAGAGTGGGCTTTACCAAGGAGACTACTGCAGAAGCGATTAATAACTTCACCTCAATTTCATAGTGAACGTGACAGACAGGAGGAGGGTACTGATGTGTCGATGTGCCATTACCAATGGCTTGTAAAATGGTGTGGCCTTGATTATGAACATGCTTCATGGGAACTAGAGAATGCTTCCCTGTTTCTCTCTTCAGAAGCTCAGAGCCTCTTCAAACAGTATGAAAACCGTCTTCACAGAGCAACGGGAGCTCGTAATGTTGAAGTGAATAAGGTAATTATATTATTTGTGAGAAGTGGAAATACAGGCTTATGAACCTTCGGCACATCCTCTTTCTTTTGGATGTTTGGTGTGAGATTTTGGAAGCTGCATATGTTTTTTTTTATATACATCTTTCTTTAATTTAGTAATGAGTTTCTATCATTGTTCTGCTCCAGTAGCAATAAATCTGTAAAAGATAGTTTTGTATGACAGTCATGTTCTGTTTATGGAGCTTTTTCCATCACACATTGATTTATTTTTATGATATTAAAGAGGCGATGGTAATCAATATTGAAAGAAAGTCTTTCCGAGCAAACATTGATATATTGTGTTAGTTCCTGAACTTATGCAGTTTTGTTTTATTGAACTGTATGATAATTTGTGGCTAGAATTGTAAGTAATCCTTCAAGAATGGTACTTGAAAAGTTTATAGTCAATTATCAAAGCAAGATTTGGGTAAAAAACTGAAACTTGTAATACCTGGTGCATGAAAAGAAAAGATGGAGAAAGTGCATTTGATTCCTATGCGCTATATATTTCCACTTTGGCTGATGCAATCAAATGCTCTTATTTCATGGAATGCTGATTGTTTTGTGTTCTTTTATTGTTTGGCTGTCCACTTATTACCTGCTTTTAGCAGCTTCCAGAAAGGAAAAAAAGTTTGAGGAATGAATTATCAAAGCTTCCAGCTAAAGTTATCCTGGGACCGGAGAACAATCGTGCAGATCTCGTTAATGGCCATGTTATAGTAGATGACCAGGTAAGAATGTTTCGTTCTTCTGACCTTCTGGTGATCTCTGTGGTATGCACTACGGCATAGTAGAACCTTTATAAAATTCCTGGGGAGGTGTCTAGAGTGTTATCCAATTTGGCGCAGCCTGTAGGATAAGACAGTATCAGGAAGGTAGAATGCGCTGAAAAAATCTTTCTTGTCTACTTAATTTTTTATTATTTGCCCCCCTCTCATTTTGTTTCTTGCCTTTCTTCTTTTTATTTCTATTTTATCCCTTCCACCATTCCTGCAGCTTGCTGGGGAAAAGCTTATTTGATGTCCTCATTATTGTGTACTTTATTTCCTATTGTGATTCATGACCATTCAGAGATTACTCATTGCTATTTATTTCTTATAAAAGCTATGCGAGACCCATGGATTATATCAATTGAGTCTGAAATTCCATGCGAGGAAAACTGAGGAGGTGCATAGATCAGTTAAAGAACTTGAGGAAAGGTTAATATGTTATAACTGTTGAAGTTGTGTTGTTGTCCCACATCGCTTGTGAATAAATCTTGTATGCTCTTTATATTCATGTGGTCTCCCTCCACCTAATAGCTTAAGCTTTTGGGTTGGACTTTCTAACATGGTACCAGAGCTAGTGTTATTTCCTTCCGCGTATGTGGGCCCACCCTCATTAGTTAATTTCCACGTGCAGATTGCTTGCATGTGAGAGAAGGTGTTGAAGTTGTCTTGTTGTCCCATATCGCTTGTGAATGGGTCTTGTATGCTCTTTATATTCATGTGGTCTCCCTCCACCTAATAGCTTAAGCTTTTGGGTTGGACTTTCTAACAATAACATTTAGAAAAGAGATTTTTTTATTGCATGCGATTTTGGACATGACTTGAAAATTTGCTGCTGTGTTGGACCTGGTGGTAGATCATAAACTAACATATGGTCATGGCTGATAAGGCTAATTTTGTCCTTGCAGGAGCTCATTTCGAAGGTCACATCATTTCTTTTGTCGCTCGAATGTGATGGCTGTCTTCCTTTTCTTATCATTTCACCTTCTACCTCAGTTCATTCGTGGGATGTGGAATTTTTTCGTCTGGCACCAACTCTTAATGTTGTGGTTTTCAATGGAAGCAAAGATGCTCGTAGATTTATTAGGAACCTGGAATTCTCTGAGGAAGGGGCTTCCATAGCGTTTCAAGTGCTTGTATCTCCTCCAGAGGCCATTGTTGAGGTGTTTATATTTTCTCTCTTGTGCTTTGTCAATAACTTTGAAATTGGCAATCATATTCAGGGGCCAGGGCTATAGCAGTTATCTTTTCATTGAGACATCTCACCTCTGTTTTTCTTCCTTCATTTTGTCTCTCATGTCATTTTGACTCTATTCCCAATATACCTTGCAAATGGAAATCCCCTGCTGCATAGAATTTTCTTTACCTTTTTTTGAGTTGTTATATCTCAGAACTGTCACCATTTTTCTCTGCAGGATATGGATATTCTGACACAAATAGAATGGGAAGCAATGGTAGTTGATGAATGCCAACAACCCGGGACTTTATCCTTTTTTGAAGAATTTAAGAAGCTAAAGACCCAAAGCAGGCTTCTTCTCTTTAATGGGAATACAAAGGTTTATAATTTAAGTGCACATATATTACAACCAAGTACCATCTGCTGTCTTACTTACTGATACCCATATTTGTAGGAAAATGTCTCCGAATACCGTAATCTGCTCTCCATGCTTGATGATTATGGCGACAAAGAAATTATGAATGCATTGGCAGCCAATTCTCATGAGACTGCGCATAAACTCAAGGAGCGGATGTTTAGCTATGCTGCACTTGAGGGCAATACAGATTCGTCTAGATTTGTCGAGTTCTGGGTTCCAGCACAAATATCAAATGTGCAGCTTGAACAGTATTGTGCTACTCTACTGTCACACTCGTTGTCGCTCTGTTCATCATCAAAAGTTGACCGTGTTGGTGTGCTACGTAATATCCTTGTCTCTGCTCGGAAGGTTTGCCACCTTTTCCCTTAATTGCATTATTACATGATTTCTGGGTGATTGATGGTTATATTTATTCCATCAAGCTCAGTATGTAATGTTAAACTTCAAACACCTGAAGTTCCCGTTTTCTGCAATTTGTTGTTTATTTCCCTTTTGGTTATTCAACTTCTTTAGTTTTCAAACACTTTCTAAAAAAGGGGGGAAAAATAAAGCCGTTTCTTTGTTTTTTTGTTTTTTTGTTTTTCCCGGTGCGGCTGAAACCTATGTGTTGTGGAACACCCAGCTTTTTGCATAACATGATATGATGTGTCATCCAGTGCATGGCCAAGCTGCAGCCCTACCGCACATGTTGCATATAGCATTTGATGTATCATTTAAGTTGGATGAGAATATCTGCCTTACTCTCTCTATGAAGATCTTGTCAGTTTTAGTTCTATCCAACTGAATGCTGACATCTTACCCTTATTTTGGGATTTGAAGGGCCAGTGTCCTAGATCTAGTTTTTGTCATCATAGATTTTATGGTTATATCCGATCACTTAGTTTTTCTTTTGGACTATGGTTAGTGTTTTCTAATGAATCAGGACACTGAGGCCCTTATTTCATCTTGCAACCTGAAAGAGTCTTTTGGTTTTGTTCCCCTTGTTTACCCAATTTTTAGGCGTTAAGTTCTTTTTTATCCTGTTTAAGTGAGGCTGACATGTTGGAAGGAAAAATGTGACGATTTTGATCCAACGATTTTGCCTCCAGTGATTTTTTGTCCTTTTTTGACAGTGTTGTAATTACTCATACGATGTCGATCCATCTCGTCAAGGCCCATTGACGAAAGATCTTCAACCAATTGATTTGGATGTTGGAAGAAAAGCTAGCGGAAAACTTCAGCTTCTTGATCGGTTGCTTCCAGAGTTGAAAAAACGGCACCTGAAAGTTCTTATATTGTTTCAGGTGAGGATGTTGAGCTTCTCTGAACCCTGACAAAATCTTGAATTCTGTTAACCCCACCCACCCAACACCATAAAATAGAACAAATGAAGTTGAATCCTGCTTTGGCGCTGCTTGAATGGAAGTTTTCCAATTATAGGAGTATGACAGGGTTTCTGGGAACTTGGGCTATTCAGACCTCATGATGTTTTATTTTCTAGTGGCAGGATATCTTAGTAGTACATGGTGCTAGTAGGAAAAATATCGGCAAACTCTGCTGCTGCGAACTTTCAGAAAAAAAGAAAAAGATAAAAAGTCGATAAACCTTGTTCATTTTTTGCCTTAACATCAATTGAATGAGATGTTAGGCCCAGAGGACCATTTTATAGCAGCACTTGATGTGTGGAAGAGGTACATACTTTTGGGAAGAGATATATGGTTCCTGCACTATACTGTTGGTGTTTGGAAGTTGATACTTTTCAGTCGAGCTGAGACGGGATCGTGTGACGTTAAACTTTTCATTGCTTTATAGTGCAGTACGTGGGGAACTTATGGGTTGCTAGAACCTTTTTTACTGATAAGAGCATTTATCTCGATGTTTTTTGGGGTCAGTGAGCGTATCTGAATTGGTTTCATCCTTGGATGGATAATATTGACTGGTCGTGGATAGTCTAGCTTTTGCAGGTCTGTAAATTAACATAGAGGGTTGTCTCTAAAATGCAATCAGGAAGAGTATATACTTTACTGTTAAAAAGTCCAACCCAAAAGCTTAAGCTAATAGGTAGAAGGAGACTACATGAATATAAAGAGCATTTATGACCCGTGGTCAAGCAATTTCGGACAATACTTCAAAAACCCCTCTCATGTGCAAGCAGCATTATGAGCGGCACGTGAAATTTTTGACTATGCACATTCACATGGAGTTTTACAACACACATTCGCGAAAGGGTTAGCATTGGCTTTGATACCATGTTAGAAATTCTAACCCAAAAGCTTGAGCTAATAGGTGGAGGGAGACTACATTAATATAAAGAGCATTTAGGACCCATTGTCAAGCAATGTGGGACAATGCTTCAACATTTACCTTGTGCGGATTTCACTTATGCTTGCTCATGGAAAAAGGAGAATTTCTCATAAATGGTATTATTTTCTGATAATGGGATCCTGGAAAAGAGGCCAAGTATTGTACATCCTATTCAATCAGTTAATCTCATCAAAAGCAAGAATAAGAGGACATTTAAAAAGAAGATTCCCGATATAAGTTGCAAAAACTGCAAAATTTTCCCCAAGAGCTTAACTCTGCCCTCCTTTGATCCTATCTTTGTTGTATAATCTATTGAAAAACTGATAATGACCATTGGTTGTTTGTGGTGGCCATTTTCCTGTTTTCTTGGTTTGCAGTCCATTGGTGGTTCAGGAAGAGATTTGACTGGAGATGTTTTGGATGACTTTTTACGTCTGAGATTTGGTGCAGATTCATATGAACGTGTTGATGGTGGCATTCTCCCTTCTCAGAAACAGTCTGCTTTGGTTAAGTTTAATGACAAGGAGCTGGGAAGATTTGTGTTTTTGTTGGAGAATCGGGCCTGTAGACCTAGCATCAAATTGTCATCAGTTGATATCGTGATTATATTTGATAGTGACTGGAATCCTGCTAGTGACTTAAGAAATCTGCAGAAATTGACAATTGAGTCTCAAGTCCAAATAAAAGTACTGCGCTTGTATTTACCCTGTACGGTTGAAGAAAAGTTATTGACATGTGCAAAGCAAGGCATGCACTTTGAATGCCAACTGCAAAATATAAATCCAAGTACTAGCCACATGTTACTCATGTGGGGGGCGTCATATCTCATGTGTAGATTGGACGAGTTCCATGGCAGCTCTGGTGTGTCTTCCATTGAATTGTCTGATCAATTGCTTGCAGACTCTGTGGTTCAGGAGTTTCTGGCTCTGATACTACAGAATGAGAACAGTGTGAAGAGCAGATCTGTGATTGTCAAAGCGCAGCAAACTTCAGGAAATTATTGCACAGATTTTCCTTTGGTTGGTGAGTTGATGATTCAGTCCACTGCTGAAGACTTGCCGCATATTTTCTGGACGAAGTTATTGGAAGGAAAGCATCCTTGCTGGAAATATTTTTCTGGTTCAACCCCAAGGTATAGAAAAAGGCCTCAATTATATGTCAATATATTTGAAGAAGTTGGGTCTGACAGTAATAAGCTGGCCAAGAAACGCAAGAAGTTGACATATGATAGCATATCTCTGTCCTCTAGGAAGCAGGGATTAGATGGGGAGAAAAAGGTTGCTGCTAACAAGGAAGGTAACTGATTGCAAAGGAGTAAATCTAGTTACATTTTGTGGCACCTGCACTGGATTCTCTTCTCTTAAATGTTTCATGGATTAATATGTTTTGTTGGACAAACTTAGATTTCCTCATTTCTTACGTTTCCAAACATCATTTTTCAGGGACTTCCAGGACATTTATTCAATCTCTTGGAGGAGAAGATTTGGAAGCTATACCTGAAGGTAAAATGGATGACTCTGATGAGGGAAGAAAGTTGCGTGATGCACAGAGGAGCCTCTATCTTTTGCTGAAACCAGAAATCTTGAGACTTAGTGACTTGCTACATTTATCGGTATGGTTTTTCTCTCTGGAAAAAGAAATCTTATAATGATGGGGAGCATGTTAACGCTTCATTCTATTGTTAATGTGCCCCAAGTTTCAGATTGTTTGCTAGGCTAGATGTTTTTTTCTTTTTATAATCTTATTTTCTGAAAGACTGGGTTACATAGTTATGCCTGCTGCTCAGGACAATTGGTTGTTTGGATGGTCTAAACATGATTCATTCTCGCTGCATAATCCTGTAAAGGTGGAAAAACATTGGTTCATTCTCACTGTATAATCCTGTAAAAGTGGAAAACATTGTTCCAAGCATCAAAGAAAGTACTCTCGATGATGTCAATATTTGCGTTCTTCTGCGTCCAATCTTTGCAAACATCATAAATTACTTATTTTCATTATCGGTTTGTCCGATACTAATGTTGATTGTAGATGGGCGCTGTTTGTCATTGATGCTAAATGAATTGTGGCTAGCATCATCTGGTTCCATAGTATACTAGTCTAGTACCATACTGTGTATTTTGGATCTGGAGTTTTATGCTGTGAAATTGTGGGTGTTATTATATTACCAAGCTGATTCCAAGTTTGCGAGTGTCAGTACCATGGGTGTTATCTTTTTGACCATCACCGAGTACTACACTATACTAACTACTAATACTTCTTTATATCCAGGACAATATCAAGGGTATGGTTGATGTCTTCCTTGATTATGTAATCACTAATCATCATGTCAGCCGGGAATCAGCGAGTATTCTACAAGCTTTCCAGTTGGCTCTGGTGAGATTTTTTTTTCCTTCAAGTTCATTGGTTTCACTAATTATTAGTTGTAAATTGGTGTTTCAGTTAAAACATTTATCGAAATTTAATATGAAGATGCTTTTGGTTTTGTTTACTCTTTGTTTTTGTAATGTCCTCTATGATCGTTGAATCAAAGCCAATTCTCTTGAGAGTTCTTCAAATAGGCATCTTATCAGTGATTTCATAGTCAACTGTGACTGACCTGTGACTGTAACTAAAATGCCATCATATCATATCGAAAAAGAGCCATGTTTCCTCCAACCAAGGTTGGAAGAAAGTTCCCCAACCAGGCTTCAGATTAGTTAAAGTCATGCTTCAGTGACAGTTGAGTAGGTAACCACCAATGGGAGGCCTGGGCAGAGGAACTCTCTCCAACCCTGGAGAAAATAGTGACCCATCAGCTGCATGCCTCTTTCTTATCTGATTTTGCCATTTCTAGCTGATACCATGGTTTTTCAACGGATTTTATTTTATTTTATTTGGTTCAGCCAAGTTACCTTTTGAACATAGAATCACTACTTTTTTGGGCCGACCATTTGCTCCTTATCTGCGTGAGGTCTTCTCTGTGGCTTAGATACTTTTGATAGCTGTATCTTTTGAATCTCATAGCTTGTCTTAAAGGCTGTGGCTGTTTTGTTCCTTGAGAATGTCTTAGCTTGGATTTTGAGCGAGACCTTTTGCCATTTTGCTTGTGATATCAGTAGAACATAAAGAAATCCCTTTATTTGTATGTCAGATGAGTTCTTGGCCTTCTAATGTTGGAGAAAAGCTTATTTGGACTCTAAATCCTCTACTTTAGGCCTGATTAAAATTTTCACTATCTATGCACTGGATAAAAACCATCCATTGTTAATATTGGCAGCTTTACTGCTATTGTGTGTTCGTACACCTTTTAAGAAGTCTACTCACAAACTTCTTAAAATCCAGTGTTGGACTGCAGTTTCTTTATCAAAGGCAAAAATAGATCACACGGAATCTCTTGAGCTTGCGAAAAAGCATTTGAACTACCAGTGCAAGGAAGAAGAGGCAGATCATGTGTATTCAATGTTGCGAGATCCAAAGAAAAAGTTTCTCCAACTTAGAAAGAAGTCATTGGTCGATTCCTTGAAATGTGGAGAATTGAAAGAGAAAGTCCTTGAGATGGAGCAGTCTGGTGTGAAGTCGCCCCTGCCAGCTATGCCTTGCCTCCAACCTGTAAAAGTAGAGATTGAAGATTGTACCTTTCAAGGATCCTCCAGTAATGAGGTCATTTCTAGTCCTACATTGATGGATGAGTTTGGATTGACATTGGGAGACATTTCTGAAAGAGGCAGAGAAATTCAAAACCAGAAACAGAAACTGCAGGAGCTAGAAGCGAGGAAGAACGAAATATGTAGAGAATCTGAGGCACACAAGGTGTTGCTGGAGAGTAATCATAAATTGGAGGCTGCAATTGTCCGTTTGCATTATGGTGGTTCAACAAAAATAGACAGGATGAAGAGATTGGACAGGGAATACTCTACACAAATTGAAGAATGCTCACGTGAGATGGCCATGCACCTTAAAGAAATTGATGCTGAACATCTAGCCTCAGCAAATGGATTGCAGGAGCCTTCTCTAGTGGAGGGAGACAGGCGCTCAACGCACATGCAATTGCTGAATAAGCTGCCTGAAGCCAGGCGGGGCCAGGAAAGTTCCAATTGTCATGATCAACTTGATGATGCAGACACTTTCTCGAGGCCCTCGGCTGACCAAAGTGCTGTTGCAATTGTCCATGCTGAAAAGGACTGCCTTCCAGTTAAAATCGGCAGTGACAAGGATGAGATGAGTACCATGGCTTCAGGAACAGTTTCTACAGAGGTGGGGCCATGTGCTAATGGAACACAAATAGACAACCAAGGGAATGCAGTTTCTCTCAATCCCTGCCCTCAGGAGAATCTTCCTGTTAATTCACAAGGTGATTTTATCAGTAGCCATGCTCCAGAGAATGATAGCACTATGAATGCTTGCACATGGGTGGATCAGATTCCTGATGGTTCAAGAAAGGAAGCAATTGATAAGCCGGGTCCAATGGAGGTGCAAGAGAGTGTTCATTTAACGAATATACTGGAGAGATTGAGTCCTCCAGATCCACGAGTATCAGAAATGGAACAGCCTAATGGATCTGAATCTGGAATGGTTGATGGTGAGGGACCTCATAAAGCTGCCTTGGTTAATCAATCAATATCAAGGATTCCTAATGGCAGAGACAAAATTGGAGCCACTGATCATACTCTGGAGAATATTAGCTCTCTGAATGCTTGCTCCTCAGATGATCAGATTCTCGATGGTTCAAGAATGGAAGCACTTGATGAACTAGCTGCGGTGGATGTGCAAGAGAATGTATGTATATCAGGAGAACCGGAGGAGATGATCTCTCCAGATCCACATATACCAGAAACGGAAATATGCAATGGATCTGAATCTGAAGTACTTGAGAATGTCCATCCCTGTGATGGACCTCGAGAAGTTGCCTTTGGTAATCAATCAAAGTCAACTACAGTGCTGCCATCAAGGGCCTTTGCTGAGGGAGCTTCTGTGTCATCTCACAGTGTATGTTTATCTATGCTCTCTACAGTGTTTATATCATCCTTGTTAGAGCTAACTCAATTCTTGAAAACATTAGTCGACATGCCCCGTAAAGAGTTGACTTGGCATGCGACAAATAGTCTCCTAAATACTGGAGTGTGCATTGAAAATTCGTAAATGACATGTTTTTTCGTTGAACAAGTAGTGTCTTGTAAATGCTGGAGGGTACACATCAATTTGGTAAATGACTTTTTCGTTTGATTATTACAGACCCTACCTGACCAGGAGTTGAGAGACGATTGTAATGCCACATCTACCAGTAGGCAAGAGAGAAATGCACCCAATCAAGAGCAACATAATGATGAGGTTGCTTCTACATCATCTCATCATGTTTGTTGTCTATGCTCTTGACAAAGTTGATTGTATGTCTGATCATGACATGAATAAATTCAGAACCATTATTGGACATTTTTCTATTTTATTATTGCAGACCCTACCTGATGAGGAGTTGAGAGATGATTGTAATGTCACATCCATCAGCATGCAAGAAAAAAATTCACCTGGGAAACACCAGCATGCTGCTGAGGTTGCTTCTGTGACATCTCATCACGTATGTTAATCTATGCTCTTCACAAGGGTGATATTCATCCTTTGTTCCTTGGTATAACAGTTCTTGATATGAATGCCTGAGAACCATGATGTGGACATATGCCTTTGCTGCATTATTAGCATGCATAAAGAGTGGAGTTTTCCCTCTTTTTCGGACTAGAAAATATATTTTCTCTTAGCTGCTGCAGTGTGTAAATGACTTTTATGTCTATCATAGAGCTCACCTCACCAGGATTTGAGAGATGGTTGTAACCCCACACCAGCCATCACGCGGGAGGGAAATACACCTGATGAAGAGCAGCAAAATGTTGAGGGTGCTTCCATGCCATCTTATCTTGTATGATTTTCTACACTCCCGATCATGTTTATTACGCCCTATGTTGAATGCTTAATTCATGTCATAAATGCCTGGAAAGTGGAAACAATGATTGGGCATATGCCGTCTCTGTTATGTTGGCATTATTAAGGGCAGAGTAATTTTTCTCAGAACAAACATTTTCTCATAGAGGCTTGAGGGTATGTTAAAATTTAGCATATGCTATGATTTTCTATATATCTATGACGGACCTTACCTCGCCGGGAGTTGAGAGATGTTTGTAATGCCGCATCCACCTGCATGGAAGAGTGAAATGCACCCAATGAAGAGCTGCTTAATGCTGAGGTTGCTTCTTATGTAGTCTCGTCATGTATTTTTATTAATGCTCTTGGCGATGTTGACGTACATCCTTTTTCCCTTTGAATACTCGATTCTCGATATGAATGCCTGAACACCAGGAGGTGAACAGATGCCTTCTCTGCATTATTAGCATTCATAAAGAGCAGAACAGGTTCATTGTACAAACATTTTCTCTTGAAGGCTTCAGGGTAGAAATGACAACATTTTTCTGTATCTCTCTATCACAGACCTTACCTGAAGAAGAGTTGAGAGTTAATTGTAAGGCAGCATCCACTGGCATGCAAGAGAGAAATGCACCCGAAGAAGAGCAGCATAATGCTGAGGGTGTTTCCATATCATCTTGTCATGTATGTCTATGATCTCCATAATGTCGATAGCCACCCTCCTTTACCTCTAAATACTCAAGTCTTCATAAGAATGCAGGGGAAACACATTTGGATCTATGCCCTCTCTGCTTCATTAACATTTTTAAAGAGTAGAGGGATGCTGTAGTTTTATGAATGTCACGATTTTACTTCTCATTCATTACAGACCTTGTCTGACCAGGAGTTGGGAGATGGTTTTAATGCTCCGTCCACCAGCATGCGAGAGAGAAATGCACCCGACATAGAGCAGCATAATGCTTCTCAACAAACTGAATTTCTATCATCTAGTACTTGTAATGCTACATCATCTTTCTCTGGAGCAGCGGATATGGAGCCTCTAGTGCTTCCGCAGCCACAAAACCACAGTTCACATGATTTAGCTCTCGTCAGTGGAACCGTAACTCCAGTCCAGGGGGTGGGAGAGACTTCTAATCTAACTGTTCACTCTCGGTCAACACAACTTGCTGAAAACCCTGCTGTGCCTCCTAATCAAGCAATGTCGGAATCGGCAGTCGGCATTCCTCGTGTTAGGATGGTGGCACAGGTCTCAGGCAATTCAACTGCATCTGTTTCTGTGGAAAGTAACACTCAGCTATTACAGAGTCCCTTTCCAATGGCACAACCCAGAATGCCTTTGAATTTGCACTTGGACCCTCTTCAGAATGAGCTGGACAGAATACAAAGGGAAAGGGACCAGATGGACAAATCACATGAAGATGTGGTGAGTTACTTCTTGACATTATGTTTAGCTCATGAGAGATTCTACTAGTCCTTTATGGAATTTAACATTTAATATTCTAATTATCGTAAATTCGCATTTCTTTGAGCAGAAAATGCTACAGTTATCTGATTGCGGCAAGGAGATAGAGGAAATTGTCGCACAAATTCGCAGGAAGTACGATTTGAAACGTAAGGAGACTGAGGCAGAATATCTTGCTAAAAAAAAGGAACTCGACATGAATCACCGCAAAGTTCTGATGAATAAGATGCTAGCTGAGGCATTCAAATCCAAGTGTTTGGATATCAGGGCGTCTGGTGCAAATGGAATCCAACAAGGTGCGTAGTCTTGGATACGTGTGCACACACTGTCTTTCCATTTGCTAGTCATCATGCTATTTAAGAGAGCTATTAGGTAAACACATGCCTTGCACTTGATAGATTTTTAGTACGTAAATGTACCTTTGATATTCACAAGCATGTTAAAAGCATCCTGTTCTTGCTTGTCCGCTTCTTAGCACATGCATACACGCACGCCACATGTGCTATATAATCATCTGATCTCTGGAAAAAATTTGGAATGACCTTTTATTTTGCTCCCATCCTGTTGTATAGAAGGGGCATGATCCTACTTGCTTTGGGAAAATCGAGGTTTTGTTTGCAGTATTACGTCATTGGCTAATAAAGAAACACCTATGCCGTACTCTGACCTTAAGAGCAAGTAATATGTCATGTACTGACAATCATCATTACATAAGGTTTTATTAACATAAGGATTTTGTTAACGAGTGCATCAGGGAACTTATTAATAATCTATAGCGAAAGTTTGATGTTTCCAATGCTCAATTATTCTCGTGTTATGTAAGCAGTACTCGATAATGGTGTTATTTGATGAAAAGAACGATGTACATATACATACTAGGGTAAACTACCAAAACCCACAAACCACAAAGACCATTCTACCTCTTTTACTCTCAAGCTGGAGCATGGATATCAAGCATGCCCAGCTTGTTACAGATATACTCAGCCCTACTACTCCCTAGAGATTTGGTGAAAATATCAGCCAGTTGTTCATCGGTCCGTCGACGGTGAAGGAAATTAGTTCTAGGGTTTAGAGATAAATTTGGCTTTGATACCATGTAAGCAGTACTCAATAATGATGTTATTTGATGAAAAGAACGATGTACATATACATACTAGGGTAAACTCCCAAAACCCACAAAGACCATTCTACCCTTTTTACGCTTTAACATGTTATATGTGATCAACGTGTTGGGATTTTAACGATTCTTTATTTAGATAATAATAAAGAAAAGACTTCAGTTCTGTGAACATGTCAGATAAGTGTGGTCGCGGCCATAATAATTGATTTATATTTGATGTACGAGCTAACCAGAATTTCATGTTATATGATTGGATGAAACTAATGTTCCTATATGCAGGGCAAGGCCTGCATGTGCTTGATAGTTGCACTTGGAAAATGAATCACCTAATTATGAAGCAATCAATTTAACTTTGTGCACCATCCAATATTAAAAAAAAATTGACGTAAGTAGAAAAGAGCCGAGTACGTGAAAATCCAGATGACGAGTTATAGTGGGCTACTTCGTTGAGACTACATGTCTGGCATTGAAGTGCTATCGGTACCAGAAGCATAGTTATAATCATTTGGTCCAACTTAATCTCTTCAAGCTTTTGATGGTTAGTGCTCACCGTGAATACTATATTATCTCGAACCCCAAGATTTATGAATCTCGCCATTGGAGATTAAACAAATGTTACTTGGGTTGTTGAATGACATCAGATTCCTATGTCACACCAGGCAAGATCAGCGTAGCAAATACCCATCTCTGTAAAATTTTGGGTCTCTTGACTGTCAAATTACATCTTAGTAATATGACCTAATTTATCTTCTGCTGGTCGAAGTGATTGGCTTTCTTTATGTGAAGGTGCATGAGAAAATGAAAACATTTATAAAAGAGTGCAGTTGTGATTACCATGGCTGGTCAGAGAGAGAACACGATGAATTAACTACAGAAGTATTTTAAAGTATGGCTAAACGAGGAGAAGCGAAGTGTTTATTAGTCTTATGTTGAGATACATTGCACACGAAATTTAAGTACGGACTGAAAGCACTTTGAAATCTGGTCAAAACAGTCTGATGAGTTTATATGTAGGCGTCAATGGGTTTTTAACTCAGATATTTAGAACTCTGGTTTCATTATGTTCTGTCTCTTTCTTCCTTGCATTGAAAAACCACTATTTTAACAAAAATCCGAAGAAAAATGTGACCTATGGCAATGGGTTGTTTTTCTGCCAAATACTTTCAGCTCAGAGATCCATTACATTGTGGTTGATTTTGCTGTCTCTTTCTACAGTGCGTTGAGAAACAAGTATTTTGATATTTCATCCATTGGGAATTACTTTCTAATTTGTGAAATAAGAATTTCACGAATTATTGGCCGCATCTTCTAGGAAATTAAAGTAGTTGGTTTGGTTCTGATTACTTTTGCTTCAACCAGTTAAGTTTGGCTCGTTAGAGATTCCAACTTTGTTCACAGCATAAAAGTTCACATCTGCCTTAACTCTAAATACTTCTTGTTAATAGTCAAAGAATTAATGTATTTTGATGCATGCAAATCGCCAGATATTTCACTTTTCCGGAAGCACATGTAAACTTTTTGCCCTTCTGATTCCATAGTAGTGTGAGTTGCATCTCATCATCCGATGAATGATCTCAGATGATCTTTTCTGAAATCATTTGAACTGATTTTTTCCGTTCACTATGCCGTTTCATTGTTCCGTCTTTAGAAAATTGTGGCCTTATGATACATGGAACAGTAAATACAAGGTGGAGCAATAATGCTTTCACAGGTTGTTGTCCATATCAAGATTTAATGCCAAGTGATACCTGAATATGTGTTCCAGCGGCATTATCTCTTTATATTGTTGTGAACCAGATGCAGTTTTCTCTGTTGTGGCCTGTGTCACTGGTTCTTTTTGCAAAAATAGCCTTTTGAAAAAATCAGGGATAAGGTTGTGTGCATTGACTGTTCCCTAGACCCGAGCTGTGTGGGCAGCCTTGTGCACTGGGACACCTGTTTTTGTGCAATTTCTCCGTAAAACTGGAAAGTAAAATAGTCATCATCATATTAGCACTTCGGATTTTGAACATGTTGATAGGCCTGGGTTTTCGTTCACTTTTGATGCCAAATTGCTCATGGCAACCATTTTCATGCAGATGTAGCTTCTGGTTCCATGCAGCAGTTGCTACAGTTATCATCACAGCGTAATGCACATCAGCCTTTGCCCGTTCGTGGTCCTGCTGCTGGCCTTCAATCCAACGGGGTTCGCACTATTGCCGCTCCATTCACAAGCTCAGAGAGTTTCCCTCCCAATGTGGCAAGCTTGCAGAATGTGGGCCCGCCTGGAGTTACTGTCCTCGATAATTCAGCTGTTTCCTCTGGTATAGCATCCAGATCGGCCCAGCTCAGCCTTAGCATGCCGCCACCATCAGCAAACATTCAAGCTCCCAGTGATCTTCGTTCTCCTGCCCCACATCTCCAAGCTTTCAGATCTTCGATTGCATCTTCGGGCATTTCTTTGCAGGGCTTGCCTAATCAGCAGCCACCTAGCAACCCACCTCCAACTTCTGCCCCTGTTCACCAGCTTCCATTGGCAGCAGCACCGCCCGCGGGCCCAGCAGGTCCAAGTAGTTGGCATCATGGCGGAGGATCTGTAGGAGGGATTCCACCAAAGGAATGGGGGAGTGATCTGCTTAGGGATATCTTTCATCCCCTAATTGCTGCTACTTCACAAAGGGATAATTTAACCTCCTCTAGTGCTACCGCTGACGTTGTATGCTTATCTGATGATGACTGACCGAACACTCGAAAGGTATTGATATCATATCCGTTGGTCTAACAAGTAGGCATCCCATGGATCCTCGGCAGTTTTGGTTGCAGGAAGGTTTTGTAAATAAGTCAATAGTGATAATTAAGTTCTATGTCTGTAGCATCATTCCTGTGAACTAACCCTTAGCTGAAGTAGGACCTTTTGGTACCACCTAGTACAAAAAAGCCGGGAAGAATATGCGGCCGTGAGATGGGGAATTGTGTAAAAAAGGGGTTTTGTATCTCGGAATTTTTGACATGGTTGCTCGCTCATGTCTGCGTCCTGCAGCTTCTGCTTAGTTGTGACATTGGGCCTAGTGGTGAATGTAGATTTTCATTTCATACCGAACGTCCCAACCTTTTGACTGTTGGTACTAGACAACTTCGACACACAAAAACCCTTCAAAAAAGAAATGGGGGGAAACCTCAGGAACGTTCACAATTCATTTGATCTTCTTCATTGAGTCTCGGAATCTTACTCTTACAACTCTGGAAAACCTTTCTTTTCCCGCTCATTTTTTTTTATTTGGGTGTTTTGGTGCGGTTTTCCGCTATTTGCACACCACAAGGAAATTCATAAAAATTGGCCTCATTGAACCAAGCAAATGTCGACCTTGTACTTATCTTCAAAAGCAGAAGTTAATTTTTTACTTTTGCTCTAGATTGACTTATAATTAGAGAAATTCGTTTGGTAACGGTTGAAAATTTTTACTTTTGAAATATTATTAACAAAATCTTTGGCGGTGGTAGTCGGTGGCAGAGATCGGCGGCGGAGGCAGCGGGCGGGGCGGGCGGTGGTCGGCGGAGGCGGTTGTGGTTCAAGAGGTGATTTTGGAGCTGAGAATTTTAAATTTTTTACTTCTTAAACTTAGCCAAAAACCACTTAGGAAGTTAAAAATACTACAAGAAGTTAAAAATTCTATCATAAGTCAATTTCTTACTAAAGGGATTTCTACTTCGAAATTTTTTTTATCAAACGAATTTCTCTACTAGATTGACTTTGGGTGCAGAAATTGAGAAGTAAAAATGTTATCATGCAGGCTCTTATTCCGCCTTTTACCTTCTTTTTTTCCTCCAACGCATTTCTTCCTTTCTTTCTTCTTATTTTTATGTAGTCATTTAAGAATTGCAATTTTATAGGAGTTACCGGTTCTTGGCACAATGTGGCACGTTCCGAATGCCCTTCCGGATAACGCAACTTGGTTGTTTGTGTGAAGTTTAACTTGAAAATATTTCTTTTTTGTACTTAATTTTACTTTCTCAGGCGTCATAATTCTAAAATAATGTAACATAGTTGATCTTGAAAAATTTCCTTCCATAATATATGCTTATAACATTTTTTTTTTCTTTTTGGTAAAGTTAGAACAACTCGTGTATTTAGAAACTAATGGGCTGAAAGTCGAAATCCGATTTTAGGTGCAAGGAGGTACGACTCTACTGCATGACCATCAATCCATATTGTAAAGAGAAATTTGTGCTTTTTACTCAACTTTGCATCTTGCAGGGAGACGAGGGTATCTAAGCCACGTGATCGGGTGTTGAAAAACCTGTCGAAAGATTGTTCCAAGTTCCAACTATCAAAGCTTTGACGGGTTAGGCCATCGAAGACTTTTGAGTAGAAAAGATAACTCAATTTTTTTTTTGAAAAAAAAAACTTATAATTATTATGGTAATTACAGATCAGGTCTCGCCCTGGAGCTACTGCTTAACAACCCTATAATTTGCTCGAACTAGTAAACATTAGTTGTTCAGACCGTGTGGTCTTGACAGGGATCTACTAGATCTGGCTTCACGTACTTCCAGTTCAATTAGATCAGAAAGCAACCATGTCGTTGATCATTAGCTTTTGACTCTAATGGTCAAACATCTATTTAACTTTATTGATGTCTCTGCTCCCCTCCCCCCCAAAAAGGAAATAATAGGATAGAGAAGTCTTTGAACCCTGTCATTCCTCTGTCATACACAATTGCTTGAGCTCCACAAAGTATCCAATGGTATGGAAAAGGGAAATGAAACACAGTCATGCAGCCCGAGAAATTGAAGAAATGTCTTATAATATGGCTTAATGGTGCATGAACATATTTGTATTATGGTGAGAAAATTGCACGTATTTTCTTAGGAATCACTCTCTCGAGTTGGCCTCCATTGACTTTTTGGCTTCTAATTTCTCATAAATGGCATGGTCGGTGCCTCTTTTCCCTCGCCTTTTCTTTTGCCAAAAAACGACTAAAAAAGAAAAAGAACTGCCCTTGTTTGATGAGACTAGATCAATTATGGAAAAAATTTGAAGTGCTAAGCGTTTGAAGATAAAATTAATATGTTGATTGACGATAATTGAAAAGTAACATCTCAATTTCAGTAATCGCTTACTGCGGATGAAACAATGACAATGATCACTGGCATGATTTTTTTTGGTTGCCATAAATTGTTTTCTGCCAGTATGACTTAAATGACCCCGCCCCCCCGTTTGCTAACCACGCTAAGTGCATTTTTTTTTTTTTGGTGGCTTAATCGAGTCTGCTACGTCAATGCTAACTAAGGCTATCGAACAAGTTTAATCTCATTAAGTACTAAAATTCCGATTATCGACATTAAATTGGGTTTACCAAAGCGTTCCTTTATGTGGTGAATTGTTATTTGTTAGGGAAAATAGCAAGCTGTTCGCTGGGGATCCACCCATGACCCATCAGGGGCCGAAGCCAACCAATCGAAATTCTCAACTTCTTTGCTCAAAGACCAATGCATGATGCATCGCACAGCCTGTCAGTGCATCCTCCCACAAAGGGCAGGCTTCAAAAATTTATTTTTCCCTTTTTTTGTTGGGCAGGCTACAAGTTAGGTTTGAAATTGTGGAAAGTATTGAAAAGAATCAAAGCTGTCTCAACAATATGCTTTCCTTTTCCATTAACGCTCGCATTTTTGTGCACTCTTTGAAAGTCCACACAACCGCGCCTTTTGCCGGCCGAGGACACCGGAACGTAGCATACTCGACCGAGCGCGTGACGCTGCGTAAGCTTACCAGGTATAGATCTACGATTAAACGACCGACCGACTTTCCTTTTTACTAGTAATGCAACATCTTCTCCGCGCAGGATGAATTTGTCCCGATGCTCGACGCTGTCTTTTGGAACCCACTGTGTGATCGTTTCATGAGACATATCCCGATCGCTCCCTTGACCGATGAATCTGTGGTGGGCGGCGTTCGTTTTCTCCTCTGTGTTCTTTTGCTCGACATGGTGGGTGAAGAATTATGAAGGAAAAGCAATTTCCACTCCCTTTGTGGGTCACAATCTTTCTCAATTTGCTGCTTTCTAGAGCAAAGCCAAATGGAAAACAAAGTCAAGGATGAAAATTCCCCTTTTTTTTTTTTTTTTCGGGGGAGACATCGCTTCAGCACAATGAGATGTCTCTCGGTGGATTTTCCTTCTTTTCTTGCCATAATGTCTCTCGGTGGAGCACTACTCACTAAGGCCCTTCATCATCATTCATTGACCGAGCACGAGAGGATATTGTGCCAATTCAAGCTCGAGAGGATGAATTACTGAAAAAAAAAAAGTCTTAAATCTATTATGATTGTGATAATTCAATCATGAACTTTTTGTATTTGTGTTAATTCAGCCAACCGGATACTTTTGGTCGGCCGGTGAAATTTTTTAAATGATATTTTAATATCATTTTGAATAAATTATTTTAAAAAAATCTTTCTATTCTTTTCTTTAGTTTTTTTTTCTTGGACACAGGGCCAGACGACCCTCATCGGCGCTAAGTGGAGGGGAAAAAAATAAAGAAAAAGAAAAAATAATTTCTTTTAAATATTTAAAATAATATTAAAATATCTTTTTAAAAAAGTCAATGTCGGCGCCAGCCAGTCAAAATTGATCGGATGGACTGAATTAGCGCAAATGCAAAAGGGTTAGGACTAAATTGACAAAATAAAAATGCGCATGACTGAATTGTCACAATTGCAATAGGTTTATGACTATATTTTGTGATTCTCCCATTGTTTTTCCTAAGTGGGATCCCGAGGTTGAATTAAATATATGATTAACATTGGATCTTTAGTCCAGCTTGGTGTTGTAATCGGTGAAATCACGATTACTGATTGTTATAGATTCCACTTAATTTATTATGGCGTGATTCTGCTTGCGTGCGCACACAACAATCTCATTTTCCAGAATATGTTATGGTTTTTGGTCATTAAAAGATATGCAAAGGCCATGAAGAGAAGTCAACTTTTGCCCTAGTGTCATCCACTGTATTGCCACATGAACCATTCGAGGTGGGTCCCTAGTCTTGGCCTTATGTTACTAACCCTAGAAAAACAATAATGTCTGATTGAGACAATAAAGATAATGAAAACTACAAAAGAGGGGCCAAAAAAAAAAAAACAAGGAAAGAAAGATGGAGAAGTGAAAAGCTTTGTATTCCCCAAATACATAATCATGTCTTGACGATAGTACATCGAATGGTGAGGTGACAAGATTAATCGGGGATGAGATTGCTCCAATTCTTAGTTTACGTGCATGCATGTAGAAGAATAAAATGTTAGATCTGGGTGAGGGCCTGCACACCTTCACCTTTGGCCGGAGGCCTCGGCAACCGACGGAGGAAAGAAGATGAATAGTAGAGAAGGAAAAAAAAATAAAAAATAATAATATTCAATCATCCATGTTAGCTGCTAACCGTATCATGTAGGATAGCCGGCATTGACTAGATGCCACGTGAGGGATTTTATGATTTTAATTGGCCAGATGCACTGTATTGAAAATTCATCAAAAGATTTAGGACTACATTAAAAAACAAAAACAAAAAAACTCGGCACCAAGTTGGTGGTTGTACAATATGCTTAGAATTTTTGGGACAATTTTTTCGCCTAAACAACGAAGCGGCATGCATCTTGCATAGGCAAATAAACATCTACAGACTTATGTAGATATTATTAATTAGGTTTCAACCATATCACTCCTTTGGGCTCTCATAAATGCTAAGTGGGACATGAACCTCAGAATCAGGGCTTGGAGAGCTGAGCATGTGAATCTTTAACATTCCAGTTACGTACCAATGAAGTGTAGTGGCTGTATCATTACGACATCTTGCTTGCTTCTAAAGCTTTGATGAGCAAACCCAACTTGGTATTGACCAGAGCACGTAGAACAAATTCTTGCTCGGCCACACGCTCGCTTGAAATTTAGGGTTTCGATTGAGTAGATTACACGACGAAGGGGTCAATCAGCGTCGGCCAACTAACGGGGTCACGTCAGCATTTGCGGATCAAAAATTGGCTGGAAGGTCTGCATTAGAAAAACTATCAAAAGGTTTACGATTGCATTGGTCAAAATGAAAAGTTCGAACTGGCAGCCGTAAGATAAGTTTAGGACTGACCGGATTATCTCCCCCGAAAAAAAATTCCATAAAATAACGTGATGATGAGGCCCATTAAATGATGTAGATGAAAGACTTTACATTGCTATTATTGTATTTGTTACTATTGGCCAGCTGAAACAACGGAGGGACAACCCCCACCATTGATTAACACCTCTCAATGATTCATGAAATGGGACCGGGTTATGACCTTTTTCTTCTCAATGATCATTGTTTAGTCAGAAACAAAACAAAACAAAACAAAATTAAAAAAAAAAAAAGCACCCACAGAATATTCAATATTCGATTTTTTTTTTTTTTTTTTTTTGTGCTTGTGTGGTGATTTTTAGTGAAAGGGACTTGAATATGATCCTACTAAAAGTGAATATACCTGATCCCTAATGAATAATGTCTCCAAAAGCGAATGTTGTCATCTTCCCCTTCTTTATCATTTTGCCAAAGCTGTGTATGTGGGTTAAAGAGGGACCTACTGCTTCTTCCTCCTTTCTTCCTTGTCATTTTGTCTATTTTTCTCTTCTCCTTCCTTTCGTCCCGATCCCGATTACTTCCAAATTCGTTTCGATAATGGCGAATGGGGGGTGGTCCTCGAGTTTTCTGAAGCAAGTTTTCCGCCAGATTACCTTCAATCTAGCTAGTCATGTCTCTCACGCAATACCGGACTCTACATATAATATGAGATCGTGATATGCTATCGTGTCCACTCCCGGCGCTAGGTAAGATGCGATCGCAAGTGAAGGCGATATCTAGAGACGGTTTTTTCAAACTCTTACAATTCGGGTAAGGAATTTGCGATGCAATGTGTTGGATATGTGGAACGATTTTTCCTTGCATTGGTGGTGCCAGAGAGAGGGAGAGAGGAAGTCCAAATCGAGTTCCATGCTAGCCAAAAAAAATGCCTAAAGCTCTCCAAAGGTCGCTTGGGTTTTTCCTCCCACGAAAGGGAAAGAAGAAAACAATTCAACTCTTGTGATAAATGCATCCAACTTCGAGTCGTTCGAACTGTTGGATGACAAAGACCTAATAATAGTTTTCAAAAGCTAAAAACGGGAATCAAATTTTCAAAAAGAAATGTAGAATTTGGAATTGCCCGCTAAAAAAAAATCAAAAAAAAAAAAAACACTAACGTGATCCAAGGATTAGGAAATGTTGCAAGCGCTATCCACTTTGATAAATGGACCTTTCAGTTTGATCAACGGAGTCATACACTTTTTGATAGAGGTCAATTGAGTACATCTGACCAATGTTAATGAAAATAGCCGGTTTGGATTCTAATGACGTCGATATGGATAATTTTTCATTAGATTTTTTAATTTTTTAATTTTTTTTTATCAAGTCCAACGAGGGCCGTCGACAATAATTTTTTCATAAAAGATTTTCGTGTTAATAATGTTTTCGAAAGTAAAAAGAATTTCAACCGCTACAAAATCAATTCCTCTGATTAGGAATCAACTTTTGGAGCAGGAATAGAAAAATTAATTTTTATTTTCGAGCAAAAGAAAAAAAAAATTAATTTCTGATTGCGATGCGCGCGCTCATAAGGGATGGGGGGGATGACGAGGCAAAGATGAGGAGGCATTGACTTAAAAAAGAAAAAGAAGAAGGGAGTTTGGACATTAGAGAAAAGACAATGCAGTCTTCAATGCAATCCCCCCCCCTTTGATGTTGGCTGTCCTTACTAAACCACTGCGATAAAACGTAAGAGCTGATTGGGCCCATCATTAAACAAATCAAAAATAAATAAATAAATCATAACCCCCGAAAAATATAATACCCATCGAAAATCCGCATTGACCATTATGACCTTCCCCCCCCATTTTCATGAAGAAAATAAAAAAAGAAAAGAAAGAAAGATGAAGCCACGTCACCTTTTGCCATAAGAGAGATGGAGGTGCGACCGTTCCACCAAAATCAGCTTCTCCAGTCCTCTTCAACGAGCCTTAAAGGGTCATCTCCGATCCAACTCCAACTCGACCCCATCCAATTTTTTTTTTTTTTTTTGCATATTAATACCTAAGTATAGCGAAAATCGAGTCCCGAATCGTCGAAATCGAATTCGGGGGGATAGTAGTTGAGATAGGAAAAGGGTAGTATTCTATTCGGGGACAAAATTCGAAGCGAAGGAGAAGTAGGACGGCGGTGGTAACCCACGAAAATAACGTGATGAGAAGTCAGGAAACAATAGGGACGCATTTAAGTTTTTTGGCACAACATAAAAGGGGTGGTCCACATTGCATGAACCCAAAGAGATTGTTGAGACATTAAAGGAGACAGTACCTAACCAAGCCCCTAACTTTTTTATTGCTGGACTGGTACGGTCGTTATAACCTTGATATTTATGGCGTTTTTATAGGGGGATCTGTAGGTGCGCCAAGGTGAAACCGACGCTGAAGACGGCGTCGTATTACTTCCGTACTCTTCGGAAATTGATCAATCGGGACGCAATGTGATTGGTTGATGGCGTCGAGCTACGTTACACAATGTAACGTGACCCGAAAGTTCAATGGGTCGACACCGTGCACGAGCCGAAACAATTCGCCGAGACGCGAAATCAACACGGCGACAGTAAAATCGAAATTCAAAAATTTTAATGTAATGTACTACGAATAGCAGGGAAAGAATGGTCCTCGAACTGATCGCAATCCAAATGAGTTGCGCGAGCTTCGAACGGGGTTCGGGTCTCGCGAGTTGGGCACGACCCGGCGGGTCGAGACGAAATTGACCCGTACCCGAGTAAGCCTCGATCCAAAATCCTGCCGACCCCGCGTCGAGCGCTGGCCGTGGTATTGAGGTGTCGTGCCGTGTCAGAAATTGTCACACCCTCACTCCACATTTTGGAGAAAATAATGGGAGCCGCAAGGAAAGAAACCGGACGGGCAATCGAGAGGATAAGCCAGAAATTGAGGGGCAATTTGGTAAAAAAGGGAGGGAGGGCAATGTATGCAATACTCTCCTGCGCACCGCACCATTCAGCTTCAGCATCAGCCCGCGATGCCACGTCGGCTCGGGTGTTAAATTAACCGCGCTCGGCTTGCTCCAAATCGCAATTGTAATCCCAACAAGGTCAAAAACCACTTGCCAAAAATTCAATATTATCAACAGACCCCACCCCCCCCCAAAAAAAAAGAGAAAATTCAATATTATATTTTTTTAAAAAAGGGGAAATTTCAACAATTTCCAGAGTAACACCAAAAAAGAAAAGAAAAATTAAAATATATATTTTTTAATGGAAAAAAAAATGGAAATTTTGGGGTCGTAATCGATAAAGGAGCGTAAGATGATGGGATGGGGGAAAATCCAAATAAGCATATCAGATTCCAACGACCATTAAGAAGAGTAGACAGGAGGAGCAGCAGCAACAACAAGCAATAGCGACAATTACGTTACTACTTGGGATATCAACCATCACCACCACCACCACCCACCATCTTCGTTTCTCTCTCTCTCTCTCTGCTCTGCTCTGCTCTGTGCTTTCCAAGGCGCATTCCTCCACCTTCCCCTCCCATGGCTTCCTCTCCAGAGATCTGACGCTCTCCCCTTCGACCCATTTCCATTTCTCTTGCCCTAGAGATCTCGCCTTTCTCCTCTTCCCCCCCCCCCCCCCCCCCGGCGAAATGGGTAGCAAATGGAGGAAACTCAAGCTCGCCCTCGGCTTCGACACCGCCTGCCTCTACGTCCCCCAGACCCTCGACGACCCCCCTCCCTCCGACGCCGCCTTTGCAGCCAGGTTCTCCGACGCCGCCTCGCTCTCCCAGGCCGACCGCTCCCTCTTCCGCCGCCCCAGGACACCCACCCCCTCGTCCTCCGGCCTCCTCTTCCCCAAGTCCTCCCCAAAATCCTCCAAGGTCTTCTTTGGCTTTTCCTTCCTTTTTCGTCTCTTATCCTGGTTTTCCGTTTTAGCTCTTTCTTGCGTGCTTGTGGATGCGCTGTGCATGTCGACATGAGGGAGGGCGTATGTCGACGATTGAAGGAGCCACTGGTGATTTGGGGCTCCTTTTTTTATGTATGGATTATTTCTCTTTTTTTGGAGGTTTTTTACTGTGCCATTTGCTTCGTTTCGAGATAGACTCGATAGGTTTTGACTTATCGTTTGATCTATCCTTTTGAAGTCCCTATTTCTTCTTCATCGGATCTGATCGGTAGATTCTTGATTCCGCATCGGGCCGTCCTTAATCTTCCATTGGGAATTTTTTTTTTTTTAGTTCTCTCCGGATCACACTCTTTTCCCTGAAAATAGACCGATAAAAAATGGTAATTTTTTAATTTTTTAATTTTTTTTTTTTGTATTTTTACATATCTTGTAGAGGGTATAGCCATCCCATCAGTTCATGTGCAGCCACTTTGTTTTGTGCATATCTTGTTGCCGTCTATGGTCCACAAAGTGGGCTGGTGTGACTAGTTGATGCAATGTCTGAATTATGTCGAGTTGGTTGTTTGCTACGGTGTTGTTTTCCGCTCTACAATTTTCTTTTTTGGTGTGTATGTGTGGACTGTGGGGTTGGGGCTAAAGTGGACTAGTCCCTTCAAGGACCATTAGCATTTGGCACGTAGGAAAAAGGAATCGCTGCATTTCACCCTCCCTTTTCTTCTTCCTTTGAACTGGAAAGTGCTTTGTCTGGTCAGCACAAGTTACATCTCTCTCTCTCTCTCTCTCTCTCTCTCTGCTTTTGATGTAATTTTCAGGGAACACTATGGTCCCTTGGTTTTGAGACTTCTTAAAATTATCTTCGAGATAAAGGGGTGCCTTTTGAGAATTATGATGAAGATCGAAAATCTTAGACTTCATCTTTTCTGTTCCTTAATTATGATTTGTATTATTTGAGTTTTCTGTTGGGTGAGAATCTGTAAGTAACATTTTCCTTTTTTTCCCTTGGATGTTGCTTCTAAGTAAGTACTTCCTACAGGATGGTTACATCTAAGTGACCGGAGTCATCTTAGACTGCACCTTTTTAACTGACTTGCGCCAGTTATTTTCACTAGGTGATTAGTCAAGCTAGGCTGAATACCAATTGATTAACAGTGTTCCACAATAATGAATTTCGTGAACGTGTCTTCTTCGCGCGCTCTCTCTGTGTTCTTCTGTCAATGCATTGCTTTCAGTGATAGCTCATGTACCGCCGGATGAAGATCTACCAAAATTGCATAGGAATCTGGATTCTCTGAATAGTGTTTATGTAGCCGTCCTTGTAAAACCAGCATATTTTTGTCACTTATCAAGTCCAAAGTCTAGTTCAATTTCAATGAATTTTATTTATGAATTTTTAAATGACCAGGACCCAATGATCTCTCTTTCAGCTCCCAATTAGATTCTCAGAGATCGCCCTAAATGTAAGCAGGAACCTGTCAAAACAGCACAGCGTTGTTTGTGAGACTATGAAAGTGTTTCAATAATTGGTTAAATTTGTTAAGTTCTTGTGCTTGCTTATGGAATATTCTTACTTTTGTGATTAATTGAATTTGGCAAATTCTGAGGTTGAGTGGGAGGCATTTGGTTTATCGATGTGACAGTGGTGAATTATGAAGATGGTACTCGATTTAGAGCCTGACATCCCTAACTTTCTTCTTACACTTGGACTTTCAATATGCAGTGGACCTGTGCAATATGCCTGAACACCATGAAACCAGGAGAGGGCCATGCTATTTTCACTGCAGAATGTTCCCACTCTTTCCACTTCCATTGCATTACCTCCAATGTGAAACATGGAAACCAAGTGTGCCCCGTTTGTAGAGCAAAGTGGAAGGAAATTCCTCTTCAGA
This sequence comes from Rhodomyrtus psidioides, assembly GCA_021437785.1. Classification (NCBI taxonomy): domain Eukaryota; kingdom Viridiplantae; phylum Streptophyta; class Magnoliopsida; order Myrtales; family Myrtaceae; genus Rhodomyrtus; species Rhodomyrtus psidioides. Next base: position 754,130 of record JAILYB010000083.1, read on the forward strand.
AACCTACTTCTGGCCTTCATAATGGAAGGTCAAGAATTGATCCACTAGGTCGGGCACAAGATGACGGATGGATGACTGTTTTGCCCCGGATACATCAGACCAGGTTAGATGGTGGTAGGCCAATCTCATCACATCCACATGGCCCTGAGCCTAGTTGTTTTGATGATGATGAACCATTGGATAGTGAACCAAATAACTGTGAGGAAAGTACATTGGGTGCTACTGATGTCTGTAACACTCCTTTTGGGATTGTGGAGGTCAAGATGTACCCAGAAGTTCCAGCTGTTCTGAGATCGACATCTACCGATAAATTCAATGTGCTAATCCATATTAAAGCTCCCCAAGCCAATAAGAGACAGGATGTCAGTGAAACTCAAGCTGAATCCCTGCAAACTCAGAAGTCTCGAGCTCCTATCGACTTAGTAACTGTGCTTGATGTAAGTGGCAGCATGGCCGGTAGTAAACTTGCTTTGTTGAAACGGGCTATGGGGTTTGTAATACAAAACCTTGGCCCATCTGACCGTCTCTCAGTCATCGCGTTCTCTTCCACAGCACGCCGTCTCTTTCCTCTGCAGAGGATGACAGATATCGGCCGGCAGCAGGCTTTACAGGCAGTTAATTCTCTGACTTCAAATGGTGGGACCAATATTGCTGAAGGCTTAAAGAAAGGTGCCAAGGTCTTATCAGACCGAAAGTGCAAGAATCCTGTAGGTAGCGTCATTTTATTGTCGGACGGACAAGACACATATAGCGTCAGCAGTCCAGGTGCTTCGGCTGCTTCCCATTATCGAGGAGCTCAGCAGTCTTTCCTCCCCTTGGCAATGTTTCAGAAAGATGGCACAGGTTTGCAGATTCCTGTACACACATTTGGGTTTGGCACAGACCATGATGCTGCCATGATGCACTCGATTGCTGAAGCATCTGGGGGCACATTCTCCTTCATAGAAGCTGAAGATGTCATCCAAGATGCATTTGCGCAATGCATAGGTGGACTTCTGAGCGTTGTCGTACAAGAGCTACAAGTGAAGGTTGAATGTGCGGACCCAAGTTTGCAATTCAGTTCAATTAAATCTGGAAGTTACCGAAGCGCCTTGTCACCTGATGAAAGGACGGGATCTGTTGATGTTGGGGATCTGTACGCTGAAGAAGAACGGGATTTCCTCGTGACGATCAAGATTCCAGTGGATGAGTCTGGTCATGAGCTGTCATTGCTGAAGGTTATATGTGTTTACAGAGATCCTATTACAAAAGAGTTTGTGAGCTTGGAAGAAGCTAGTGAAGTTAAGATCCAGAGGCCAGAAACAGCTGAGCCGCTAGTGGTATCCATGGAAGTGGATCGGCAACTCAACAGACTCCGCGCAGCTGAAGCAATGGCAGAGGCTAGAGCTGCTGCCGAACGTGGAGATATGGCGGCTGCGGTCTCAATCTTGGAGAACTGCCGGAGGGTTTTGTCTGAAACTGTCTCTGCACGAGCCGCCGATCGCTTGTGTACTTCCCTCTGTGCGGAACTGAAGGAGATGCAGGAAAGAATGGCCAATCGCCGCGTATACGAGGCATCCGGTAGAGCTTATGTGCTCTCAGGATTGAGCTCCCACTCGTGGCAGAGGGCAACCGCGCGAGGTGATTCAACAAATAGCAATAGCCTCGTGCAAGCTTACCAGACCCCGACAATGGTCGACATGGTCACCCAATCTCAGACCATGATTCTAGGGAATCCAATGCCTCGGAGGAAACTTCGGCAGGCTCTATCTTTTCCTGGACCTCGTCCAAGGTAATTTTGGAGTGATCTTCAATCCATGTGATTGTTGCATTTTTTTTTTTTTTTCGGACTTTTGCTATTTTGTTGAGGTAACCAAGGTTTTGCTCCAAACAAGTGGTTAAAGTGAGTAAGCAGTTGGAGTGGTAGTAATGGGGGAGTTTGAAAAGCATATGCTTTCTTCTTTGAACATAGTGAAGTAATAAGAAACGTAAGGCTCGGGGGTAAAGGTCAACATGGAAATTGTGGGATACTGGGTTGAGTTTAGTTCTAGAGTCTTGGCATTGGAACCGTAGTTTTAGGAGCCTTGGTATGAACTGATGTACATGAAAAAGATCAGTTTCTGAATGTCTTTGCACTTTTTTTTTTCCTTGACTTTTTTGTTGGGTATTTTGAGAAGGGAGGTGGGTATAGCGTCACTGTAACCTGGGGGCAAAGTTGGATTTGTTTTTCTCTTGCAATATGATGGAATCTCGTCATTCTTCTTTCAGTGATAAGAGCTTCCTCTCCCTTCCCTGAACATTTTATGTTTGCAACAGGGGAAAAAAGAGTGGATTTTGGGGTTTGATGTGTGGGTGGAATTTCTTGAATGCATGAGATACTAATGGAAAATCCATCTGCAGAAAGTGATTCTTCTGATTGTTTAGGAAGAAAGAGGGGCAATCTAATCGGGTCATTGATGCGAAGCAATTAGTCTTATTCTTGCATGTAGTTACTCGTAAAGTGACAAGCATATACTTATTTGTGTTCGAGGGGACTGACGATTGATGGCAAGAGATCAATTTCGTGGTGGAAAACACCTTGAACTGATCGTGCTGTTATGAATTCGAAACATCCTGGTCGAATCGGAAGTTCATTCCCGACTCTTGAACATCCACCCAAGCGATAAAGCGTATTCGTTTTGCTCGTGAAATCAGTACATTCGCTCTCTTGAAATCCTTGCCCGGAAGGTTAAAACCAATTTAAGTAAGATAGTGAGGAACCGGTGGGTCTAAATCCGGATGCATCGGTTCAGGAAAACTGCGAAAATCTTTAGTAGATCGTAGGTGGACCACGCCGATGATTCGCCGCCCGGTCCCTTTGAAATTGAGTAGAGGGCCTTTTACTTTTATTGGGTTTGCTTGAAGATTGGATTTTGGCGGGACTTCCGGCTTCAACTCATCAGTCATGCACTGCCATCATTAAGTTAATCCAATTAGGGAAATATTATATCGGGATTTTGTCTAATCTAATGACGAATCAAAGGTACCGGCAACACTGTATTGGTCTAAAAGGTAATATTTCAAAATTGCCCACAAGAAGATCCATGCTTTTAAATCGAAATGTAATCACCCGAGCGACAGAGGGCAATTAAGCAGGAAAAGATTAGTCTTGGGATACTGAATTATGACGTCATATGCGACGACGTAACTTTAAAAGGGGTTGGCCCGATTTAAGTTTTGTGTACGTACGTGCGTTACATTAAAGGTAAGGTGTCGTGGGCGCGCGGGAATCACAGACACGGACGAGGTCACGATACACGAACGCGAAGTTCACGGCCGAAGGCCACGATGGTTCACACGGCGGGGACTGGGGAGGCTCGCCGACGGGCCGAGGCGTGGAGGACCGCGCCAGGATCACGTGCCTGTAGATTGACAATTTGACACCAGACAGACAGACAGACACGTCTGAAAATGACAAAAAAGAAAACTCGACAAACGAAATTCTCAAAGAAAAGTAAAAAAAGAGAGAGGGACTAATAAAAGCTCGCTCTTGTGGGGTCCACCAGCAAGAAAGCCTGAAGGTCGCCACCTCCTTGTCGTCAGTGCCGTGGGAATTTTCACATCACTTCTTCAGAAAACAGTTCGACATTATCTCTCCTTCTTCCCCTCTCTCTCTCTCTCTCTCTCTCTCTCGACCGAGTTCCATTTACACTTTACACTTTTTCTTTCATTTGATTTGATTTGATTTGATTTGATGCGATGGAGGTTCCATCAAATTGAATACCCAAGTTGGCGCACTCTCCATTTTGAGCTCGCTCGCAGTCTCTTCTCTCTCTCTCGCGCTCGCTCTCCAGCTACATGCAACATCGACTCCTCGAGCAGCGGATTGGCCAGATCATTGAACTCTTTGAAGCGCATCGAAGTCGTCGAAAGAGCTGACACCCGTCGCGTCAGATTTCGGATTCTCTGAGGAGCATTTCTTCTCTGCATGTTTTTTTTTTTTAGCCGAACCAAGAGCGCCGGAGCAGGAACTCGCGTCTCCTGACTTTTAGGTAATCTTCGCAGCTCATTCGTCGCAATGCCTCTGGGCTTTTTTGTTCGCTTACAGTTGGAAACTGGAGCCGCATTTCTCTGTGATTCAGTGCGCTAGATTAGTGTTGCGTGAGTAATGAGAATCAACCAGTGTCTTCCTGTCGTAGTAGTCCCTGAAAATCTTTTTTATCTTGTCGATGATGTCGCGTCCTACTGATCAAATGATAATTTGTTCGGTTCAGTCTGTGTTTTTGGCCATCCAAATTAGTGGTTCCTGGTTGTAATTAAAAATGTGAACTTCCCTAATTTGTTTTTGGTTGACCTACCGATGCCAACGTCATCCAATTGTCCCCAACCTCATCCTGGACGTGTCTAGTGTTGGAGACGTGCGATGCTATGACCTTTTTCCATTGGATCAACGGTTCCCCACCGCTTGATCGGTTTCCTAGTGTTGTTGGCTTTGCGTCGTGCGGTCGGCAACAGAAGTCCCGACAGCCGACGCAGAGCCTGTTGGGCCCCACAGTCGGCGCTACGCTGAAACTCTACCTTACATGTCGCTATTACAATTCCACTATGTCCATCCCCTCTAACGTATGTTCTATGTCTTTGAAGCCAAGTCTTTTAGCCGTTGGGACTTGGGTTGTGTTCTTCCGCAAATTTATTAGAAAGCTTCCCATTTTCACAAGGAACTAACAAGGCATACGTTTCGTTGGAAGACCCGAAGAAAAGAGGGTAACAGAGCCCCTGAAATTAGTTGACCTGTCTCTTTCACGAATACAAATTGGTTGCTTTCAAAAGGGGTGGGTGATGGACCTGTATTCTAGCTTATTTCCCATTAATAAATTTCCTAAAACGCCAGCAGTCTCCATCTAACTCTATCTGCTGTCAGATAACTGTTCAGCATTGCCCTTGTTTGGAGTACATGTTTGTTTTGAAATCTTAGGTGAGTCTCCTTGATTGGATTGTCTCAATCTATCATATTCTGCGCACAGGCTCAGTGACCTCCGCTTTCACTGAAGGAACATCCTCAGACATTTCAAGGCTCGAGAGTAAGTAGGTCTTCATGGCTTCAATTCAAATGCATTAGTAGTATATCGAGTGCAGCCAATTTGTTTACTTAAATCGTGGCTCGAAGAACGCTTCAGTTTTCAGCTTCTGAGTCGTGAGTCTTTTATTCCCAACATCTCATTCTTACCTCAACTGTAATTGTCAACTAAACACCTGGAGTAGTGTAGAGCTCATCAATACATTCTCATTTTCTTGTTTAATTGAGATCTATCTGCAGGTGGGTTTCTTTCCTTTAATTAATGCTGTTGTTTTCAGTTTGGAAAGATGTGTCCTGACGAGCCTCAAGAGACCTTGTTCTTGGCTGACCAAAGAGCGTAACTTTCTGATCCACCATAGCCCCACAATACTTTTAGTGACAGGATCGCATATGCGTACATGACTGGCGTACATGACTGCACCTGCATTTAAGGCATGCAGTCGCCTACCATCATCGGTTGGACGTTTCTGGATCCATCAGCTACATGAAATAATTCATGCTACCTGTTTTCTCCACCATTCAATGGCGACACACCACTATGTTCTATCCACTTTGAATATAGTGCAGGTTGATCACCTGCTTTCCACTGTACATGAATGAGCATTCCAAAGTGTTGGTTGGCCAAACATGAATTTGCATTCTTGTGCTCTCTGCAACTTCAAGTCATTGACTATGGAAACCTCTGGACACTTAGTAATCTTGGATTTGCGTATACACAACTTGTCTCGAGAAGATATTGGAGTACTTCTCCCATCTCTATCATTTAGAGCTGGTCTCCAGCTCCCTTTAGATTTACGTGGCATTTAAGAAGATTTTAGTCTTTGAAATTCTCATGGACTTTCACTGGGTTTCTTTTGCTTGTTACAGTGTGATAGAGACTTTCAATTTTGAAGTTCATTATCACTTAAAATTGTGTCCTTACTCTCAGATGAGGTGTCTTTGAATGTTATTCTTAGCCCTGGTTCTTATCTTCTTTGGACAGATTGACAATCTGTGATAAACTCTGACAAAGGAACATCTTATGGCTAATGAAGGATATATCTACTCAATAGAAGGATTTTCATGTGAAACACTGTTAGTATTGGTTTATTCCTTCAACCTTGTACTTAATAAGTGATCCTGTGTAGAGCATTTACACAGTTGTTTATAATTTGATTTTGAATGAAACTGACTTAACCAAAATATGCAAGGAAAATCTCTTCTTTGTTTATTTACCATTTGAACAACTTAAAGTTTCAGCTATAATGTATGGGGAGTACTCATTGATTTCTGATCTTTCACTTCTCTCTTTAGGTTGATATAAATGAAGCTCCACGGGGAAGTTGCAGTTATTTGTCTCGCCAGCTTCCTCTCAATTCATCGTATTTTTTGTGGTTAGTATAGATATGTTGGATCATTGTTCATTGACTCTACTCTTGATCAAATGAGTGCTTGCCCTGTGTAAAATGTGGACATCCTTGTGTCCTTCGCTATGCATGCTTTTTTCCTTGAACAACTTTTGTACAATATGGACCTAGTTATATTTTCTCCCTTTGAGAACATGGCAACTAAACTACCTCTATTAGTGGCTTTGCTTAGAATTTACCTCTGGTTGTTGGAAAAGCCTATTTACGTTATTCTTCTAGCTGTGGTGTTGATGGTGTTAGAACTGATTTGCTTAGCGATTGCTGCAAAGTTAATGAATGAATGACTTTCATTTCCTGGCCAATTTCTAGTAAAGAATTAGAGTTCCTCTGATTAATGTAAACACAAATAATTTGCGGCAGCTGTGCGCTCTCTCCATATGATTTTTCTGTGCCTGACTAAATGCTACTAAAATATGCAAAAAAATAAAAATAAATAAATAAATAAAACTAAAACTAAAAAAACTGGCTACAAAATCTCACTTTCAAATTTATTTTTCTGTGGCAGATGAATCTTCTAATGCATTTGGGACAATCAAATGGACATGTGCATGCTTATCAGACCAAGGGAACCAAAACTCTTTTCTCTTATCTAACTGCTCTACATCCTGTAATTGTACTTCAGGTATGTTTCCTATTTTTCAAGGAAAAAAGTGATTTAGAGGCTTTAAACTTATCTTGACATTGAATTGATTCTTAATAATGTCTGAACTAATTTTTTTTGTCACCGAATGTCTTCTACCAAAGTACTGGTTTCTTCTTTGTTTGATTAAATTCTGGTAGAAATTTTTGGCAGCTTACTGTTAGCTCTGGGGGGTATTCACTGTAGTGATTCTCATCTATTTTGGATGTGCGATTCTGTATGAATGTAATGGAACAAAAGGTTCTATCGTTTGGTAACCTTTCTCTATACAATGCTTTGAATCCTATGTGGAGGTTCCTGAGATATATCTGTGAGTAATAGTTGACGAGAGAATTTCAATGTCACACATTATCGTTAGCAATTGTTACTTCTCTATTTGACAGGTACTTCGAATTCAGGAGCACGTTTATATTGTGGAAGATTTGTTCATCAAATACTAGTTATTGTCTGATCTACGAGAATTCTAATGTTGATGTTTTCGAAAAACAGTACTACTGCTCCACGCATAGGCTCTCTCTCTCTCTCTCGCGTTGTACCTCTTTGTATTTCAACCTGTTGCTTGCAAGTATGGATCCGGAGTGCCTAAATACTAGACTGCTGTCTTATATTTAATTGCTGAATCCATTGACTTCTCATGCAGCTGCTGGAGAAAAGAGTGAAAATATGTGGACATGCAAATGCATTGACATGTTTCCCAAAATTGCATCTGTGAACAATGATACCAATTGCTTCACAGCCTGCAATTGCACTGCTGGTAACACAATTGTCCTTTTCCTTTTGCAGAATCGTTTGTTTGGTAGAGGAAACCCTAAGCTTAAAAAAGTCAGGACCCCCTCCTTGGTTTCTGTCAATGGCTGTTGTCACTTAAAAATTGTATGTTAGGATTAGAGTTGGGTCACAATCCCTCATATAAAATTAGGCCAAATGTTTAATTGAAGTCATGTCTCCCGAACGTGTAATTTCAATTAAAGTTGCAGCTACGACGAAAAGATAAGAAGCCACAGCCACCCCTTAGCCAGTAGCCTTTAAAACGATATGGTGGTTGGAATTGCAGAACTTTATCTAGTTGTTTATATCAACATCAATACAAAGTCCTAATTGGAATTGGGTGGCTGCTGCTGAAATTGCTCTTCATAGTTTTCCCCCGGACAACGAGGTTAGTTTTTTTTTTTTTTTTAACTGGATGTATGACTGTAAATAAATACCTAAGGTTTGCTTTTTCAGAGGACTTCGATGACATCTAAATCTCCCATAAGTTTTCCTTAGATTCTACATTTCGTCATTTTCATACGGGCCATGTTCTTATGCTTTTTGTCCAATACCTTGATATGTTTCCCCTGATCGAGATGGTTTTCTTGTCCTGAATAAACTACTACTCTGGATTATGTACGAAATATAGAGCAAACATTCTAACAGACATTTTGTTCTTACCAGGTTCTCTTAATGAGGCACAAGCCTCAGATAAGCACAATTCAAGCAGAGCTGTCATAATTGTCCTATTAATCTGTGTCCTTTTCACAACTATCGCATTCCTTGCCTCAATCATATTTTACTTTTGCCGAAAGGAGAAGTCCCCAATCCAGTCACCTGTATTCTCATCGGACAAAGAAACAAGTTGCAATAGTGCCACCAATTTAATCCAACATAAGATCTCATCCACTCGAGAAGCTAAAGTTAATGTTTCTTCCCCTATCAGTTCTTTCGTAGGTAAGTAGGTTAGTGATACTTTTTTGTTATCGAAAAGAAGAGTTTGCTATTTGCTTTAATTTGATTCGAAGAGTAGAAGTTTGCTAAAATTTGTTGACTAAAGATTCTTCATTCATGCTGATTACATGAAATACTCTGCTCTTGCTTGCTGTCATCCAATATTTGTATCTTCACTTTCAGGGTGCTTCTACAAGGCTGCATTCTTTGTTAAACACAAATCCGGAACTGTACATGGTATCTTACTTCAGTTTGCATACTCTGAACTGGAACATGCAACCAACTACTTTTCCAGTTCTAATCTCATTGGACTTGGAGGAAGCAGCTACGTGTATCGTGGACAGCTTAAAGATGGCAGAATTGTCGCTATTAAGAGACTTAAGCATGAGGAAGGTCCAGATGCAGACTTAAAGTTTTCAACTGAGGTACCTCGTCAATGCACAACAATTTCTTTTATGTCAAATTTTACGTCCTTCAGCATTTATAATGGATCTTTCTGCTCAGGTGGACCTCTTATCAAGACTTCATCACTGCCATGTTGTGCCTTTGCTCGGATACTGCTCAGAATTTCAAGGGAAACACGTTGAAAGGCTGCTGGTGTTTGAATTTACGCCCAATGGTAATCTAAGAGATTGTCTAGATGGCACAATAGGAGAGAATATGAGCTGGGATACCCGTGTTGGAATTGCAATTGGAGCTGCAAGGGGTTTGGAGTATCTCCATGATGCAGCTGCTCCAAGAATCCTGCATAGAGATGTCAAATCCACAAACATTCTTTTAGATGAGAATTGGAGGGCAAAGGTGAGAACATCTTCTTGCATAATTTTAATGGTGATGTTTGTCTGGTTTCTTTTCCTTCTTTCTTTCTTTGTTTTTTTTTTGGGAGGTTGGGGGGGAGGGCGGTTTATTTTGTCACATATAGTGTGCATTAACCTTAGAATTGCATCTGATGATTCTAGGCATGAGTATAGTTAGCTTCTTATGGTAACCAAGGGGTTGCTTGTTAATAGATTGGAATGCCCCTTCTGACGCACTGATAACAATTAAATTTATGCAGATAACTGATCTTGGCATGGCTAAATGTTTAAAAGCTGATGACCTACCCAGCGGTTCCAATTCTCCAGCAAGGATGCAGGGGACTTTTGGCTATTTTGCTCCTGAGTATGCGATTGTTGGGAGAGCCTCTCTCAAATCTGATGTTTTCAGTTTTGGGGTGGTTCTTCTTGAGCTCATCACGGGTCGGCAGCCAATCCATAAATCAACCAGCAAAGGAGAAGAGAGCCTTGTCATATGGGTAGAGTTATTATTATGTTACATATTATGCAGTGAAAAGCAGCGTTCTAAGTTGATTTTTCTTGCAATAGGATCTTCTGTGCTGGTTTTACTTCTCAAAACTCCATCTTCATCTTATTATAATTAGTTGAAGCCATCATAACATGGTTCCTTGATGTTTCTACTTCTATCATTTATAGCTGTGTTCCAACAATTGACTGGTGCTTTTTTCAACTTCAATGGGAAATCATATATATGTTTTCAATTTCATCGTCAGTTCTGATGAGTATGTTACATTAACAGATTAAATAAATTTCCCTCTATTATGTTGCAGGCTACACCACGTTTACAAGACAGTGGCCGAGTGATTGCAGAGTTGCCCGATCCCAGGCTGAAAGGAAACTTCCCCGAAGAAGAGATGTATATAATGGCTTACCTGGCAAAGGAATGCCTGTTATTGGATCCTGATTCTAGGCCAACCATGAGTGAGGTGGTTCAAATTCTTTCAACAATTGCACCTGATAAATCTAGGATGAGGAACATACAGGCCAGCCTTTTTCAGGTAAAGACCCCCGTTAAAATTGCATGGATCTTGCATATGCGAAACATGCCATGCCACCGTTAGTGTTTTGTCTCTGGTTAATCCTGATAATACGTTTGGCTGGTTTGAAGTCAATTTATCATGAAAAGTCTCTGTCTCATTACTTTGCCACTTGATGATTGGAGAACACCATTTTTTGTTTCATTGCATTTTTGGATTTGCCCATCACCCCGATTGAATTTGCTTTGGTGCTTCTGTGATGTGCAGTGGTCTTCCGCCAGCGTGAAATCTGATTTGATTACAGAAAGCCCTGGCCAACTGGTAAATAGTCCTATAGATAATGAAGAGTTGAAAAATGCCGCGTCAAATGGGTTGTCCAGCCCATGTTCTCCATGTTCTCTACCGGTTGATGTTGGCCCGGATCCTTGTGTTGCAAGCAATGAGAATGAGATTTCCTCCGATCATGTAGAAAGATTGATTCTGCTCTCCTCTAAAGCCAGGAGCTGGCGTTCCCATGAGGATGATACAGTGGACTTAGTTGAACCTCGGTTCGAATCCTTCTGCTTGGCAACTGCAAGTCCCCTTGAGAAGGCACATTGAGTCGGTTCATGGGGATGAGAGCAGCAGTGAGTACATAAATTTCTGTAACCCTGCATTGCAATGTATCGGCTTCTTTTTGGCCTATTTGTTTGTTCAGTATACATAGGTTTACGAGATACATTAAGCTTCTCGTCTTTCTTTCCTTTCTCCCCTTTCCCTCTCAAAACATAGGATGAATTAGGTGGGAGAGTACCAACCTTTTTCTTTGTTGTTTCATGGTTCATCAAATTGCTTGTACAGAAGTTAAACAATAGAAATGCCAATTTTTTTCAGTAGAAATCTGAACTTCGATAGGATTCTGAAATGTTTAAGAAGGTTTAGAGCTAAATTGACACGATTGAAATATTTAAGACTAAATTGGCAAATCGTCAAAAGATTTAGGATTAAAATTGAAAGGCTTATGACTGAATTGGCTGTTGTAACAATAGGTATCGGACTTCTTGAGATGATTTTATTGCCGAAAAACAGGTATATTGCATGCATAGCTTCGGCTAGCAATCAGATGACATGACAGCTTAGACGAAAACTTGATCTAGACTCAATGACAGAGAGATGGTTTGATCTGTCAATAAATTGAACCAAACCAACACGACTCGTCGGCTATGAGTCCGGTCAATACTCTTCATTTTTTTGTAACGCAAACAGATCCATCAAGATAGCCTTACGGGCACATGCAGTGGGAACGAGACTTGTTGCTTGAGGAAACCGGGACAGAAAAAGAATGCCAGGGTACTGAAAACTGACCTTCTTGCACAGATTCACTTAGCAAGTCAGCCGCATTAACAACCCATATTGCCTCGCTACTTTTCTAATTTCTATAATCATCCCTCTTTCTGCGAGCATTCCTAGTTGTCGTGCACATGCAATCTCAGGCTAGTCTTATTTCATACGTTACTGGTCTGATGAACAGGTCCAAAACCTGGGTAGTTAGTCCCATGGCTTGACTGGTAGATGAATGCCCTGACCGGAGGTAAGTAGGAGCATTGGACTACCCTTTAAAAGCCATCTTAACCTCTCTGCCAAGGATAGAAAGCCTCATTCACTCAGCTTCCTGCTCTTTGCTTCAGGAAAGTGTCGGATCTCTCTTCCGGGTCGGCCATGGATCCACCGCCACCGACTGCGCCGCTTCTGGCACCCGCCCCGCCACCTGGTCCGCCCGGTGGAGGATGCTTGGATTTCCTGTAAGATGATTCTTTCTTCACACACTCTTTTCAACTCTACATGTTAATCGGAAAAAGAAGAAGAAGAAATACCCAAAGTTCTAATGCATGCAGACCAGCATGAGGCAAATTGCTCATTATTGTTGACTCTTTTCTTCTTTTGTTGGCCTGCTGTGCAGCTTGTGGTTTCTGGGCTGCTGCGGCCTGTGCCGAAGCTGCTGCCGGCCGCTCTTCGAGCCCGGGCCTCCCCCGCCGTGAGGCTTTCCGCATTTCCGGAAAAACCCGCCACAAGTGTTTCAAAAATGCAATTTTTTTTTTGTTTGTACTGTTGAAATGGGTACAGAATTGTGTGTTGATTTGATTTGACACTGCAAAGTGCTTAGACATTGTGTTTCCCTAATTGACTCCGTTGTGTTGGTGTAGCAGCTCGGATCTTTTCGCCTTCCTGATTTGTTCATCGCGTTTCCTTGTCCAACTGATGTATTTGTGTTAATAATACTGATGAATTCAGAAATCTCAAGTGTGAGACTGGTTTGAATTTTGCAGACTTGTGTGATTTTGCAGAGAAATAGGTAGTTTCATTGCTAGAAATAACTCCCAGAGTTTAGTAGTCAATCGGCACTTCCATACTCTAGCTAGCATCGGAACAGATCTTTCGCCTGGTCATAAACTTGTCATCTGGGCTTTACTTCCCCCCCACCATGTATGCCAATTGATGCTACAAAATGCCAAAAAATCTAAAGCTTGCATGAGTTTAAACCATTCGACTCCGGACTCATCTAGCGCTTTCGACCACGAACTAATACCAGTTGACAAATTCGACAGGTGGCTCATCGAGCGCAACGGTCGCCGCCGTTCTTGAAATTCTCAGAGTTTGAGAGAAGTGTCGAAGAATATGGATTTCCCCGCCAATGTGCCAAGAATTGAGAGATGTCACAATCCATATGATGTAATGGGATTGGATTAGGGACTTTGTAATATAAGTGAACACCCGCCCAAAAATGTTTGAATTCGAAGCTTGGTCTGGCCGAGACGATTAATTCCTTCAGATGGTTGAGTACTACGATTAGCAATATTTGCACTGTAAATCAACCATGTTGTACGAAATGCCTCGCTCCTAGTAGCTCCAACAGTGGGGAGGAGGAACAAGCTGATTGAACTTTGATACATGAGCAGAGCAGAGATTGACACCTGAAAGTTCTTCGATGAGGCTAGAATTGGATCACGATATATCAATGGTAGAGCGCTCAAAATTTGTTTAATGTTCCAATCCAATGTCCATTTGAATTTTTAGAATAGGATATGAGTTGACCTCGGAAGAGACGACCTCATTATAAGATGGTCTCTGTTTTTTTGTTTAGTTAATGTATTACTACATTTCGTGTGGGCGCCGCGAGCGCTCGACCAAGTACTTTGTGTGCTTAGTACATATATTGAATCAAGCCTAGAACGTCAAATCTGATAGGATCCATTCGAAATTCATATTGGGGATGAGCAAATCGGATCGACCGGACCAAGAATCGCCCGAATCGGACCAGACCGGACCGGTTCCATTTTTTCTTTTTCTTTTTTGTATTTACGGGATCTCAAACGATTGAGATTTGGACTGCATGTTTATTTTGCCGCTTTTGTCGCCATGACTCCACCCAATAATGTCAAATGCTACGTGTTACTAGATTGTGCTTGAAAATTCTATCATCTCACCTTTTTTTTTTTTTTGGAAAAAAGAATCTACTGTTTTAGAGTCATTTCTTTGAAAATAATGGCCTTGATAATATTCGTTTGACTCCATTGGACCGCTCGGTCCGGTCCCCAGTTCCGAAAATTGATAATCGACACCACCGGTCTGGTTCTTAGTTCTAGAAGAGAACCGGATCGGACCGAGAATTACTCACCCTTAATTCATATGCGATCCACAATTTATGTGGTCCATATTTCAATTTTTTTTAGGGAAAATTCTAAATAAGATCCTAAAATGCCCTTATTTTTTTTTAAATAAGAGTTTGAAATAGATCTTGTTTCAATTAAGGACCTGAAGTGGTCTCATTGTATCAAGTAAGGGCCTGACTAAGGATATTTTCATTATTTACTTTTTTTATTTTTTTCATTTTCATTTTATTTTTTGCTATTTCTTTTTTTTTCTTTATTGGGGAGGCGACCCTCGCCCTTCCCCTGTGGTCACTGGCCAGCGATGGCTTGCCTTGCCCGAGTGTGGATGGCCCTTGCCTGGGCAAGGCGAAACTGGCCCCCCGATGGCCAAAGACGACCTCGCCCAACCCTCTCGGTGGCCCGCCTTATGTAAAAAGGAAGGAAAGAAAAGGAAAAAAAAAATCAAAAAATGTAAAATAATGATAATATCTTCGGTCAAATCACTTCAGATTTTTATTTAAATTTTTATATTTTTTATTATAATTTTGGGCTAAACAAGTTAACTGTGGGCACGCAGTCTCGGGTTGCTTAGGTCAAGTTGAGATCACGGGTCTTATCAACATAATTATGTGAGTATTTTTAATGATATCTGTAAACCAAGGCTCAGACCTCAAAATAAACAGAGTGATGTGATGGCTTTTGCAATGGGGTCTCGTCTTATACCTACATTTGTTTTTGTAAAAGGGTCATCCCCGATTACATTTTCTAAGTTAAATATTTACATATTAGGTCCACTTTTATAAAAAAAAAAAAATCTTCGTCCTTAATACTATGTTCGGACAACTAAAGAAAGGAAGACTTGAATTCACACATTCCAAAATGCTTAGAAGCATGAACAAACCTCTAGCAGTTTTCTCGGATCATTTCAACCGTCCATGGGAGTTGATGATTATTGATAACTTTTACCTTGATATCGAAGAAGAGTTTGACCCAATACTTTATTTCTATCCTGATTGACCCTTGATTTGAAAATTCAAATCTAAATCCAAATCATGTCTCCGATATTTACTGGTACCTCCAAGTATAAGTTTTACAGCTTAATGAAAGTGTAGGCCCCTCCTTAGCGCTAATACACAAAATGCTTGGCCTCCTTTGCAATTTGAGTCCTACGTCCACAAGAGTATGCGGCTACAATTCAATTCAAAATAAGACCATACGCAATATGTTGCGATAAGATGGACTAAATTGCAGTACGAACGGTCATGGCATTTGGCAAAGCATAAAATAATAAGCCTATCACATTGCGGTTAATGCGCATGAACGCGTGCCTTGAAGTTTGACTCAATATTTCGTGATATTCTCCTCTATCGTGTCAACCGAACATATAATCGGGCACATCTCTTTGATTATACGCAAATAATTCGATCTTCCGAAACGTCACGGACCAAATTCTCACTTTCCCATAGTTTTCTTCCTCCATTACTACATTTCTTTTACTTTTAAATACTACTAAAAAAAATAAGAAAAAAATAAAGGAAATTTAGGGGGGGACTGTAAATGAAAGCAAAGCATTATTGAAGAGGCGGGAGGTGAGTGAGGGGAGGAGATCATTGAATGTGGAGGCGGGAGGGGTCATCCGGATGTCGTGGGTTCGATGCCTCCGACTGTACAAACAACACAGCTGGTTCGGGCCGAGATGTCGTTGGCTTGTCTGCGTTCTTTTATCTTAATTTTCTCGTAGATCCCAAGAAATAAATTTACAAAAATAACATTCTAGTCCCCCTAAAATTGCATAATTCGGTGACTTGTGATCGCAAATGGGGCAACAATTTCAATAACCCGTAAATCGAGGGACTAAGTGGAGAGTCGTGTCTTCGGCCAGGAAGAGCTCTAGCTTGCTTGCGTTTGCAAAAGGACTTCCCACCGCCAATCGGACGAGGACGAGGACGAGGACGAGGACGGCGACGGCGACGGCGAACATTGAATTGAATGGGATGGAGGACCCACTTCCGGCCTGGTTGGATAACCAATCCCACCAATCAGTGTCGCATCTGTCATCCACTCACTTCATTCAATTCACGGGAGGATTTCAAGCCTTTCGAGAGTTTCAGACCATGCCCGGATCTCCTACTTATATGGGCTCTCGTCTTAAATTTGCTTCGTTGTTTCGCCGAATGCGATGCAAAATGAGTTTGAGTCGGCTCCAGAGGATGGGATAATTCTTCTGCCTTGTGATTCCCTCCCTTTACCTTCTTCTCTCTCTCTCTCTGAGTATTATGGGGACGTTAATGGCGGATCATAAGAGTAACAATGGACATCAACGACCAAAGGGGTTGCTTCTTCTTAGGGTGGATTCAACGTGGAAACAGCAAGATTTTGTCTTTTTGTATGTTAAGCGGTTTGGACTTTAAGTTCTTGTGCATATTTTCCAACATGTTTGTTCAGAAGAAGATATTATAGCGCATTCCTCTCGCATCATATCTAGATGGTAAAAAAAACAAGAGGGTATGTTGCAGAAACTATTTCACGGCCGACTTTTATTGTATAAGAAAGATAGGTCTAATGCGATCGATCCTAGAAACCGAGAATCGGTTCTAACCCGCCTATCTCTTCTGTAATCTCGTACTTGTTACCCGTCTTAATTACGGATTAAATGCCTAAACGTGCCGCAATCAACAGAGGATAGATGTAACCCAGCTTTGCAAGCAGCAAGCTCTGGCGCTCATGAAGGTCGGGCGCAGAGTCGAGATTCCATGGGTATGCGCATCAAACTTAGTCAACTTTTGATCTTTTCTAAAGAAGAAAGAAAGCCACGACCCGACGATTTCTTCTTCTTTTTGTCACTGTTTCTTTTGTCCTTTTTCGCATTTGTCTAATGATCATGTAATAAAATAAAATAAAAAGACGAAGGCCAGCTTTTAAATGCTGAGGGATCAGGCACCTTGTCGTTTTCTTAAAATTCTGAAACTGTCGGATTAGGGGGTTGCCCAACTCATCGGTCGTAAGTGTTTGAAACAAGAGACGATCCCAAGGAGGGTCGGCTTTGCACTGTTCCTGAACATTGAAAGTGGATCCTCGCTTCCCCATTTTGCCAAAGTTTCCACTTTCGGCATCTTCCTTCGCTGCTCCAATCTCGGAGTGGAAATGAAAAATGCCATTCCAGATTCTTTCTGAGCTGATCTCTATGCATTCTTGGTGAAATTCGATACTGCAAGTTTGTGACTTTCATGGTGTCACCTACTGAGAAAAGCAATACCCTTGTGAGCTCTCTGTCTGTCTCTGTCTCTGTCTCTGTCTCTGTCTCCAGTTCATGCTTGATTACCAGACTGAGGATTTTCAATTATGTCAATCTGAGTCTTGAATTGATTGGGCTTGTCTTCTTTTATAACCCAAGTGTGTTTCTTGTCGAACTTCTTCTTACTGCAAATTGGTTTCTTATCTCAAGTTGTTTGCTGTCCAAGCATCTGGGGTTAGTTTTCAGTCTATGTGCAATTTGCTCTTTTTCCCTTTGTTGGAGATGTTTAGAGTCATAGTAATGTGTGATTCATTTCAGGCTTAAGGTTCTTCCCATTGCAAAGTTCAACAAAGACCAAAAAGTTCCCCAACTTGCTGTAGTTCACACTCTAAAAGAGTATACAGGTCACATGTTTTGACTAAACTGTGTCACAGAAAGGCGTTTTAAGTCACAAAAGGTTCAGACCTTCAAGTTGCTGCATCTTGAATTTGTTTTCTTCACATGATTCGTGGCCAAAGAAAGCCATACAAGGGCTTTTGACTCGTGGCTTCAAGGGCATCCCGAGTCACTTTCTTCTGATTTCACAAGTCGATAGGAGATACTTGTGAAAAAAGAAAAGGATGGTTCATTGATCAGTGCATAAATCAAGTCTTCCTGTATGAGAGATTTCCGCTATAAATTGCAGCTTTCGCCAGCGGACCGAACGTGTACTCAAGCACTATGGGATATGATAATTCAAGATCTGTCAGGTTTGTCTCTTCCTAGTTCCTGAGCCAGTGCCAAACTCTTGCTTTTTCTGGATTCTGAATACCATAATCAATTGAATTGCCAATCTAGTACATGACCATCTCTCCAGTAGATTCAATCTTCAATACCTGACATTCGCTCTAAACCGACCAGATTTCAAGAGGATCATCATCCAGCAAAGTTCCCTATGGTGAAAGGCGATGGAATCGGTAATCTGAACTACAAGATTAATGGGAATAAGCTATACGAACCAAAAGCCACGCCTGAGAAAACAGGGAAGTCCTTGAAAGCTAAAGTGCTGCTAAGAGTGTTCTCCGAGGATTACGAGAGAGTGAAGCGAAAAAAATTGGATCCTCGAGGACAAATCATTGGCCGGTGGAACAAGATTTTCTTGGTGGTATCTTTGATTTCTCTGTTTGTGGACCCCCTCTTCTTTTATTTGCCTGTAGTTTGGGAGGAACAATGCATAGATATAGGGATACCACTTGAAGTTGCCCTTACTATATTAAGGTCGGTGGCCGATGTGTTTTACGCGATTCAGCTGTTCGTTCGGTTTCGCACGGCTTATGTCGCGCCATCTTCCCGAGTCTTTGGGAGAGGTGAACTTGTTATTGACTCGGCGAAGATCGCCTCGAGGTACTTTCGCAAGGACTTCTGGATCGATCTTATTGCTGCCTTACCACTTCCTCAGGTAAAAATCCAGAATTTCTAGCACAAAGTCATTCTCTGGCATGCTGAAAACTTGCTCCCGCACAATGGCTTACGGCCTCTTTCTTCATCTTTTATCAATGTTTCAGGTGCTGATATGGCTTGTTATCCCCAATCTCAAGGGTTCAACAATGACTAATACCAAAAACGTCCTCCGCTTTATCATAATTTTTCAATATATCCCTAGACTCTTTCTCATATTCCCACTTTCATCGCAAATCATCAAGGCCGCTGGCGTCGTCACGGAGACAGCATGGGCCGGAGCAGCTTATAATCTTATGCTTTACATGTTGGCAAGCCATGTAAGTTCAGAACAAACACAGAGCCTCAAAGCAGTGTTCCTATATAATCTAGAGGTTATCCCATTGACAGCTAAATGGAAGGTTTAGGAGTTTATCTTCTGGACATTCATGATCCCTCGCGGCCATCTTTTTTTTTTTTTTTTTACGCATCCCATTTCAATCAGGACTAATTTTCACCTCTGTTAATGCTCTTCTTCCTCTTTTCAAGCAGGTTTTAGGAGCTTGCTGGTACCTGTTATCAATAGAACGACAGGAGGCATGCTGGAGAAGAGTATGCGACGATCAGAAGCCGTCTTGTGAGCACGGTTTCTTCGATTGCCGCATGGCAAATGATGTCGAAAGGACCGCCTGGTTCCAGTCAAGCAATCTCTCCGGCTTTTGCAACCCCTCGAGTGGTTTTTATGATTTCGGCATATATCGCGATGCGGTGACATCAGAAGTGACTCTGTCTCCGTTCTTCAACAAGTACTTTTACTGCCTTTGGTGGGGGTTGAGGAATCTGAGGTAAGATAACAGGAGATTACTCTGTTTCTGGAATTACTAGTTCGTACCGAATTCTCTTCTTTGTATAGGTACAAGGTTTCGTGTTCGACTATGATCGAAGAACGTGCTCTAACATTCTCGCCTTACGGGATACATCTGAAACTTTTCTGTAGATGGTTGACTATGTCTGAAATGTAAGCACCATGGTTGGAAGCCGCAGATAGATTTGCCAAGATGCATCTCTTTCTTTTTCTATTTCTGCATTTATTGAGTCGAATACGATTTTTGTTCGACCACTTCGAATTCAGGTGATGATCTTTCGATTGCACTTGCAGTTCTTTGGGACAAAATCTCTCGACGAGCACATATGTCGGAGAAATTATGTTTGCGATAATCATTGCGACTCTAGGGCTGGTTCTCTTTGGATTGCTGATTGGAAATATGCAAGTAAGAATGAATGACTCAGCTATCTTTCTTCTTTCATTTCCTATACGTGTTTTTCAGTTCGAAAAGAAATTATATAACTTGACAAGAATCGAAAACGATGCGCGATGCTTCGGTCAGGTAATGTTAGATGCTAATGTGCTCATCTAACAGACATACCTCCAATCGACGACGGTCCGACTGGAAGAGTGGAGGATCAAGCGAACAGATACAGAACAGTGGATGCATCATAGGCAACTACCTCCAGAGCTGAAGCAATCCGTTCGGAAACATGACCAGTTCAGGTGGATTGCCACTAGAGGCGTCGATGAGGAAACTGTCCTGAAAGGCCTTCCGGTGGATCTCAGGAGAGACATTAAGCGTCATCTGTGCCTCGACCTAGTTCGACGCGTGAGTCCAAAACTATCGCCACTAGGCAACTTCATTAGCCATCCCTATGTGTCCTACTATGGTTCGTGATTAAGTCGACATGACGGTCGAGCTTCAAGATGCCCCAGCAACAAGAACTAGCTATTCTGATGCCAGTCAACTAAATTTATGCTGACACTCATGTTTGGATTGATGATTTGACTTGTTTCTTGCTGAATGAACAGGTCCCGTTATTTGATCAAATGGACGAAAGAATGCTGGATGCGATCTGCGAGAGGCTGAAGCCCACCCTGTGCACGGAAGGCACATTCCTAGTGCGAGAAGGGGACCCCGTCAACGAGATGCTCTTCATCATCCGGGGCCATCTCGACTCTTACACCACCAACGGCGGACGCACCGGTTTCTTCAACTCGTGCTGCATCGGACCTGGCGACTTCTGTGGAGAGGAGCTGCTCACGTGGGCCCTGGACCCACGACCGAGCGTGATCCTCCCGTCGTCGACCCGGACAGTCAAGTCCATTTCAGAAGTCGAGGCATTTGCCCTCAGCGCGGAAGACTTGAAGTTCGTGGCATCGCAGTTCCGGAGGCTGCACAGCAAGCAGCTGCGGCACAAGTTCAGGTTCTACTCGCATCACTGGCGGACGTGGGCCGCTTGCTTCGTACAAGCTGCATGGTGCCGGTTCAAGAAGCGGAAGGAAGTCGCCGAGCTTAAGGCTCAAGAGAGCCTCACACAGTGTGTTAAGGCCGCCGAAAAGGTCCCCGCCGGCTCAGGACTGGCTTCATACGCGACTAGGCTGGCCGCAAGCACCAGGATTGGTGGTGGGCATAGTCATTCTGGCTTGGACTCGAGTGCCATTGCATCGCTACAGAAGCCGGCGGAGCCAGACTTCTCCGTCGACGATGATTGAGCGGAGAACGAATCAATGATGTATGTACATTGATTGCCCCTATAAGAAGCTAAGACATGGTGATTCTTTCATTGGTTGGGAGGAAGATATAGAAGGAGATAATTACATGTTAAGAGAGACATGTTGTAGCTAAAGACATTGAAGACAGCTTGTCCTTCGCTCATTTTAAAAGTACAAGTAGAAGCTTCAGAGTCAAAATTTGCAGCAAGTATCACTCATGGTCATGGTTGACAACGTTAATAAATGCAAATGCTCAGAAGATCAAAGTTGTCACATAATTTTTTGTTGTCAAAAGGAAAAGATTCAATTTATTAAACAGAATAATACTCGAGAGATATATAGAACCCACGTAACTGTAAAATAAAGCAAATGCCAGAAAGTAAATAATAATGCGCTGACTGCAGATTGAAGCACACTCTCATCCTCAAGAACAAATTTGTCTTCGTAAAGGATCGGTGACCTATCACCAAATTCAGTGATAAGTAAGCAGATGCCAAGATATCCCGTTCCATTTGCAACGGCTTCCAGTGAGCAGCTAGATACCTCGTCCTTTTTAGATCCGAGGGGTGTAGGAAAATCACAAACACGCACAGAAAAATAGTACGGCGTACCATATCAAGATAAATTCAAGCCCCTAGAAACTGGAATGAGCTGTGCAACCATGATAAAGCTTTTCGTTCCTCGTGAGTCCATAATCAATCCCTTGATCTAGAGTTCGAGCCCAAATGAGGGTTTCTTTTCGAAAATGGATCTTTTTTAAAAAAAAAATTACGAAAATGGGTTAGATTTTTTTTATTTATTTATCAAAACGGAGCCTGTGCGAAATTCAAAGTTCCGCACAGGCCCTGTGCTCTCTTGTGCGGGAGTCTGACATCTGCACATATGTGCGGGGTAGCCCATGCGGGCTTTTTAATTTTTTTTTTTGTTAATTATTTTATATTTATAAGTTTTTAAATAATTATGAATAATTAATTTGAAAAACTATGAAAATATATAAATTAATAAATAATTTCATTCGTTCGCTCGTTCGCTCCGCGGTCTCGACCGATCATTCGTTCGCTCTACGATCTCGTTCGCTCGCTCGTTCATTCGCTTTGCGGTCTCGATCGTTCATTCGTTCACTCGCTCGTTCGTTTGTTCCGCGACTTCAATCGTTCGTACTCGTAATGTTTTTTGCCCTTGCTCGACTTGCACTCTATTTTTTTTTAAATGTCTTGCGTAAATTTCTTTAGAGCACTTGCTTGGCTTGCCTTGAACGATCGAGGCCGCAAAGCGAACGAACAATTGCAATCGCGAAGTGAACAAACGAGCGAGTGAGTGAGCGAACGATTGATCAAGACCGTGGAGCGAACAAACGATCAATCGAGGCCACGGAGCGAACAAATGAGCGAGCACACGAACGAACTATCGAGGCCGCGAAGCGAACGAACGAACGATTGAGGCCGCAAAAAGGACAAACGAGCGGGCGAGCGATCGAGATCGCATAGCGAGTAAACAATCAGTCGAGACCGCGGAAGGAATGAATGAGCGAGCGCATGAATGAACTATGGAGGCCGCGAAGCAAACGAACGAGCGAGTGATCGATCGAGACCGCGGAGCGAATAAACAATCAATCGATGCCGCGGAGCAAACGAATGAGTGAGCGCACGAACAAATTGATAAGAAAGAATGATTAAGAGAGAATGGTATTGTTCTCTAATAATGGTGTGTCAAACAATGTACATGATAAGCCCTTATATAGGCTTAGAAGAGGTAAAGAGCTTAGTGCTCTTCCTATGTGGGACTAAAGAGAAAGAAGGAATGTAAGAGAAAGCTATAAGACTACAAGGCTATACAAGTATGTCTAACACCCCCCCCTCAAACTCAAGGTGGATCAAACAACGAGAGTTTGGAAAGAAGAAATTTAAAGCGTTGTGATGTAAGAGCCTTCGTAAAACAATCTGCAAATTGATTCTCAGTTCCAACAAAAGGAAGAGAAATAGTGCGAGCTTGAAGATGATGACGAGTCAGATGACAATCGATCTCAATATGTTTTGTACGCTCATGAAAGACTGGATTTGCACCAATATAGATGGCACTCTTGTTGTCACAGTGTAGAGGAGTGGGATCCGGAAGTGAAACACCCATGTCAGCAAGTAAGCGGCGAAGCCAAACAATCTCAACGGTAGTGTCAGCCATAGCACGATACTCGGACTCTGTAGAGGAGCGTGAGACAATTTGTTGTTTCTTGGCACGCCAGGAAATAAGAGAATCGCCAAGAAAAATGCAATAGCCAGTGATAGATTTGCGATCAGACACATTGGAAACCCAATCAGCATCAGAATAGGCACGCAACTTGAGAGCAGAAGAAGATGGCAGAAATAAGGAACGCGATAAAGTGCCTCGGAGATATCGCAAGATCCTCAGAACAGCAGCATAATGAACTGTGCGAGGAGCAGCAACAAACTGACTGACAACATGAACAGCATAAGCAATGTCGGGTCGGGAGATAGTAAGATATACAAGGCTGCCAACCAAAGTTCGATAGCGGGTCACATCAGAAAGAGGCTCCCCGTCATCCGAGCAGAGCTTCTGATTCAGCTCAATAGGAGTAGCAGCAGTGCGTGCATCCGAGAGAGCAGCCCTAGAGAGAATATCAGCAGTATATTTTTGTTGAGAAATAAGGATACCACGTGAACTGCGAGCAATTTCAAGCCCAAGAAAGTAGCGCAGTGGTCCAAGATCCTTCATGGCAAAATGTTGCTGAAGGTGCCGCTTGGTATGTTCAATATGGTCGCGATCATCTCCAGTGATAACCATATCATCAACGTAAAGAAGAAGAATAGTGCAACCAGCAGAAGAGGTATGAACAAACATAGCATGATCAGCCTCGCTTTGAGTAAAACCAGCAGATCGAATAGCATCACTGAACTTCTCAAACCAAGCACGAGGAGCCTGTTTAAGACCATAAATAGCCCGTCGCAAGCGGCAAACCTGTCCAGAAATATGACCAAGACCAGGTAGAGGTTGCATGAAGATATCCTCTTGAAGATCCCCATGAAGAAAAGCATTCTTGACATCAAGCTGAAAGAGGGGCCAATTACGAATTGAAGCAATAGCTAGTAAAGCTCGGACAGATGTCATCTTTGCTACGGGAGCAAACGTCTCCTCATAATCAATGCCATACTCCTGCGAGAAACCTCTGGCAACCAGACGTGCTTTGTAACGTTCAATACTGCCATCAGAACGGGTTTTAATCTTATATATCCATCGGCATGATACCAAGGAGCGGCCTGGAGGGAGAGACACAAGCTCCCAAGTACCAGTACTTTCCAATGCCATGAGCTCCTAAGACATAGCTTGACGCCACTCAGTATGCTGAACTGCCTCACGATAACTAGTGGGTTCTTGTACAGCATGAACAGCAGCCAAAAAAGAGCTAAACTCAGTAGAATAAGAAGTAGAAGCAACATACCGAGTAGGCGGACGTCGATCCCGAGGAGGATTACGGCGTGGCTCTAGAACTGCAGAATCGTCGAGGGCAGGTAGAGTAGGAGGTACAGCAGAACGGGGAGGAGAAGATGGGGACGGTGGTGATATATCTGGTTCCAAGAATGCACACGAGATGGAGCGAGCGGTGAGCTTCGTACGTTCGGTGGGTGGAAGAATGACAAAACAAGTACACCCAAAAACTCGAAGATGATTATAGCTGGGAGATCGAGAATAGAGACGCTGGAAAGGGGTGTCTTGATGAAGAACAGACGAGGGTAGGCGGTTAATTAGATGAACAGCTGTGAGAAGTGCCTCAGCCCAGAACTCAGTAGGAACAGATGTCCCAAGTAAGAGAGCGCGAGTGGTATCTAAAATATGACGGTGCTTGCGTTCAGCAACCCCATTCTGAGCTGGAATCCCAGGACAAGATAGTTGAGGAAGTGTACCATCGCTGGCCAAGAGGGAACGAAAAACAGTAGAAAGATATTCTCCTCCCGAGTCTGAACGAAAAACTTTGATTTTTGTATTAAATTGGGTGGAAATCATGGTAGTAAAAGACTGATAGATGGAAAAGAAATCACTGCGTTGACGCATAAGATAGACCCATGTGTAACGAGAGTAATCATCAATAAAAGAGACATAATATTTGAAACCACTCTTTGAACAAAGTGGGGCAGGACCCCATACATCAGAATGAATAAGATCGAAAATTGCACTAGATCTAGAGTTACTAATAGGAAAAGGCTTAGCAGATTGTTTGGCCAAGGGACATACAGAACATGGAGGAAGATTACCAGAAGAAACAGGACCTAAAGCACCTCGTTGATGAAGGACGGTGAGACGAGAAGAAGGAATATGTCCGAGACGTTGATGCCATCGGGCAAGATCAATGGTAGCCAACACAGGAGAAGGAAGAGAAGAAGTTGGAAGGTGGAGATGCTGCATAATATAGAGTCCGTCCCGTCTACTACCTCTCCCAATCATCCGACCACTCAAACGATCCTGCACAAAGCAAGAGCTATTTGTAAAGCTTACAGTACATCCAGCATCAGTAAGTTGTCCAACGGATAATAAATTGAGAGCTAGAGATGGAACATGTAACACGTTAGGGACATTGAAATCTTGAGAGATAGTGAGAGTACCCCGCCGGGTAGCTAGGAGAGGAGAGCCATCAGCAGTAAAGAAATGTGCTGGATGCTTGAGCTCAGAGAGCTGAGTGAGACAAGCAGCGGAACTAGACATATGTCTAGCAGCTCCTGAGTCAAGTATCCAGGTAATAGAAGTGTCACCTGAAGATGGAGTGGCTGCAGCAGTGTTTCCTGTAGATGAAGAAGTTGTAGGAGTGCTGGAATCGGGAAAAGACCCAAGCAAAGAAGGGTTCAATCGAGCAAGCTGTGCTTCGAGGGCAGCAATCCGATTATCCGTAGAAGAAGAAACCAGAGTAATAGGTCGAGAGTGTGGAGATGTCACAGAATACTAAATAGAACGCGGTGTTGCTGAAGGGCGTGAAGCTTCCTTCTTCTTTTGCCAACAGTGTGGCTCCTCATGTCCAAGACGGTGACAATAAGTACATAAAAGGCGGCGAGAGCCACGTGCAGAGGGAGGTCGTGGTGAAGCAGCCAAAACAGCAGGCGGAGCACGTGGTGGAGCAGCTAAAACAGCAGCGGAATCAGCAACTGCAGAGGAGGAAAGTAGACCCAGACGAGTTTCCTCAGACTGCAATTCTTTGATAGCGTCAAGGAGGGACGGTCTAGGAGAGCGATGGAGAAGCTGGCTGCGAACACCTTCATAAGGAGAGCCAAGCTTCATAAGGAAAGTATGTAGACGGTGTCTATCTTGAGTTTGAAGCCGAGTAGATGGACACCTAGTACAGTTCAAGCATGTCGAGCAAAGAACAGGAGCAAGAATATCTAATTGACTCCAAAGGGAATGCATATAATTGTAAAAGTCTCGAATAGAGCGAGACCCTTGCGTAGCACAGTAAATTTCTTGCTCCAACTGATAAACCCGAATGTCCCCGGTCTGAGTAAACATCTCGGCAAGCTGATCCCACAAACATTTCGCTCCAACAATATGAGAAAATTGTGGGCGAAGAGCAGGATCAATAGAGCCAAAAAAAATAGCCCATGCCTTCCGATCAGCAACTGTCCATGCTCGAATTTCAGCGGTACGCTTTACAACCGCCTCAGATGAGGAACTTTCCTTAAGAGCATCAGGACATAGACGGAAACCTTCAACATGCTCAAATAAATCGCGGTAAACAAGAGCCGCCATTGCCGATGGTTTCCAAAGTGAATAGTTTGAACCATCAAGCTTGACATCTATGCGGTCACTAGAATCGCCCATGACAACAGAAAAATCACTAGCGAAGCTAGAAAAGTGGGTTGAGGTGGGAAAGCTGATCAAAAGGATCGAGAGACACAAATTAGAGACGCCAGCAAAGCTGGGTGACGGCTCAATAGCCCAAAACTCATTATCTTAATTTCTGATGCGGAAGATCCAATTTATGGCAATCGCAGAGCATACTTTTAAAAATAATGAGCTCATTATCTTAATTTCTGATGCGGAAGATCCAATTTGTGGCAACCGCAGAGCATACTTTTCAAGACAATGATCTTGGCTCTGATACCATGATAAGAAAGAATGATTAAGAGAGAATGGTATTGTTCTCTAATAATGGTGTGTCAAACAATGTACATGAGAAGCCCTTATATAGGCTTAGAAGAGGTAAAGAGCTTAGTGCTCTTCCTATGTGGGACTAAAGAGAAAGAAGGATGTAAGAGAAAGCTATAAGACTACAAGGCTATACAAGTATGTCTAACACAAATTATCGAGGCCACGGAGCGAATGAACAAATGAATGATCGAGGCCGCGGAGCGAGTGAACGATCAATTGAGGCCGCGACATGAACGAACGAGCGAGCAAACAAACGAATGATCGATTGAGGCTGCAGAGCGAACGAACGAAATTATTTATCAATTTATATATATATTCATAATTTTCAAATTAATTATTGATAATTATTTAAAAACTTATAAATATAAAATAATTAACAAAAAAAATTAAAAAGCCCGCATGGGCAGCCCCGCACAAGGCACTGTGCGGATGTCAGACTCCCGCACTGGCTAGTGCGGGAGTCACAGATCAGCACGGGGCACCCCATTTTGGTAAATAAAAAAAAAAAATCTAGCCCATTTTTGTAAATTTTTTTTAAAAAAAAGACCCATTTTCAAAAAAAAAAAAAAACCCAAATGAACTAAAACATAATAAGCTTACAAGTAGCCCACGACACAGTTAGCAGTTGAACTGAATCATAATAAGCTTGCAAGTTGCAAGTAGCCCTTGACTTTGTGCTACGTGAGAAAGAACCTCAAAAAATGAAAAAGGAAAAAAGAAAAAAAAAGCCACCAAAAACTCTAAACAAGGCCCGCTTCCTCCTGTCTCCTGTGTACGGTTACTATATACAACTACATTAAGCTTTACGTGCTGCTATTTCGAATCGACGACATTCGTCGAGGTAACTTCTGAGCATTCTGATGATTATGTCGATCATTCAATTGCCCCATTAACACCTTGATACGATAGATTTGTCTATAGCTTGGCCTACTAATTCCCAAGATAATGACTCCTAAGGTGGAGAAGTGGTCCCCGAGGCTCCATGCAACGTCTCGATTACGTGCATTTTTCTGGCTAAAATTCGATTCCAACCATTGATTCCAAGACCCATAGGACACCGGTTCACATGCGTAATGTCGAGCTGAATATATCAATTTGCGTGTCCACGTTTGCTTCCCCTGAAATCAAAGCACTCTTCTGCTCTGATGATTGACGTTTGATGGAACGCGAGAGCAGCATACATTCAAGATAGAGAGATCAAAAAGTCGGTGGTCGCTTTTTGATCTTTCCTCTTCTTTAATTGCATTTTGAATATTGCTTTCTCATGATTGGAATTGAATTGCTTTCTTGGCTATGTTTTATCTTCTCGGTAGATATCCATCGCGATGGGGTGGAATCGTTGGAAAAGTATCAAAAAAAAAATCGTAAATTTATTGCGTTGATGTCAACTTAATCCTAAACTTTTCAATTATGCCAACTTAATCCTAGACCTTTTGCATTTTTGCTAATTGAGTCCACTCAGCCAATGTTGCCGGAAGTCGGCCGTCCTACGTGGTGCGGTTAGCGCTGATGTGGACATTTTAAATAGTTTTATTTAAAAAAATGAATTTCTAATATTTTCCCCCTTTCATTTTGGCCGGCAACCCTTGCTAGTGACCCTTGCCCAAGGTTGGTAGGGCCACGAGGGCCCTAGGGGAGGGCCTTGGCAACCTCGCTTGCCCACCTCGAGCGAGTCGGCCCTTGCCGACCAATGTGAAAGGAAAAAAAAAAACAAAAGAAAAATATTCAAAATTTTAATTCTTTTTACAAAAATTAAAATAAATGTCTACATAAGCCAATTGTTCTACTTAGGCGCGGCCGGCATTTACGTCAATAATTTCAAGCTAAAATTGATTGGATGGACTCAATTAACATAAATATAAAATGTTTGTAACTAAATTAGTTCAATTGAAAGGTTTAGGATTGAAGCTTCACTAATTCAATAGGGATAGGTTTTTTTTTTTGGGGGGTACTTTTCCTGGGAATTGGAATGGGAAACATGTTGCAAAGCGATGCAAGTGGGAACACGATTGGAAGAGATTCATTCAGGGTCAAATAAAGCAACAAAGTGCTGAATTCTCGTCGGAGAAATTCCACTTGACAACCTTCGACAAATCACTTTCGACTGACGTCGACAAAGCAGCAAACGCAGTGCGAGCTGTTCTTGTTGTCCCACTGAGAACATCCCCATAAAGCCAAACTTTCAGTCTTGTGTGCTCTCGCCATCAAAGTTGGAGAAAGAAGAATGAAAAACCTTGGGTGGTCACTGCAGAATTTTGTATGAGTAGTGATGCTGTGGCCACGTATATAGTATATAATTCTCATTCTTTCTACGCCAACTCACTTCCCTGGCAAGTGTGGATCTCCAAAGAGATAAGTAAGATGCTGACCACATAGTAGATGTTGGGAACGCGCAACAGAAGTCCAATATAATCACTCGGGATATCGTCAAGAGGGAACCAAGTCCGAGCCCTGTTAACATATCTAGTACTCACTTTCAGTCAAAAGCTTAAGTCAACGAGTTATGGGCCAATTAGGATATATTAGATGCTCAACACCGTATAAATTCTATAATGTTGGCTTTTCTAACACAGTTCACACGTGTATCCTAACAATAAATCTGTAGTGCCTTCCTCTTCCTTATCCGAAGAAAAGCAATCACCTTTGGATTGAAAAAGGTAATGAAAATTTTTTCTCTGTCTAAAGTGTCTTTGAAGCTCTTTCCAAAGTGGATTCAAGCTCTTGATTGGAGGTTTCGTGGTCGAATCATTTAAGACTCGAATGTCGGGGTCGGGTGATACTTCAAAACTAGTCGCTACCTTCCCTGATCCCGTCGAAGACAAGCCCGCTCGAGCCTACTTTGGGTTTGTGAGACGATGAAGTGCAAGTACTCTGCTCTCGATTGAGTTGGTCTCAGAAACGGTAATAACTGCACATGTCTTGAGGATATGCATACCCATTTGTTCAGTCAAGAGAATTTCAATATGCAGTGCTTTAGACCCTAAAACGAAAGTGAGGGAACGGAGGGCACGTGAGTCATTCATTCGTAGTTTCTAAAACCAACGTGTTTGGAAACATTAGGTACCTTCTTAGCTGATCACTCATCTGACGACGTTATATATACCTTAGGCTGACAATAGGAAAGAAAAAAGGCATCTGATCGAGTCAAATGTCGTTCTCTCGATCATAATTGATGTGCCACATAACGTATATACTTAGAATATTTCTGATAGGTATGCAAGACATACGCTTTCTACCGCACGGACATTTGTTCCTGCCAACTTCAAATCGAATATATAGAGTCTACGTTTTCATTGCTTCAAATGACCGGACATGGCTGGCAAAAGTAGGATCAGAGAACAATCCTAGAATCTGTGTCAAAGGAACTGAAGTAGTGGATCCCGCCAGAGAGGAAAGCAAAGGTTGACCCTACATTCATGGCTTTGTGACTGTGATTGACGCTGATAGCGCTAGGGTTGTGCCCATTTACACGGCCATAAAACGAGAAGAGCCATAGAAGAATTCTTCGTCCTTGGATTTACGGACAAACTCAGCTCCTCTCATATATATCTGTCTCAGCTCAGGAATAGGGAAGGCTTTGCATCTTTTCATAGAGAGAGAGAGAGAGAGAGAGAGAGAGAGAGAGAGAGAGAGAGAGAGAGAGAGAGAGATGGAGATGAAGCAATCATCAAAGTTTAAGAGGGTATGTGTGTTCTGCGGGAGCTGCCAAGGCAAGAAGAGCAGCTATAAGGATGCTGCTATTGAGCTTGGCAAAGAACTGGTTTGCTTTCTTCTTCTTTTTCTTTTCGCTTGAGTGATGTCCCCGTGATTCTCTTCGTTCGTTTTGGTGTGGCAAGTTCTATACAAAAGAAAGTAAATTGATATTGCAGTTCGGTCCGTCAAAATCACGAGTAATGCCTAGTTGCTTTTCCCTGTTGAAGGTGTCGAGGAATATCGATCTGGTGTATGGAGGAGGGAGTATCGGACTGATGGGTCTTGTCTCGCAAACCGTCTACAGCGGGGGCCGCCATGTCCTCGGGTGAGTGATATAGTGGGCGTCGTCAGATGAGACGGTGCTAAAACGAAAGCAAAATCATGAAGATAAGAGGTTAAAGTTTAGCAGTAATTGAGGACGTGCTTGTTTTGCAGGGTCATTCCCAAAACTCTCATGCCTCGAGAGGTATGTATTCCTAGCATGCAACCTTTGAGAAAGTATCTCATACATCGGTTGTCGCGTCGCCAACGTAGAGTAATAACAAGGCCAATCACGGTACTCGAGTGATATGAATCCCGATGAATTCGTGACCGGTGAACATGGAAGCCAAATCGAATCGAGTTTGTGGGCCGAAACGGGGCGTGGGGAAAGCAAAGAGCCTCTCTCTTCTTGCCGGTGCTGGTGCCGGAGCCTAGAGCACATTAGGCTCGTCTGAATCGCAGGAAACTCATCTCTCCATTTGTACCCTTGTCCTAGCTCACGGCATTTGTCTGTCTCTGCTAGTTTTCACATGCCTAGGTTAGATTCTGTGCAGAGTATACTTTCACCCTTGTACCTTCTTTGCACCAGCTTTTTACTGAGTGTGAGCGCGTCCCCCTCTTCACTTTTGTCAGTCACCCCCTCCTGGCCTCCATCCGCCCATATGACTTCAGTATTTCAGCTTGAGGCTTGAAATTCCGGCATGTACCTGGCGCATGCGAGCCCATTCCATCTCGGCTCACATGCATCGGGGGAATGCTAACTCGCTCTGCACGACACATGCTAGGGCCGGGGGTTTTGATCTGCATGTTTTGAATATGTATTCGGACAATGGAAAAGTTGTTTGTGGTGTGGCAGATATCTGGAGAAACAGTGGGAGAAGTGAAAGCGGTTGCCGACATGCATGAGAGGAAGGCGGAGATGGCTCGACGTTCGGACGCCTTCATCGCCTTACCTGGTTAGTGGTCACGTAAATCCCCTCGAAACACGTTCAGCCATGAATTCAATCCTTTCCAACTGACAAAGATGAGGTCCTATTGTCTGACCAATTCGGGCTTAGTTTCGACACTGGGCCCATGTTGAACCTCCAAGTTGTCTGATCTGAATCACACCCGCAGGCGGTGATTTCAATGTTTAGCCTCCTTCAAAAGATAAATGTAAAACTTATTGTGAGAGCACAATCGAGTTTTAATTTTTCAAACTAATGCAATCAAGTCATTTCATTAATTCTGTCCAACTTATCTGACGAAAAATGCGAACACGATTTTTTTTTTATTCTTTTCTCTAACACATGTAATGATGACATGACTAAAACAAAATCATTTTGATCTGAATATTATTTTAATATTATATTTAAATTAAAATAAAAAAATAAGCTAGAGAGAGAGAGAGAGGAGTGCTGCCACTCGACCATCTCCGGAAAGGGCCAACAAGGGCGGGGGATGTGTAGCAATAGGTGGCTGGCAACCCTCGCTTAGTTATGAGCAAGGGCCTGCAAACCCTTGCTTGTGGCTAAGGAGTGTGGCCGATCGCTAGCCGAGGCCCGACAACCCCCGTCGGCCCTTCACGACAATGGTGGAGCAGCAACGGTGAGGGCTGCGACTCTTTTTTCTTAATTTAGCTATTTTTTAATTTTAAATAACATTTGTAGCTATATGAACCAAAAAAATGTCATTTTAATTTTATGTTTTATATTTTAGCCGCGTAGGAGAGAGAAAATATGAAAAGAGCAACATAAGCATTTTTTTTGTTAGGCAGGTTATTCGGAGTTAACGGAAGAACACGATTGCACCAAATTGAAAAGTTTTAGAATTTGATTGCATTTTTTTATGAATTTTAGGACTCAATTATACTTTCATGATAAGTTTTAAGACTTCCAGTACATTTATCTCATTTCTTGAAAAATAGGAGCGAAACAATAGCAACTCACTCGACTCACCTAGCCAAAAAAGCGGGAAAAAAAATAGGATTCTCGATATTTATTTATGGCAAACTAATTTGTTTTTCCCAACGTGGGTAAATCTGTGTATGATTTTTCACAAGGGGGTTATGGGACGCTTGAAGAACTTCTGGAGGTGATAACCTGGGCCCAACTGGGCATCCATGACAAGCCGGTAATTCATTTTTTTTTAACTGTAGTAAATCATATTCTCCATTTAGTTTTTTTTTTTAAGTCGATCTTTATTTGAAAATTTTTCTTCTGGGGTTCCTTAAGGTAATAAAGATGAATTTTTGCAGGTGGGAATGTTGAACGTGGATGGTTACTACGACCGCTTGTTGGAATTCGTCGACAAAGCAGTGGAGGAAGGTTTCATAGGCCCCAATGCACGCCACATCATTGTATCTGCCCCTTGTGCTCGGGACTTGATCAAGAGAATGGAGGTAACTAAAAAGTTTCTCAAAATAATTAATCGACTGAAAATGTTTTCATTATCGATAAGTCCAAACAATTCCGTAGAAGAGGGAAACATTTTTTGCTGTTCATTTTTTGTAAGCGTTGTAAGCGATCATTTTCAGGAAAATATTTTTTAAATCATTCGATTTTGTGCGAAATAAACGAAGCATTCGTCCATTAATTAACACTTTGGTTTTGGTAATGTTTGCGATTTTCATGTTCGGTTTCGCTTCCAATAAATCTTGGTTGATTCATATTAATTCAGCAAAAGAGAGAAAAAAAAAAAGAATTGATAAGTGAGAAGATGGATGTTAATCCTTCAAAATTGCGATGTGCATTTTCAGGAGTATTGTCCTCGCCATGAAAGGGTGGCTTCGAAGCTAAGTTGGGAGATGGAGCAACTGGCCTCCTCTACAAATTATGACATCTCCAGATGATGATTGACAAAATAAAAAGAAGAAATTAGGAGAAAAATAATCCTTGTGAAAATTAAGGAAATTACAAGGATGATTCTACAATTCATTGCGGAATTTTTAGCCTAATTTTTTCTGTCTCTTGTAAATTAAAAGTTGGCCTCAAAAGAATGGGCTATGATTTAGATCACGCATTTATCTAGCGGTAAATTTATCTAATTCACTATGAACTTAATGTAGTGAGATAATGTAAAAACTTTGTAGCATCGCCGCGGACTGTGTCAAAAGTTTAAATGATTATGGTTTGATCCTTCGTTCATTGGGTTTTCTCTCGACATGCATTTTTGTGTTAGGAAATAGTAGAAAAGTGCAATGTCCATGCGGATGCTTAGAGCAAAAATCATTCGCAAATTTTCATAGGTTTGGCACCTCCCCCGTATATACCTTGGGGAGTCAAAATTTTAAGTGTCATATCTACTTGACGTGCTATTTGTTTACTTAGAATCTCCATGATATCGAATTCTTGTACGATACATTTGATTTGTAGCTGGGTATCTTCAGTTTAGAACTTGAACAAGCCTACGTAATTTGAATTAAACAGATTCGAAATTTCCTTGTGAGTGTGTCAATTGAACCCATTTAATCCTAAACCATTTGCATTTGTGTCAATCCAACCCGTTCGATTAATTTTGGCTAGAAATCACTAACATGGATGCTAGCCGTCCTACGTGACACGACCAGCGCCGAAATTGAGCATGTGGTCGGCCATGCCACGTAGGACGGCTGCCGTCCACGTCAGCTAATGCAAAATATTGAAGATTGAATTGATAGCAAAGCAATCTTATTCCCTCGGGGAACAAGATGGGCGTGGCAATAGTCGGTGCAAAAAAGATGTCACCCCAAATGTAAAGCGGAACAAGAAAAAAGGGAAGAAGAAAAAGAAAACACAAATCACGCGTCCACTTTAGAGAGTCACTCGTTACCAACTGGCATCGCGCATCTGCAATGATAATATCATCTCAAAGAAGTCTTGTTTATCATCGAACGGGTTGACCCGGAAATTGAAGGGTTTGCCTGAACTTTAAATGCACCGTCTTATTCCTTGAAAAAAATACACATATAATCCTGTCCTGTACTATGTATGATTATTATTATTTTTTTTTAAAAAAAAATCAAGGACAGATCCATTAATTTCATAGGCTTTGCCAAAATGCATATACATTATATATTAAATCGAGGGACAAGTGGTGCACCGTACGGCACCATCCTAGGTGATCAGCTCGAGACTCCGACTCACATGAGAATTAAAGTCGTATGTGAAAATGCCGCGGCAAGACGGGGGTTGGTATCGCTCCACTTGTAGTAGGTTTTCTAGATGCGAGATCCAACCCGATTTCAGAGACTTATTAGAGAACGCAGGACGAAATAACCATGTTCTTCTTCGTGGAATTAACGCCCAAATCTGCTATAGATTAATAATAATAATAATAACAACAACAATAAATAAATAACTAAAATAAAAATTTAAAATGGTCCCCCCATCAACGATTCTCTATCAAAATTGGTTGGACAAACTCGATTGACAAAACATGAAAAGTAGCGGCGTGCTTTCCCCATGGTGCTATCCGCCGCCCAAGCGCTCTCAAGGAATTCGTGGAGAACATCTAAGACTCAATTGGCACAATAAAAAAAAAAGTTTATGAGTGAATTGGCAAAGTATGCTATATGTTTATGGCTATTTTGGTAATTTTCTCCTTAATCTTGAATTCTAATCTTAGTATCCGTTTGTTTGAAGGAAAATTAATTTTTTTCGAAAAATTATTTTTTTTTCCACTTTTACGGTGTTTGGATGACGAAAAACTAATCGATTCGCGAAAAAATGAATTGAAAGATAATAAGCTTAAATCGGAAGAAAACGACTTCCCCTTCTAGTAAGAAGGAAATCATTTTCCTTAAATTACTGAACTAATTACAACTAAATATTTTATTTGAAAAGTGATTCTCATGAAATATATTTTCATCAGTATTATTAAGTGAGACGCACTCTCGGAAGATGCTTTAAAAGAGGGACTAAGGCCAACTGCTTCATTCTATGATGGCTAACGCCTACTAAATCAGATCTGCTTTTCTTCTTAAACTACCAGTCAAACAATCCAGAGTCTTTTTGTGATTAACTGTTGGTTTTGAACATGAAAATGGAACGACAAATGAAGCTGAAATCCAACGTGCGGCCACTCGTTAAAAGTATGGATGAATGGTTTTAGATTCCGTACAAGTTCCACCTACAATTTGAAATTTACATGTCATAACACGTTTCTCATTTATTGAAACCTAGAACCTATGCTGCATACCTTGGAACCTGAAACCTTCCATGTAACAAGTTTCAGGATCGGTTCCTGGGAAGAGGCTCCAGGGATATTTTACTAGAAACAATAAATGAAATTATTGCGTTTGTCCCCGTTAATTTGTTTCGGATAGAGGACGAGCACTTTCTTTTTCTGGTCAAATAGGATATTCGAAACTTTCGAGTCGGATAATTTCTAGGCAAGCCGCCTCGTACACATGTATCAAAAAGGGAAAAAATATGAAAAAAAAAATCTTAACCATATTACATTAATGCTAATTCAGTTTTAAACCTTTGAATATGATAAATTTAGGCTTGAACCCTTTTGTAAGTACCAATTTAGTATATCAGATCAATTTTAGTTTTCTTTTTGGTCGAAATGGACACCGGCCATATTACGTGGCACAGCTAGCGATGATATGTACATTTTTTTAAGTAGTTTTTTCTAAAATAATTAAATTATTTTTTCCTTTTTTTTCGCGCACGGCTGCAGGCATGGTGGCCCTCGAATGCCCTCACCTAAGGGCAGCAAGCCCTCGCCTAGTGGCCGGCAAGGTGAAAGACAAAAAAAAAATGAAAAAGCAAAAAATTAATTAAAAAAGATCATTTTAAAAATTACCTAAAATCCCCACATCGGTGCGGCCGCGCCACGTCAGTAATTTTAGGGCTAAATTGGTCGAATAGACTGAATCAGTACTAATGCAAAAAGATTTAGGATTGAATTGATACCAAAGATTTTTTTTTTTGTACTTTCGCCCCATCAAACAAGAGTTAACTTTAAGCCGCGGGACAGAAGACATAGCTCCCGATGTTACTCCGAGGAGGTAGAAACCCTGAGCTTAAGTCAAGAGCCGAGCAGGGTTATATCTCGCCTATGTCACGATTAGGGCATCTAATTACTTAAACGTTATCCATTTTTTTTGCATGAAGTAACATATTATGAGATCAAGAACTAAACTACTGACGAAGCTCGTGATGCTACACCGATCCATTGAAATCAATATTCTTCTTCTTCATTGTTCTTTGCTTGTTAGGTCTTCCTATCTGGTGTTCCACGAGATCTACGGACTCAAATTAGGCTCGGTCAAATTCTGCCATCTGGCTCAAGTCAAAGGGGGCCAACGCAGTGCGCTTGTCAGCACATGGGGCGATCATATTGGGCAGCAAGAAATCAATAGGTACGGCCCTTTCCGGGACAAAAACTTCCTGCTGGGGGCGTAGAGTTTTGACCTTCTAATGCTTCTATCTTGTCATTAAAATAAAATAAAACAAAACGAAGTCGAAAGAGTGGAATTAATAATTACGTCCCTTTGGGGGCGTACTTAAGAACACTTCTGAAGTAGAATTCATGTTCGAGAAGTGCTTCTGGAGCAGAAATTTGTTTTGGCAACGCAACTTTTAGGGTAGAAACTCGTTTGGCTACGCAGCTTCATTTTTCTACTTTCAAATCTTTTTTTTTTTTGCTCCACAAATGATTTTAGAGCCACTTGAAGAAGTAAAAAAAAAAAAATTAACTTCTCTCCATAAGTTAATTTCTAGAGCAGAAATGCTGCTATGTGCGCGCCCCAAAGGGAGAAACGAGCTCCCGTCCTCCCGCTAGTATTATTGAGGAGATCTCGGTATTCTGCCTCGAGATGCTTAATGCTAAGTGTATGCACTTAGACAATTTAAAAATGAGCAGATTCCAATTGACATTCTAATTTACATGGAATTCAACATTCGTCGCGACATAAGTAGTTTTTTTTTTTTCAAAGAAAACGTCAATTTAATAACCCCTTTTTCGGAGAGTAGTATATAACTCGTCCTCCTAGCGATTTATGTGAAAGAAATCACACCCTTCTTAATGGACGAAGGGTAGTTCTTTTATTGCCAATTGAATGGCGAAGGCCTTGAGGCTCGAAAACTCTTCAAAAACCTCCCTGCCTTCTGATCTGCCTAATGACCGATCAAATTTGCCAATTGGAATGCCTAATGACCGATCGAATTTGACATGTTTGCCGGCCTTTTTATTTTCCTTTTTTAACGCATTCTCGATCTAAGTTCTATAAGCGCAGAAAATTGTTTCGAATGATATAATTAGCTAGATAATTATAACTTTGTTAAAGCCATGTACATAGCATCGCGATACGATTATATGTAGGGTATACTTTATTATCGAAAAAAGAACACCCCAAGTGCCAATATTTGTGTACGGCGCTCACTTTGGTGTCAATATTTTTGTTTTTGGAATCACTTAAGTGTTAAATCGGATACTAAACGATCACTTTAGTGTTAACGGCGAGAAATTCCGACGACCTCATCGGGGTTGGCACTTAAATAATCGTTTTAAAAAAAATTGACACTTAAGTTATCCAAAAAACGATCATTTTAGTGCTAAATCGGAAAAAAAAAAAAAAGACGATCACTTTAGTGCTAATTCCAGCGACCTCACCGAAGTGGGCACTGAAATAACCGTTTTTCAAAAAAATTAACATTTAAGTGATCCGAAAAAAATATTGACACTAAAGTGCGCGCCATACATAAATATTGGCACTCCTAATATCATTTTGCCCTTTATTATCCCCAATCTCTTTCTCCCTTATAAGTAAAGGAATTTATATGCTTTCTTCGTTTTCCAAGAATGAACAGACACGCCTTTTGGAGTCTACTACTTAGTTCTGATATGTTGTCAACCAGCGCAAATCTTTCATATTAGGACAGTAATTAGCGGATGATCATTAGGATGATGTGTGAAGTCCTAGTCAACATGTTAATATAATTGGTAACTAAAACCCTTTCATTTAGCACAGATGGAGGAAAGAAGTCAGCGCCAAAGCGCCATCTTCTCTCAACCACGGCGCTTCTTGGTAAACCTCACATGTTTCGTCGAAAGTCAACGACAGGCGAGAGCTTCTTGTCTTTGGCTTTCTCAAACACAGATGGAGTAATGGGAGAGAGAGAGAGAGAGAGAGAGAGAGAGAGAGAGAGAAAGAGCACAGAAAGTGTAAAGTGAGCTCAACTCGAAGATATAAATTAATTTCAGCTTTTTTTCAAGAAAAAAGTTGATTGCTTCTTCTCATAAATTCGAATTAGAGCCAGAAAATTAACTCAAGGAGTCACTTTATGGATGATGTTATTATCCAAGACACAAATAGAATCCAAGGAGTTGAATCTGCGAAAGTAGCATTTAACCTATGTACACACACATAGAAATACAAGTATATCTTTAGAGCGTTGAAAGAAAGATGGTAGGCTGAGCCAAAGCCACGTCTATGGAGATATACAATGTACGTTGACATTCTACTCCAATATTGACTCCAACTTATAAATAGAGCGGGATAATTGTCCAAAAAGTCATAAACTTATTATACGAAGGCCAATTTAGTCCTAAACATTTTCATTAAACCAATTTAATCCTAAATATTTTGACGATCTCCCAATTTAGTCCTAACCCTTTTGATGATTTGCCAATGTAGTCATTTTTGCTAAGATAAA
Source organism: Rhodomyrtus psidioides (assembly GCA_021437785.1). NCBI lineage: Eukaryota > Viridiplantae > Streptophyta > Magnoliopsida > Myrtales > Myrtaceae > Rhodomyrtus > Rhodomyrtus psidioides. The sequence goes on from JAILYB010000083.1 coordinate 794,278, forward strand.
CTTAGAATTAAATTGACAGAATTTCAAAATATTTATGACTACACCAGCACAATTGAAAGGTCTAGGATTAAATTAGCAAATCATGAAAAAGGTTTGAGACTAATTAGCGTAATGAAAAGGTTTAGGATTGAATTGGCCGCCATACAATAGGTTTATGACTTTTTGGATAATTTTCCCCAAATAGAGACATATATATGCATAAGTCGATTAGCTAAACTTTGAAGAGAAGTGTAGGTAAGCATTTAATGGATGGAGAAAAACAAATGAACTACACGAACTCTTAAGAAGGTGGTTCTAATAAGTATGACCCCGTGTGAATCTCGACATAAGTTCCAAGTAGTTCTTGAACGTGCCCTTCAGTTTTGGGCACGCCCATCATTCGAGAACTCTTCCAATCAATCATACGTGTGGACAATATTTGATCATGTTCCAATTTCACCCTAAGCGATGTCATTTGAAGACTACTCAAAACTTTGTCTTTCATGCGATAGACACAAACTTAGGTGAAACAAATGGAATGTGTCATATTCAGCTTTACCTACATAATTTTCTAGGTTTTTTTTTTTCGTCAATGTCCCGGCAGTTTCTTACCCCGTTAGTTGATTATGATTAATCCGTTATACCTATCCTAGTTTTCTGTCATTCCTCTCTCCCCCTCATGTTCTGCAACTTAATGCCAACGTACCGACCAAAGAAAAAAACAAAGAGACTTGACCAACGAGGGAAAAAAAATGTGTGGTCTCTTTCTTTTTTTATCTGAATTTCCCAGAACTCTTGTTCAAATTCCTTGAACGAGCCATGCCGAACTCATTTTGTACTCTTCTCTCCCGCAAGCTAAATACAAGCAATCCAGTCATCCGTCTTCTTGCGTTCAACTTGCCCATAAAGTTTGGCGAGATGGCATTAGGAAAGTCCACATTTCTGCTAATTTCATCTACGTATCTTCATGCAAAGTCAGCCTTGGCCATACGAAAATCGCATATATATATATATGTATGCATCTTTACTTTATATATCTCCCACATTACTCAATCAAGCCTTGCCCAATATTTTTTCCTTTTTCCCTTCATGCACCTTCACTCAGACGGTGGTGTGAGGTCGAGGTTCTTAGCTAAGCTTTAGCTTGATTTGCTGAAGAAGAAATTAAGCTCAAGCTAATTGATTTCGATCTTTCTTCCCCATCAAGGTACTGGGTTTGTCGTTTCGCTTTAATTTGCTTCATCTCTTCCAGGTTTTTTCTTGTTCTCAGCTCAAGTTCTGGGCCATTTCCTCGCTTGCATTTGTCGTGTGATGAACTTCTCCGGGTAGAAACTTGAGGTGCTCCTCGAATCTTGTTCTAGGGAAGCGGGTTTGACGAGAATTGGGGAATTTGATCGGGATTGGGGTACCACCGAACTCTTTTAAGTTAGTTTTTACGCAGAAGAAAATCTAATGAACCTGCAAAATGGATAATATATTACTGCAACATTAAATGCAAATCACACCTATCCACCTTGCATTGTCTCTATCAGCAGTGCATTTTCAGGACCAGAAATCTTATGTTGTTTTTCTATTGGCCTAGCTTTTAAGAAATTTAATTCATCCTCTCTCCTCCATGTCAAATTCAGAACCAAGTTAGGGGGGGGGGGGGGGGGGGTGGTGTGTGTTGTTGTTTAATTTTATTTGGAGTAGAGAGAAGAAGCGAAGTGCCAAAAACGCAAGGGAAGCCCTGTACTCCGGCATCAAAACCGGCTTCAAAACGGTGTCTCGAGGGTGGGAATGTGTGAGATGAAGTGAAGACAACGCATCCTCACCATCTTCTTTCTTTCTTCTAATCAATGTATTTTTTTTTTTTTTTGTGTGTGACAGACACAAGCAAGTCTAGCCCATGTGACCTTTGGTGCCATTTCTCATGGGGTTGGGCTGCTTCCTTTTCACATTTTTCTAGCTCCCTCTTTTTTATTATTATAAAGGCACAAGATCCACGGCTCTCCCAAATGCAGTGGTCTACCACTCTCCAGAATGCCTCAAAAACCTCTTGGCCCTTAAGCCTTCTTTCTTCTGAATCGAAACCGAGATAGATATCCATCGATCTTTTCCCATCGGAATCACGCCAAAGCCATGCATATCGACCCGTTATTATTGTAGAAATTGTGGGTCGGTCTCAAAATTTGATCTTTTTTGCACATTTCATGCCTCGGCTCATTGAAGTAGTATAGACTGAACAATGGTTTCTTGATTCTGTTCTTTTTTTTTCCCCCTTTTTAAGTTCTTTGCAGGGTCTTGGATATGCTCTAGGGCTAAATTCAAGAAATGGGTTTAGTCCGAAACGCAACTATGAGAAGCGGGGATTACTTGGAAGGCGTCTTGACTGACTACGTTAGCGGCAACAAGGCCAACAAGCTGAAGCCCCAGCGGAGCTACTCCGGCCGCCTCGTCGCGTGCCTCACCTTCCTGCAGTTCGCCTTCGCAGTCTACGCGACCTTCCTGCTGTACTACATGAGCCCTGCGATCGATCTGCGGTCCAAGCCAGACTTCACGTGGGCCACGCGCATCGCGCAGCAGTGGAAGCAGTTCATAGTCCCACCCCATGTACTGAGCCGCTACCAAGGATCAGCCAACTCGGTCCTGGGGGCCGAACTGATTCCACGGGTCAGCCCCAGGGAGGCATGCGAGCACGAGAAGATCGAATTCGAGCAGAAGAAGTCCAACGATGCGGTGATGATCAAGCTCAAGAGGGAGCTCTACGATGAGGTATCGTCATTCCAGAGCAAGAACTTTGGGACGGAGACTCTGGCTCAGCTCATGGCGATGAAGTCCACGTGGGACTTGAAGGGCCCGAACCGGCCTAAAGTGACTGTGATCTTGAACCACTTCAAGAGGAAAACGCTCTGTGCGCAACTGGACTCGCTGCTCCACCAAACGCTACCGTTTCACCATGTTTGGGTCCTCTCCTTCGGTAGCCCCAATGAGCTCTCGCTCAGAAGGATCGCCGAGAGCTACAACGACTCAAGAATCAGCTTCGTCAGCTCGAGCTACGACTTCAAATACTACGGGAGGTTCCAAATGGCGCTGCAGACGGAGGCCGACCTCGTGTACGTCCTCGACGACGACATGATCCCCGGGAAGAAGATGCTGCAGATCCTGTCGCACGTGGCCGGAACCGACAAGTACAAGAACTCGGTCCTCGGGAGCATCGGGCGGATCCTGCCATTCCGGCAGAAGGACTTCACGTTCCCTAGCTACCGGAAGTTCCGGTCGAAGGAGGCGGGGCTCTATCTGCCCGACCCGGCCTACAACATCACAGTGGACCGGATCGTTCAGGTGGATTTCCTGTCCAGCTCGTGGTTCTTGTCGGCCGAGCTCGTGAAGACGCTCTTCATCGAGACGCCCTTCACATTCATGACCGGCGAAGATCTCCACCTTAGGTACGTACTAAAATATTTCGATTTTGTCTCATATGATCGGATCACGATATCCATCATTGCGTTCATTGGTTTTAGAACTTTATAAATAAAACGGGGAAACGTCTAGTGATTAGTGAGATTTCATGCATCAGATAAAAGTCAATAAATGCTAACTTTGAGTTACACAAAACAAGAAGTACCATTAAAAAATTGCTAAACTATACGAGGAAATTAACAATTCTACTGAGTGGGTGACCTGTTCTTCATAGAATATACACTTGCTTGATTATTCGAGCTAGATTAGTTAGAAGCTAAACTAAAATAAACAGAGAAGTTAGGATAAGCAAATGGTTCCGATCACGTAGAAATTTGAACTCCATAGATTGAAACTGAAAGTAATCATTTTCTTACTCGAAGGGGTTATTAAATTAGCGTGAATGGGAAATTTTATTTTATCTGAGAATCTTCCTACCCGAGGCATTCATCAATGGCGTGGTCAACGATTAGGGTTTTCATCACCTTCCTAAGTTATATACAATTCATCAAATTTCAAGTGTGTGTTGAAGGGGGTGGTGACGGAGTCCCTCTCCCCTATTTTGTCTGTTCTCGATATTTTTTTTGTTCAATCCTCATTTTTAATTCATATCGACTTTATAAAATTGAACGGCTCGCCAATTAATTAATCGAATTATTGCTCTCGCGCTTACTTTGGAAATTTTAATTGGTTCATCATTGGTGAACATCAAACTTTGCATGACACACCGCGCAGTCACGTAGGAGGATGAATGTGTAATTAAATTCCTTTGTTTTGTAATGATTCCGAAACATTTATTTCCACAAGTTCAAAAAAAAAATTGCTTGGATTGATTTATTATCCCTTGGACATCAATATGCTCTTAATATTGTATTTGGCAGCTACCAGCTCCAAAAGTACAGAAACGCCTACTCCTACGTGCTGCCGGTGGACCCCAGAGACATCGACACGTGGGGCGACAGCGAGCACCGGCTGGCCTACGTGTCGGAAACGACGGTGATCTTCAAGGACATCGTCCAGGTCCGAGACGATCAGTGGTGGAGAGCCCTCGCCTCCGGCTACGTCACCCAGTGGGCCCAGATGCACCCGCAGCGGATCGACGCCCTCTTCTACGCCCACTCCGTCGCCGAGGTCAAGGCCCTCGCCCCCCTCCTCGAGAAGTTCCGCTCCACCGTCGGCAAGAAGGCGTACCTGGCGGTCTCCGGCGGCGGCTTCTGCCCGTGCGAGGCCGCCGCCGCGGCGCTCCGGTGGCCGCAGGCCGTGTGCAGGGAGAGGCGGTTCAAGGTGTTCGACCTGGCGATCGGGGCGACCTCGGGGGTGTCGGACTCGGAGGTCCCGGTGCTCCAAGTGGTCTACTCGAGCGTCAAGGGGCTAATTCGGATCCACAACCCGAGCGTGGTGGTTGCGGTCGCTGACCTGGATGCGAACGTGAAGAAGGCACTGAGGATGGCCGCGGAGAGCAACGGGAATGGGACGACGACGGTGGTGCTCTTGCCCAGGGCCTCCGTGCCCAAGGTGCTTTGGATGGCTGATCTCCGGTCAACGGCGCTGCCGAGTGAGACCTCTTGCACTCTACTTTTTTGTTCCCTTCCTTTTCTTCTTTCCGATAATCATTGGTTTGCTGGATAAGCAGATTGGAACAGGATGCGAATTTCCGTCAACATCATCACGCAGAACAGAGCGACGTCCCTGAAGAGGCTCCTCACGTCGCTCAGCAATGCCTTCTACCTCAGCGACGAGGTCCCGATCAGCTTCAACATGGACAGCAAGGTCGACGAGGCCACCATAAAGCTGGTAAACTCCTTCGACTGGCCGCACGGCCCCAAGACCCTACGCCGGAGGATCATCCAGGGAGGCCTGATCCGAGCGGTCAGCGAGAGCTGGTACCCGGCGTCCGACGACGACTACGGCCTCCTCCTCGAGGACGACATCGAGGTCTCCCCTTACTACTACTTGTGGATCAAGTATGCTCTCTTGGCCTACCACTATGACCCGCAGGTCGCGCTCCCGGAGCTCTCGTCGATCTCTCTCTACACCCCGAAGTTGGTCGAGGTCGTGAAGGAGCGGCCGAAATGGAATGCGACGGATTTCTTCAAGCACATCCACCCGAACACGCCGTACCTCCACCAATTGCCGTGCAGCTGGGGCGCGGTCTTCTTCCCCAAGCATTGGAAGGAGTTCTACGTGTACATGAACATGAGGTTCACCGAGAACGCCAAGGAGAACCCAGTCCAGATCCCCAAGTCCCGCACCAACGGCTGGCAGGCCTCCTGGAAGAAGTTCCTGATCGACATGATGTACCTCCGGGGCTACGTGAGCCTGTACCCCAACTTCCCCAACCAGGCGAGCTTCTCCACCAACCACATGGAGCCCGGAGCCCACATCAGCGCCAAGGACAACGTCGTGAGGCACGACAAGGCTGACTTCGAGGTGCCGCTGCTGAAGGAGGACTTCATGAACTTCTTGCCGGGCAGGAAGCTGCCTCCAGCGTCGAGGCTCCCCACGCTGAACCTGTTCAACCAGCCGCTCTCCCTCAAGGGGCTGAAGGCGGCGGGCGCCAAGCTGGGGCAGGACGTGATTCGCTGCGACAACAAGACCGAGATAGTGGCGGTCGATCACGGGACGGGGCTGCCGGCGCGGTGTGCCAAGTTCTGATGAGGTGGAGTAATCAAAATTTGTTATTCTTTCAATGGATTTGTTTCCTCTAAAATCTTGGAAAAAAGAACGCTCTTTTCATCCCATCTGGGTCGGCGGTCGGACTTGAAAGTTTTGCTCATCAGCTTGTTCTTGTGGGATGCCGGATTGGTGGGGGGACTAAGAATGGTATACAGTTGCTTGGTCAGTGAACTGACTCCCCTTCTAATGCGTTGGGGGAATCAGCGTTCCCTTTAGTTCAGTGAAAATTGATGAATGGAACCCGCTGATTCAAGGCATAATCTTCCCCCCCCTTCTGGAAAATTTCAAATAATAATTTGAAGTATCCTCCTTTTCTCAAATAAGACATAAAGTGGCCATGTTAATCTCAAATAAATGCTTGAAGTGGCATGACAGATTCAAATAAGGGTCTGACGCCAGCTTCTTTAGGATAAGATTAACTTCAAATTTTCTTTTGAAAATATAAGAGCATGATTTGGAATTTTTTGGTTTGCTGTCTTGCTCGATCAATTTCGGCAGTTTTGGACCAAAAGTCTGGGAAAAAGGGTGGAAAGGCCTGGCAATTTGAGCAGACTTGCTCCAATTGGGTTGACTCTGAGATGCGAAACGGGCCGAACCTTGGGCCGCCTCCGAGATTCCGCACGTCGGTTATCCGTCTGCATCAATCTGTCTGAACCACACCAAATTGCAAATTGACTAGTTTCGGCTTTGCCAAATGATCAGCTGATGGAAGGAATTGGATCACGCAACGGCGGAGTTAGAACATCCCTACCGCGGTTTGGTCCCCCATCTAAATCTGAACAGGCAAAACCATTAGCCGCGGGTCTTCTCCGATGCACATTTGATGATCCCGTGCCATCTTCCGTTCGATGACGGGACCGGGTGTTCCCTTGTTGATTAAGCAACAAATCATTGAAGCTTTCGCGAGCCTATCAAAGCTCCCGCCGCCTTAATCAGCCAAACCGCTCGTTATTAATAGACTCGGACTTACCAGCTATCAAGTCGAACGTGGCTTATTCGGTGGTCTCGTAACGATTTGTCTTTGATGAAATCAGGAATTCGGATTCTATAGCGAGTGAACTTCTGACTGGTTTATGCTCTTGGACAATGCTACCTAGGATTAAAAAACGAAAAGTACAAACAGCCGACATATTAGTTAGATTGTTGTGACGGCTCGCCAACTTCAAACCTTAGTGACATTCATTGTTCAAACCATATATTATTTAGCGGAGGCTAAGGCTGCATTTGGTAACGTTTCTGTTCCTGGAACATATTTGGAACATAATTTTTTTTTTTGTGTTTCTGTTCCCGGCTACGACTTTTGGGAACAGAAACGCCTTTGGTAAGTTAAAAAAAAAAAATACTTTTCTCGCCAAAAGGAATGATCGGCGGCGGCGGCAAGCCGGCATCTCAATTAATTTGAGATAAATGTGATGTTGATGTTGATAAGTGATATGTGAGTTTGCAATTAATTTGAGAATGAATTCTTCCACTTGTCAATTATCTCATGATGAGTCAGTAAGTACTTTTTGATACATACAATAGACTTTATAGAAATCCACTTACAAATAAGAAGATAAATGCTAGTATGTTACAAAGAAGAATTTTAGTATATCATTCAAATTAAATAAACAGTTTTTTTTTGGGTCAAAATTATAGAAAAAGTCGGCAAGTCACTTCAACAAAGTTCCTCAAGACAATGGGGATTTTGGGATGGGTTATCTTCATTTATCGCTTAGCACATCTTTTTCCGGCTAGATATAAATACTTCGGTCTAGATTATTAACTCTGGTGAGGTTAGCGAAACCTAATTGTTGACCCAGCATTGGTGTTGCACAACCTCGGCGGCATGTCAATTGGGGTTGCGCAACCTAGACCGAGGTTGCCTGGTTTTCAAATCTAACTCACTTAAAGTCGTGTGCCTTAGTGTCGCCTTGCCCAAGGTAGCCTGACATTGGCAGCTCGTCACCTGCGATCGTAGGACCTCGGGTGACGTCGCGTGGTCTTCGAATCTAGCTCTCCTTGGATCGCATTGCACGATCTCTTGATCCGTCATTGAGCTCTTGTTCTTTTCTTTGTTAAAGGCTTCGTTTGCTTCGTGAACAATGAACAATATGAAAAAATATTTTTCTAAACATGATCCCTTGATTCATTGGAGATAATTGGTCAATGCAAATATCTTCATTATCAACAACAATATAAGTCTGGATATTTTTATTGACGATGAAAATATCTTTTGTTAATTTATTTTTGTAAGTGATATAAATAATCAATTTTAAGATGATATTTTTAAATTATTTATTTTTCGCGAAATAATAAATTCTATAAAAAAAAATATTGCTTTAACAGGAGAAACCACAAGACCTTACCAAACTGCTTTTCATGAAAATCCTTCGTGTAATAAAAAGTCGTCGGACGAAAGGCGAACAAAAAGTACAGGTAATGGTTGTCACTCACCGAACTCGTGACCGTCGTGGCACCTCACGATTGGTTATTAATCGAAGAGAGCAACGCTAACGTGACACGCTGTGTAGCACGAGCTTTCCAGGTAGAATTTGTTGTCCCAGGCGACGCCGGCCCGTAAAATGGACGATACACGTGGCACCTTCCCGTTGGCCTGTGCGCACCCAGATGGCGGACTCTAGCGGAACGCACGATGGAGACTCTCTCCTCCTGATGGGGAATTCAAAAAAACCAGAGCGGGGGCAATATGGTCACGCGAGATTGCGAAGCCATTTTCTTCTTCCCCCTTTCTGTTTTCAGAATCAGGTGGCAGCAAACAAAACTCATTCTCTCTCTCTCTCCCTCTCCCTCTCCCTCTCAAATCTCTCTCTCCCGGAAGATCTCAAAGCAGGTATCGTCGGTTCTTGTGTGTTCGCCTATGGTTTTCGCGATTAGCGATCGGTTTGATAACGTAGCGAAACAGCTCTCCTCGGAAATTGCTCCGGTGAATGCGTTCCGCGGACGTCCGTGGCGTGTTGGTTCGATTCAATTGCCGCCTCGCGAGTTTCATTCCTATTGAATTTCCATAATTATGGAGGATCTTTCGGAACGGAAGGCGCCGTTTGCAATTTAAGCTCAGTTCATTGATGATCTGTTCCCGATCGTGCCCTTTTTTTGTGTGTGTGTGTGTGTGTGTGTGTTCTCCTCCAACGTTTGGCGGTGGTTTAATTTCCCTTCGGATCGGCGGTTTACGATCGCGATAGCTCGCTGAAGTGAAATGCATGGGATATAGGCGGTATCTCTTCGGCCCGAGCGTCCGAGGAGGTTGGAGCCTGGGAAATAGGGGCTCGTTTGCTTCGAATGGGCTCCAACTTTTCTGGTTGGGCGTTTGAATCGGAGAACATGGAGCGGTCTAGGTTGTCATTTGGCTCGTTTAATATGAAAGGATATAGACATGCTCTTCCTTCTAACATTAAGAGGACAAAATAGTTTGAATTTAGAGTAGTTCAGTCTGCCCTTCCTCTTGAATGTGGGAAGATCTTTATAAGAGCCTGAGCATATCTAGAACTGTTCCTAGAGCAGTAAGATCTACCAGCAGCTTATAGCCACATATTCAAAATATATGTCGACTACGATTCTTACTTTTGTGGATGAATTGACTTGTTTCTAAGTTAAGATTACAGTTCATTTAGTGGATTCAATCATATTAAAAAACTCAACAAGGGAGAAGAGAATAATGACCAACCTGGGAACTGGTGGATTGGGACAATGGGGGATTATTTGGCTGTCAAATGAATTGGTTCTGGCTCTTTGCCATTGGCTACTAAATGACTATTCGTAAATATTTCTTCTGAGTTTCCCAAAGTTCCTAGTCGAGGAATGAAATAGAAGCATGCCTTTTCCCGTTGCTTCATGATGTATAATCTAAACTCAAACTATTCATGGTCTTGTTGTGTTTTGGTATGTTGTTCTACTATAGCGACTTTCTTTAATCTAGTTTCACCATTTTTTTCCATTGTTAATGATCATTTGTTTAAAATGAAGGGACTGCATATATTGTCATCAGTTTTTGAAGCTTGAAGCACCTTTTCTACAAGACGCGGACACCTCGGAAGAACTGTTGTATTTTTGTGTAGATAGTCTCTTGAAATCCATTGAAGTAGTTGAGGTCTCCATTTTATTCTTGGCCTGGTAATGTGAGAGGCAAGTATACGTCAGGATGGGGATAATGCACCGCAGGTCCGTTCCACATACTATATTTTAGCTGATTTTCTTGACATGTCAACTTTGAATATTTTAAGCCTCTCTCATTTCAATATGATGTTCAAGCTTTGAAATTGCCTAAGCTACCCTTGTTCGGTCTGCAGTGGAGTTCTAAAGAAATCAAATGACAGGGCCAGAATTATCATCGCAACTGTCTTGGGAGTTGTATTTGGGTTCTTCATAGGCATTTCTTTTCCTTCTGTTTCTCTGACAAAGGTATATGCTTTTCATGCTGTTAAACTAGGTTCACATTGCTTGCTGCTTACCATCAGTTATTTGACTTGCATTTAAACTTGCAGATTAACTTCCGTTCAAATATTATATCACCTCTTGATCTGATCAGTGATGAAAGTAGATCCATCAGCAAATCCTCTGATAATTTAGTCCCCAAGGTACAATACCCTTTTTCTTCTGATTTTGTCTTTCTCCCGTTGTCATGGATTGTCGCGTGTCTGGTACTGGGAAGAGGAGTCATTAGTGATCGCTTCACCTAAGTGCAGATACATCTTGTTTTTTAAGAGGTTTTGATTAGTTTGTTTGGTCTTTGTTCACCTGTTATTTCTAAGATGCCGTGGTTCTCAGTTCGTAACCAGAAAATTCTGGTCATTTTCGGTGCATTCTCTCTGAAGTAGTTGTAAGGGGCTATTGTTTTTTTTCCACACCCTCTTGTTTCCCGTTCGATGTGCTTCTTTCCAGTCATATTGAAGTAGCTTCTTCTTTCACTCCTTTTTCAAACTTTTATTCGTGACTAGTATAGAAGCTTTATAGCTTGAAAGTGAGCCTCACCTCTGCACAAACGTTTTGGGAACAGATATTGGATTAAGCTAATGACACTTGTAAATCAGTTGGGTCTTCATTTTTCGTTGATACTAATCTTGCATGTGAGGCAGGAAAATTATATGTGAAAAACCTTCCTTAATTTAATCGATGCCCATGAACACGTATATGCAAATAAAAGTTTGAAATATGCATTAGAGCTTAACATTGTCGGCTGGCATCCGCACTTCGTGCTATGTAGTGCAAAGCGGGATGCCTAATCAGAATTATATGGTGAAGGGCTTCTCTTTTGCTGGAACATATGGTCATGGACATGGACTTTGATCATTCTTTTTTTGTTTCCAGATATATGTTCCGACAAATCCTCGTGGTGCAGAGTCTTTGCCGCCTAATATTATTGTATCAGAAACTGATTTCTATTTGCGCAGATTATGGGGTGAACCTAGTGAGGTATGAGTTTTGTTTTGTCATCCTCATTATTTATGCGTATCATATACCAATGGATAATAAGTCTTTGGGAGACATGGGGTCTTTGTCTTTGTTATCAAGTCAACCTGATAAATTTGTAATATACATACCAAAGGACTTATTTTTTTATCTGCAGGACCTGAAGAAGAAACCAAAATACTTGGTAACATTTACAGTGGGTTTCGATCAGAAGCGCAACATTGATGCATCAATTAGAAAGGTTCTAGGATCTCACTTTAAACTATAGATCTTCATGTAGTCATCTAATTTTTAAATTGTTCTGAGATACCATATCTTTTATCGGTTTTGTAGTTCTCAGAGGACTTTCAAATTCTGCTCTTTCATTATGATGGTCGGGCAAGTGAATGGGACCAGTTCGAGTGGTCAAAGGATGCAATTCATATCAGCGTGAGGAAGCAAACCAAATGGTAAGTTGAGAACAACTTGTATATCTCTCATTTCCCTGCAGCATCGCCTCTTAAGTTAGTACTAGAAAGTGGATTGTCTCCTACGTAACAAACCAGTTATCTGCAACTTCTAGCTAACTATACATTTTTTTTCTCCCTAAAGCTAGCTAAATATACGCTAGCATTCAGTTAGAATACTCTTGCAATCACTTGTTTACACATGTCTAAGCTATATCTTCAGGTGGTATGCAAAAAGGTTTTTGCATCCAGATGTTGTTGCAGCTTATGAATATATTTTCATCTGGGATGAAGATCTTGGAGTTGAACATTTTAATGGGGATAAGTAAGCTATTTAAAATTATCACAAGCTATATTGAATTATCACGTGTATTTCAATGATAGGTTCTTACATACTTGTTACATTCAATTTACCAGGTACATTCAGTTGGTCAAGAAACATGGTTTGGAGATATCTCAACCAGGTCTCGAGCCCAATAATGGACTGACATGGCAGATGACAAAGAGGAGAGGTGACAGAGAAGTCCACAAGTACTCTCTCTCTCTCTTACCCCCCCTGCGCATGGGCATGCTTGTTTCTGTACCTATCTGCACTGATGTTCAATAGTCCAAGTGCACTTACATTTTTCTCTTTTTCATTTGTCTTGATGAATAGGGATACAGAAGAGAAACCAGGCTGGTGTAGTGACCCGCATTTGCCTCCATGTGCAGCGTAAATCCCTATCATTTTTGTGGGATTGCATGTATAGTTCATTTCACGACTTCTTCATAGTCATGAGGGAATGGAAGCAGTTCAAGTTTCCAAATTTGTTTTCTTAGTCCTCATGTTTATTGCTTCTGATATAGGTTTGTGGAAATTATGGCTCCAGTCTTTTCAAGAGAAGCTTGGCGCTGTGTATGGCATATGATTCAGGTTGCTGCTCTGTCTAAGATGATGGGCTAGTGTCATGGATAATTAGACATGCATTTATCATATATGGTTAAGCATATGCTGATCTTCTTAACACATGCTTTTAGAATGACTTGGTGCATGGATGGGGATTGGACTTTGCTCTCAGACGATGCGTAGAGGTCTGTAATCACTGGCTCTCATAGATTATGCTTTTGTTATTGATTGCTGGCGCCTTCTGTTAGTGAAGATAACGGACGGTTGTTTGGACAAACTAGCTGAAACAATTTGAAATATCATAGCGGTGCTTTGGAAAGAGTTATGCCATTGGAAAAGAATGCTAGAAGGGCTCAAACAGCTTGTGAAATAGTTTTCAGAGTTCTTAACTGTGAGCGAGTACAGCCAACTGTTTTAAAATTTGTGCTCTCTATCCCTATGTGGCCATTGAGAGTGATGTGGTCCATGGAAAGCTAACCTGCTTTTTCCCATTCATACTCATCTTTTTTGTCCTCTGTGTGTGCTTACAGTGATTCGTAAACTTCCCTTTGTTTCTGCAGCCTGCTCACGAGAAGATTGGTGTTGTTGATTCTCAATGGATTGTTCACCAAGTAATTCCTTCCTTGGGCAGTCAGGTAAGTAGTCCATCAATTTATTGTGGCTGTGGTTTCATTTACTTCACTCTCTGCACACTCTCTGCACAATACCTGAAAGAAGATTGAAGTCCAGTGGACCATTAAAACGTCTTTCACTCATTCTTTTGAAAGAGGCTCTAGCAATACTTGCATGCAAGTACTTTCTTGGAAAACAGATTCTTGATGTAAGAAATGACATCTGGAACCATGATGATTGACAATAACCTTTGACTTAATGCTGCTTTGATATCAACTTCCTGATGCTGTCTTACATATTTGTACTGTGGATATCCTCCTTCCATACATGATGGACATAACGCGAAAGGTGGTGTTTTTTCACTCTTAGATTCTAGACTTGGTGAACTGTTGATTCTTTGAACCTTTCTTGTGACCTTTTGTGCAATGGTACCTTGGAATCCACAGGTGTGTTAGTGTCAGGTTGGTCATGTAATGGTCCTCTAAATGACTACCAATCTGCTTTGTAACTTCTTTTACTACAATTTTATGTGAAGATTATATGGTGGGATTGGGGCTTGCTCTTCTTCTATACTGTTTTCTCGTTGATTCATATTTCCTATTCACTCCACGTAATTTTCTTCTAAAAACCCTGATAGGCTGATTCATTACTTTGTCAAATTGCAGGGACAGTCAGAGAAAGGGAAAGCTCCATGGGAAGGAGTACGTATTTTTTTAGTATTTCTGTTCATCTTCTCATGTCCTGCAGTTAGTTATCTTACTTGCTCATTGGACCAGTCCTGAGGAAGCGCTTAAATAAACAAATTTCAATGTTTGGCTGCTCATTTGTTACCATTTCTTGACCTCTTTCAGGTCAGAGCAAGATGCAGAAACGAGTGGGCCTTGTTCCAGAATCGCCTCGCAGATGCAGACAAGGCATATTTACCTCAGATTGAGAAGAACTGATTTTGGCACTCCCGCTATTTTTGTCCTTCCCGTATGGGAATTGTGTACATGTCTTACGACCACACATCAGAGCTGAAGAGGTTCACAAAGCCATGTGGTTTTTCGTGAACCAATGTGGACGCACTTTTGAGAGCTGCATTCTGATTTTGTACAGACAGTTCTAAGTAGAGCAGTACTTCGCCTCTCTTGTTGCCAACAAGGGGAAAAAGAAATACTAAATTAGCGAGGCACCGGCCTTTTTTCGTGTTGTCATATCTCTTATTTATCAGTCAGAGGAGCCTTTATGTTTTTGTCAAAAAGAAGAGTGGGGGGATTTTGCACTTGAGATATCTTGTATTGTATACCTGGGTAGTCTTTGGATGGCTAGGTAGTGTTCTTCATCTTCCATCCTTTGTGGCAATAGCGTAGGATTCAGCCTGGGGAATGTGAAGCAAGCTGTGTCTGCTATGCTAAAGTCCCTGTTGTATCTTTGTATTTGGTTGAATTGGCATGAATATTGACTTAATATTCAATCCATTGGTCCCTCCGCACGTGGGTTTCATCAAGTATGTTACGTTCAAGCAGATAGACTAGATTGGAACATCTTCAGGTATAGCTTCTTTGTTTCCCTGGAGAACCGAGCTTCAGAGTGCGGGCCGTATGTATTGCCACTGTTGCGTCACCATTGGCACCGCATGAAAACATTATCCTAGTGTTTATTATTATTATTTTTCTTTTGGGTGACTCAGGAATACTACCAAGGTATCAGTATTTTTGGGTTCGGATAATAAGTCGGTTCACAATATTGGTAGATATGGATCTCATAAAACTAGGAATATTCTCTTAAAGCTAAATTATTCGTGCTTGAAAAAGTTAAGCTATATCTCCAGGAGTAACCGTTTGTTCAGGTCATATTGGCATGTGTGCCCCAGGGCACATAAGAGTGCGTATGGAAACGTTTCTGTTCCTGGACATTGTTTTTTAACAGAAACACTTTGCATAAAGGAGAGACGTAGGTCTGGGTGAGGAAGTTAATTGATGCCTTTCTATACTTTGCATTCGGAGAATCCATTCTCTTGAATGAAAATGGAAAAGAGATGTAACTCAAGTTCCTTCGGAATGGTAATGATACCATAGACATCATTTTTTTTTTGTCTTTTCGGTTCGTCTTGTTCGTAACTATCCTATCTTTCAAACAGAGCGGGAGAGTCAAACTCTGCACAGCGACTCCATTAAGCTGAATGTATAGTGATTAACAGTTCACAACAACTTTTTTTTTTTTGGTCAAACAGTTCACAACAACTTCAAAAATAGGTTTCTTGTAAAAGCTAGCAGGTGGTATCTTATGGATAATGGTGGGGAAAATTATCCAAAAAGTCTTAAATATTTTGAATTTTTGTCAATTCAGTATTAAACCTTTTAATTTTACTAATTTTGGCTAAAAATCGCCGACGTGAATACTGGCCGTCCTACATGGCACGACCGGCACTGACGTTGACAAATTGTAATTGTATATTAATATTGTTTCGAATTTTTAATGATTTTTTTATTTTCTTTCAAGAAATATTCAAAAATTTAAAATAAAATACAAACTGAATTAGAATTTTTTTTTTGTCAGAAAAATAAATTAGATAAAAAAAATATTGAGAAGCTAAGAAAATTAAAATCAAAGAAAAACAAGCCCTCATGGACTGAAATCTTCCAACAGCTCATTTTACGCGCAAGGTTTGGTGCATTTGCCAATGTCCAATGAACTGTTCCCTTCCCTTGGGGGAATAGAAATTCGTTTTTTTTTTCTTTTATTTGATAGAAAATGCAGTCCTCGTTTCTGCTTTTTTCTCTTGTTTTTTTTTTTTGTAAGTCAGCTGTTAGGAGTTTTTATTTTTTATTTTTTTTGGGGTGTTTAGAAATACACATTTTAATGGGCCGAATTCCATAAAAAACCCTAAACTTTAGCTCTAGACCCAAATTTACCCCAAACTTTTTTTTGTCCTATAAAAAACCCCGAACTTTTAATGAAGTCCCAAATCTGCCCATCCATCAAATTTCATTCCCATTCACTCCGTTAAAAAGTCAACAATTGCCAAACTTTCTTTTTTTATTCGACTTTTTCTCTCTCCTCATTGTGTCCCACGTTCAACTTTGTCAGAACTCTCTCTCTTTTCTTGTCACTCTCTTTCGCTTTCTCCCTCTCTCCTGTCTGAACCGTTAGTTCACCCTCAGAGTCACTGATTCGCAGCTCACACCAACTCTTTCTCTCTGTCTCCCTCTCTGTCATCAATGGCTTCCTCTCCTCTGAAACTCCTCCTCGCCCCCTGTGGTCCTCCTCTTCCTCCTCCTCCTCCTCGCACCCGTCGCTGACTCCCTCACGTGCTCCTCCCAGAAGCTCACAAACAACGCCCTCTACTCCAGCTGCCTCGACCTCCCCGCCCTCACCGCCTTCCTCCACTTCTCCTACGACGCCTCCAACTCCTCTGCTGCCGTCGCCTTCGTCGCTGCCCCGCCCAGCGGCGAGTCCGGCTGGGTCTCCTGGGCCCTCAACCCCACCGCCACCGGCATGCTCGGCTCCCAGGCCCTCATCGCCTTCCGCGACGCCGGCGCCATGACCGTGAAGACCTACAACGTCTCGTCGTACGCCTCCGTGGAGGACTCGCCCATCGCGTACGAGACGTGGGACCGGACCGCCGAATACAACTCGGCCGACGGCACGATGAGGATCTACGCGAAGATCAAGGTGTCCGCCGGCAACGCGACGAAGCTGAACCAGGTGTGGCAGGTGGGGTCGAGCGTGACGAACGGCGTGCCGGACAAGCACCCGATGGGGCAGGGCAACTTGCAGTCGAAGGGGACGCTCGATTTGGTCGCCGGGCAACTTCTCCATCTTGACTTCTCTGAGTAGTCCTCTGTGCTCTGCTCGTTAGATCCCTCATGGCTGTCTCAACAGTCTCGTCCATCGTTGCTAGCCGCGAGGGCACCTTCTCAGGCGCCGTCGCAAGGAGGGAGAGTGCGCGCGAACGAGAACGAAGCCCTCGATGAGCACTGTGGGGCCGAAGGAGGCGACGGAGTCGGGGATGAAGAAGAAGGTGTGGTCCGAGTGGTGGAGGAGGCGACGGTGAGGAGCTGCCATCACCGTATGCTGAAGAAGAAAATGAAGTTTTGTGCTGACCTTTGCTTTGGGTTCAATGGAGAGAGAGAAGAGGGAGAGTTCTGACTTTGGCGAGGGAAAAGAAAATGTCAAAGGACGAAAGTTAAAGTGCAATTAGACGTCAATTTTAACGGTGTAAGTTGGATGAAATCTTACCTGTGGGTAGATTTGGGACTCCATTGAAAGTTTGGGGTTTTTTAAGTGACAAAAAAAAGTTTGGGGTAGATTTGGGTCCAGAGTTAAAGTTGGAGGTTTTTTATGGAATTCGGCCCATTTTAATGTAGGATTCGACCCTAAAAAAAAAAAACAAACAAACAAACGGTATGGGAATTCTTTAATCAGAATTTCTTGAATTTTGAATTCATTCCTCTGCTATGGGTCCTGTGCAAGAGTAGGTTGGAGAGAGAAATTAGCGTATTGTTCTATAATACTTAGCTCTTTAATATGTATGCCAAGATTCCTGATGTCAGCTATCCAACGTTCATAAGGACATTGACATTTCTTCTGTCAATTGGTAATAAATGGAGGGTCATTGAAACTTTTGTGTCCCCTGTTGTGTTTGGTAATAATGGCTAATGGAGACTTAAATTGAAAAAAAAAAAACAAGAAACAAAGGATTAATACCACGAAAAAAAGAAAATCTTATACCTATTTGATAAATTTGGTCCAAGTCAAATTTTTTGACTGCTAAAAACTCCAAAACTAATACATCTGTGATAGATTTTGCCTCCGTTTTTTTTTTTTTTCTTTCCGTTAAATTTTACCATCAAATTGCCGAGTTGGATGATAACTCGTGGCGGTTAACAAGTGTATCACATGTGTACTAGTTTAAGAGTTTCCATGATATTAACATAATATAAGGGAAATTAATGGAGGGTAAAATTATCACACGAATATCAATTTGTAGTTTTTAATAGTTAAAAAAATTAGTTATGGTAAATTTATCATATGTGTACTAATTCGACGTTTTTCGTGATAAAAAAAAATTGATTTTGAATAAACTTATCATAAGTGCCCTAGAAACCAAGAAAAACAAAAAAAAAAAGGGTCTTGACTCTTGCTATAGGGTTCTGTTGAAGTGAAACAAAAGGTTCTTCACCCAACATTAGTTCAGTCCGGTTGGAGAGAGAGAGAGGCCTTTGCTTGCGTTTGCAGATTCTGTGTCCTCCCATAGCGAGATCTACATTTCACCTTCCTGTCTTGTCTACCAAGATTTTATTCAATGTTTAGCAACGGCCGGTTCAAGACGTCTCAGCTGCCAATAAATATATCCGTCAAACTAAAATCGGTTCATGCTTAATTTTGAATACCCTTCACAGGGAAAAGGACATACACACTGCCAATGCACCTAATTTTGATACGGACAGCCCTGTTGCCTCATTTTGCCACATGACAGAAAAACATGGTCAGTTTGATTTCTTGGAAAAGATTGCACCCTATGCCTTCCGAACACGCATCGGTTGCGAGAAATGTGTCCGACGTATCTTAACGTGATGTCCGAGCGTAAACTCTTGCCCAAGTAGTAATAGGAGGGGTTCTTCTCACTGTTGTCTCCTTGAGTTTTCGAAATGTAAAGGGTTTGATCCATGCCGAAATCGATCCAAGAAATTTTACTCGGGGGGGCGGGGGGATTGTCAATAGCACACATTCTCCGATAGATTTTGCCCTCGTTGTTAAAAATTCTAACTATAGATTAGTCTCATCTGTTTACAGTGACTTGACTTTCGACTCGACATCATTTTCTACTGTGCAAGCTGTTGTGGAATCTGCCATTTTGACCAGCCCGGGCCGAGAGCAAGTGACCTTGATTCCACGGGTTAAAATCGAGCCGAGATACAGTCCAGCACCATGGCAAATTGGAGGTAGAACCTTGATGAGAGAGGAGTGGCTGTGTCATATGAAGCGGAACTCTCACCTCATTTACTAGAAGGTCTACTAGAGAGAGATATCGACCATGGACGGGTAGTCCTTGCTTGAAGTGGCCGTCAACTTTTAACTTGTGAAAGTGATGAGCCATTGCCTAACAGTTTAACGCCCTTCTCCTATCATCACCAACCTCTCTTGGTCATAGCCACTTATATACATGCCTTTCAACGCTCTTCTCATTCAAGCCAATCTCTCTCTCTCTCTCTCTCTCTCGGAGGGTTGGCTTCAAAAAAGCCCTGATTTGGTGCTTGAGCAGTGATTGAATTTGAAGTTCTAGGAGCTACTGCTATCTCTTCTACATCCTAGCTTTTTGCCTTTTCGGTTTTCCTTGGTAAGCACTAAGCAAGCAGTTTTGTGACATTTGAGTTTGAATGTTCTAGTACAGATTCAATCATCCGCCTTCCTCCTTATCAATGTCTTAACTCTGATTCTCTCAGGTTTCGAATAACACCCTCCAAAGATCCATTAGTTTCTCCAAGGTACTTTTTCTGTTCTGTTCCTTTCTTTTTGCTGTTTCTTGTTCAATGAATTTTCTAACATAACGTGTAATGTGTCGGCTACTGGAGTAAGGTCGAATTACTCCAGTTTATCACGGATACAGTTTGGTGGGGTTATGATCTGATTTCTCGATTTGTAAAACTTACAGGAACCAATGTGTTCTGCCTGAAAAAAAAAAAGGTTGGAATGACATGAATATTCTCTAAGACAGTACAGCCTGAACCACCCATTCAAGAAACATATTCTGAGAGTTTGAACCTTACCCATGTAGAAATGCGTGAGATTCGCATGGTCGCCTAGAAAACAATAAAGTTATCCTGCTAAGCTGATCAATGGTTGTTAGCAGAATGTTTGCAGAACGAATGAACCACGAGTGCGTGACATTGTCAAATGACTTTTTTGACTAGTTGACCTTCTCATCTTTATTTGTATTCGGCCAACGGAGAACTTCTGACTTTGAAGATACTAGAATATTGCCTTTTCTCAGTCCTAACCCCTAGGGGACATTAAAAAGGTTCACCAGCTATGCATTATATGATTAGTCCTCTCAGACAAGTTTCATTTGAAAGAGATTTTAGTGTGTCAACCTTGGTTTGTCTGTCAGAAAATATTGCAGCATGGGGGAGATGGCTGGCTTCCAGTTGGGCGTGGTTGGTGCTCTGTTTCTCTCAGTGGCATCGTCCGTGTCCATTGTCATCTGCAACAAGGCTCTAATGAGCAATCTTGGCTTCCCTTTCGGTAAACGAAGCTCTTGTTTTGCGTAGATTCTAACGGTCGATTTTTTTCTTAGTTTTCAAGCATGAGCATGAGGTAAAATTCTTTCCTTTTTGTCTGGATGAATGCAGCCACAACTCTCACCAGTTGGCACCTGATGGTAACATTTTGTACGCTGCATGTGGCTCAACGTTTGAACTTCTTCGAAACGAAGGCGATCGACTTGAAGACCGTGATGCTGTTTGGCATTCTGAATGGAGTTTCGATTGGCCTTTTGAACTTGAGCCTCGGTTTCAACTCCGTCGGATTCTACCAGGTTCCTATGCCCCATTGTTTACTATCAGAAGCATTTACAACTGAGAACATTCGTACAATCTCAGTTAATAAGCTTAACACTGAAATTGCCTCCTCGTTAACTTCTTCTATTGGGCAGATGACAAAACTGGCAATCATACCATTCACTGTACTTCTGGAAACTCTTTTCCTTAATAAGCAGTTCAGGTAACATACCCTATGATCCAGTTGGTTGAACATGGTTTCCATTTTCGTTCTAGCCATTTTCTGAGACAACTTTTTTCTGTTCTTGCAGCCAGAAAATTAAATTCTCTCTATTTGTCTTGATTGCTGGGGTAGGCTTCGCCTCCATCACCGATCTCCAACTCAATTTATTGGGGACAGTGCTCTCTGCTCTGGCCATCGTCACGACCTGTGTCGGCCAAATTGTAAGCTTCCTCTTTCCAGAAATTTTTTATCTTTCCCAACAAGATGCACCTGAATTCATAGAAGTATAGTCTGTGATGTCTTGTACTAAACAAATGTGGATTGGTTTGGATGCTCTTCTTGCAAAAACTCCACAGGGGCATACATAAGTACAACTCTTAGCTTCCATACATTCACACATATTACCATCTGATTTTCGCGAAACATATTTTATCTTTTGGAGATGGATATGAAGTTTAACCATTAGCAATTGTCCTCTCTTCAGTTGACAAACACCATACAGAAGAAGCTCAACGTCTCCTCCACGCAGCTGCTGTACCAGTCAGCACCTTTCCAAGCAGGCATTCTCTTTGTCTCAGGCCCTCTGGTGGATCAATGCCTCACCAAGCAAAATGTCTTTGCTTATAAGTACTCTCCCATAGTCTTGGTAAGTAACACATCCATTCCGCTTTCCATCTGTTCTTCTCGGTTCTTCACGGTTCGCTCAAACTAAACGATCATGCAATCCTGAGTTTTAGACCCACTGAATCAATACCGTCCATTATACGGACACTTTCCGTCGAATTGAGCGAAAATCATGATGTAATCGCGTCGTGAATGGACTTGTTGCAGGGTTTCATCATTCTTTCCTGCCTGATAGCAGTGTCAGTGAACTTCAGCACATTCTTGGTGATTGGGAAGACATCCCCCGTGACTTACCAAGTGCTGGGCCACCTCAAGACATGCCTGGTCCTGGGTTTCGGCTACACGTTGCTGCACGACCCTTTCACGGAGAGGAACATCATCGGCATTCTCGTCGCCATGCTTGGGATGGGCTTGTACTCTTACTTCTGCACCCAAGAGAGCAAGAAGAAGCAGTCAACAGATCTCTCCATTCCTCAGGTCCCTCCCTCTCTCTCTCTCTCCATCTCCCTCTCCACCATGTTCTGCATACGGGTCAAAACGGGTTAAATGAATCGATACGGATCAAATTATATCCGACCTGACCCACCCTTTTCACACCTCTACTGTATAGTGTCTTGAGAATATGCAGCGAGTAGGCTTTTTTCATACGTCCCTTTGTTTTCCGTGTATTTTGTCAGATTAAGGAGAAGGTTACTGAACCGCTTCTTGATGGGAAGAGCTTGGGATATCAAGACAAAGAAAGTCAAGATGCCAAGAAATCAAGCAGAGACTCCTTTGTCTGAGATTCAGCAGAAAGCTGGGATTTTTTTCGGATTACTCGTGGGTTTCCTTTTTCTCTTTCTCCTCTTCCTAAGACTTGATTTCCAGTGTAAATGGATTTTTATTAAGAGCAATAATATTCTTTCCCACATTTCAGGGTCGCTCTCCTGCCTATTTCTTCATGCGAGGGTACTTTAATAGTGGATGATTGCGGTTTTGCGTGTTGGCTTAAAACTTTAAAGATCCATAGTTAGTAAATAAGGGCATACCTAAGCGGTGAGCAAGATGAGCCGACCGAACGAGAACCGTCCGAACGAGATCGAACTAGATTAGGATTAGTTTCCAGATGCATCGATTGGGTTTTCCATTCCATAAAATTGGAATCTGTGATTTTGGGTTTGGTCCTCGATTCTAGAAGAACCAGACCGGACCGATTACGTATTTATTTATTTATTTTTCTTAAATGTAAACATAATTTTAACTAATATATTAAAATTAAAGTGCATATTACTCATCATTTCATTAGATCGCCCGAAAATCGAGTCGGATCAGTAAACATAATTTTAACTAATATATTAAAATTAAAGTAGGTCATTGCTCATCATTTCATTGGATCACTCGAAATTAGTCTAGTTCTTGATTCTCGAGTGAGATCAGACGGGCCAAGGAATCCATCATCCCTAACATGCATTAGCAAATTGAAATTCAATGCATCGATAAATTTCGCGTCTTTGGACTAGGCAGTGATTTTTGTTTAAATCTTGATATTCTACCTTCAACAAGGGGAAAAAGAAAGTAGAGGTACCGATTCAACATGTACACCAAGCAAGCGCATCTCCACCGTCAATCCCGTGGGCCCAATGGTGGGGCCTTTAACAGTTATTTTGTTAGCTTGGTTCATGATATGGTACGACGAGGCAACACTTTAATAAAAAAATAATTAATAAAATTAATCTCTCTCGAATCTTTTGGTCCGACATTATGCACCAAAATCAGTTAAACTTCACCAGAAAGAAAGCGAGGAACTTTATTTTGGATTTGTCATCTTCCTCGCTTGCGATTCTTGGAGGTGGTGTCATCCCCATCGCCAACCACCGTCTCTGGAGGACGAGAGCGCGCAGTTTTCGGTTCTTGTAACCTTCTCTCACTTCCATTTCCGCTCTCGAGTTCGCTGCACGCGCCTCTTGTAGTGGAAGAGGAGTTTCGGGACGATTTCTGGGTGGTGGGTTGGTTCGAGAAATCCGAGCAGACTTTCGGGTCGGATCGAATGGAGGGTTGGTTGTATCTGATCCGCTCCAATCGGCTCGGCCTTCAGTTCTCCAGGAAGCGCTACTTCGTCCTGGACGATCACTGTCTCAAGTGCTTCAAATCTGTTCCTTCTTCTATAGATGAGGTCCTTTCTCCTTCTTATTCGTACCGTGTAGCTTGCATGTGTTTAAGTTCTTCGAAAGGCTTGTTTACCTGATACAAAGGTGCTGCTTACAGTCGAGGAACTTATGTGCCAAGCGGACTTAATGGATTGCTTTGTTTCTATCGATACTTCTTTAAAGTCTCAATTTGGAGAAAACAAGTGAAAGTGGTCCAGCCTTCTTTTGAGGGGACCATTTGGCAGTAGTTTCCCTATCTGAGATCAAGCTCCCTACGTGCAGATATTGACGAATGGAGATGGTTTTTTCCTGTTTAATGTAGCATTATATTGTCTAATGGCTCTGTCTAGTCCTTATTCCACCACACAATCGGGGTGCTAAAATGGGATTTGGTTTTTCACCGTATGGGTTTTCAAATCGCTAGTGTACGTCAAATAGTGAATCGTAAGTTGCATTGATATATACTGGTTTCTTTAGATTTGATACTGTATTTGGTCGTTCTCGCCCTCTGCTTATACTTTATCCATTAATGGTCGATTCGGTAATGGACCGCACACTGCATGTGCCCAACTTTGGGCCATATTCTCAGTTTTCACTACCTAATTGATTGTGATGTGCTGGTAGTACTGTACTAATTTCCACTCCACGCATGAGAAAGTTGATGTGATGTTTTACATAGATTAACAACAATCTTGGTAATTCAGTTGTTTGCCTATCGTTTGGATAAATTGCCCCACTAGTTTTACTGTGTTGCCCAAGAGATCCTCTGGTCTCCAGTTGTTTCTTCACTTCTGATGTTAAATTGATATTCAAATCCTGTTTACCACCCCAACCACACCCCCCCCCCCCCCCCCCAAAAAAAAAAAAAAAAAAAAAGAGACCATCTAAATTTTGGAGCAGCGGATAAATGCATTATCCTGGAGACTGTTTGGTTTGATTGAAATGTGATGCCTCTGGTTTGCTCAAAATCAGATTCACGGGGTTAAATAATTGCTGCTCTTAGACAGCATGAGTTCTAAGTCTTGGTAGTGTTTTGTCCATTTTTTTTTGTCAAGAGTGTTTTGTCCATTTACAATGTATGTTAATGTGAAAGGGACATGAAGGCT
This sequence comes from Rhodomyrtus psidioides, assembly GCA_021437785.1. NCBI lineage: Eukaryota > Viridiplantae > Streptophyta > Magnoliopsida > Myrtales > Myrtaceae > Rhodomyrtus > Rhodomyrtus psidioides. Next base: position 819,290 of record JAILYB010000083.1, read on the forward strand.
TAGTCACATTTTATGCATAGCTATCTGATATAGGGAAGTTTCAGGATATATTGATCTGATTTAGGCATGGAATCAATAGTTGTCAGTGCCTTTAATTGAGGTAGGAACCTGGTTAATATGAGGAGCATTTCTGGGCCAGTTGATTCAATCCCAGTACTAGGATGTGCTTAAGAATATCTTGCGCATTTTCTTTTTTTCTAAGGGGACCAGCTCTAACTATAACTTCACATTCTGTCTTAAAATGAGCATTCCATACCTCTGTAATTGGTTGGTAGAGCATGGGAACGATACGTTTCTGCAAGTATCACTTGTTCTCAGTACGCCTAATCATGTGTTTCATTTTTATCTCAGGATCCTGTGAGAAGTGCGATTATTGATTCCTGTATTCGAGTCATGGACAATGGAAGAGAAAGCATTCATAGAAAAGTATGGTCTTTTTTCTTTTGTCCAATAACTGCAGTTCGATGTACTTATGAAAAGCTCTTTGTGCTAACAGGTGTTCTTCATATTTACACTTTATAATACGTCAAATCACAATGACCAACTCAAGGTACAAGAGTAAATGTGACTGCCATTTAAAGATTTTCTTCGAATTTCTCATCTTTTAACTTGAGGTACTGTACCAAATAGCTGGGAGCATATAGTCCTGACGAAGCAGCAAGATGGATTCATTCCTTCCAGGAAGCAGCTGTTAAGGTTCAAATTTCTTGCATTATTGGGCAAGGCATGCCTTATTTGGACTACAGACTAATGCTTTACTTTCTCTCTAGGGTGGTCCAGATCCTGGTGCTAGTGTTCTGGACTGCTCAACAATGAGCCGGCACTCATTAAGGTGTGAAGAGTTATACGATATATACACTGAAGCACTTGTTTTATTATTGACGTGTTTGTTGTCCAAATGCTGTTGATAAGACAAACTATAGCTGATGTTGTATGTTGAGATTATGCTCCTATTCTTATATTGGCTACTAATAATTTGTTTATGTCTGTGGATTAAGTGGTTCCAACAGAGTAAGTCATGTTATTCCAGTGGACTGGACTCTTGGTACATCCAACCATACAGATCTAGTAGCATCAGATGTTGTTGCCCCTTCGCCATGGACAATCTTTGGGTGCCAGAATGGTAATAAGTACTTCCTAGCATACTCTTGATTTAGCTTGCTCTATTTCCTATGACATAGATGTATCATGTATGCAGGTTTGCGGCTTTTTAAAGAAGCAAAAGAGCGGGATTCTCATGGGAAGGTTAGTTAGCTGTTCCTTTCTCTCACTTGCTGGTTTCAATGAACTGATTGATTGCTGAGCAAGCAACCTGCAACTTTTTCTCCTCCGCAGTGGGATGGCCATCCTGCAGTAATGGCTGTTGGTGTGGTTGATGGCACATCAGAAGCCATTTTTCAGACACTTATGTCTCTTGGTCCCTCCAGATCTGAGTAGGTCCTCTTTGTTAGATATTTTCCATTGGCAAGTGAGATCACCTATATGCTTCAATACCATTTTCAATATGATCTTAGAATTGAGCTTATATGGAGATTCAGAAGAATGCTGTGCCTTCCACCGATTTTTACACAGTTCTAAATTTTTCTTGTCTATGAAATTTCCAATACAGATGGGACTTCTGTTTCTATAAGGGAAGTGTGGTTCAGCATCTTGATGGTCACACCGATATCATTCACAAGCAGCTGTATAGCGATTGGCTACCCTGGTCAGTTGAAAATTTTTGCAACCTCAAATTTTCTAGAAGGCAGCTTAAAATTTGCTTCTGTGGCTGTCTCATTTTTGTGTCATACATTCAGGGGAATGAAATGTAGAGATCTGTTGTTGCGTCGATATTGGAGAAGAGAAGATGATGGTACATATGGTATGCACTCTTGGATACTACTTGCAGGTTAGATCTTTTACTGAATCCAGTAAAATATGAGGTGACATCTTTGTCCTATTATTTTGCAGTTATACTCTATCATTCAGTGTTCCACAAGAAGTGCCCCCCACAGAAAGGCTTTGTTCGAGCGTGCCTAAAAAGTAATGTATGCGTGACTCTAATTTAATGTATGCACCTTATTGAGTTCCATTGCTATATCAGCCCTGATATTTCATCTCCTAGACCAAAAAATCTCAGGGAAACGATGGTGAAATTAACGTGTTCATCTGAATCTTTGTTTACAAACATGACTCTAATTACTTGTTTGGGTGGTGAACCTGCATGATCATACCGTGGAAGCTCACAATTTCTGACAGTGGAATTTCTCTGTCTACAGGTGGAGGATATGTCATTACTCCGGTGAACCAAGGGGCACAATCAGTAGTAAAACACATGCTTGCTATTGATTGGAAATACTGGAAATCTTACATACGAACTTCTTCAGGCCGGTGTATAACAATCAAAATGCTTGGAAGAGTTGCTGGTGAATCTGATCTGTGCATAATTAGTTATATCTAGTACGATTGCTCCACTATGGACTCTTCCAGTGTTTACTAAAAGCAACTAGCTTTTATTTTTATTTTTTTGCAGCACTAAGGGAGTTGTTTCAAGCAAAAATAGGGAATTTTTCCTCAAACTTTTCATCAGAAGAGCTGACGAGAAATGTTATGTTGTGTGACGATAGACTCGTGGAATCGTTAAAGGATGGTAGGACAGTGGAAGAGATGAGTGATGGATCAGGTAAGGCGCCTTCAGAGCATGGTAGCCTTCTCAGCCTAAACGATGCTGCTGATGAGTTCTTTGATGTTCTGGAGCCATCAGATGACCAATCAGAGAGCAGTTGGTCTCGTGATTTTGCACCAGAACTTTACCCTCAGGTACCAGCTAACGTAGAATGGGTATGACCGGGTGATTTTATCCTAAAACGATAGTAGATGGAGTTCTCATTAGTTTTACATCTACGCACATGGCCTCTTGCTCTCTATGTATTGAGTTTCTCATCTGATTTCTATCCCGCCATCACATTGCAGGGACATCATCCGAGATTATCTACTGCTGTTGGTTTTGTGAGAAAATTACATGACCTTGCAGGTGAACAGGATTAATCTGGAGCACCAACAGGCTTATATAGTTGTCCTACCCATTTGCTGCACTCTTTTCTGTCTTAAAAGGCCATCTCACGAGGACCAAGACCTATATAATTGGATGTGCTGACAATTGAGACTTTTGTATGTTGTAGTTCAGAAGAGGGGCTACGTTGACTTACAAGAGATGGCGACAGAAGACATTGTCTCATGTTGCTATGGAACTACTCTTCCTACAGATCCGACTTGCATGTTGACTTCCAGCTGGACTGAGGCAGACCCTTCTACATTTTTAATCCGTGGAAAGAATTATTTGAAGGACCATCAGAAGGTGTGTACAATACACTGCACAGATTAGCCAGAGCGCTAGCTTGGAATGGCACTTGCTCTTACTTTGCCTGATATATTCATCTAGATGACCCATGGAAGGGTTAACAGAGATAAAATGGTGTCAACTGGCAGATGACTCTTTTTACGTCAGGGATTTTAGTTGAAAGCTATGCCTGATAAATTTTGGTGCTTTGTTGTATTTTCGTCTCTGCCATTCTGAACTCATTATCCTCTGTAGGAAGTTCTGCTAGCCACTGAATAAGGTTCCCGCCACTACCTGTTGGCAGAGATGATTTTAGTTGAGATTGTGAGCTTTTGTGGGACCACTGACAATTGTTCTAAAAGCTTAATCTCACATGGTATCAGAGCATGAGGTCCTGAGTTCAATTCTTTCTATGCCCCATTTGCCTTCCCAATTAAATATTTCCACGCTTAGTACTTAGTTTTCTCTGTACTCATTACATAACAGAGATTATGCTAAAAAATTGCCTAGATTGAGGGCAAGTGGGCAACTTATATGCTTTGGAAATGTAAAAGTAGTTGTGCATGATAAGATATTCTTGAAGGAAAAAATCTGTATTTCCTTACATTAACTTGAGTAATTACAAGGTCAATATATATACAAGAGAAAGGAGACCCTAGTTAGGCAAGAAACCTAATTTAGGTATTGACTCACCTAAGTTAGGTATAGACTTACCTAAGTTAGGTATAGACTCACCTAAGTTAGGTATAGACTTACAAAGATTCAAACAACTTTACAACTTTTCAACACCCCCCCTCAAGTTGGTGCGTAAATATCTATCATGCCCAACTTGCCGATGAGATGCTCGAAGTTAGGTCTGAACAGTCCCTTTGTAAGAATGTCAGCTGTTTGTTGCGTTGTTGGCACAAATGGCATACAAATAGCTCCTGCATCAATCTTCTCTTTGATAAAGTGTCTATCGATCTCAACATGCTTAGTTCTGTCATGTTGTACTGGATTATGTGCAATATTGATTGCAGCCTTGTTGTCACAGTACAGCTTCATAGGCAGTTTCACTGGTACTCGAAGTTCTTCTAGCACTCGTGTTAGCCACAACATCTCACAAACTCCATGGGCCATTGCTCGATACTCAGCTTCTGCACTACTTCGGGCTACCACATTCTGCTTTTTACTTCGCCAAGTAACTAAGTTCCCCCAGACATAAGTACAATATCCAGAAGTCGACCTTCTGTCAGTAATTGACCCTGCCCAGTCTGCATCTGTGTATGCTTCAATTTCTTCTTGAGTAGACTTTTTGAATAGCAGGCCTTTTCCAGGTGTGCTCTTTAAGTATCTCAAGATCCTATACACAGCCTCAAGATGTCTTTCATAGGGAGAATGCATAAATTGGCTTACCATACTCACAGCAAAGGCAATATCTGGCCGAGTATGCGACAAATAGATTAGTTTTCCTACAAGTTTCTGGTATCTCGATGTATCAACAGGAACCTCATCTTTGTCGTCTCCAAATTTCTGATTTGGATCTATTGGAGTATCTGCTGGTCTACAACCACTCATTCCAGTCTCCTGTAGAAGATCCAGGACATATTTCCTTTGTGAAACTACAATTCCCTTCCTTGATCGAGCCACCTCCATTCCAAGGAAATACCTTAGAGTTCCCAGGTCCTTGATCTCAAATTCAGAAGCAAGACATTTTTTCAACCTGTTCATCTCGGCAATATCATTCCCAGTGAGAATAATGTCATCAACATATACAATCAGAATTGCAACCTTTCCATCACGAGAATGCTTCACAAACATGGTATGATCAGCATGTCCTTGATCATACCCTTGTTTCTTCACAGACTGAGTGAACTTCTCAAACCAGGCCCTTGGTGACTGCTTCAGTCCATATAATGACTTCTTCAATTTACAAACCTTTGACCCAAACTTTTTGTCAAAGCCTGGGGGGAAGTCCATGTATACTTCTTCCTCCAAATCTCCGTTCAAAAATGCATTCTTCACATCTAGTTGTTGCAGAGGCCAATCAAGATTGGCTGCAAGTGATAGGAGCACTCTGATAGTGTTTAGCTTAGCAACTGGAGCGAAAGTCTCAAAGTAATCGATGCCATAAGTCTGCGTGAATCCTTTGGCAACCAAACGAGCTTTATACCTTTCAAGAGACCCATCAGCCCTATGCTTGGTTGTGAATACCCATTTGCATCTAACCGTGGACTTTCCTTTGGGTAGATCCACCATATCCCATGTTCCATTTTTTTCAAGAGCTTTCATCTCTTCAAGAATTGCTTCCTTCCACTCAGAAACTTGTAGAGCATCCTGCACAGTTTTGGGAATCTCCACACAAGACAAGGTTGAGGTAAAAGCACGAAAATTGGGTGAGAGATTTTCGTAAGACACATAATGAGACATAGGATATTTGGTACAAGACCTAACTTCTTTCCGAATAGCAATAGGTATGTCAAGTTCATCAGTAGGCTCATCATTTTGTTGACTATCAGGTTGGACAAATTGAGTTGGAGCATTACCTGATGATTGTATGGAGTTTTGGTCATGTCCTGGTTCGGACTCATGGCACCCTAAAGGAGCAGAAGACTCATTTCTTTGAGTTTTGTTTCTTCTCGTGTAGACTTGAGCATAAGATGGAAGTTCAGCATTCTTGGTACTAGTTTCGCACCTATTACTCTCACAAGTAGGATGAGATGCCAAAATAGGTAGACCCGAACTTCCATTATTTGGTTCAAAAGTAGGTATAAAGGTTGTTGGAAGAGGATTTTCAGATTCTGCAAGACGAAAAGACTCAATAATGGAGTTGTGCGAATTGTGCGAATCTACACTTTCTTTCCCCCCCTGAAGATGAGCTCCAAAAAAAGGTGTTAATTCGAAAAAGGTGACATCCATGGTGACAAACATTTTTTTGGAAATTGGATCAAAGCATTTATACCCTTTTTGGTTCGGTGCATAACCAACAAACACACATTTTTTTGCTCTAGGATCAAGTTTGCCCCGATTTCTATCATGGATGTGTACAAAAGAGGTACAACCAAATAGTTTTAAAGGCAAGGCTGCAGTAAGTCTAGAGATTGGATAGGTCCTTTGAAGGACTTTCAGGGGTGTTTGGAACTTTAGCACTCTAGAGGGCATTCTATTGATAAGGTATGTAGATGTAAGAAGAGCTTCACCCCATAGGTATGTGGGAACTTTAGTGGTGAAGAGTAGAGCTCTAGTTACTTCTAAAAGGTGTTTATTCTTCCTCTCTGCCACCCCATTTTGCTGAGGCGTGTCAGGACAAGAACTTTGATGCATAATTCCTTTTTTCAAGAAAAAAATGTCCCAGAATTTTATTGAAGTATTCTCTCCCATTGTCACTCCTGAAAATCTGGATTTGCACTTGAAATTGTGTTTGTATCATGGTGTAAAAGTTTTTAAAAACAGATTCTACATCAGATTTCTCTTTTAACAAGTACACCCAACTTGCTCTCGTATGATCATCAATAAATGTGACGAACCATTTCTTTCCTGAGGGTGTAGGAATCCGAGATGGTCCCCAAACATCACTATGAATTAAAGAGAATGGTTTAGACGACTTGTAGATTTGAGAGGGAAAATTTGTTCGATGATGTTTGGCTAATTCACAGAATTCACACTGAAATGAGGATGGACTTTTATTCAAAAACAACCTTGGGAACAAGAATTTCAAATATTGAAAATTCGGATGACCAAGCCTATAATGCCATAACATAATATCATCATCCTTATAAGCAGTAACAGATTCGAAACAACTACCCTGAACTTGTCTAGCCGAGCTTGTTCCATCTTCAAAGAAATAGAGTCCTCCACTCTCTCTAGCACTGCCAATCGTCCTCCCCGAGGTCAAGTCCTGAAACTCACAATGAGATGAGAAAAAATTAGCTCGACACTTTTGATCAGAAGTTATTTTACTGATGGACAGCAAGTTACAAGATAGCTTTGGAACATGAAGGACATTATGAAGCGTGAGGGCAGAGGACAGCTTGATGGATCCTAATCCAGCTATAGCCGAAAGGGAACCATCTGCAATAGTTATTTTTTTATTCCCTGCACACGGATTATAGGTGGAAAAAAGCTTTGAACAACCTGTCATGTGATCGGTTGCTCCAGAATCAAGAATCCATGGAGTTTTTTTATGTGGATTTTCTATGAGGAAAGCAGTAGAAAAATGATTACCTTGATGGGCTAAAGAACAAGAGGGATTTAAAGAAGGTTGTGGAGGTTGAAGAAGTTTGTACAGATGCTTTAATTGTTCCTTTGTGAATGGAACCAAATCTGATTTTATTTGCTCTTCCTCATTTGTCGCCTGGAACGCGCGACCATCATTACTGCTCCTTTTTTTCCAGCCTTCTTTTTTCCAATTCTGCGGTTTCCCATGAATTTTCCAGCAAGTTTCTTTGGTATGCCATGGTTTCTTGCAATGTTCACACCATGGTTTCTTCCTCCTCTCTTCTTCAGAATCAAACCCCTGAGCTACAAGTGCAGATTTCTCGGATAGAGGGTTCTCATTTGTTTCTGAATCACGTAGCATGATTCGCCTCCGAGATTCCTCCCTTCTAACTTCAGAGAACGCCTCGCGGATGGATGGTAGAGGTTTCTGACCGAGAATTCTACCTCTCACCTCATCCAAGTTTCGATTAAGGCCCGCTAGAAACATATACACTCTATCATTCTCTTCTCTCTTCATTTGTCTCTTGCAATCAGCCGGACTCTCCCATGTATCATCATAGCATTGGTCTAATTCCTACCATAAAGTAACCATTTCATTGAAGTAAATAGTTACCTCACGGTCTCCTTGCCTTGATTGCCATAGCTTTGTCTTCAATTCAAAGATCTGGGAAGAGTTCTCCAAATCAGAATATATTTCTCTCACAACGTCCCACACATCTTTAGCGGTCGGAAGGAATAGATGCGGCTTTCCAATTGCTGGCTCCATAGAGTTGATCAGCCAGGCAATCACTAAGGAGTTCTCCGATCTCCAAGCCTTCCATCTCGGATCGCTTTTTTCTGGTTCTTTTTCCTCGCCTGTCAAGTGGCCGAGCTTGCCTCTTCCATCGATTGCTAGCTTCACCGATTGAGCCCACTCCAAATAATTTCGACCGTTCAATCGGTGAACTGTTAATAGCATGCTGGAATTGTGGGAGAATTGCTCTCCACCATTGCCCGATTGGCCAGAGAAATCAGTTGAAATTTTCTCTGGCTTGACACCTAAATTGGTGTCCTTACGAGCACCGGTCATCGCCGTTTTCACTATAGTGGGAGCTGGATTCAAAAACTCAGCTCTGATACCATGAAGGAAAAAATCTGTATTTCCTTACATTAACTTGAGTAATTACAAGGTCAATATATATACAAGAGAAATGAGACCCTAGTTAGGCAAGAAACCTAAGTTAGGTATTGACTTACCTAAGTTAGGTATAGACTCACCTAAGTTAGGTATAGACTTACAAAGATTCAAACAACTTTACAACTTTTCAACAATTCTCAAAGAGTGAAATCATCGTGAGCTGTTCATTTTGAAACTATAGTGGTATATATAGTTGGCCGAGGCGCTTTTTCTTTTTGTATTTTGTTTTGCCATAAGGCCTTAGGCACTTGTTTACAAGACCACCATTGGTTTACTTCTGCGGACTCTTTTCATGCAATGGATCCACATAAAACAACATCAATGAATTGACAGTTAACTCTTCGGTGGAAGTACCTACTGGTGAAGTTTTTTCATATGACCAAATGTTCTTGTAGAGTCGTTTCCCAATAGAAATACATCATATTTTACTCTCTCTCTCTCTCTCTCTCTCTCATTGCTTCTGAACTGACCTCAAGGTTAAAGCCAAAGGAACCTTGATGCAAATGGTTGCTGCAGATTGGCTAAGATCTGACAAAAGAGAAGATGATCTTGGAGGAAGGCCGGGGAGTATTGTTCAGGTTCAAACTTAAATCCAAATATTTAAATAACCTCTTCGCTAAATTCACATTTGTTTGTTTTAGCATGGTGTCATTTATGTGTTTTCTTATCATGCTGACTTTATTATGCAGAAATATGCAGCCCAGGGTGGAGCAGAGTTCTTTTTTATTGTAAACATACAGGCAAATATTTTCTCTTATCTTTGTTAACCGAGCTTGATGTCATTGGCCTTATCAGTTATGAAGGTTCCTGTCCTGCGAAGCAGGTACCTGGATCAACAACCTACAGCCTAGCACTATACTACCTGATGAGCACTCCCCTGAAAGATGCACCCCTACTGGAGAGCTTTGTCAAGGGGGATGATGCACATAGAAATTCAAGGTTCAAGCTTATACCTTATATCTCAAAGGTCCGTGTCCTTCATGATTGCTTTAACATTTAAGAAACTAGCGGCATACTTTCATGATTTTCACTGAGTGACCTGAAAAGATGGTTTATCCACCCCATGTACTGCACATGTAGCCATAAACAATTCACTTTTTTGCTCAAGTTTACCTTGCGTTTTGTTTTCTTGAGGGTCAGTATCACCTCAGTTAGATGACTATCCTAGAACACGACCAGGCAAAAAAATATCTGCCTCCAATTTGGCGCTATGCTATGCAGATTAGCTCAATTAGATGTATACATGTTTAGTGGCGTGACCACCTTCTTTTGTATGTTCCATGAACCTTGTTAATTATTTTCCTTATTTTTCAGGGTTCTTGGATAGTTAAACAGAGTGTAGGAAAGAAGGCCTGTCTGATCGGCCAAGCACTGCAAATGAATTATTTTCGTGGGAGTAACTACTTGGAGGTAACTCCAATGCGTTTTAGCTTCGTGGATTCAATTATTTGAACTTGGCATGACAATATCAGACATGTATTGGAATAAAATGATGCGTTTGTATTTATAGTCTTAAAAAAAAATTCATCTTGGCATTCAGAAGTTCTTTTGACCATTATGCCACTGAACACAAAGAGTGGTATGCTTAGCCATTTATCGTTTCTTTTTGGATTCATTCCATTTGTGCGTTTACCTCGTTGATCATGTAACAGTGATCACAATGCTTGTGCTAGGGCTTGTCGGTTGTTAACCCATTCACTGAATTGAAAGACTGAAAAAATAAATCACAAAATTGAGACATCATGTATAAAATTTTCACATCAAAGCATACTAACCCTAAATACGCATTACAGCTTGGGATCGACATCGGGTCATCAACAGTTGCCAGGGGAGTGGTTAGTCTGGTACTTGGTTACCTTAACAACCTGGTTATCGAAATGGCATTCTTGGTGCAGGTAAAAGTGTTCCTTTCGCATAAGTTGTTACAGAAGTTTCATTTGGCCGTCTTAATGTCCAGTGTGCAATTATTCCCCCAGCTGTTACTTCATATTCGTTTCACTCCCTCTTACTTTATTTCTGAACCGCACTGATGCACGGATTGTCTGTTCTTGTCAGGCTAACACGGAAGACGAGCTGCCCGAGTATCTTCTGGGAACTTGCCGGCTTAACTATCTGGATGCAGCAAGATCAGTTCTACTCAAACAGTGATATGGTTGTCTCCTGTTGTCTGTATCTCATCAGGCAGCATGACAAGCTTTTGCTCTGTAGAGTTGCAGAAGGGAAAAGGGAGTGTTAACAGTTTGAAATTTTAGTATAGATGAACATTCGTTAATTCGATCACGTTGAACGTGGCAAATTCGCATTCTACCAAGAAAGTCAACAAAAGAAAATCGACAATGTAAAGAGTATTGTTAAAGGTTGGCTTGAATAGTGTATTTGTTGTGGACAGTTAAAGTCGAAATTGGGGAAAATTACCAAAAAAGTCATCAGCCTATTGCGGTTGTGCCGATTCAGTTCTAAACTTTTTTTTTTGCCGATTCAGTCCTAAACCTTTTGCAATAGTGCCAATTCAGTCCATCCGGTGAAATTTGGTCGGGCGGCGGCGTTAACGTGGACGCCCGCCAGCCAACGACTAATATTTTAATATTATTGGTCCCCATTGTCGCTCCCATCTGGTCCCTAGAGTGGGGTTCGTGAGGGGAAAGAAAACATGGGCAGGAGGCGATTTCAACCGGGTGTTGTTTAAGAAGCAAGTTGAGGGAGATGCTGGGTTAAAGGAGCCATTGAAGTTGCGAGAGAGATTGAAGAGTGTACGGTAGTCAAAGCTTGAAATTAAACAATAGAGAGAGAGAGATATTCACTCAAATCTGGAAATTAAAATTTTATTGCCTTTGCCGTAAGGGGTGGGAGTGCGAGCATATCTGCAAGCTCTCATGGAAGTTGGGACTCTCTTGCTCTGCGCATTAGAACGCAAATGAGAGCGGTGGCGCGAGGAGATCGCCATGGCAGTGCGAGGCTTGCCTTGCCAGATCTGGGCTGGCGAGGCAAGGCCTCTCCCTGCCGCAACGAGGGGAGCCTCGCAGGCTCCTGGCATGGCCGGACGTCCCTCTAGTCGACGACGACTGGCATCCCTACGAAGACGACGTCCCTCTGCAAAAGGACGAGGAAGGGGATGCAAAAAAAGAAAAAGAAAAACAAAGAAAAGAAAAAAAGGGAAAGATAAAATAAAAAATTTAGAAATAATGCCGGCCGGCCAAATTTTACCGAATGGACTGAATTGGTACAATTGCAAAAAGTTTAGGACTGAATCGGCAAAATAAAAAAAGGTTTAGGACTGAATTAACACAATTGTAATAGATTTAAGAATTTTTTTGTAATTTTCCCGTCGAAATTGAGAGAATATTTACTTCCAAGCTCATCGCATGGCACCCAACTTAATTACTGTGATTACCACATGGCATAGTTGTGCCACATACCCCATACCCGACGGATTAGTAATAGTTTGGTGATTTATTATTCTCAAATCTCCATCACTTATTGTATTCGAATTTAAGAACTAGTATAAAAAAGGATGTGGAAATGTATAACTTAAAATGGATAGAGAGCGGACATATTCAAATATATTGAGTTGGAGAATAGGTAAAGTATCTTGAAATGTTTTAATTTTTATCCTGCCAAAATATTCATTTATTTAGTCGATCTTAAATTTGAAAGGAGAAAAATGAACATAAAGCATTTTTGAATCTATAATTTATCCATTTGACTCGAATAAAAATAGCAAATTTTATTTGAAACGCGGGAATTTCTGTCATATCCTTGTTTCAAATAATTATGGCTACTTGAGATCCTTATTTGAAAAAATGAGGGCGCTTTTAATCATTATTTGAAAAAATTTCTTCGTTTTATTTTTTAAAGAAAAAATTGTACAAAAATCCCTTTATTTCAGGCGTTTGTTTTGAATTTTTTTCTTGAAAGGAGAAGTAAAATTTGTAGTATTAAAAAGGGAAATGCCAACGCTGGTTCTTTCTTGGGGTTGGCTTCTCCGTCACCCTGAAATTCCCTCGCTTTTTTTCGTTTCATTGAACTACGATGATGTCCACGAGCATCTCTCTCCTTCTCCCTCCCCCCATCCTCCTCCTCCTCCTCCTCTTGTTTTCGGGGGCGACGGAGAACGCCCATCGGATTCCGCTGCTGAAGACAATGACGGAGATGAAGACGACGATGACAAGGAAGGAGACTTGGCTTTCCATGTCAGGGACGGCAGCACGAGCATGTCTCCCTCTGCCGTGCCCGACAGATGGGATGTCCTGGGCTTCGACATGGGCTCCATTTCGACATCATCAACATGCTTTGTTTCTCTGTTCCTTCTCTGAGTGTAGTATTATTAATATCTTATGCTGCTCCACATTTCGACATCATCGCCATGCTTCGGTTTTTAGCTTGTCTTAAAATTCTGTGATCAGTGTTTCCTTTCAACAAGAAAAGAGGGCCCTCTTTATTGGCATGTCATTCGTTTTTTTGTCCGTTTAATTCGTTTAGAAAGCTCGCGCCTTTCATTTTGGCTCTAGTTTTTTTGTTTGAGAAGGTTGCATGGATTATATGATGGGTCTTTCTTTTTTATAATGGCAAAAGAAAGGTGTTATTTGAGTTGCTACTAGGTGCTAGCTAGAAAATGCTAAATTTGCGATGGACCGTGACATTGATCTAATAGATTTGAAGTAAAAGCAAAGGAATAAGATGTAGCGTTTCAGTTCAATTTTTTTGAGTGTTTTGGTTGTCATGGTTTGGTTGGAGAGACTTATAAGAACTTGTTTGTCGATGTTTTGTCAGATTTCAGTAGGATGAGGGCTAGGGATCCTACTCTAAGCCTGAGGCTTGCTATTTTGCTGATTCTTCTTGGATTGGGTAAGTGGGGACAGATTCTAAATCCTAGCTTCACTTCTTTCCCACCTTGTAATGGTAAATGTTGCATTATCCTTTCGTCTTAAGGAAGAGTGATAAGAAGGGATGCTTTGTGCAATCCTTGCAGTCATGAGATGAAGTATAGAACTCCATTTACTGACTTGAAACTGAGTAGTCGCTGCCCTCCTTTTCTGCTCAGTTGAGATATAATTCTATTGCAATCAGTGCTTTGTCATATATCACATCCTACTATGAGGATGGAGTAAGAGTGAGTGACCAGATTGTTTGGGAAAACATTAGGGTTGGTCATGAACATTTAACTTCTAAGATTGGCTTTTAGCTGAATGAGGTTTTTACCTTTCCCTGGTTTCTCTGTCAGCTAATGCTTCACCTCACAAAAGGGATTATGGACATTGTGAGAATGTAGTGAATAAGTGGGCTTCTTCTGCACCTAGTCTAGAAGTTAAAGAAGATAAGCACACCCTGCGAGATTTTCTCTTCTTTCTCCATGTTCCAAGAACAGGAGGAAGTACATACAACCGCTGGTAATTCAATTATCTCTTGGTGCAAAGCATATAGTTGTAGTTATTGGTACATTCATTGGATGAGCCACCAGTGTGATTCCTTCTTGCGAAATCCGTATTTGCAGTTTCCTGAAGTTGTTGTATCCCAGTGCTCTAGAATGCCCAAGCTCTTATGATCAATTGAGGTTTGACCCCAGGTATGACTTGTTTTCTCCCTTTTTGACATTTGTAGTGTACTTAATTTTCTATGTTTAACCCAATTGTCTATTACTGTGTAGCAAGCGAATGTGCAGGTTGTTGGTCACTCATGATGACTATAGCCTGATGTCAAAACTTCCTAAGGATAGAACATCAGTGGTGACCATACTAAGAGACCCCGTCGATCGTGTTTTCAGTACATATGAATTCTCAGTGGCTGAAGCATCTAGCTTTTTGGTGTACTCTAATTTAACTTCTTACACAAGAATGGTCGGGCGCTTGCGCTCCAAGACTAAAGGTGCAGTTAGTACACTGGATATATGGCCATGGAAGTATCTAGTTACTTGGATGAGAGAAGACCTATTTGCAAGGGTACGCTTGCTTATATTGCCTGATTCTAGATATTTTCTCCATTTTTTTTATCCTTTATCAATGATCATCGGATACTTCTGGCTTACTGGTTTTTTATGGAGGCCTTCATTAAGGCATGCTGCAAAGAATCAATCTGATGAAGAGAGAAAAGGAAAAGTTCAAAGTTTCTGTAGATGGAGATTGATGATTCACTTATTTGTCTAGTGGATAAAGTAATCTAAGCAAATCAATCTCCTGGGAAGGAGCTGCTGGGAAATTCTGGTTGAGAGAGTCGGGGAGAGAGAGAGTTCTCTCTCTCTCTTTTTTTTTTTTTTTTGGGGGGGGGGGGGGCTAGGGGTGGTTGGTGTTATAGGAATCAATGTTCCACGACCCTGCGTTTTATGGGGATTTTGTTTTCTGTCATTTAATCGTCTGTTTTGTGTTATATGCTTCTGTTTCATATGTATTTACTGGCTAGATCTCTCTACAGAGAGAAGCGAGAAGGCATAGCGGATCCAGGGATATCTACAGCAGCAACCCATACAATATGGAGGACATTGTAATGCCATTGAATAAGTTTATCCATGACCCTATTGCTCGAGATATAATTCACAATGGTGTCACGTTTCAGGTAAGTCGGATTCTTTTAAATCCGTTTCCCTTGCCAATTTCGTGTCTGTTTCGTTTTCAGGCTGTTGAAGCATGAGTTTCACCCTTCTTGCTTCAAATTGTGAGCTTTCTTTGAAAATTAATATATTCTGGTTAAATGTTGAGATGTAACACATATTAAAATCCTTAATCGGAGATGTGAAATGTACTTTTTATTCAAATGCCTAAGATTCTCTGGATGGAAGTTTAGATAGGACAGAGAAGCAATCATTGGTTTGATGACAGTTCTTCTGTTAAATCCTTGAGGATAAATGCTACTCTCAAGTAAAAAATTGTTCGATGCCTTACTTGCACTTAACATATACAGTGTAGTAATTTGCATCGACTTTCCGAAGAAAGGGGAATAGAACCTTAAAGTACGTTAGGAACAGAGGAGTTCCTTTGATTGAGTAGTGTGTGGAATTCACATGCTAATTCACAACTAGTCTTGCCGTGGTACCTGTCAGTGAACTTCAGTTTTCTTGTGTTGGTTGGACGTGTTTGAGGCCTTGTCTTTGTGTTGATTGGAGGCTTGTTATTTGGTTTGCTAAGCATGTCCTATTATGAGGGAAGACTTGATTGCGCCATTCTTCAGAGTTATCTTGTTTATTATTTAGGACGTATAGATTTTTTTTGGTATTCCACTGATGACAGAATCATTAAATCCACCAGATTGCCTGGTAAATGATGTCTATAGAATTTTTCTTTTTATGATTATTGATTAAGGAGGAGGTATTCTGCTTTTTGCTTATGACAACAGGAAAATCATTCTCGTTTTTCTAACTACCCCACAAAGGTTTTAAAACTACACTTGTGCTATGTTTCTGGTGTCGAGAGTCCTTCTTGTCTGGAAAGATTCTATATATCTTAAATTCCAGTATGTAGTGGCCTAAATAGACAAATTTCAGGCTAAATTTTCTCGCTGACAGATTGCAGGGTTAACTAACAATTCCTATTTTCCGGAGTCACATGAAGTACGTCACTGTGTTATGCAGCACAAACAACTTGGTGAACTTGTCCTTGAAGTTGCAAAGGTCGGTGAAATTGGTTATTGGGTTTAATGGATCATGCTCTTATATCTGTTTCCTAATATTGTGTTTCCCTTTTGCGCTTGTGATCATGGTAGATAACTCTAAATCTTGCAGAGGAGATTGGATGATATGCTGTACGTTGGTCTCACCGAGGACCATAGGGAATCTGCAACAATGTTTGCAAATGTGGTTGGTGCACAATTAATTCCTCAACTGAGAGGATCTTGCTCTGGTTTGCAAACTGCGGCAACAAATAAATCAGGTATATGTGGTGCTATTATTACTGTTTTTAGCCTCTAGGTACGGTTTGTTGGTTATTTTGAACAGGTTTTGCTGAATATGTTTGAATAAAAAAGGTGAGCTTCTGGACCCCAAAAAATAAATAAAGAAATAAGTTGAGCTTCTGGGCCAAATTTGCTGGTCAATTTATTTTCTTCTTATCTTCTACCCTTCTTCCTTAGCTACTTCACACCAGTTGGATCTGTATTAGTCCACCATACCCCAACAGATGCTTAAGATGCATCGTTGCAGTATTTTATGTGATATTGTAGTTTTAACTTGAACAGTTACCATAGAACTAGCTTCCCAAAATTCATGTGTTTCTCTGTTGAACCGCTAGTTTATGGTGAAGGAGGATTCCTTGTCCTTCAGTTTGCTTTGTCATGATTCAATGGCCTTTTCATCTCTTTGAGTTCCACAAGAACAAGATACAAGGGTTTATCATCATTCCCTTGCCTGAAGTTATGTACATCTGTTGCAGAACGGAGCTCCTTGTCAGACAGCGAGGCTGATGACGAATACTGTCAGGTAGATAGCAGCCGAGTGTGCGCATTTTGCTGAATGTAAACCTTCCTCAATCTATACTAATAACTGACTTTCCTTGTATCCTCATTGTTTTCTACTGCCTTTTTGCAGAATGGCACTTTGGAATTTCTGAAGGGAAACAATGAAGCAAGCAAAGAAAACGTAGGGCATGTTTTGCACGCTGTATCTTCCACTGTGCAAGGAAATTACATCTTGGATAAGTAAGTTCACGGTTTGTTGTATATTTCAGATGACGGTGGAAGAACTTATGGAATCTTATGAAAGCTGCCTATCTACTTGGAGGAAGTCCGTATCTCTCCACCGCACCGCTTCCTGGAAGAGAATCTCCCCTGCGAATTTTACGAAAGAGGTGCGATCAAATTTATGTTTTTGCTTCTTGATAGTAGCGTTGCTAATTTTTCTTCACTGATTTAAATACTTTTTATCCGAGATACAATAAATTTTGGGCCGACCCCAACTAGTTTGGGATAAATGTGGTGTTGATGTTGATGTTGATACAATAAATTTTGGGTTTGCTGAAATGCTGTCAAAAGAAAGATATAAGAAATTATACTATCCACATAAAAACAACAGGAGTTTCGAATTTTACCTGTGTGCTTCCATTTCTCACACACCAAGTTATCTAGAATTGACTTGTCCATTCTGTAGATAAACTTTCACAGTATCGTTGCTCCATAACTTCTCCTGTTATATCTGGTTGTTATTATAATGTCGAATACAGGGTATCTGTCACAATTTTAACCACTGCTCGTTAATGATATTTGAAGTATCATGCATATATTACTCTAATTCTTCTAGCTCACTTTTTTTTTTTAATAAAGCTAAATGCCGGCTTTGTCCTGCATGACATCTTTACTCTGCTTGGTAGTTTATTCGAAAGAGTTCCACCTGTCCAACCCGGTTGCTCTCTGTTATTCCTTGAGTAACCATTTCCACATATTTCCTGCTAATTTTAGGACACTTTGAATCTGCAGTCGCGTCGTCAGGTCGGTGAAGCGGTTCTTCAGCAGATAAAGTCACTGAATAATCTTGATTTGGAGCTCTATGAGTATGCTAAGGATATTTTTGCTCAGCGACGTAGACGGACCACCCAGATGTCCGCTGTCACAGTTAAGTATTCAGCTTCGTGCAGCCATAAGAAGGGGAAAAATTTGATCAAATTTCGTTGACCAATCCTATTACTGATGAGCACAACTGAGCGAGTAATGTTCCACCATTTTATTTTGCAGGAGAAATTAGAGGACATGATAACCAGTTCATATGGCACTTCACAGTGGATTCGCGTTTTCTTGTCCTTGCCCATCATATTGCTCCCCTTAGTCTTGATCCTTTTTGTAAATGCAAGGAAAAGGACATCAAAAGTGAAGATACAAATGTAATCGCTTCTCGAAAATTGAAGTCTATCTAGGTGGTAGAAAGAGATTAATTTCGATACGTTGACACATGTTTGTTGTAATTAGTAGTTTAATGGCTCAATTATTGTTAGTGTAACCGACGTGCAATTATGTTGCGTAACGGACGAGGTTTAATGCTGCGTAACGGACGTAACCGACGCAGTTTAATGTTGCGTAACGGACATAACCGACGCAGTTTAATATTGCGTAACGGACGTTATCGACGAGGTTTAATGTTGCGTAACGGACGTCCAATCGGGCTATAAATAGACGAGTTTTCGTAGTTCAGGATCATAACTTACAACTCACAACTCGAAATTCAATCCTCTAGTTCTCTCCTAGTCGTCCTCTAAGTGTGCCAATTTCAAGAAGTGTTCAACAGAGTCATGTTCGTATAGTGCTGATACAAACAGGTTCGAGATGTTGCATCTTGGGAGGCATAGTTCGTGAAGCTGCTTAGCACCGTTGGCAAAAACTAATCGCCTTAAGGAGATTCGATTAGCTGTACTTCACCTCTTCTCCTATTTTCGAGTTTACTATCTAGCAGTTTATTTATTTTGTAATCTTTTTATGCAAAGATTGTAATTTGGCTTGATCGATATTGAATTTTAGTATCGCCGACTTCATTTTATTATTTTTCCGATAATCACAAACAGTATAACGTATTTCCCCTATACGCTAACGTGTGCGCTTCAGATTTTCCAACAATCTTAAGGCGATTAGCTTATACTTACTGTTTGTTTGAGTTTACCAGAAAAACGTGATGGCTGAAAACGATCAACTACTCAATAATGTCCAGAACGTTTCTAGAGACGTTCCTATGGTCGATCCGACCGTGGCTGGTGGAGAAGTCCATACTTCGAGGCCTGGTGTTGTTGCAGCGAATGCTGCGAACCTTCGGGCTGCGACCACTTATGGTGGTATGGGTATGCATCAGCAGGCTTTGCCTTCTTTGATGATACCGTCTCATGCACCAAATGAGAAACAGGAGAAAGTCACTGGTACAGGCTTTAAGAAGAAGAAACAATCTCAGAAATTCCACAGGATATGTTTTGTTTGCAATCAGTCTAGTCATCAAGCTAAGGATTGCAAAAAGTGCCCGAGCAAAGGCAAGGGAGGTGGTGCACCTAAGCAGCTGAATCTGATAGAGCAGACAGGTAATTAAGGCCTGATTTCTGTGCTTAGGTATGACAGGGGAGGAGAATACAGTTCTTCCAATTTAAAAGAGTTGTGTGCTAGTTTGGGGATAATTCTTCAAACAACTGCACCTTATACTCCACAGTAAAATGGAATTGCTGAACGGAAGAATAAAACTCTAAAGGAGATGGCTAACGTCATCCTCTTAAATTCTGGTTTACCTCAAAACTTATGGGGAGAGGCAGTATTAACTGCGAACTATATTCTTAATAAAATACCTCACAAGAAAACGGGTAAGACTCCACATGAGTTATGGAATAGAAGACTACCGTCCTACAATTATTTGAAAGTGTGGGGGTGCCTAGCCAAGGTGGTAATTTATCCTCCTAAACAAACTCGATTGAGACCTAAAACAATGAATTGTATATTCATCAGTTATGCTCAAAATAGCAGTGCATACAGATTTTTGGTTCACAAATCTGAAAATGCGAAAATCCATGTCAATATTATCCTAGAATCTAGGGATGCTGAATTCTTTGAGGATATATATCCTGTGAAAGGAAATCAGGGTGAACCTTCTCAGAAGGAGTTCAAAAATTTAGAATCTGATAATGATGAAGTTGAGGCTTTAGTGATGCCAACTGGATTTTTTATTCTGATGAATCGAAATCGACTAGCAAATATGTGTTTACGCTAGGAGGTATCGCAGTGTCATGGAAATCCTCAAAGCAAACTCTAATAGCGCGCTCCACGATGGAATCAGAGTTTATTGCTTTGGATAAAGCTGCTGAAGAAGCAGAGTGACTTCAACAGTTTTTAGAGGATGTTCCGTTGTGGCCAAAACCTATGTCTGCAATATGCATTCACTGTGACAATCAAGCAGTTATTGCAAGGGCACATAATGTGATATATAACGATAAGTCTAGACACATTCGTCGTAGACATAATACCGTAAGGGGGTTGCTCTCACATGGAATAATTTCTTTAGACTTTATAAAGTCAAAGGAAAACATTGCGAATCCGCCGACGAAAGGATTGTAAAGAGAGCAAGTAAACTGCGCATCAAGAGGAATGGGGTTAAAAACCTTAACCCAATAAAGAGCTTACGAGGTGGAAACCTAACCTATGCGATTGGAGATCCCATGGACTAGGTTCAATAGGACAACGCAAATTTCAGAAACTCTAGAGTGAGCACTGTCTCCCATTCCTATGATGCAACAGTGCTTCCTACAGCGTTTTAAGGGTACGCTATGCGTTTAATGGTTCTTATAGCTTGGATTTTTACATCCTAGCAAGGTATAGTAGGATATCTTTAATAGGAATGCATCTATATGCGTGGTGCTGGCCGACTTTATGAAAATATTTAAAGGCTGGATTTTCTAAAGCACGCATGAATCCTGAGAGGTTCAGGGCCGAAAGAATAAACATAACCGAGAACCAATCTTGATTTGGAGATACTCTGTGTGAGGTCTATTGTTTGGGCTTACACTAACAACTGGAGGTTCAAGACTAAGTTCACCGACTGGTTAAGTATGTCCGATAGGCTTTCACTAAAGAAGGTTCAAAGCGAAAGCTACCTATCTTGATGCAGTGCATTTCTACAAGCACACTTGGAATTCCTCGAGTCCTAGTTCTATTGAGCCATTATGTGGGGGATTGTTGTAATTAGTAGTTTAATGGCTCAATTATTGTCAGTGTAACCGACGTGCAATTATGTTGCGTAACGGACGAGGTTTAATGCTGCGTAACGGCCGTAACCGACGCAATTTAATGTTGCGTAATGGACGTTATCGACGAGGTTTAATGTTGCGTAACGGACGTCCAATCGGGCTATAAATAGACGAGTTTTCGTAGTTCAGGATCATAACTTACAACTCACAACTCGAAATTCAATCCTCTAGTTCTCTCCTAGTCGTCCTCTAAGTGTGCCAATTTCAAGAAGTGTTCAACAGAGTCATGTTCGTATAGTGCTGATACAAACAGGTTCGAGATGTTGCATCTTGGGAGGCATAGTTCGTGAAGCTGCTTAGCACCGTTGGCAAAAACTAATCGCCTTAAGGAGATTCGATTAGCTGTACTTCACCTCTTCTCCTATTTTCGAGTTTACTATCTAGCAGTTTATTTATTTTGTAATCTTTGTATGCAAATATTGTAATTTGGCTTGATCGATATTGAATTTTATTATCGCCATCTTCATTTTATTATTTTTTCGATAATCACGAACAGTATTACGTATTTCCCCTATACGCTAACGTGTGCGTTTTAGATTTTCCAACAATGTTTCCGCTCTGAAAATGAAAAAAAAAAGGGTTCTTTAGATGTTAACTTGCTTTATTTTTCTGATAGTAGAGTCTTTTTATTCCTATTTCTAAATGTAGCCTTCACTTTGTTGTTCATTCTGTTTGTTCTTCTTTCAGGTTGAGTTGCAGCCACTGAATCTTAAGTCGGAGGATTAATTGGTGTTCCTTTAGCTAATGCATTTATTAGCATTCCATGAGCCATGCATTTGAAAGCACAATCAAGAGGCTCCTGGAGCTGCTACGTAGTATTTTTTCTGTAGATCTGTTCGAAGGCTTTATAACTTAAATCTCATTATCCATTTATAAATGACTTTTTGCTGGTGAGAGAACGTGTTTGATATCATTGGGTGTCCGTTCCCCTTAAGAAATTTCATTGACTAAAGACCTTGCAATTCGGTAGTCCTCCATTGGTCGTATGTCCAAATTTAGACAAATTTATAAAAACAAATACCATATAGAAATGTTCTTTTTTATCGAACTGACAAGTATATCCTTTATTGTGATTCAGGCCATCGTAATCTCATTTCTTTTGAAACATTTACCAAGCACGAGGAGCAATCCGAACGGAATTGAAAATGGAAAATTCAAATTGGACTTTGGCACTGGTCTAATACACAACGTAGGAATAGCAACCTGGGATCGACATCGTACCTTTTCTCTTGCCACAACCAACATGGTAAACCACTAAACATAGATGATGGCCAACATGGTTCATGTAGATATAGATGGACATGGACAGATGAAGGCCCCCTGCAATTTGACACGAGCCTTTTTAGCCTAGTTTGCGATCCCAGAGAGTCAAGACAGAGAGAGTGGTTGGTTTGATGAGAAATAAAAAGGAACATAGAAAATTTCGTGGTTCGATATTCTGATGTCCTAGGGGGGTCCATCCCATGTTGACTAGACCCCCCCCCCCCCCCCCCCCAAAAAAAAAAAGCAAGGCAAAAATGAGTAGGACTGACTTGGGTCGCCCGCTATAAGCTTCTCTTCTCAATGCCCACGATATTAGTTTTGCCAACATATTGATTTATCATACTATATATGTAGCTAAGAAACATACAACTAACTAAGCTCATACCCAAAAAACCCCTCTATCAAATGCACTGGCTGTAATACGAACGCTCTCATATTGGTCACTAACCGAGAGAGGGACCTGAAAAAACATTTAGAAGGAATGGGATGAGCAACCATAGTTCAATGAGTAATACATCTCTTCTAAGCAAATCGAGCATTCACTATGCACATTTAAGACACGAAAACATAGTTCATTTACACCAAATTCAGGATGTAACAAACTTGCAAGATCAAAATGACTTTTGTGTATATATATCAGTTCAACAAAAATATAATCATAGGAGAAATGCCATTTTCATCACTATTTTCAAAACATGACCCAATCCACTAATCAATCTCATTAAATCATGCGTGGTACATTTCGTTTAAATGAATTCATTAGTAAAGAAAATAGGATAATAAGAGATAATAAGTTCATCAATTCTTATTTACTATTATATTGTTTGAATGGTGGTCAATAACATAAATAACATATATATATATATATATATATATATTAATTTGAAATAAGATTAAATATTTTGTTGAAATCTATACTTTTATTTAGAATTTCTTGAATAAGCAATTAGGTTCAAGCATGAGGATCACAGCTCCTTTCCTCTTCTCTACAGATAGCCTTCATTTAGGGTCCTCCAAACGAAAACATACTCCGGAATTGCTATTTCATGAAAATTGGAACCTTTTTTTTATAGTTGCAATCGAGTCCCTGAGTCCCTTATTATGTTCATCGTCGTGTTGCTGAGAAGAAAGGATCATATAATTTTTGCAATTGTAACAAGAAATTGTACATTAAACATTGAAATTAATAATATTTAACCATACAAATTCCTATCTAACTTCAAGTAGAAAGGTTTATTTTGGCATAGGCACACGTAAAAAAAAGTTATTTATGAACATATTTTTTCGTAAAACGTATGTCATATAACTAATAATAAATATTTCACATTTTCAATGTCAGTTATTGGTTATATACGAGATAAGAAAATTTATGTTATGTAAAATGGTCTTATATTACTTGTGAAATAAATTTGGTATGTTCTTAATGTTAATTAGTTTCTTTATCGGGCGGTTTAACAAAAACCTATTTCGACCCAAAAAAAAAAAACAAAAAACAAAACCCTATTAAAATTTGCAATTAAAATTTGGTTTAATTGCTCGACAACGGCGCTGGCGCACATTTCATTCCATTTTGGTATTTTACCAATATGCCCCCCTCTTCTCCTTCCGACACTGGAATAACTAATTTAAAAAATAAAAAAACAGACAGCGACACATCACATCACACTGGATGTTGCGATCGTCGTCAAAAGCATTTCACCCTTCCATCGAATCGCTGACTCTCTCTCTCTCTCTCTCTCTGACTTCCCTCGGTGTCGACGGCTCTATCTCATTTTCCCTTTTGCTCTTTGCTCGAAGGTCTTCTGAGGTCGCCCGCTACGGCGAGGGCAATACTGCAGATTTCGTTGCATCAATCCCTTGCTTGGATGCCGAGAAAATCACTGGTAATTGTGAAAGTGGTAGTGGGACTCCGGTTATTGTGAGACTTGTCTGGTGGAGCAGCAACAGAGATCGAGAGAATTTATGAGCACGAGACTTCGGTAGTCGTCTGTACACAGGGTAGGTCCACTTTGTTTTGTTTCTTTGTTCCTTCTCTGAGTTTATTCTTATTAATTTTCTTTTTATGCCACTCCACATTTCGACATCATCGCCATGCTTCGGATTTTAGCTTGTCTCCAATTTCTGTGATCAGGGTTCCCTTTCAATAAGAAAAGAAGGCCCTCTTTATTGGTATGTCGATTCTGGTTCGGACGTTGGCGATTTTTTTTTCCTTTGCTTTTTTGTCCGTTCAATTCGTTTAAGAAAGCTCGTGTCTTTCGTTTTCGCTCGAGTTTTTTCCTGTTTGAGAAGGTTGCATGGATCATCTGATGATTTTTTTTTAAATGGGAAAAGAAATGTGTTATTGAGTTGCTACTAGGTGCTAGCTAGACAATGCTAAATTGGTAATGGACCCCGATATTGATCTAATAGATTTGAAGTAAAAGCAGAGGAATAAGATGTAGCGTTTCAGTTTAATTTTTCAGAATGGTTTGGTTTTTATGGTTTATTTGGAGAGACTTATAAGAACTTGTTTGTCGATGTTTTGTCAGATTTTGTTCTAGCAGGTGTTGGAGTAGGAAGAGGGTGATGGATCCTAATCTAAGCCTGAGGATTGTTATTTTGTTGATTCTTCTTGGATTGGGTAAGTGAGGACAGATTCTGAATCCCATCTTCATGTTTCACATTCCTCAGCTTCTTTCCCATCTTGTAATGGTAAATGTTGTATTATTGTTGTCTTAAGCGAGAGTGATAAGAAGGGATGCTTTGTGCGATCCTTGAAGTCATGAGATTAAGTATGGAACTCCATTTACTGACTCGAAAATGAGTAGTCACTTCCCTCCTTTCCTCCCTCAGTTGAGATACAATTCCATTGCAATCAGTGCTTTGTCATATAATACATCATACTATGAGGATGACGTTTGTGTGAATGACCAGATTGTTTGGGAAAACATTAGGGTTGATATGAACATTTAACTTCTAAGCTTGGCTTTTAGCTGAATGAGGTTTTTAACTTTCCCTGGTTTCTCTATCAGCTAATGCTTCTCCTCACGAAAGGGATTTTGGGTATTGTGAGAATGTAGTGAAGAAGTGGGCTTCTTCTGCACCTAATCTAGAAGTTAAAGAAAACAAGCACACTCTGCGAGATTTGCTGTTCTTTCTCCATATCCCAAGAACAGGAGGACGTACATACTTCCACTGGTAATTCAAATCTCTCTTGGTGCAGAGCACATAGTTGTAGTTATTGGTGCATTCATTGAATGAGCCACCAGTGTGATTCCTTCTTCCTAAATCGGTACCCGCAGTTTCCTGAAAAAGTTGTATCCTAGTGCTCTGGAATGCCCTCGCTCTTATGATAAATTGAGGTTTGATCCCAGGTATGACCTTTTTTTACCCTTTTTGACATTTGTGTTGTGCTTCATTTTTATGTTAACCCGATTCTCTACTACTGTGTAGCAAGCCAAAGTGCAGGTTGTTGGCCACTCATGATGACTATAGCATGATGTCAAAACTTCCCAAGGATAAAACATCAGTGGTGACCATACTAAGACACCCGGTTGATCGTGTTTTCAGTACATATGAATTCTCGGTGGAGGTAGCAGCTAGATTTTTGGTGCACCCTAATTTAACTTCTGCCACGAGAATGGCTGGGCGCTTGCGCTCCAAGAATAAAGGATTTGCAGTTAGTACATTGGATATATGGCCATGGAAGTATCTAGTTCCTTGGGTGAGAGAAGACCTATTTGCAAGGGTAAGCTTGTGATATTGCATGATGCTTGATATTTGCTTCATTTTTTTGGCCATTATCGACGATCATCGGATATTTCTGGCCTGCTGATTTTTGTTGGAGACCTTTATTAACCTTAAGGCATGCTGCAAAGAATCAATCTGATGTATAGAGAAAAGGGAAAGTTCATAGTTTCTGTAGATAGAGATGGATGATTCACTTGTTTGTCTAGTGCATGAAGTAATCTAAGCAAATCAATATGTTTTGTGTTATATGCTTCTGTTCTATATGTTTTTATCAGCAACCTCTCTGTACAGAGAGATGCAAGAAGGCATAGTGGATCCAGGGTTATCTATGGCAGCGACCCATACATTATGGAGGACGTTGTAATGCCATTGCAAAAGTATATCAACGACCCTATTGCTCGAGATATAATTCACAATGGTGTCACGTTTCAGGCAAGTTGAATTCTGTTATATATCTTTGTTTATTTATTTTTACATATTTTTCTCTTTTCCCTCGATTGATTTTGCTTTATTTTTATGAATCTTTTGGGTTCATCGACTGCCGACCCCAACTAGTTTGGGATAAAGGTGTTGTTGATGTTGATGATGTTGATGTTGATGTGTTACTTGTCAAATTCATGTCTGTTTCGTTTTCAGGCTGTTGAAGCATGAGTTTCATCCTTATCCCTTCAAATTGTGAGCTTTCTTTGAAAATTGATATTCTGACTAAATTTGAAGATGTAACATAGCTTAATCAGAGTTGTGAAATGGACTTTTTATTCAAGTGCCTAAGATTTTCTGGAAGGAAGTTTAGATGGGATAGAGAAGCAACCATTGGTTTGACGACAGTTCTTCTGTTAAATCCTTGAGGATAAATGCTACTCTTGAGTAAAAATTTTGTTAGATGCCTTACATGCACTTAAAATACAGTGTTGTAATTTAGCATCAACTTTATGAAGTAAGGGAACAGAACCTTGAAGGACATTAGGAACAGAGTAGTTCCTTTGCTTGATGGGAGTGCGGAATTCATAGAGCTAGTCTTGCAGTGGTACCTGTCAATGAACTTCAGTTTTCTTGTGTTGGTGTGACGTGTTTGAGGCCTTGTCTTTGGGTTGAAGAGGCCTGTTATTTGGTTGCTAAGCATGCCTTCTTATGGGGAAAGAGTTTATAGATTCGGGTGGTTTGGATTTCTCGGTATGCCACTCTGAAAGAATCATTAACTCCACCAGATTTCCTGGTAAGCGATGTCTATAGAATTTTCTTTTGACGATGACCAAGTAAAGATTAGGTATTCTGCATTCTGCTTATGACAACTGGAAAATCATTCTCATTTTGTAACTATCCCAAAGAAGTTTTAAAACTAAACTTGTGCTAAGTTTCAGGTGTTGTGAATCTGTCTTGTCTAACAGGATCTATATATCTTAAAATCTAGTACCTGTTGGCCTAAATAGACCAATGTCAGGCTAATTTTTCTCGCTGACAGATTGCAGGGTTAACTAACAATTCCTATTTTGTGGAATCACACGAAGTACGTCACTGTGTTATGCAGCACAAAAAACTTGGTGAAGTTGTCCTTGAAGTTGCAAAGGTCGGTAAAATTGGTTTTGGGGTTTTAATGGATCAGGCTCTTATATTGTTTTCCTAATATTGTGTTGCCCTTCTAAGGTTGTGACCATGGTAGATAATTGTAAATCTTGCAGAGGAGATTGGATGATATGCTGTATGTTGGTCTCACCGAGGACCATAGGGAATCTGCAACAATGTTTGGCGATGTGGTTGGTGCACAAGTAATTTCTCAATTGAGAGGATCTAGCTCTGGTGTGCGAACTGCAGCAACAAATAAATCAGGTACATGTGGTGCTATTATTACTGTTTCTAGGTTAGTTGGTTCTTTTGAATAAGTTTTGCTGAATATGGTTGCATAAATAAGTTGAGCTTCCGGACCAAATTTGCTCGTCAATTTATTTTCTTCTTCTCTTCTACCCTTCTTCCGTAGCTACTTCACACTAGTTGGATCTGTAATAGTCCACCATATCCAGTTGCTGTATTCTATGTGAAATTGTAGTTTCAACTTGAGCATAGAACTAGCTTCTCCATCAGAATTCTTATGTTTTTCTGTTGTATCGCAAGTTTATGGTAGAGGAGGATTCCTTGTCCTTCAGTTTGTTTTTCCATGCTTCAATGGCCTTCTCATCTCTTTGAGTTCCACAAGAACAAGATACAAGGGTTTATTATCATTTCCTTACCTGAACTTACGTACATCTGTTGCAGAACAGAGCTCCTTGTCAGACAGCGAGCCTGATGACGAACACAGTCAGGTATATAGCAGCAGAGTGTGTGCATTTTGCTGAATGTAAACCTTCCTCAATCGATGCTAATAAGTGAGTTCCCTTGTATCCTCATTGTTTTCTACTGCCTTTTTGCAGAATGCCACTTTGGACTTTGAGGTTTCTATGAAGGAAAACAATGAAGCCAGTAAAGAAAATGTAAGGCCTTTTTTCATGTTTTATCTTCTACCGTGCAAGGAAATTACATCTTGGATAAGTAATTTCACGGTAGATCTTGTATATTTCAGATGACAGTGGGAAAACTTATGGAATCTTATGAAAGCTGCATATCTACTTTGAGGAAGTCCCAGTCTCTCCGCCGCATCTCTTCCTTGAAGAAAATCTCACCGGCGAATTTTACAATAGAGGTGTGGTCAACTTTACGCTTTTGCTTCTTGAAAGTAGCGATGCTAATTTTTCTTTGACTTAAATTTACATACTTCTTACCCCAGAAACACTATATATTGGGTTTGCTGAAAATGAAATGCTTCTGTCAAAAGAACGATTATATAAGAGATTTACTATTCACATGGAAACAAGAGACTGGAGGTTCACATTTTAACTGCATGCTTCCATCATTCACATACCAGGTTGTCTAGAATTGACTTGTCCATTACGTAGATAAAATTTTGACTTAGGATCGCTGCTGTGTAGCTTTTCCTGTTATATCTGGATATTGTCACATATGTCGTGTCACAATTTTAACAGCTGCTCCTAAAAGATTTTTAAAGTGTTGTGCTTGTATTAGTCTAACTCTTTCTGAATAAAACTATATGTGCGCTTTGTCCTGCATGACATTTTTACTATGCTTGGTTAGTTCATTCGTAAGAGTTCCTCCAGTCCAACCCAGTTGCTCTCTTTTATTTCTTTGGATACATATCCGTGTATTTCCTGCGAATTTTAGGACACTTTGAATCTGCAGTCGCGTCGTCAGGTCGGTGG
Source organism: Rhodomyrtus psidioides (assembly GCA_021437785.1). Taxonomy (NCBI): domain Eukaryota; kingdom Viridiplantae; phylum Streptophyta; class Magnoliopsida; order Myrtales; family Myrtaceae; genus Rhodomyrtus; species Rhodomyrtus psidioides. Next base: position 848,903 of record JAILYB010000083.1, read on the forward strand.
AGTGGTGCTTCAGGAGATAAAATCACTGAATAATCTTGATTTGGAGCTCTATGAATATGCTAAGGATATTTTTTATCAACAACATAGACGGACCACCCAGAAGTCTGCTGTCACAGTTAAGTATTCAGCATCTGTGCAGCCATAAGAAGGGGAAATTTTTCGTTAAATTTCGTTAGTCAATCGTACTACTGATATGCACAACCGACTGTGTAAACTTCCGTCATTTTATTTTGCAGGAGAAATTAGAGAACATGATAACCAGTTCATATGGAACTTCTCAGTGGATTCGCATTTTCTTGTTCTTGCCCATCATGTTGCTCCTCGTATTCTTTTTTCTTTTTGTAAATGCAAGGAGAAGAACATCTAAAGTGAAGATTTGAATGTAATTGCTTCTCGAAAATTATTACAAATCGCAAGGTCTAAAGTCTCTGTAGGTGGTAGAAAGAGATTAATTTTGATACGGCCAAAGATACGGTACATGTTATGTCTCCGGTCTTTAAAAAAAAAAAAAAGTTCATTAGATGATGCTTTATTTTCCTGATGGAAGAGAGTCCTTTTATTAATCTTTGCTTCTAAATGTAGCCTTCACTTTGCTTCTCAGTTTGTTTGTTAACCCCTCTTACAGGTTGAATTGATTGCCACTGAATCTTAAGTTAGAGGCTAGAACGCCATTCAATATCTTTTCTTTGGTTGATATTTAGTTGTATACATTTATCTTGCCAATACGCTCCATGATCTGTGTAGTATGATATGAAGCTAATGCATTTAGGGTACCACGAAAAACTCTAAACCAGTACACTAGTGATAAATTTATATCAAATTATTTTTTTCAACATCAAAAAATTTCAAACGGGTGCATTTGTGACGACATCAACATTAACATATTTATCTTAAACTAGTTGGGGTCAGCGATCAATGAATCTCAAAGATATATAAAATAAAAGCAAGACTGATTAAGAGAAAAGAGATAAATATGTAAAAATAAATAAATAAAGATATATATATATATATATATATATATATATATATATATATATATATATATATGGAAAGGATTGAAAAGGACAGTCAAGAACGTCAGAATTTTACTCCTCCACAATATTAATAGTTTTTCTCTACTTACGCTTATCTATTTCCCGCTTCATTAAATCTATTTCCCGTACATTTGTGACAAATTTACTTCAAATTATCTTTTTTATCATCAAAAACTCTAAATTAGTACACTGTGACAAATTTATCTTTCATTAGTTTTCATTAAATTTTATTATCAAATTGCTTAGTTAGATGGCATGTGACAGTTTACAAGTGTATCCATTTGGAGGTTTTATCCTTTGTTTGTTATATGTGTGATCAGGGTATTAAATTAAATTAACGAAAATTAACGGGGGGTAAATTTATCTCAGGTGTATCAGTTTGGAGTAAATTTGTCACAGGTGTATTAATTTAGGATTTTTTATGGTCAAAAAAATAATTAGGGATAAATTTATAGCAGATGTATCAGTTTAGGATTTTACGTGATAAAAAAAATAGAGTGTATTAGTTTGGGGTTTTTCGTGCTCAAAAAAATAATTTATGGTAAATTTGCCATAGATGTACTAGTTTAGGGTTTTAAGTGATCAAAAAAATAATTTGAGGTAAATTTACCATAAGTGTACAAGTTTTGAATTTTTCGTGGTATTAACCCAAAAAATTATTACTATTCCATGAGCCCTTTAAAAGAAAATTCAAGAAGCTTTAAGAGTTAGGGGTGAGCAAATCGGACCGCCCGAACCGGATCGGATTGCCCGGACAGAATCGATCGATTTTTTTTTTTTTTTTAGAAGTTACCCTTTCTTTACTTGTAGATGCATTTGGCGTACGCTTCCAGTTCTTCAAGTGCCGCTGAAATTTCGATAGAAACCTATCAATTGTGCAGCATTCTAAATGTGAGCTTTAATTGTGCTATGATGGATCGCATCTGGATCACCAATGAAAGTTTTTATTGCTAAGGTGTCTAAGTTCATGGATGACTGGAGCACATTAATGAATTCGTCGAGGAAAGACTTTCGAGCTGCACTTTTCATGCCAGGAATGGTGCATTTTTTTTTTTTTTGCATATGTCCGGCCCAATGAAACCGCCCGGTTTTCGGTTTCGAAAATTTGAGAACCAGGACCACCAGTCCGATTTCCGGTTCTTGAGGGGAACCGGACCGGATCGGGAACCGATCACCCCGATTAAGAGCTGCTACATAATATTTTCTTAGATCTGTTTGAAGGCCTTATAATTTATCCTCATAAATTCTAATCAATTTGGTAAATCCCCAGTCATTGTGCCAACTTCCAAGTCAGATTGCAAGGCCCCTCATTTATTAATGTGCAGTTTTATGGAATTAATGGAAAGGTGAATTTGGCATCTGGTCTCAACACGGGAATACCAAGGGTAATTTGTAACCATTATTCTATATGGACCGTTATGAAGATTAAACTTAAGGAGAGAACTAACTCTTCAATTGGTAACGAATTTATAATGCAGCTTTAATTGGAAAAATTAGTAAGCACCATAATTATAAATTATTGCTACGCTTCTCTTCTTGCCACATCTGCAAATCTCTCTGCACCCTTCTTGTTGCACCCAGATTTGAGCTGTTGCCCTTGGACCATTGTCCATTTCTCTCTTTGAGATATAGCTGAAATTAGTTCGTGTGTCATAGTTGAGCACAAAGCTATAAGGTTAGATCTTATATCAGAAGATTTGAAGCCTTCTGACATGTTCATGCGTGATTGAAATGAACCCCAAGTTGAGTTGCTTGTCGGAATTTACTTGGTTTATGAATAAAATTTTTCTGTTGAAAACATGTTCGGTCGTAGGTTTAGCTCGTTCTCCTTATGAAATATCATTGGCTAAGACCATGCAATTCAGTAGTCTGGATCATGATACTCCATAGGTCGTCTGTTCATATTTAGACAGATTTATAAAAATAAATACCATATAGAAAATCAAATTAAGAAGTAAGAATTCTAGCCCTTTACTATAGGGTTATCAACGTTTACTGTATTCTAACTGTGTTCTAACTGTTCTTTTATTTTTTTGGGCTGATGATAATGCATCATTTTACTTGTATAAATTATACTTTTTGAACTAGTTTTTTACTGCAACATTACACAAACACAATTGCCCATCTAATCAAGGCTCCAATTGGATTAACGAGGCCTATTACTCAGGCTGTCTCCTTAGTGAAGATCATTCAGACCATCAAAATTCCATTTCTTTTGAAACATTTACTAAGCACGAAGAATAATCCGAACGAAATTGAAAATGGAAATAAATTAGGTCTCCAACAATAAATTTGGTTGATCGTTTTCATTGTGACTGCTATCCTACAAGACAGACATGGTGACAGCTGACAAGAACCCAACTAGAGGAAGCTTGGGTATGAAAGCTCTTGCCTTTCATTTTGGTTGGAGCATCATGATATACGAAATTGAGCTCCAGAGCTTTTCCCATTCGGCTAATGCATTGGAACCTTTTGTTTTGTTAAAGTTGGGTGGATTATCTGATGGGTGTTATTCAAGACAGTTCTAAATTGGAAATGGACTTTGGCACTGATCTAATACACATTGGAATTACAAACATTAGAAGATACTCCAATTTTTTCGACTGTTTTTGTCGTGATGTTTTTGTTGGAGTCACAAAAATTTGTTTGTTGACTTCTTGTCGGAATTTTGTACAAGCAGGTGTTGGAGTAGGATGAGGCTGATGGATGCTACTCCGAACCCGACGTTTGCTATTTTGCTGATTCTTCTTGGATTGGGTACGTGTGAGCACATTCTGATTTATGAATCCCCTCTACATTTTTCACACTCCTCTATTTCTCTCTCCTTGTGATGTTAAACGTTGCATTATGGTTTTACCCGTAAGTGAGTATGATAGGAAGAAACGTTTTGTGCAATTCGTGAAGTTATGATCCATGACATTGAGTAAGGAAATCCATTTATTGACTTGAAATTGAGTGGCTGTTTCCCTGCTTTTACGGACCAATTGGGATCTAAATGCTATTGCAATCAGTGCTTTGTTATGAACTCCACATACTCGGGGGATGAAAGTAGGTGTGGGTCACCAGATTGTCTGGGGAACTAATTAGGCCACCAACATGAACAATTTTGACTCCTAACTTTCCCTGGATTCTCTATCAGCTAATGCTTTTCCACAGAAAAGGGATTTTGGGCATTGTGAGAATGTAGTGAAGAGGTGGACTTCTTCTGCACCTAGTCTAGAAGTTAAGGCAGACAATCACGCCCTGCGAGATTTGCTGTTCTTCCTTCATGTTCCGAGAACAGGAGGCCGCACATACTTCCACTGGTAATTCAAACATCTTTTGGTGCAATGCATACCCGTAGATATCAGGGGCATTGAATCAGGTATGCACTGGTGTAATTCTTTCTTGCTAAATTCATACTTGCAGTTTCTTGCACAAGCTGTATTCTGGTGCTCCGGAATGCCCTCGCTCTTATGACAAATTGAATTTTGATCCCAGGTATTACTTTTTTTCCCCTCTCTGTTTGGACATTTTTGTTGTAATCAATCTGTGATGTTTAACCCAATTCTCTTCTTCTTTGTAGCAAGCAAAAGTGCAGGTTGTTGGTCTCTCATGATGACTACAGCTTGATGTCGAAACTTCCCAAGGATAGAACATCAGTGGTGACCATACTAAGAGACCCTGTTGATCGTGTTTTCAGCACATACGAATTATCGGTGGAGCTAGCAGCTGAATTTTTGGCATACCCTAATTTAACTTCGGCCACAACGACGGCTGGAAGCTTGAGCTCCAAGACAAGTACGCTGGATGTATGGCCATGGAAGTATCTAGTCCCTTGGATGAGAGAAGATCTATTTGCAAGGGTACGCTGGTTATCTGAGATGATTGGTATATCTCCTCGTATTTTTTGTACATCAATGATCATGCGATATTTCTGGTCTACTGATTTTCGTCAGGGACCTTTTATGACTTTAAGGGCATGCTGCAAAGATATCAATCTGATGTATAGAGAAAAGAAAAAATTCATAGTTGCCAACTTGCCATAGATGGAGTTGGATGCTTCACATGTTTGTTTGGTGGATGAAGTAATCTAAGCCAATAAATCTCCTTGCGTGAAGCTGCTAGATAATTCTGGGTAAAAGAGGGAGAGCTGTATAGGAATCATGTTCTACAACTTGATTGTAGGCTATATTTACTTTTATGTTATCAAATGTTTGATCACATGTTATATGCTTCCATTTCATGTGGATTTTCGGGCAACCTCTCTCTCTCTCTTTCTATACAGAGAGATGCAAGAAGACTTGGAGGATCAAGGGCTACCTACAGCAGCGACCTATACGATATGGAGGACATTGTAATCCCGTTGCATAAGTTTATCAAGGATCCCATTTCACAAGATATAATTCACAATGGTGCCACGTTTCAGGTTAGTATTCGTACAAATCTGTGTTATTCGTCAGTTTCATTCTGTTCCATTTCGGCTGCCTTAAATTCTCTTGAAGGAAGCTCCGAAGTAATAGGGAAAGCAACCACTGGCTTGATAATGGTTCTTCATTAATTTCTTGAGGGTAATTGCCGCTCTTTAATAAAAATTTGTTCAATGCCTTGCATGTGATGTAAGTCTAGTGCAGTAACTTGCATCAACTTGTCGTGAAGAGGAACAGAACTTGAGAGGACGCCTGGAACATAGGAGCTCCTTTGTTTGATGCAAGTGTAACATTTTCACATGCTTGTTCACAGAGCTCTTCTTGCAGCAGTACCTGTCGATGAGCTTCAGTTTTATTGGGTTTCACATAACATTTCTGAGGCACGTCTTTGTGTTCCTAAGAGGCTTGTTATTTGGTTCATAAACATGTGGCAAGATTTCAATTCATAATTCTTTGGAGTTCTCTTTTAACATATTCGGGTGGTTTAGATTTTTTGGTATGCCACTGATGAAAAGTCATTAACTCCACCAGATGTATGCAAATTAGTATTTCCGCTAGAATTTGCTTCTGATGATCACAGTTGTGAAGAGACTGGTACTCGTTCTGCTGCTTATGACAACTAAAAGATTGGTCCTCAGTTTTTTCAATGCCCCACAAAAATTCTACTAAATCTTTGCTCACTTTCTGGTGTCTAAAATCTGTCTGAATACGAGATTCTGTATATCTTGCAATCTAGCACAAGGTGGCCTTAGTAGACCAATTTCTGGCTAAATCTTCTTGCTGACAGGTTGCAGGGTTAACTAACAATTCGTATTTTCCGGAGTCACGTGAAGTACGTCACTGTGTTATGCAGCATAAAGTACTAGGTCAACATGTCCTTGAAGTTGCAAAGGTCAGTAATATTCAGTATCGAGGTGTAATGGGTCATGCTCTTATGTTGTTTTCCTGCTATACTATCGCACCTATGCAGTTGTGATCATGGTAGATAATTGTAAATCTTGCAGAGGAGATTGGATAATATGCTATATGTTGGTCTCACCGAGGACCATAAGAAATCTGCAACAATGTTTGCAGATGTGGTTGGTGCACAAGCAATTTCTCAACTGAAAGGATCTAGCTCTGGTGTGGAGACCGCATCTACAAATGAATCAGGTTCGTGTCGTGCTACCAGTGCTGCTTCTAGCCTCTAAGAACTGTTTGTCACTGCGTTTGGACAGGTTTTTCTGATATAGTTTAATAGATAAGTTGTAACTCCAGATCAAATGTGGTCCTCATTAATTTTCTTCTCCTCTTCAACCCTTCTTCCTACGCTAGTCTCTCAGAGTGTTAGATCTCTAATTGTCCATGCATACCCAAATTGATATGCTTAAGATGCATTGTTTTAAGCAACAAATTTAGTATCCAGTTGAACATTTTCCAACTTACCATATAACTAGCTTCTCCATGAGAATCCTTGCGGTGTTATAGGTAAAATTTCTCTTAACATTACCATTTAACCTCAAGTTTTTGGTGAAGGGGCATTCATAGTCCTTCAGTTTGCTTTGCCATGCTTCGATGACATTCTCATATCCTTCAGTTTGCTTTGCCATGCTTCGATGACATTCTCATCTACTTTATGTTCTAGGAGAACAACATAGATTCAATTTATCATGATTTGCTTTCCTGAAGTCATGCACATCTGCTGCAGATCAGAGCTCCTTATCAGATAGCAAGTCTGATAACGATCGGAATCTGGTAAATAGCTGCAGAATATGCGCATTTCGCTGAATGTGAGCTTTCCTCAATTGAAGCTAATAACTGAGCTTCCTCGTACGTCATTGTCTTCTACTGCCCTTTTACAGAATGCCACTCCAGATGTTGAGGTTTCTGCGGAGGGAAACAATGGAGCAAGTAACAAGAACGTAAGGCCTTTCTAATCATGTAAGATCTTCCAATATACAAGGACATCACATCTTGGATAAGCAAGTTCATGCAAGATTTTGTACATGTCAGATGACAGAGGGGGAACTTAAGGAATCTTATGAAAGTTGTGTTTCCTCTTTTAGAGACGCCAAGTCCCACCGCCACATCTCTGCCTTGAAGGAAATCTCCCCTGTGAATTTCACGAAAGAGGTGTGTTCAACTTCATGCTTTTCCATCTTGAAAGTAGCAATGCTAATTAATGTGGGCCAGCAAATGAGCGATGCTAATTGTTCTTTCATTTGCGTTTACGTACTTTTACCCCTAACACAAGACATCTTAAGTTTGCCATTTTGCTTCTGTCAAAAGCAAGATGATATAGGAGGTTTTACTATTCACTAGGAAATGAGAGACAGGAGCTTCACATTTTATCTGCATGATTCCCTCGACTGCATACTAAGTTGTCTGGAATCGACTTACTGATTATTTTGACTCAGCATTGTTGCTGTAGCTTTTCGGGATAGATCTGGTTGTAATTATTGAAGTTGAATACATGGTATCTGTGATAATTTAACTAACTGCTCCGGTGAAGTGTCAGACATATATTCGTAAGTGGTCTAGCTCTTACTAGCTCACTCTTGAACAATGCTAAATGCTGGCTTTGTCCTGCTTATGACATTGTTCCTATGCTTGGTTAGTTGGCGCCAAAGATCTCCTTCAGTCCAACCAGCTTCCTGTCTGACATTGCTTTGGATGCATTTCAGCATGTTCTCTGCTAAATTTTAGGGCTCTTTGAATCTGCAGTTGCGTCGTCAGGTCCGTGAAGCGGTTCTTCAGGAGATAAAATCACTAAATAACCTTGACGTGGAGCTGTATGAGTATGCTAAGGAAATTTTCGCACAGCAACACAGATGGACAACCGAGAAGTCCACTCTCACAGTTGAGTATTCAGTCCTGCGCTGCCATGAAGAGGGAAAATAAATCCGTTATATTCATTAACCGGACCTCCGAGTGTTGAAATAAGCACAATGGTGTCACTTTATCTTGCAGGAGATTTTTGGGAGCATGATAAGCAGCGCGTATGGCACTTCAGAGCGGAATCGCCTTTTCTTTTTCTTGCCCGTCATATTGCTCCTTATTTCCTGTGTTCTTTCTGTAAATGCGAGGAGAAGAAGATCAAAATTGAAGATATGAATGTAAGTGCATTTCGGAAAGAAGTAATTCGGATCACAGAGTCTGAAGTGTCTCTAGGTGGTTGAAAGAGATTAGATCCAGCCCACGACGCCGGATAGGTTGGTCCTGGCTGGTCTGTAAAGAAAGAAAAAAAAATCAATCTTTAGGTGATACTTTTTCCTACTTTTCTGAGAGAAGGTATTCATTTATTTTGTCACACCCCAAATCTTACAGTGACATGAGAAATGACACGGCCGTCCTTGTACCTAAAGAACGCAGCCTCAAATAGAAACCAACATAAACCTGTTATCAAATATATGTATATCCTACTATGTATACATATACACATCTGACTAAACATAAAGTTGGTTTCTTCATCAGAGTTTCTACAATCCTCAAAAATATTTACATCTCACCGTTCAACTAAACTCGACAACTAAAAACATACAAATTTGCAACTCTCCCTAGATCATACCCAAAATCCGACTTCCAAAAGTCCCCGACATTTGCGCTCTCTTTCTACTTGCCGACGACTGAAGAACCTGAAAGGATTGGGAAGGAAAGTGGGGTGAGAAACCACAGCTCAGTGAGTAATACATATCTCTTCTAAGCAGATCGAGCATTCACTATGCACATATAATAATAACATATGTCACAGAAATGTTCTGTTAATCAATAAAAATCATAACAAAAATCAATGATCAAGTCCATTGATTAATCTCAAATCACATATCGATGATCCATCCATCGACAAATCTCAAATCACATGTCAATGGTCCATTCCATTGACCAAACTTGTGTCACATGTCAATGGTCCATTCCATTGACCAATCTCATGCTCAAATATCTAACAATGGTCACGTATAACGCCTCGTGACAAGACGATCAAAATTCCCCCCTTGGCAAGGTCTCCACCTATATCAGCCGGTGGTTCAGCCCCAAAGTATATCCTAACCAGTATGCGCATACCCAAAAACCCTTCACTGGGTTCACAGCGATATTGAGCATTAAAACCAACGTCCGCGAATAATCCACAAATTCAATCCAGAAATCATTTTGCGAACCAGAATATATTCCACAACCATTTCTGATAAACCAGGTGAAGAAATCGATCACATATTTCACAAATCATTTCGTAACATATTTCTCAAATAGTTCGCAAGTATCAAAATGCAGTAATTGCCCGATCCAGATTTTGATGCAACAAATATGTCTTTAGCATTCATAGTATATCAAATCTGAACTGCTTTCAAAATATAACTTTATAAATTCAAAGAAGAGATAAGCACCACTCACCTGATATAGCCTAATTGAGATCTCGATAACTAATTCAAGCCCTCAAACTCAAGTCCTATCAATTTAGCGAAAATCGGTATCACAGTCAAGTAAAAACGCTATCGTAACTACGAATCCACTAAGATAAGCTTATTCGGTAGTTAAACTATTTCTACGAATTAACAAAATGCTAATCCGAATCGCATAAACTAAACTATCCGTAACGCGAAGCATAAACGTATCCTAACTTCGAAAACTATTCCGGCAATATGAACGAAGGGCTCGAATTCTTACTAAACGCTGAAGGATGCAATTAATTCGGCTTGATTCTGGAGCCAGACGGACTTCTTTCTTTCTTTTCCTTCTCTTCACCGCGTCCTCTTCTTTCTGCGTTCTTGTTTTTAACGAGAGGATGAAGAAGCACTCTCACTCCCCATTTTATACTTAGCCGTGCACAAATTGAGGCGGTGGTTCATTTTCCCTTTTTTTTATCTTGCTTTTGACTTGTTGACTATTCCAATAGTCAGCAAGCCACATGTCGCTGAAGGCAAAGGCACAAAGCCAGCTGTTATGTCACCACATATTACATTCTACCCTCCTTAAAAGAAATTTCGTCCTCGAAATTTGAACTTACCTCAACTATCGAACAAGTTGGAATACTTGCGTCTTGCTTCCTCCTCGAGTTCCCAAGTAGCTTCTCTTTCTGTATGGTTTTCCCATTGTATCTTTACATAAGGAATAGTCCGATGTCGCAATACTTGATCCTTCCTATCCATGATACGAATAGGTCTCTCCTCATAAGTCAAGTTCTCCTTCAATCTCAAAGGTGTAAAATCTAGTACATGTTCCGGATTCGACACATATTTCCATAATAGAGATATGTGAAACACATCATGCACTCCTGATAACGCTAGTGGCAAGGCTAATCTGTAAGCAACTTCGCCAACCATTTCTAATATAAGGAATGGTCCCACGTATCTTGGACTCAATTTGCCACGCGTGCCAAATCTCATAACACTTTTCATGGGAGTGTTGACACCTAAATTTTGATCAATTTTTTTTTCTTTTTCTTTTTTTTTTCCTTTATTTTTCGAAAATTCATAGAAAATCCATAAAAAGCTAAAAAAATTACAAAATCAACTTTGGTAGCTTTGGCCAAGCTAAAGGGACCATTTTGGATAAAAAATATGTTTTCATATTTTTCATATTTTTTATTATTATTATTTTCGAAAAATATAAAAAAAAAAGAAAATAAAAAAAGTAGTATTCGAGGTCACAAAAATATATACAAATAGATGGTATTTTTATTTTTAATTTTCTTTACTTTAGGACCTCATAAAATAGTAAAATTCAGGTTCGATTTTAGGTGTTCTCTGATCACCATAAAATTGAATTTGGCAAAAATATTAATAATGATTAAAAGAAAAAGGAGTGAAAACATCATCATTTAAAAGGAAAAGGAGACTAATCATTTTGTCTTCGCTTTTGATTATTTTATTATTATTTCTACTTTTTAGTATTTTATTATTATATTATTATATTATTTTATTATTATTATATTATTATTATTATTTTACTCTTCCCCCCTCCCCCTCATCATCCGTCGCCTCCTCTTCTTCCTTGTTCCTCCTTCTTTTTCTTTTCCTTCTTCCTCTTCTTCTTCTCCTTCCTCCCCCGTAGCTTCTTCTTCCTTTTCTTTTCTTCTTCTTCGTGGACGCCTAAAATGGAATCCCCACCTTCCGCCGTCGTCGCTAGCGGTCGTACCTCAAAGCCGCCGTGAACACTCCAAGACCCGCGGCCTCCACCCGTTTCGGAGTTTGGTTCGGGTTTGTTTTGGATCGGGCCAAATCCGTCATCGCCAAAGCGCGCTATCGCCTCCGGCGACTAATCCGGAGTCCTACCTCCTTCCTCAGAGCTTGTGAAGCCTACGCGCCGCTGGTGGAGCTCAGAAACGGCCTCGGGTCACCGTCCCGTCGTCGGAACGTGTCCGGGCGTGTCGGAGCGTGTCGGAGCGTGTCGGCGTGTCGGCGTGTCCGGGCGTGTCGGAGCGTGTCGGCGTGTCCGGGCGTGTCGGCGTGTCGGAGCGTGTCGGAGCGTGTCGACGTGTCGGAGCGTGTCGGAGCGTGTCGGCGTGTCCGGGCGTGTCGGCGTGTCGGAGCGTGTCGGCGTGTCGAAGCCGTGTCCGAGCCGTGTCGAAGCCGTGTCCGAGCCGTGTCGGAACAGTGTCGGAACAGTACCGGAACAGTGTTGGAACAGTGTCGGAACAGTGTCTGATTTTGATTTTTTTTTTTTTTTTAAAAAAAAAAATCATTTTAGTCTTAATTTGTGAAATTGACTATTGACATTCTAATGGCGATCGACAGGTAACGGGCATGGAGATGGTCGCAGGCTGGGGCTGGGCGATTGAAGGCCGGTGTCCAATCCGGTATGTTTTACGTACCCGATCCGTATATTAGAATTATTTTTCTAAAATATTGCCTTTATAGACTTGATTTGCATGTATTTGTTTCAGTCTAGTGGTTAGCTTATTTATCTGGTTGAGTGTTATCTATTGTCAAAGACATGCTTTTTATTTAAAAAAATTTTCGAAAATATTAAAAAAATAATAAAAAAAAAAATCGATCAGAAAATGCTAAAAAAAATGAAAAACTAAAGAAAAATTCAAAAAAATTGAGAAAAATTGCAGAAAATTCCAAACAAATTCTAAAAATTTTCCAAGGCTGAAAACACCAAAAAAATCGATTTGTTTTCATTTTTGGGATTTTCTCCCATTTAATCCAAAATGGCGATTTCACCCCTCAAAGGGTAAATCGTCTTTGATATTCTAATGAATTGTGGAAATTGCTTAGAATTTGGTGATGGGCCAGATGGGTGGCTAAACCTTATGTCTAAGATTTCCACATTTCATTTCCATTTTTAGAAAATGACGATTTTACCCTTCGAATGGTAAATCGGTTTCTAAAATTCCCGAAAATCACGAAAATTGCCAAAAAATAGGAAATGGGTCAATTGAGTGACCAAACCTGTTTTTGACTCCGGATTCATTCCGAAATGATGATTTTGTCCTTTTTGGGCAAATTGTCCCATTTGTCTCAAAATTACGATTTTGCCCCTGATGGGCAAAATCATGTCTAAATCATTCCTAAGCCTGCTTGATGCTTCTCTAGACCAATATGGCCTTATTAGGAATGCCATGTGATTTATTTGTACATTTGAATTCATTGATTTGTGCACTTTATCATTGATTGTGATTGCTAGGATAGTCATTCCTATCTGCATGAACTCCTAGATTTAGGACTCGTACCCCACTCATCTGCATGAAATCTTGAATAGGAAAATCACTCGCGTTAGGTACCGAAAGGGCGTTGGTAATGACACCGACGTAACCAAGTCCCCGAACCCAAAATCTCTGGTTCCGCAGAACTGATCGACCTCTCCCAATCGGTCAGTAAGGTTTCCGGTCTACCCTCCAAGAAAGACCGGTGGCGACTCCAAATGCATACACAAGTTGCACATGCCACCACGACCACACTGAAGGTCGAAAGCGATCGACTCTTATCGTCGAATCCCTCAGAAAAATACTCCCGTCGCGATTTGGTATGGGCTTGGGAGGGCCCGCGTCGATCCAAAGCCCACGATCCGCACTCCGGTGCTGGGGAAAAGGCCCGCGATCGGTAATCCATTAGCTGCGTCCTCTTCCGGACGGGTCGCGACAGCTGGCGACTCCGCTGGGGACTTTGTTCTAGAACCTATCGTTCTAGACCTCAAGTGGACTTAGGCCGTAATTAAAACGCTGAGTGATTTTTCTAACCATGCAGGCGCTCTTGAAGGTGAGGTAAGTCCGCTTACGATAGGTGTTATATGTTTTTGCAGATTGGAGAAATAAAGGGTGTAGTCCGTGATTAACATTGTCTTATGCAGGTTGGGCGTAGGAATGTATGTTGTGTGGATGATTTGAAGTGCTGATTGATAAACTGTTGTGCGTGACTTGCATTGTGATGATCACGACACGTGGACACACACAACCGCGCCTAAAACCCCGGGCGCCGCTTTTAGGAACACAATAGAAGGAATTGAAAATGGAATCTCCGTGAGGAAAAACACGGGGTAATCCACTTTTCAATTCCGCTCACTTCGAACTATGGATCGAGTCCCAATGCAACGATAGCTGTGCAATGGAATCGGCTCTTTCTAGAACTCGAGGTGGGAACCTTAACCTTAGGTGCCAAACCCTCTGATTTTTAGAAGTTTACCATCACCTGTTTCATGCGCATGTCTCTGGGCGGTTGGTACACCTAAAACCGCACAATAAGTCGACGTGTTGGGTTGGTAAGACTCTCTATCCCCCCAAATCTATCACTGTTCATATAGATATAGGCATTTCATTTATTGCATTCTGGTGATTAGATTAAATGCCATTTCGAGGATAGATATGTGCGTTTGTCCCTAACGTCCTTGATAGAAGACGAGGAGGGTGATATCCCACGACGAACACCGAGTGTGCGATAAGGAGCATACTATGGACATTATTGAGGTATCATCCAATGAAGATGACGAGTTGGGGCAAGTGATCCTGAAGGCACAGATCAAAACTGGGGCATCCTTAAACGTTAGGATCACATTCCTTTATTTCATTTTCCATTACTAGTCCTCTTGTATAGGGTTTATTTTTACTGAGGTTTTCTCTATCTCACCCCTTAGAGTGATTGTATTAGGGATCTATTGGTGTATACATTCAGATGGAACTTGGTTGTATTTCTTTTAACGGGTCATTGGAATGTGATAGTGGCATTTTTTCTAATCATCCGAATACTCCCAAGTCAAGTTTATAATTCCTTTAGAGGAAATTAAAATTGGAAGTCTTGCACGACCTTTTGGTCAGGTGAGGTAATCCAACCCCAATTTCGCTAGAAGGAACTACACACTTGAATTGGTTCATGCATGTTGTACACCACTGGTAATTCACGATAATTGATCAAGAATATCAGCGTAGTTTCAAATTTAATGACGAAATAGATGTCCAAACTACTTTCGTTCTTAGCGAACGATCTTAATTTGGATGCCATATCTTCAATTGAATTTAAAACGCGTTATTATGTCTTGCACTTTTGAGTAAGTCATTCCTCTCGAAATTAATCAAAAGCGATTATCGTGAATTACGCTCCTTTCAATAGTATGCTTTCTTTCGAGGAATATTGATAAAAACTTTTCGCACAAGATTAAAACCCTTGTAAAAGTTCTTGTCCTTATTAATCACAAGCAAGCATAAGATTGAAAGGGGTCTATGCTTTCTTTTTCAAATTATTCCTTCTGATTCTGTCTTTTTATTTGCAGGTGAAAAACAAGTAGTATAGAGAAATCTTTTCTTGGACAAATCTGCAACTATTCTTCCATCTGATCATGAGCGAGTTATAAAATCGGGACGTATTTGCTCGGCTTATTGCTATTATGGTTCGGCTCACTCAAGTTGAAGATGTTTGGATGCTCGAAGAAATGAACCATACAGAAGTTAAAACACACACACGAGAACTTTCATTTATTTTGCTCAGCGGAGGGTTTTCAGAAGCAGGTCATACAAGTCGGGGTGGAAAAGTAAAGCCAAAGTGAGCCCTAATTAACGACACAAAGGATCCCAACTGACCCTCCATGTTATTAATGCTCTGCTCATACTCCCAGCTCCGCATGTTGTGGTCGGCAAGCCTGATGAGAAGACTTCTGCATTCTCCCTTAACTTCGGCGACCTTGGCCTCGTGTTCTTCGGTGACTACTTCCAGGTCCCGAACCAGTCCATTCCCGCGAGCTATGTCCTCGGTTATCTTGTCGAGCCGTTCTTCCTGCCAGTCGCTCTGAAGCCTCAACAGGACGTTGCGGCGGTCATGCTCGCCGGTGGTCAGGGATATGGCCAATTGATCCACCAGATTTCTCCTCTCGCGAAGCAACGTCGCGACCCGCTCATTAGCAAACTCGACGGCCTTTTTGTAACTATCAACCAGATAGTTGGTCATCACCAAATGATCAGATCGATCCTCATAACGAGCCCGCAAGACGCGAGCCACGAGAACCTCCCGATTAGCAACACGATAGGCCTCTAAGGAGTGTGCAAAGAGAGTCGGGAAAGTTCTATATTCCCTCCCCAGTGTAGTACCTTCGAGAGAAGTGGTATCAAGGTCCTCGAGCAGGACACAGATTGCATCCTCGGTTGCAGAATGATCGGTTATGTGCGCGTAACCGCGACCCAGTAGGTTGTAAAGCTTTTCCCACTGGGCCAAGACATCAGTTGAAAAAGTGCGTACGGGAGAGGAGGCCATTTGCGTTGGGTTGGCTTGAGAATAAGACGAGTTTAACAGAGAGATTAGAAGGAAGAAGCTGATTATGCGAGAACGTTAACCTTCCATACATTAATTCCTCATTTTATAGCAACTCGAGGATGATGAAGGGTCTCAGTAATAATGCTGGTGGAGCCCAGTTAGGGGGGGTAAAGCAGGAGGTCCCCTCACGAGAACCATTGGATTCGTTTCGGTCCGCGATTTCCGGCTCATCAATTAAAAGATGTAAAAGATTTGTCGGGATCATCATTATTGGAGTTAGGTGGGAGGTAAGCGCAACTATCGAAGAGAGCCCTAACAGGATTTGGCAGTCCCATCACGTTGAAAAGCTAAGCGAGAAATTCAAAGTCTTGAGGGGGAACGTTTGCCTAATGATGCTTGAAGAGCGTCTCCTAAACATACGAAGTCACTCGAAGAAAACTTTATAGGGAGTGAGCATACATGAGAGAGTGGAGAACTCTGAGTGGGCAAGAACCAATCAAACATTTCTCAATCCAACATATTTAAGAGGTTATTGTCAGCTGCTAGAGGCGACTGACTCAAAAATCTCAGAAATTGAACTACAGAGGGATCTCGAAGATTCCAAGATCAAGTCTAACGCCAAAACCATGGAGCCCAACACTTCTGGTAACGGAAATCAAGATCACGGCGACGACGACAACGACATGCACGATGTTCAACTCGGGAAAAGAAGACGTCCTCACCAATACTCTCAGGAGGAAACCCAAATGCTGGAAACCCTTTTCAGTAAAAGCCATTACATGAAAAAGAAGTGGAGAATTGAATTGAGCCGGGAGTTGGGGATTAATCAGTCGAGGATCCAGTTTTGGTTTCAAAATAGGAGATCCAAATCGAAGGCTCAACGCAAACGTCAGGTGGTCGAGATTTTAAAGGAAGAAAACCAAAAGCTGCGAACAGAAAACATGAGGTATGAAAAAGCTCTCAATATTACCGTTTGCCCTCATTGCGATAACCTCGTCGCCCTCGGTAAGATATTCCCCGATAAGCCTCACGCGATGATTGAAGACGTTCATTTACCACCTTACTCCCTCGGGGCATCTCCTGCTCAACCAGATTTTGCCGGAGTCACGCATGAGCAGGATGATCCTACGAAGATGATACAAATGCCTCCTGGGGGATGGGATTTGCATCGCTTTGATTGGAGTTATAGTTTCAAGGAGCTGGATGTTACCGCCGACCAGCTCAAAGCATATCAGCCTCATGCACAACAATTTTCGATAGGGTCGGGTCCTGCTGGAGATGAGTTAATCAGTCGTCAAGCCATCGATGCAATTTTGGGCCACGATAAGAGGAGGTTCGCTTGGCCCCCTGAACTGCATTCCAGATTCCTAGACGTGGTTCACCAAATGGGGATCGACTCAGCAACTCCGACGCGCATATTTAAGGCCATGAATGTACCGGGGCTTAGTAAGGAGCTGGTCAGGAATCACCTTGCTGCCTACAGAAAGCTATTAAAACAACGTCGAGCGGAGCTAAACCGGGAGGAATCCGTCTCGAGCTCAAAAGCTAGGGGCGACTGCCATTGTAATGCTCAGGCATCAAGAGATACCCGGCCAAATCTAAGCATCAATCAAGCTAGCAACCCGACCACCGGCAAACTGAAAGCTGATCAGAATGTCCTCCCAGGCCATTTCAACACTTCTCAAGAGCGCGTGTCACAAGTACAGCGAGTGCGCACTCCTCCATTCGAGCAACAGTCAGCTGGTGCTCTGTCTGCTGCTGGTCAACCCACGACAGACGATTTCTTCGATGAGGGGCTCGATGCCTTGTTCAATCAGTGGGAAGCTGGCATGCTTGGACAGCCATGATCTAGCACCTGGCTCGGGGCACGATGGGTCGGTCACTACGAACACCCATAGGAAGAAGAACATGTTCACGAGTAGATCACTCATTTTATCCGTTGTAAAGTTCCTACGGGAACATTTTTCTTTAATGACTATAGTTAATTCTATATTAAAACCAACGCTATCGACGAACATCGGCATGCTCAGTTGTGATGATCCCTTGTTAGATTAAGTCCGAAACCAGAGACGGTCTTTAAAATTTTGAGTGGCCACGAACTCATTCCTCACCAAGCGCCCGGGATGCTGAAATGAAGAGTAACAGCATGCACAGGGAAAATGTTACTTTCGTTTGAACGATGAAAAGGGGTTGAGAGAAGATCATAGCGTTAATTCCCATGGAGCTAAATGAATTAAACGGAGTCATTAATTGCGGGTCCACCGCTGCTCCCCACGTTCTCGGGCCTAGCAAATCATAAAAGGCGCCGAAAGATTGTAGACCCACCACTTTGAAGACTGAACTAGGGGACGAGCGCAATACTCGATGAAACCGAATCAATGCAAGAGAGTTTGTGATCCTATCACGAGGAAAAAGAAAGGGGAATACAGACGATGAGTAATTGCAGAATCTCGGGAGGAGCGCTTGCTTGCTGGTCTTCATATGCAGCCTGAAGGATGGTTCCAGGACACGCACAATCACTTGAGAAAATTTCTAGAGTGAGCAAACACGTAAGAGCGAATTGAGAAAGCTGAGTGAACTAGATCAGCCCGAGATACCCCGATCCATCATGTTTAAAAGTTATTCCCATCTGCTAGAAACGCCCGACCTGGACATTTCTGAGCACGAACTGCTGGGAGACTTTGAAGATCCTGGAGCTGAATCCTGCCCGAAGGCCATAGAGACTGACTCCTCCAGCGATGAAATTCTAGGTTTCAGCTACGAAGAAGGAGTATACAATGATGACCGGAGCCGGAAAAGGAAGCAACTACAACGCCACACTCCAGGCCAAATCCGAGAGCTCGAAGCTTTCTTCAATGAATGCCCCACTCCAAGCAGACAACAGAAAATGGAGTTGAGCCGAAAGATAGGATTGGAGCTTTCGAAGGTCAAGTTTTGGTTCGCCAACAAACGAACCCGGGTGAAACAGCAATACGCAGACCATGAGTTACTGGTCCTGAAGGAGGAGAATGAGAAGCTTCAAGCTGAAAGCGCGAGATATAAGGAAGCTCTGACCAAGGCCACCTGCCTTAATTGTGGTAATCCTGTTGTCCTCGGCGAGGTGTTCCTCGATGAACCATCCCTGTTGACGAATAACGCTCAGCTGTTACCGTATTCTCCACAGCATTTTCCGACACAGCCAGATACCGCCGGAGATCTGCATGAGCAAGTCAACACCATAGGATCAACACCAACATCCTCTGAGAAATGGGATATGAATCATCACAGGGGGAATTCTCTCAAAGACGAACTCGCTGTCGCAGCCAGCCAATCCAAAGTCGGTGAGTCCCTCCCTGGACAACTTTTGAAACGACTAGATCCCGTAGAGAATAGCTACCGAAGTATTGACGATATTTTGGGTGATAAGAGAACAAGGTTTTACTGGACCTATGAGCTTCACACCAAATTTGTTGATGCAATTCGAGAACTGGGAGTTGATTCGGCTAGCCCACTGCGCATACTCGAGATTATGAATGTGCCGGGGCTCTCTAGAATTAACGTTGAGTCTCACCTCAAGTACTATAGGAGATTGCTAAGGGATGGAAGGATAGCGTTAAACCATCATAAAGCCAGTTGGAGCTCAAGTGCTGGGCAGAGTTACAACCATGATGATTGGAGAGCCAAGAGCACCCAACCGTGTTTCAGCAATGACGGGACTAGCAGTCGTGTCAGCGACTCCTCTAACCCAAATCAGAATGCTCCGCCGAGCTATCTCAATACTCCTCAGGAGTATATGCCACAGTTCCAGCACATAGAAATTCCTCAGTTTGAGCGCGAATCAGTCATTAATGCTGTCCCTGAAGCGGATCTGGCATTGGTAGAGAGTGCACATATGAACTTGCCGGTCATCGGAGGAAGTTCCAATTCGAGGGGTCAAATTGCTCACGGCGAGAGCAAAGAGAGGAATCCCTCGCCTACAGTCGACGACACCCAATCTGGGCACCAAGGGCTAGAAAGAACAGGTGATTTCCTTGATGAGGAGCTGGACACTTGGATCAATACTCTTCGGGAATGTATGTCTCAACCCCAACAGGGCAATGATGAAGGTTCCAGCTCAAAGACTCCAATCCCTCACAACGAAGGCAATGAAAGAAATCTGCCCCCAACAATCGTTGATACCCAACTTGAACATCAATGGCTCGAAGACCCGAGCAATTTCCTTGGCGATGAGTTCAATCTTTGGCTCGATCAATTTGGAGCCGGAGGACCATCGCAGTGGTGACGCGAGGCCGGTGATCAAACGTCTGATGCAAGGCATGGCTACTCGATGAAAAATGCTTCGAGAAAAGGGGTTGAATACTCCTATTGCATATGTTGTTGATCGCACTGTAAGGTTCCCACGGGAACATCTTTCATTAATATCTAGAACTAATTGCGCGTGAGTGTCAACATCACCCTTTGAGCATCTTCAAGCCGAAGGCCGTGGATTAATCACTTAATCCGTGGAGCAAGTTCCATGAACCATAATTATCACCCGCTGAGCATAATGGGATCTACCCCTTCAACACGAAATACGTTTGGCCGCGAAGCCACGTATTTGGTAAAACGATGTATCGTTCCTAAACGATCTTCAATCGAATACCGAAGTAATGTATTCTTTCTTTTCCTTCTCAGATGATAAACATGGATAAATCACTCAATGAGTCATGCGTTCAAATAGCAGAACAGACGCTGCCCAGCTGGGGGCAGATGAACCATTGATGTTACAAACACTCCAAGCATGGATAGGCGGATTTGATAGAGGTTGTTCATATCAATACGCAACATCAGAATGGGATGAAAATCAAGAGTAAAGTTGTATCGTCCCAATTTGTCTTGAATTTGGGAATATGAATTAACACTTATTTTTTATCCTTGACAGGGGAATCGCCTTGGAGACGAATGAGTTTTTACATCCCACATACTACCTGTTAGGGTACATGAGGGTAGGATGTATCGTTTCAATTTTCAAAAAATTCGTGAACATACAATGATATGCTTCTTTTACATTTTCAGGAATCTCCAGCCATGGTGGACAGGTAGGTATCCCTTTCCCCCAATCCATTGAAGATGTTAAACCAAAAACACAGAGAGAAAAAGAAAAAAGCTTTCAAAATCTGATGTCTAGAAAAGACATGGAATTCTAACTTCATTGGCATTCATGTTTTGAAACATGAGGTTGTCTGAACATGCATTGTGCACCATAAAATCCCCTTGACGGGTAAAATTTTTGGGAAAACGAAAGAGATTTTTCCAATCAAAAGTTGTTCAAAACTCTCAAAAGGATGTTTCCTCAAAAGAGAGGCAAGCTCAAATCCAAACACATCCTACATACACTTGAGAGATGAGTGGAGCGAATCAAATAGTAAAATCTGGACCTACGGAGGTAGGGACCATTCGCAGCGATTACACGGATTGGGACGACGGAGGCGTTCGTTTCATATCATAAACACTACAGGTGGCCGTTGACAACCCACTTGAACGGCGGTTTTCATTCTTAACCCTGTCAAGAACCACCCCACACCGAGGCAAAAGGGAAGTAAGTCCAGCAGCATCAGGAGAAAATGGTTAGAAATTTTCTTGCTCGGACTAACATTAATCTTTGTGTGTTGTTTATATGGTAATCCAAGTGCCATAGGATGACGAGAAGCATTCATTCTCTATCCCACACACCATATCCTTTGCACAGCCAAGTTGAGCCTGCGAATTCATTTCATAAACCCCTGTTGGTGATCATGGGATGTTTCAAGATAGAAACTGCATCACTCCAAGAACGGAAGAAATCAAGAGATGGGATTTATAGAAAAATCTCATATCGGCGTTTAAATGTGCTATGATTCAAGTTGTATATCTAGCACAATTTTCTGAACATCGTAGTTCCAAAGGAAAAGAAAAGGCGGGATTTCAACAAAAAATCCCCAGCATCAAGAAAAAGCAAAGTGCCTGGTAAAAGCAAGGCCGATGCTCGTGAAAACTGTTTGATTGATCCCCAATAAAGCCTAGTTGGGAAGAGAGAAAAACCCATAAAGGAGTCAGATCAAGAAGACTGCTCCCCAAACGATGTCAGCCGTGGTGCAAAAACACGGACAGAATTGTCAATCTCTTAATACCACAAGAGACGTTCTCTAAAGGACTTGTGCACACCTCAAAAGCGGTTGCACACCTCAAAAATGGAAGATGCAGAATGGAAAAGACATGTGACAAATTTGCAATGATCACCAATGTCAAATCCTTCGTGATTTCTGGGCAAAAAACAAGCCTTTTTCGGTCCCCAATCCTACCAATGTTACAACCCTGAAACCGTCTTCTCTGACTAAGACACTTGGGTTAACATATAGCTTAGCTCGAAGAAGTACGAGCAAGACTCTTTCTTTCTCATTTTGCAGGGTTCTTGACTTGTAAACCCGGAGCAGATGGTGAAGATTTTCATTCGATGGCCCCGACTCCAAAGCGGGTCCCCCTTGAAAACCAATATCCAAGCCCAACATTACGGTCCCGTGGAAGACCTCCCGACCGATCAAAATGTATGCGCTGCGAATGAGCCTAAAACCTAGGCACAAGTCAGTAGGGAATTGAGTGCATCCCCTAAAAATCATCACCTCAAAACAGGTGAGATGGCCTCCTTGTCGAGAAATATTCCAATTGACGTTTTGAGCAAACTCTTTTTGGGAATTTTCAAACTGTGGATCCAGATTTTCCATGCAAGGGATTTGTGATCACATTTGCATGTTGCGAAAATGTTTTGGATAACCTCCAGCATCAAAATGCACATCTCATGACTAAAACTTAAGTCATAAAATTTTGTCAATTGGACAATTATTGTCTTCCCAAAGATTATTAACATTTTCTTGGTGAAGAAAAATCTTTCAGGTTTGAACTTTCTGCAGGATACCTGGAGAACCCAGCTCCCAGAATGTCGCCTCAACAGACCCAAGTCCTAGCATGACGTGGAGAACCCTCGTCTCGGGACCCCTTTTCAAAAATCTGGCAGTCTCATCGGACGTGGAGAACCCTCGTCATGAGACCCCTTTTCAAGAATCAGGCAGTCTCATCGGACGTAGAGAACCCTCGTCATGAGACCCCTTTTCAAAGTCAAATCAACGGTAGATACCGCCTGAAGGGTCAAATCAACGGTAGATACCGCCTGAAGGGTCAAACCAAGGTAGAAACCGCCTGAAGGGTCAAATCAAAGGTAGAAACCGCCTGAAGGGTCAAAACAAAGGTAGAAACCGCCTGAAGGGTTAAACCAAAGGTAGATACCGCCTGAAGGGTCAACTCAAGGTAGAAACCGCCTGAAGGGTCAAATCAAAGGTAGATACCGCCTAAAGGGTCAAATATGGTAGAAACCGCCTGAAGGGTCAACTCAAGTTAGAAACCGCCTGAAGGGTCAAACCATGGTAGAAACCGCCTGAAGGGTCAACTCAAGGTAGATATCGCCTGAAGGGTCAAACCATGGTAGAAACCGCCTGAAGGGTCAACACAAGGTAGAAACTGCCTGAAGGGTCAATTAAAGGTAGAAACCGCCTGAAGGGTCAAATCAAGGTAGAAACTGCCTAAAGGGTCAATCCAATAGTAAAAATCACTTAAATGGCCAACTCAATGGTCTAATCCACCATACGGATCAAAATCCTTGGCAAATCCCAAATGGGACGCGTCTTCCTTAGATTCCTATCAGTTAGGAATCCCATTATGGTTTGACCTACCATACGGGTCAGAGCTTAACCTCTCTAGGATACTCTAGTAACGAGTTCCAAGAAATTCTCTTGAATCCATCAAACACGGCGAAAATCGCACAAACATCGAACAGGTAAGTGACAGGTATGTCTCTCTATTATCTCACTCTCTCATGTCAAATAAATGTTTCCCCTTCAAGAAAGAGCATACATCGACAAGCATGAAAAACTGGATGTCATGACTCCTTTTCATTTAGTTTCACGAGTCGAGTCGATCAGGACTCAGGTGTCACCTTGTCTTTGAGAGAAACCTCCGAGGGGATTCCTCTGACGAGATTCCTCTCAAAGAGGGGCAGCTGTTGACACCTAAATTTTGATCAATTTTTTTTTCTTTTTCTTTTTTTTTCCTTTATTTTTCGAAAATTCATAGAAAATCCATAAAAAGCTAAAAAAATTACAAAATCAACTTTGGTAGCTTTGGCCAAGCTAAAGGGACCATTTTGGATAAAAAATATTTTTTCATATTTTTCATATTTTTTATTATTATTATTTTCGAAAAATATATATAAAAAAAAAAAGTAGTATTCGAGGTCACAAAAATATATACAAATAGACGGTATTTTTATTTTTAATTTTCTTTACTTTAGGACCTCATAAAATAGTAAAATTCAGGTTCGATTTTAGGTGTTCTCTGATCACCATAAAATTGAATTTGGCAAAAATATTAATAATGATTAAAAGAAAAAGGAGTGAAAACATCATCATTTAAAAGGAAAAGGAGACTAATCATTTTGTCTTCGCTTTTGATTATTTTATTATTATTTCTACTTTTTAGTATTTTATTATTATATTATTATATTATTTTATTATTATTATATTATTATTATTATTTTACTCTTCCCCCCTCCCCCTCATCATCCGTCGCCTCCTCTTCTTCCTTGTTCCTCCTTCTTTTTCTTTTCCTTCTTCCTCTTCTTCTTCTCCTTCCTCCCCCGTAGCTTCTTCTTCCTTTTCTTTTCTTCTTCTTCGTGGACGCCTAAAATGGAATCCCCACCTTCCGCCGTCGTCGCTAGCGGTCGTACCTCAAAGCCGCCGTGAACACTCCAAGACCCGCGGCCTCCACCCGTTTCGGAGTTTGGTTCGGGTTTGTTTTGGATCGGGCCAAATCCGTCATCGCCAAAGCGCGCTATCGCCTCCGGCGACTAATCCGGAGTCCTACCTCCTTCCTCAGAGCTTGTGAAGCCTACGCGCCGCTGGTGGAGCTCAGAAACGGCCTCGGGTCACCGTCCCGTCGTCGGAACGTGTCCGGGCGTGTCGGAGCGTGTCGGCCTGTCGGAGCGTGTCGGCGTGTCCGGGCGTGTCGGAGCGTGTCGGCGTGTCCGGGCGTGTCGGCGTGTCGGAGCGTGTCGGCGTGTCCGGGCGTGTCGGAGCGTGTCGGCGTGTCGGCGTGTCGGCGTGTCGTAGCGTGTCGGAGCGTGTCGGAGCGTGTCGGAGCGTGTCGGCGTGTCGAAGCCGTGTCCGAGCCGTGTCGAAGCCGTGTCCGAGACGTGTCGGGAACAGTGTCGGAACAGTACCGGAACAGTGTCGGAACAGTATCTGAACAGTATCTGATTTTGATTTTTTTTTTTTTTTAAAAAATCATTTTAGTCTTAATTTGTGAAATTGACTATTGACATTCTAATGGCGATCGACAGGTAACGGGCATGGAGATGGTCGCAGGCTGGGGCTGGGCGATTGAAGGCCGGTGTCCAATCCGGTATGTTTTACGTACCCGATCCGTATATTAGAATTATTTTTCTAAAATATTGCCTTTATAGACTTGATTTGCATGTATTTGTTTCAGTCTAGTGGTTAGCTTATTTATCTGGTTGAGTGTTATCTATTGTCAAAGACATGCTTTTTATTAAAAAAAAAATTCGAAAATATTAAAAAAATAAAAAAAAATCGATCAGAAAATGCTAAAAAAAATGAAAAACTAAAGAAAAATTCAAAAAAATTGAGAAAAATTGCAGAAAATTCCAAACAAATTCTAAAAATTTTCCAAGGCTGAAAACACCAAAAAAATCGATTTGTTTTCATTTTTGGGATTTTCTCCCATTTAATCCAAAATGGCGATTTCACCCCTCAAAGGGTAAATCGTCTTTGATATTCTGATGAATTGTGGAAATTGCTTAGAATTTGGTGATGGGCCAGATGGGTGGCTAAACCTTATGTCTAAGATTTCCACATTTCATTTCCATTTTTAGAAAATGACGATTTTACCCTTCGAATGGTAAATCGGTTTCTAAAATTCCCGAAAATCACGAAAATTGCCAAAAAATAGGAAATGGGTCAATTGAGTGACCAAACCTGTTTTTGACTCCGGATTCATTCCGAAATGATGATTTTGTCCTTTTTGGGCAAATTGTCCCATTTGTCTCAAAATTACGATTTTGCCCCTGATGGGCAAAATCATGTCTAAATCATTCCTAAGCCTGCTTGATGCTTCTCTAGACCAATATGGCCTTATTAGGAATGCCATGTGATTTATTTGTACATTTGAATTCATTGATTTGTGCACTTTATCATTGATTGTGATTGCTAGGATAGTCATTCCTATCTGCATGAACTCCTAGATTTAGGACTCGTACCCCACTCATCTGCATGAAATCTTGAATAGGAAAATCACTCGCGTTAGGTACCGAAAGGGCGTTGGTAATGACACCGACGTAACCAAGTCCCCGAACCCAAAATCTCTGGTTCCGCAGAACTGATCGACCTCTCTCAATCGGTCAGTAAGGTTTCCGGTCTACCCTCCAAGAAAGACCGGTGGCGACTCCAAATGCATACACAAGTTGCACATGCCACCACGACCACACTGAAGGTCGAAAGCGATCGACTCTTATCGTCGAATCCCTCAGAAAAATACTCCCGCCGCGATTTGGTATGGGCTTGGGAGGGCCCGCGTCGATCCAAAGCCCACGATCCGCACTCCGGTGCTGGGGAAAAGGCCCGCGATCGGTAATCCATTAGCTGCGTCCTCTTCCGGACGGGTCGCGACAGGGAGAAACTTTGAGAAATACGTGATCTCCTATATCAAATTCAACATTACGCCTTCTAAGATCTGCATAACTTTTCTGGCGACTTTGAGCCGTTTTGATGCGCTCCCTAATCAACTTGACTTTCTCTTCTGACTGCTGAATAAATTCTGGGCCAGTTAGTCTCTTTTCACTAACATCATCCCAACAAATAGGAGTTCTACACTTTCGACCATATAAAGCTTCGAAAGGTGCCATCTTAATACTGGAATGATAACTGTTATTATAAGAAAACTCTGCCAAATGTAAGTGTTCGTCCCAAGAACCACCAAAGTCGATGACGCAGGATCTCAACATATTCTCTAATGTTTGAATAGTTCTTTCTAATTGTCCATCTGTCTGTGGGTGAAAAACTGTACTAAAGTTGAGTTTGGTGCCCATGGCTCTTTTCAAGCTCTTCCAAAAGTTGGATACAAATCTAGGATCTCTGTCAGAAACAATACTTATTGGAACCCCATGAAACTTCACTATCTCATTAACGTATTGTTTTGCTAAGTTTTCCAGTGAAAGACCAATTCGATAAGATAAAAAGTGAGCAAATTTAGTCAATCGATCAACAATCACCCATATAGCATTCTTACCACTTGGTGTTCTCGGTAAACCAACAACAAAATCTATAGTAATATGCTCCCACTTTCATTTGGGTACTTCAAGTGGGTGTAATTGTCCACCAGGTTTCTGATGTTCAATTTTTACTTGTTGGCAGATTAGACATTGATCAACAAATTTCACGACATCTTTCTTCATATTAATCCACCAAAAATTCTCTCTCAAGTCCCGATACATTTTAGTGCTTCCCAGATGGATTGAGAATCTAGTATTGTGAGCTTCATGTAATATCTTCTTTTTCAATTCTGAATCATCAGGAACACATAATCGTCCACGAAACCTCAAAGATCCATCTACGTGAATGTTAAAATCTGTTTGACCATTAGCCTTCACGCCTTCTTTAATTTTCTGCAGTTGATGGTCCTCATTCTATTTAGACTTGATTCTGTCAATCAATGTTGGTTGCACTCGAATATTGGCCATCGAGAACCAAGCTGGTGTACTAATACTTCCAGGTCCAGTTTTCTCATATCTTCAAAAATAGACTTTTGAGTAGTGAGTAGCACTGCCATATTTCCAGAAGATTTACGACTTAAGGCATCTGCTACCACATTAGCCTTACCTGGATGGTAATTGATAGACATATCATAATCCTTCAAAAGTTCTAACCATCTCCTCTGCCTCATGTTTAGTTCCTTCTGAGTGAAAATATACTTCAGGCTTTTGTGATCCGTAAATACTTCACATTTCTCTTCATACAAGTAATGCCGCCATATTTTCAAAGCAAAAACAACTGCTGCCAACTCTAGATCATGAGTGGGGTAATTCTTCTCATGTGGTTTTAACTGTATAGAGGCATATGCAATAACTTTATCACTTTGCATAAGAACACAACCTAAACCTTCTTTAGAAGCATCACAATAAATTGTGAAGCCACCAATTCCTGAAGGCAACGTCAATATAGGAGCTGATACCAATCGCCTCTTTAACTCTTGGAAACTATGTTCACACTGATCAGATCACACAAATTTAACTTCATTCTGAGTTAGTTGAGTAAGTGGACCGGCAATTTTGGAGAATCCCTCCACAAATCTTCTATAATAGCCAGCCAGCCCAAGGCAACTTCTCACTTCTGCAACATTACTAGGATGATTCCATTGAACAACGGCTTCAACTTTCTTTGGGTCAACTGATATGTCATCTTTCGAAATTACATGACCCAAAAATTCTATATGGTCAAGCCAGAAATAACATTTGCTAAACTTAGTATACAACTTCTTTTCGCGTAGGGCCTGCAAGACAAACCTCAAGTGTCGCTCATGTTCTTTCAAATTCCTTGAATAGACTAAAATATCATCGATGAACACCACTATAAATCTGTCTAGATTCTCCTTGAATATCCTATTCATCATATCCATGAAAGTAGTAGGCGCATTTGTTAATCCAAAAGGCGTGACAAGGAATTCGTAATGACCGTATCTTATTCTAAAAGCAGTTTTAGGCACATCACTCGTTTTTATCTTCAACTGATGATACCCAGAACGAAGATCGTTCTTAGAGAATACCTTTGATCCCTGAAGCTGGTCAAATAAATCATCAATCCGGGGTAAAGGATATTTATTCTTGATCGTGACCTTGTTAAGTTCTCGGTAGTCTATGCAAAGTCTCATGCTACCGTCTTTCTTTTTCACAAACAAGACTGGAGCTCCCCAAGGTGAAACACTAGGTCTGATGAAACCCTTATCCAAAAGTTCTTGAAGTTGGGTTTTCAACTCTTTCAATTCGGCAGGTGCCATTCGGTATGGTGCCTTAGAAATAGGTGTTGTGCCGGGCATCAATTCTACACATAATTCAATTTCTCTATCAGGAGGTAGGCTTGATAAATCCTCAGAAAATACATCTGCAAACTCTCTGACCACATGAACGTCTTCCAATTTTATAGTATCCACTCTCGTATCTTTTACACAAGCCAAATAACCACAACAACCCTTTCTTAAAAGTTTCCTCGCTTGCATGGATGAAATTAATGCAGGAAAAGTACCCTTACAACTTCCCGAAAAATAGAATTCAGGCTGATTCGAAATTCGAAAGAACACTTTCTTCGAAAAATAATCTACCGTAGCATGATATGTAGATAACCAATCCATTCCTAGTATAACATCAAAATCCCGCATATTCAACTCCACTAAATCTACAGGCAATGCAGCACTGTTTATTTGGAGTTCACAACTCTTGAACACGTGATCGGCAATCAGGAAACTACTAATAGGAGTATTAACACATAGTTCACATTCAAGAGACTCAGGCAACACATCAAGCTTTCTTGCAAATTTAGTAGAAATAAAGGAATGTGTAACGCCTGGATCAAATAATGCATATGCATATTATGAGGCAACAAAAACATTACCTGCAACAACTGCATTAGATGCCGCTGCATCTTCCTCTGTCATAGCAAAAATCGTTCCTGTTGTCCTCTGTTTTTGCTGATTTTTCGGTAGTTTATTAACCGAAAGGGCATCCCTCCGCATGGAACAATTACTTGCTATGTGTCCCGACTTCCCACACAGATAACATGATCTACTGTCAATTGTAGCATCCCTTTGTGCACGACAATCTCGCTGCATGTGTCCCATTTTCCCACATAAAAAGCATGCTCCGATTTTTCTGTAACACTTACCCCTGTGATATTTTCCACAGGTATTACAAGGCTTCTAAGTTCTAAACTTCCCCGATTGACTACTACCACTTCGCATATTACTGCCACTTGTACAGCTCTCTTGAGTGACACTAAACTTGGATCTCTTTTGTTGGTGAACACCAGTTGTGTCACGCTCCAAATAGTTCTACCCTGATTGCTCGCTCTAAGACATCATTGTATGTCGTTAATGCAAGAGGTGTAAGCTTAGATCGAATATCAGGTCGAAGCCCCCTTTGAAAATGTTCAGCTCGTACTTTTTCATTAGCTATAAGAGTTTTGGCAAATCTACTCAACTGATTAAAGTGACCTGCGTACCTCATAACAGAAGAATCGCCCTGAGATATTTGCATAAAATCACTCCTCATCTTCATTTGGAAGGACTCCGGAAAGAATTGAGCAAAGAATTTCTCAGTGAAGTCTTTCCAAGATACTGTAGCATTCTCATCCCCTAAAGTTGGTCGTGTCCCCTCCCACCAATACTGAGCTTCACCTATCAGACATTGACTAGCAAAATCAACCTTTCGATTTTCATGAACTCTATCAGCTTTAAGAATACCTTCCATCCTTCTAACCCATCCTTTAGCTACAAAAGGATCAGGCTTCCCATCATAGGTGGGTGGATTTGTCTTCCTAAACTGAGCATATGTACATTCTTTATCATCTTCATATTTAACTGTTCCACTTTTGGAGTTCTTGAAATCACGTTGCAATTCAAGCATTACTTGACAAATCCCAGATAAATCCTTTTCAGTAATAGGTCTATAGGGCTCATCCCTTACTTTCTGCAAGTCTGAACTTCTTTCAGGATCTTCTTCTTGTCTATTCGTTGATGCCATACTTCGAGAATCTTCTGACATATCTCTAATATCAGAGGTACCACTTCGCTTGCCTTTAATGTTCTTACGAAATGAAGCTAACGTTTCTGAGCCAGAACCCATGGCTACCTGAACCTACAATAAAATATAACCTTAACTAGTGGAAAATTATTTTACTGGAAACTATCACACAATCTCACTACGTCCCAAAAATCTACTCCCAAACAGATCATAACCTAAGCTCTGATACCAACATTTGTCACACCCCAAATCTTACAGTGACATGAGAAATGACATGGCCGTCCAAGGATGCAGCCTTGGCCGTCCTTGTACCTAAAGGACGCAGCCTCAAATAGAAACCAACATAAACATCTTGTCAAATATATGTATATCCTACTGTGTATACATATACACATCTGACTAAACATAAAGTTGGTTTCTTCATCAGAGTTTCTACAATCCTCAAAGATATTTACATCTCACCGTTCAACTAAACTCGACAACTAAAAATATACATATTTGCAACTCTCCCTAGATCATACCCAAAATCCGACTTCCAAAAGTCCCCGACGTTTGCGCTCTCGTTCTACTTGTCGACGACTGAAGAACCTGAAAGGATTGGGAAAGAAAGTGGGGTGAGCAACCACAGCTTAGTGAGTAGTACATATCTCTTCTAAGCAGATCGGCATTCACTATACACATAATAATAACATATGTCACAGAAATGTTCTGTTAATCAATAAAAATCATAACAAAAATCAATGGTCAAGTCCATTGATTAATCTCAAATCACATATCGATGATCCATCCATCGATAAATCTCAAATCACATGTCAATGGTCCATTTCATTGACCAAACTCGTGTCACATGTCAATGGTCCATTCCATTGACCAAACTCGTGTCACATATCTAACCATGGTCACGTATAACGCTTCGTGACAAGACGACCAAGATTCCCCCATTGGCAAGGTCTCCACCTATATCAGTCGGTGGTTCGGCCCCAAAGGATATCCTAACCAGTATGCGCATACCCAAAAACCCTTCACTGGGTTCACAGCGATATTGAGCATTAAAACCAACGTTCGCGAATAATCCACAAATTCAATCCAGAAATCATTTTGCGAACCAGAATATATTCCACAACCATTTCTGATAAACCAGGTTCAGAAATCGATCACATATTTCACAAATCATTTCGTAACATATTTCTCAAATAGTTCGCAAGTATCAAAATGCAGTAATTGCCCGATCCAGATTTTGATACAACAAATATGCCTTTAACATTCATAGTATATCAAATATGAACCACTTTCAAGATATGATTTTATAAATTCAAAGAAGAGATAAGCATCACTCACCTGATATAGCTTAACTGAGATCTCGATAACTAATTCAAGCCATCGAACTCAAGTCCTATCAATTTAGCGAAAATCGGTATCACAGTCAAGTAAAAACGATATCGTAACTACGAATCCACTAAGATAAGCTTATTCGGTAGTTAAACTATTTCTACAAATTAACAAAATGCTAATCCGAATCGCATAAACTAAACTATCTGTAACGCGAAGTATAAATGTATCGTAACTTCGAAAATTATTCCAGCGATATGAACGAAGGGCTCGAATTCTTACTAAACGCTGAAGAACGCAATTAATTCGGCGGAGCCAGACGGACTTCTTTCTTTCTTTTCCTTCTCTTCACTGCGTCCTTTTCTTTCTGCGTTCTTATTTTTAACGAGAGGATGAAGAAGCACTCTCACTCCCCCTTTTATACTTAGCCGTGCACAAATTGAGGCGGTGGTTCATTTTCCCTTTTTTTTTATTATCTTGCTTTTGACTTGTTGACTATTCCAATAGTCAGCAAGCCACATGTCGCTGAAGGCAAAGGCACAAAGCCAGCTGTTATGTCACCACATATTACATATTTACCAATGTAGCCTTCACTCTGCTCCTCAATGTGATTGTAACCCCATTTCGGGTTGAACTGATAGCTACTGAATCTCGACTTAAAGAGGCTTAAAAATCATTCCAACTTTTTTTACTTTTATCTCAGTTTTACCATGCCAATGTGCTCCATGTGTTTCCTTGATGTTAAACAGAGCAAGAGCAAGAGCAAAGACATTTCCTGAAAGCTAAGGAGACCATAACAACATCGTCCGCGGTCAGGTGTTAAAGGATCGATTCTGAACGATCGTAGCTTAAAATCCTGTATCATGCTCTCATTGACTCTGCCAATCACGTGCCAACATTCGGGTCGCAATCATTGCTTCAATTCGTTATACGACGGGACCAAAATCACAACGCTGGTGATTTTTCTCCATTTCGGGCTAGTTTATACTTTCCATCTTCATTAAACTTGTAATGTTGAGGTGTTTGTATACATTTCACCAAGTGGGATTCGTACTCTCTTCTCGCACTCTTCCGGTACTCTTAGTCGCACCGTCACGTATGATGTTTGGTTCCGTTCGCACGACAAACATATCCTGAGTAGACCGAATCTGTACTTAAGCATGGCAATTTAAGATTGAAAAGAGAAGGAAAAATCTTAAATTAGTTTAATCACACAAGGGAGCGGAAAAACTCATTTAATTACGGATTTTTGAAAAACCCGAAATTCGGCCAAAAAGAAAAACGAGACGGGGTCATTGTAGTATCTATCATTAACCGTGCTTTCAATTCAAGCAAGTGGATAAGCATTCAGTCCCTAATAGAAATCTACCGCCGAATCCAATTTTATTCATCGCGGTATACTTGACATTTGTTCTATAAGTTACCAAATGCTCCAAACCTCATTAACCCTTCTTAGGGGAAATAAGTAGGAATGCAATAAATTACACATCACATTGAGTTTTCCCGATCCTAAAAAGACTCCTCAATTTCTTCCAAATTAAGGAATAATCCTAGTGTTTATCTGGAACAAAGATTTGGTCTTGCTGGGAGTCGCAGTGGCAGTGACTGTAATCTTTAATTGGATAAGGCTAAGCACACGTGATAATTCATGATCTTAAAGATCAACTTTACCTGTCGATGGACAGAATCTTTTTTTCTCATAATCCACGATTTGAAAAAGAACTTCCTTTTTTTCCGTACATGTATATATGTTTAAGTAAAGACACTTTAGACGTGAGTTTTGCCGTGCCTCTAGTCAAGGATGACACTTTCTTCCACAGGTCACTTCGTGGGTACGTCTGGCTCTTGGTTCTTGACGAACTTCACTGATGTCTCCGATGAATTCTTCGACTGGTTGGATTTCTTCTGTGATGAAGATGGTACCAAAGACCGTACGAGGAAAGCGGGACAAAGGGATGCTGCATTAGTTCCGAAACATTGTTCCGATTTCTCATCAACGAGTCGGAGTTGGACAAATGAATTGGGTGCTAATTCGTGCGATAACGCTTCCAAACTGCCAAGAAGTCCCTTTCAGGTGAACATTTTTCCTATGAAAAAAAAAAAGTTTTAAAGTTTTTAGCATTTCTTTTGGGTCCAAGAATCTCTTCACTTTGTATTGCATGGAAAAGATTAATATGGAGGAAGTAACTGAGAAGAAATTGTGGATCGGGTAAAGATAGGAGTAGCACTGCAATGCCAAAGTGAACATGACATATTCAACGGACAATTGAAAAAGAAAAGAACAATACATTCAACAAGCTGCATTTGTTTCGCATTTGTTTCGGTAGACGATAGTGTGCATCGTTGCAAGGACTTAATTGCCACGGAAACAATAGTTTCACGACTACTTTAGCTGTCTGTCACTGAAGTTGCTTCTAGGATATAGAAATGTAAATTGTTGGGGAAAAGGATCACTAAATGGATGAACTTGCTGTCTGGCTTTTCACATGGGGTAAAAATATCCCACCCTCCAAGGGCTGCCTGGAAGTGTGATTGTCACATCATCATTCTCTGTCGTTCATTATGAGATCTCGATGCTTATTCGATTAATCCGGTGGAGGCTCTGGCCCTTCTTTTCTTGAAATCTGATTTCGTGTTCAGGTCGAGCAAAGACGACAAGTTCTGCCAAGCCAAGTTGAGGATAATACTCCAGGTGGTCGACAAGCCACGCTAATCAAGGCTCCAAGTCTGGACTCAGTCCTGGAGATCAACAGAAGCTTTGACACAACTGAAATCTTGGCACCCAACA
The DNA here is from genome assembly GCA_021437785.1 of Rhodomyrtus psidioides. Lineage (NCBI taxonomy): Eukaryota > Viridiplantae > Streptophyta > Magnoliopsida > Myrtales > Myrtaceae > Rhodomyrtus > Rhodomyrtus psidioides. The sequence continues at coordinate 883,969 of JAILYB010000083.1, forward strand.
CCTCCAGCCTCTCTTACCCAGAGAAACGCCCTCAAGGTAAGAAATAGGGTCTAGTTGTAATCTTAGAGTCACTATCCCTTCACTAACTTCAATCCTCTACTGCTTTCAAGTTTCAACTCTAACATTCCCTCCTAACTGATGCTCAGAATCTTCTCTCCATGAGAAGCCGCGGGACCCTGCCAAAAGGAGAAGAAAGGAGGAGGATCAGTCTCTACAGCAGCTGGATCAACTGGATCAACCAAGAAGATGTGTGCATTGCGCAGCAACCGGGTCCCCAATGTGGAGGGCGGGGCCGATGGGGCCCAAAACTCTGTGCAACGCTTGTGGCATCCGTTACAAAACAGGTCGCCTCTTTCCACAGTACCGTCCGATTGCAAGTCCAACATATGTCCCTTCTCTGCATTCCCATTTTCACAAGAAGGTAATTAGAATTAGGGAGGCCACAAATTGTGAGCACACAGAAGTTGCAGCAAATACTCAGAGGCCTTCGCAGTTAGGAAATATAGAGGCATGAATCTAGCTAGATAGTTTTTTTTTTTTTTCCTTCTCTCCATGTACATATTGTCTTTAGGCATGCCTAAGTCCATACATGTGCAATAATTGCATTGACAGTTGATCATACAGTGCATAGTTCGTATTTTCCACCGATTATTAAATGGTTATGGGATATTCACCTGCTTTCCTTTCCAGAATTTTGGTCTTTTTTATGAATGAAACAAACTTAGTTCCCTTACCAAAAAAAAAAAAAAACAAACTTAGTCCAAAGCGAAGTTAAAAATTTGAGATCTACTGTGCAAACTATACGGCGAACCAATCTCAAATGGTATAAGCATTTAAAAACAATTGTTGCTCATCTTACCTTGACGTGGTATCCAATGAAATCCCTTTAGGCCGTTTATGGCTTTCTCTTCTTATAAAATAAATTGTTTTGACCATTGTCGCTCCCATACGTATCCGATCAAAGGTGCGGTTGCAAAACTATACATGCTGATTTAGATCCCAGAGGACCTACACCAACCACCTCATGGCGGAAGAAAATTATAATGCACAAGACAAGTCACTTCGTCTGTCACTTCTTCCATCATCTCGTTGATCTTCACCTTCAACCCAACTATATCCAAATGGCTTGACCAATTTTCGTCCTTCCATCACCTTCCTCACTCTTACAGCGTCATCCCATCTGCCTGCTTTCGCATATATATTTGCCAATGTAACATAATGTCCAGCATGGTCGAGTTCCAAGCGGACCAATGCTTCTGCGGCCAGGCAAGCAACATCAACATTGTGATAAGCTTGACAAGCCGCAAGTAAAGCCCCCCAAATACGCTTGTCAGGAAGAGAAGGCATTTTCCTGATAAGCTCCACAGCTTCCTCGAGCTGCCCAGCGCGTGCTAGCATATCAACAACACAAGCAAAATGCTCCATTGTTGGAGTGATGCCGAAGCTTGGCATGCTGTTGAAAAGTCGAAGCCCCTCGTTTACGAGGCCCGAGTGACTGCAAGCAGACAGGGCAGAAGTAAACGTCACAGAATTGGGCAGAAAGCCAGAAACTTTCATCTCTTGCAACAGCTGGAGAGCAGCTTCACCATGCCCGTGCATACCAAAACCTCCAATAATTGAGTTCCAAGAAATAAGGTCTTTGGTCCCCATGTTCAAAAAGATAGAAATAGCGGATTGGATGCATCCCCGTTTCGAGTACATGTGCATAAGTGCATTCCACACAATTACACCAGAGAGAGACCTTTTTCTCTGGATGTAGGCATGAATCTGCTTTCCCAAGTTTAAGTCACACACTGGCAGAAGAGTAGATATAGTTATTTGATCGAAAGAAATTCCCAGGCTTAGCATCTCGATGAAACACTCAATTGCTGAGTTCCCATATCCCAGGTCCACAAAACCTAGAATCATTGCATTCCAAGTGACAAAATCGGATTTGTCCATCTGTTCAAATACACTCCTTGCCTCCTGGATTTTCCCGCATTTTGCATACATTGTCAGCAGGGCAGCGCCGGCTGAGTTGTAAAATAAACTCCTAGATTCTGTTTTGATCCCACGGGCGTGAATTTCCTTACCAATTACAAGAGCCCCAAGATGACGGCACGAGGTTAGAGCACTTGACAGAGTCCTGATGTCGGGGAAAACCGTGCCCGTGTTTACCATATCCTGAAAAACCTCCAGGGAGGTCTTGTGCTTACCAATCTTAGAATAACCTGAAATCAAAGTGGTCCATGAAATGATGTTAGGCTCTTTGCTTTGTTTTAATATATTCCTAGCTTCATCAAAAAGGCCCATCTGACAATAAGCATCCATCACCAAATTCCAAGTCACGGTATCAGGGCCGAGACCATCCAATCTCATGACCGGAAGCAACTCAACGGCCGAACCATGCAACCCATTCCAAATATACCCCGAAATCATGGAATTCCACGACAGCAAATCTCTGCCACACATTTCATCGAACACCTGCCTCGCACTCTCCATATCCCCACATTTACCGTACATGTCGATCAATGAATTACAAACCTGCACATTCGATTCGCAAGCGCACACAATCACATCTTTGTGCACGAATGCACCCACCTCGGAGCATCCCAATTGAGCGCAAGCCCTCAAGATCTTCGGAAACACATAGCCGTCAGGCACAACACCCTTGAGTTTCATCTCGCAGTAAGTGCCCACACAATCTCCGAACATCCCATTCCTCGAACAGTAAGCCAGAATGGCAGTCCAAGCAAACACATTGGGTCGCAACAACCTGCGGAAGAGCTTCTTGGCCGATGCGAAATCGTCCAAATCCGCATATGACTGCGTTAACTTGGTGGCCACAAATGGGTCGACGTGGAGGCCTTGCTGGACGATCCGCTGATGCACTTGCTTGCATTGGGCGAGTGATCCGGAATCGCAACAGAGTTGAAGAAGGTTGTTGGCTTGCAGTGGAAAGAAGGATTGCCATGTTCTCATTTCATTCGTGCTTTTGCCAACAAGAGACCGAGACTGGACTAATGAAAAAGAAGTTCTTGAATTTTATCTAATTCTGGATGAACAACTATGTCAGTAACGACAACTTCACTTTGTGAAGAAATTCACTCAGTGCTATGTACGTGCAAAATCTCAACACGTTACATAACTCCACTTTGCTGGCCGACCTTACAATGTGGAATTGTATGAAAGATCAAGTTCAATAAAAGTTCTAAAGTCAAATATTTCACGTTGCGTGCTTGTGTCTCAACGGTTCATGACTTCTAATGGACGGCTTCGCCTGAACATGATCGTAATCTCGAGTTCGGGCGAAGACGCTGGCAATGGGGAAAACTCAAGATTTTGAAAGATTTGAGTTTCTTTCATCTAACTCTAGACGTATAAGCTCTATCACATTTTTAAGGGTTATTAATTGACTCGAAAGTATGTTCGCTTATAAATAAAGCAATTGATATGATGAAGCGCTTGCTCATCGTCAAAATCCAATTCAATTAAAAATTGGATAGCAAAAATCCAAAGAAGAAAAGCCTTGCCCACAAATTGGATTTTCTCTTCAGCAACCCCCCCCCAAAAAAAAAAACCTCGAGAGCCTCGGGAAATTTACTTTGTTCTGAAGTTGGACTTATGTCTTATCAAACTTCATCTATCTGAATGAAAATCCTTTTTACCAAAAAAAAAAAAAAGTTGTTGATACGAGATCGGATCAGGCTATAGAAAGATTCCCAAACTCCATGAAAGATGGAAATTCATGGATAATAATTGTGGTAGATTTCAATTTATGCATTCATTAATTAGTTAGTTCTGTAATTTACCAAAGGTTACTATAGAGAAAAAAGTACTAAAAAAATCATAAATTTATTGCATTAATACCAATTCAATCCTAAACTTTTTAATTGGACCAATTTAATTCTCAACATTTTCACATTGGTACCAATTAAGATATCACCCAGCCAATTTAAGCCGAAAATCATTAGCTCGACTAAGAAATTCGCATGAAATGGCCACCTGAGTACAAAGGTCACTTGTTTGTCGTTGTTACAGGGTGGTAACTGGTAACCAACCCCACGCCCCCCACGAGCTTTTTTCCAAAATAATTTTTTTAAAATTATTAATAAAATAATTGTAAAAAAAAATAATTACCCAATTGGGTGCCAATCGGCAGGCCCATTGCCGATTGGGGCTTCCCCAACTCAATTTTTTTAAATAATTATTTACTTTTAATTTATATATTTTTTTAATAAAAATTTTAATTAAATAATAAATGATATTGAAATTACATAAACTTTAAGGAAAAAAAAAAGACAAGCACTACATAATTCATATTCCACAATTAAAATTTAATTTTAATTTATATTTTTTATAAAAGTTTTAATTAAATAATAAATGATATTGAAATTACGTAAAATATACTTTTAATTTATATTTTTTTTATAAAAGTTTTAATTAAATAATAAATGATATTGGAAAATATACTTTTAATTTATATTTTTTATAAAAGTTTTAATTAAATAGTAAATGATATTGGAATTACGTAAAATATATAAAAAATAAATAAATTAAAAGTAAATTTTACGTAAGTCCAATATCATTTATTATTTAATTAAAAATTTTATAAAAAAATATAAATTAAAATTAAATTATTATTATTTTAAAAAAAATTGAGTTGGGGGAGCCCCAATCGGCAGGCCCATTGCCGATTGGGACTCCCCAAAGCCCCAATCGGCAGGCCCACTGCCGATTGGCACCCAATTGGGTAATTATTTTTTTTTAACAATTATTTTGGTAATAATTTTTTTAAAAAAAATTATTTTGGAAAAAAGCCCGCCCCCCACCCCCCCACCAAACCCCCCCAACCCAATCACCGTCACACATCGGCGGTCGAGCAATCCAATAACCACAGCGAGTTGGCCAGTGTTCCTGCAGAGATAATTTAGTACTCACGGATGCCAACCGTGCCCACCATGCCATAATATGTGCCACTAAGCTACCATCGATATCCATATTTATCTTCTCAGAAGAAATCACACCAGACACCATCGATACGCCATTATTGAGTAACTTAAAACCACGTGATAAATTAGGGATTTGAAATAAAGGTGGGAAATGCCTTAAAACCCGAATTGTCCTCGAGAAAGAATTGCAGTTCGCGGGCACAAGCACGTGTCTGGCCACAGAGATAACAACCAGAAGGGGCGACTTTAGTCTCCATTGTTCTTGGAAAGGAAATTGTTTTGTTCCTTCCAGTCCAAAATGTAATTTCACAAGTTGGGGGTTGGGGTAACTTCTAAGCCACAACAAAATCAAGGAGGATAAAATAGGCGCAACCCTCGATCAGCGAGGAAAAAGCCCAGGAATCATAATCACATAAGAGATTAACCAGCAACAGACAAATTGGCAACCCTCCATCCAATCCGCTATTCGGAAAGCAAAATTACACTGTACATAGCTTGTGTACTTCTTAAGCCTTTCCCAGGCAAATGTGGGCGGGTTGAAGATGACAGATCTGACCAATAATTCAAGCATCGCACAGAGGATCAAGATGAACCTTACATTACTCCAAGACCGCAACCTCCTGGTCGACCCTCCAATAGTTTGCGTCATTAAACTCCTTGATCCCCTCCTCGCCCTCGTCAGACTTGTCTTTTTCAGGTGCCTTAGGAGTCATGTTCCTTTTCAGTGGGCCCGCCTCCCCAACTATCCCCTCCTTCAAAGCCTGCTCCATCGCCTTCTCAGTTCCTTCTAATTCCACGCCCACAAATTCCACATCCTCTTCAAATAATGAGGGTACAGCAGCAGATTTCTGACTTGCGTCGCTTCCCCCTGAACTGTCACTGGAGCTGGTACTGGCAATTGAGCCATTAGATAGTACAGGTTCTGCACTTGAGGAGGGACTGACATCTGGTGCCACCACAACTTGACTGGAAAATTTGTCATCTGAGTCATCATGATCAACAAATGGATTCACACTTGAACCACCTATCTGCAAATCAGCTGAATCGCTCCATCCCACCCACTCAGGTAAAGGTCTGTCAACAAATATATCCTCACTATCGGGCATGTCAAAACGGAAGAAACTTGGTGCCGAGGGAGCACTTCCATTTGGTAAATTCGAATTTGATGTGGATGTGACATTGGGGCATTCTTTAGCCCCAGTTAAGTCTTCATCCTCTCCTACAACCACCTCGTCATCGCTGCTGCTGTTGCCGCCATTTGCCGCTCCATTCAGATTTATTTCATCCATCACCTCCATAGATGAACCAACATTTGCATCATCCATTCTGTCATCTTGGAATGTGAACCAATTGGAGTTTGTGAACAAACTACTGCACCAAATAAACAAACGGATCTAACTTTGTCATTATAGAAGAGCAATTCACCAAAAGCAGGTAACAATTAAAAATCGCTGAATTAATTAAGCAGCGTAATGAAATGGAGGCCCAGAAGAGAGATCTGCACCAAGTAAATTGATAACTAAGAGAATTTATTCACACATTAAATGACAACAATTTCTTTAGCTGCATGGAATGAAGATGAAAAGCCACCTTTAACTAATGTTATAGCCTACTTTTGAACATGTTCCCATTTTTTGAGCTTAACGGAGCAATTAAGAGGGTGTGAATAATATGAACTGCAACTTTCCTAGGGAACTAATTCCTATGTCCAGACTTCTTTTCAGATTATCACTGGAACTCAACTATTGTGGATCAAGTGAAGAATTACCTCCCATGTTCATCACCAAGTCTGAGGGATGATATAACAACTTCAGCAGATTCATCATCAAAGTAAACATCCTGCATTATGAACATCAATTCAAAATATGGTTATAACAAAACTTGCAGGTTTACCCTTGAGTCAAATTATGCCAGTCTCACATTAACTCTCTAGATTTGTATTATTACCTCATCATCTCGATCAAGAGCTCCATGATCCTGCAATGAAAAAGATAAAAGTTCAGCTAAAAGGTAATAAGGCAGACAATGTAAGTTCAGACAAAAAAGAAAAGCATTAAAAATGCAAGATTACCTCTCCATCCTCATTTCCGTATATTTTGTATCTCAAGGCCTGACTTAAGTTATTTGCTAGGGCTGCTACATCATAATCTCTGTCATGTAGGTCATCTTCATCACTATCCTTTGTCCTTTCATGTAATGCAGTTGGGCGGCTGCAGATGTTAAGAAAAAGTCCTTATCAGCAACAACCGAAGCATGAGAGCAATTGCGAAAACGTGCATGAAAATTCAATGAGAAGAGACAATGCTGATGGGAACTTTTGTCAATAAGAACATGCATATCAAGATTAAGAATTTAAAGAGTGGGGGATGTTAGCGAAAAAGAATAATATGGACCTGCACCAGAACAGGCAACAGGAACAACCCCATGTAACCTCAATTATGCATAAATTGCAAAAGCGTTTGAATTCCAGAATAAATTTGTCTAAGAGATATAGAAAGGAATGAATGTAGTAAATATGCCATGACACGATATTAAAAGAAAAATAGTAACCTCTTTGGATGTCATGTCTAAAATTCACTTAAACCCCAGATTTCAGATAAAATACAACCAACAAAGTGACTGGCAAGCCACTGATATTTGACAACTTCCCTACCAATGCAGACCAAAATTCATATGAGAACTTACCCGCATGCCCAGCGGAAGACATTTTCGACTGCGTTACGCTCCTGAAGAACATTAGCTTGCCACTCACTCCATTCACTATTTTCCTAAAGTAAACATTGTAAAAAAAAAGATGTGTCAGCAGAGATCGTGAAACCTATGTACGAGGAGTATCTGAAAAAGTCCTCGGAGATTAATATCTTGAACATCTCTTTTTCCCTATAAAGCAAACCCAAAGGCAACCTTGAACCCCAAACAATTCTCCCATCCAAGCTAGCCATTTATTGAATTAAAAAATCACAATGTGTTCTTTTTTTGTTTTTTTTTTTTGTCGGGTAAAAATCGTTTATTTAACTAAAAATCACAATGTTAAACAGTAGACAAAATGCCATTGTAGCCATCACGTTGACCCAAAAATCTCCACTTAAAATAACTCAAATCGCACCTTTTCTTCCTACATAATTTTCATATTTTGCACACCTATATGTGTCAGCTATTGTGCTAGGCACATAATAAGCCTTATTTCATAAATGAAGAATCGGGAAATAGCTGCCCAACCCAAACAAAATGAAAGATGAGAGAGGAATACAAATGCATGGCCGAATAAAAAGGATACCGAAGACCTCCTAGAAGATTAGAGTATGAGGATAGCAAGTAATAATAGTAATGGTTACTGCCCAAACAGACACATAATGGAATAAGACCTAACAAGAGCCACAGTGTAGATCAAGGAGTAAGAGGTGCCTTTAAATGGGGCAAGTGCGCAATCCCTCCAATTAATGATATCCGTATCAAAACATACAAGCGAAACTAAACATATTTCACGTAATTAAAAAATAATTTTGCAGATCATTAAAAAAATTAATTTTGGATTACAAATATAGTGTACAATATTCACTGGCCAGAATCCGTTACTTGAACGAAACTAGATCTTGTCGAATCATATTGAATATTTGACGATACATTTCGATAGAAAATTTATAGCATAAAATGCATACATAAATTTATGCTAGTAAAACTAATCAGGTAATATTATATGAAAAAAATCTAATTAACACGTGGGAATACTTAAATTTCAATTCATCCTACTAGAGGTCAATAGATAGTTGAAAAGCTAAGATTAACAATTATACGAGAACTTCGACAATGAATTACCTTTTAGAAATTAATGCAAAAGGAGCAAAAAAACACCTTCCCACCTGAAGATAGTTCTGAATATGACTATTGATGCTACTAAGTTGGATGAGCTTATTGGAGATCCGAGTAATGTGTCCAAGATTCCCAGCTTTAGGAGCTCGTTTTCCTGCAGCAGGTAAAGTTGGCTGCGCAAGGAGCACCAAAATCACGTCTTTATGATCATAACAGATTTTCTATGGAAATTCCTGGAGTCTATGTCGATAAACCTTCCCCTTTCATCAAATTTAATTCAGAATTATGGTGAGTCCAGTGTGCTACAACGATGTTCCATTGCTTGTAAAAAAATTAAGTACTCTTAGACCTTGCTCAAATAATTGACATGGCATAATCTTGCATTTGAAGCACGTGTCTACCTTATCATCACCACCAGAAAGAACAGGCTGTTTATCTGTTTCCAACATTTTCTTTATTAAATTGCAATCTCGAAATAGATGATCAGCCAATTCTGTGCTCTTGCTTTCAAAGCAAGATAATATGATACTCTCCACGTGATGATGCAGCGCATTGTTGTAAGGGTACCTGCAAGCAAAAATACGTGTATAAGTTTTTAATGAAGATAACCCTCAAAATAAGATCACGAAAACTGAAGGGATTGGTCATAAGCATTGCAGTTTCATGTGCTTAAACTGCGAAAAAGAAGAATCTTACTCAAAGAAAAGATTCAGAACCCGCAGAATAGTTCCTGAGCTAATCAATTCCTTCTCGGCAGCTTCATTGCCAGTTCTCATCAACACTGCAATGAACTCCACAATCTACAAAAGAGGAATGGAAAGAAGAACGACCATCACCTATCGTCTTACAAAAAATAAGATCATAAAGATCCACAACAAATTACTCCATCTTTCACCAACATTAATATGAAAAATAAGGTAAGTTAAACTCAGTGGTAAACAAAAAGTGGTGTAAGAACTTGCACCAACCTTTAGACGATGCTTCCCAAGAGGTGGCCTAAGTTCTCCATATGTTGTGGGCAGTACCCTCTGGTCTGATGACACGTTCAAAAGCACAAGCAAATCACCTGGAGATCAATTAATAGAAAAGTAAGAACAAAATTGCAGAGCCTCAATGATGAGCAGTGACCTGTCTATATCAGTTATTGCAACAGAAACAAATGTAAATTGATGTACATAAACTCTGCTAGCAGGTGGTTATAGGATCACACTCCAAATGAATTTCAACGCCTCAAAAAGGCTCGAGCTTCGATGGTACAACTACAATCTTTCACCCAAAGAGGCTCCTTAGCCATTTCAGAGCTTACCTATCTCCACTATACAAGGTGAGTTGCTTTTAATTCGTGATGTCCGCCGATGTGACGGACATCAGAGGTGGAACAATGACTCCACTTTATCCCCTAAAAACCTATCTCAACCAACAGAATCCTTACAGGCTTACAGCGAGGAGAGAGGAATACAAAGAACGATGAGAGAGCACTCTATTATAATAGGTCAAATCGCGTGATCTGCAACACACACAGAGATGACCGGACAAAGTTTTCACTTTACACGAACATCAGTATTGGAGCACCATAGCAATTTGATATAAATGCCAGCAACCATAGAAAAAGTTCCTCCAATGCCTCTTAAGAATTTCTAAATCAAAACAGAAATTTCCTTATCATAGTTAAGCATATACAACTATCTATTGAATAGAACAAAACGTGCATAAACCTGTCTCATATACCTGAAACACATCAACAGCATGCTTGGGATGAAAAAAGAACAGTCTGTCAACATGTTTTGCAAATGATACCAAAGCAGAAAGTATTCAGACGTACCAAGTCTTGGAAGCATCGCACTAATAGTCTCTGCATTAACAGTTATCGGGCACTCATACATGTGTTGACCACGGAAAGAATGAAGCAAAGAGGAAGAAACCGCTGATCTTTTTGGATCCAGCAAAGATATGCAGACTGAAAGTGAGTGGACAAGGCCAGATATCGAAGGTGACTCTTCCAATGCATGACTAAAGACTCTTTCAACAAAGCTGCATAGATCATAACAAACATCAAAGGCCATTTAAAAAGGTACTCCCAGAGACAGATCCATCATAGAAGTTACAAACCACAAAATAAAGGAAACGAGTCAATCACAATGAGACAAACCTCGCAGACGAAAGTTTTGTGGCTAAAGCTGATGGTGAATTACGAGTAATGGCACACAGTGTTTCAGCAGCATTAGCTTGAACTTCAGGAGGGCACTGATCGACATGAAGACGAAAGATTCATTTGAATGTTACTTGGTCTCCGTTTGAAAACTGGGAAGGAATAAAAATTGTAATGCAACAATTGCCACTTACAGATGGACTCAGTTTATCAACAATCATTTCCAGCAAATTGCTCTCAGCTAACCATTGCATCACATCCAAAAAATTTGGATAGACATGGTCATCAGCACCTACCAGTCGCACCAATACCTGTTTAGAAAGGTTATTTCATTAAAAAAGTATGAACAATAGCAACCACAATCAAGTGAGTTTATGATTAAGTGCAACGAGGGAGAAACATCAGTTACCTCCATGATTGATGTAATTCCAATCAAATCAACAAGCTTGCGAAAAACATCCTCATGAGCCTATTAGAAGAAAATGTTAGAAAGTAGCATTGGATGCAAAAATAAGTCAACCAATTAATGGTAGTTCTAAATTTAACATCAACACTACAAGAGATCAATCACTTTGAATCAAGCATGCATTTAAGCTCACGGCACTCCATTTCTCTCAAACAAACAGGGGTAGAACTCAAGAAACACAGAAGAGACACCTCTAATTTTTCAATCAATTTTGCTGAGTCCTAACAAGATGCTTGTTGTGCAGAAAAAATATGCAGAGAGAGTATAATGCGGGGAGCTCATGAACGGAAATGCAAAGTTATGGCATTATGATCAGCCATGGGATTGAACTGTACATATAAGGTATCAGATGTGACCTACAGGCACACAACACTCTTCGGTCATTTAAACACCCCAGCCAGCATCCTGAATCAGATTACTTTCACAAGCCCAGCCTGAGATGTTTTCCAAGCCAAAGTATGAGGGAGGGAGGGAGGGAGGGAGGTAGGTAGGTACTACCAAGAACCATCTAGCATATCCAATCCTAATGCCCCGCAATTGCACTAGTTCAGGATTGATATCGCCATAACAGAAGAATTTCTCGACTATGGATGATTACAATAGAATCTCTAAAACTCAATATCATGCCACAACCTGTTCTATGAAATATTGGATCATTCGTCTGTTTTAACTGATTTGACCAAATGACATTACTCATTTAGCAAAAAAAAAAAAAAAAATGCAATATTGGATCACAGTACTACAATGTAGCTCCCCAACCTTGCCGCCATGCAAGTGAGATTTCGCGGCTTAAAAAATTTTGTGATAAGTGGGGCATTTAGAGACTTTAACAACATCACCAACACACCAAATGGTTATTGAACTCGAATTGGAAGAGGAAGTAAAACTTTTCACCAATCTTTCCCTTCGCATCATGAAAGAAATGCTATAGAACAGAGATTGGTTAAAATATCAAGCAAAGTGAAATGATGAGTGGTTTAGTATTTAACTCACTTGAACGTAATTCATCAGTTGAACAGTCTTCCGCAACATGAGACATACAACCACCTGCAATGCAAAATAAACCATTTTAACTGGATGTTTGAAGCCAGAACCCATAGTTTCGAGTGGCAAAATTCATAAGCTCGGAATTTTTTCGGTAGAGCAGAGTGAAAATCCTCAATGTCACCAAAGTATTAATAACCCTATTTAATAACTCATATGGCTATTTGAAGTACAGTGGATAGAAGGTTGAGCAGGATGCCCTTCACGAAATTATCAAACTGCGTTTTGCATCACTGAAAAGTATACCTTGCTAAAGTACCCGGCAAGCAATGCACTATGAGGACGGTTTGGATCCAAGAATGCGAAAAGTAAGTCCATTAGCTGGAGCAACAATAAAAAAATGAATTAGCAAAAGGTGCTACTGTTCCACACACTCTAACACAGATAAAAACAAGGACCATCACGAAAAATCGTAAACCAAAACCTCCTCTTCCTCCACTAAAGTCTTGAGAATAACATCGATCTCGCAAGTAAATATCTCACAGGCGATAAAGGGGAACCTGAAAATGTGGCAGATTCCAAATTGTCAAGGAAGAAAACTACACAGGGCATTATTTCTCTTCTGTCGTGGCAAAGGATCATACTTGAAAGCACGTTTGCTGTCAGCATCTTCAGGAGGTTCTTCAATGACGTACCGCAACAACTGCTCTACTTGAGCTCTGTCTCGCAGGCTGAAAATATATATATATATGTCTGATAAGCATCTAATGCATGAATTGAGCTCTACTGCATGCCACAATCAGTGTGGTTTTACAGGCATCAACATCCAGGGAAATTGACCAAATGTATGAAAACTTTGCGCTAAAACATACACATGATGGGATAATAAAATAACTGTAAATCCAAGAAATGTCCCCCATGACGCAAAACAAGATTACAAGTTAATTAGACGAATGTTTAAAGCTTTGCACTTCTTCATCCAAAAGCTCCTCTAATGTGTGAAGGGAAATTATCCAAATGTATGAAAACTTTGCACTAAAACATTCACGTGAATGGGATAATAAAATAACTGTAAATCCAAGAAATGTCCTCAGTGACGCCAAACGAGATTACAAGTTAATTAGACGACTGTTTAAAGCTTTGCATTCTTGGATAATCTCTTCTTCATCCAGAAGCTCCTCCAATGTGTAATTTTCCTTGTCAAGTAGTGACTCTACCTGTAAAAGCAACAATAAGTTCAGAGCTAGGACTGATGTTACAAGCAAACGCAGATGCATTCTCAGACTTTCCTTAAGGGAAAAAAAAAATTAGAGGGTACAGCACACACTGCAACACTAGGAAAGCAGGATACAAGAGAGACCAAATTCAGTGAAGTTCCATTTTAACTAATGCTTCTTTTTCTGATGCAAACAAACGCTGTTTGATCAAATTAAGATGGTATCTACCTAGAAGATTATCTCAGAAAAGCCCAGCAAGGTAAAAATCCTCGAACATAATTCAAATCTCAAGTAACAATCCAACAATAGAACTCGCGCAACGCATACGCGTAACACAGCGAGATGCCTGAGTAGAGTGCCAGTACATAACACACTTGACTATAGAGCACTCGGCACATCAACTAAATCTAAATAATTAAAGACAAGAACCTCATATCGACTTCAGAGCCCTCAACCGAATCACCAGACCAAACACGATCCAACACCACGAAGAAAACTACCAGGCCACCACTGCTGGTACAAACACAACTCAGGATGCATCTAACTGCGGGGCACGAAGCTCTAATTGCCGAGGAAAAACTCATCAAGTAACCAAAAAAAAAAAAAAAAATCGACCACAAGCTTATAACATCCTGATTCTCGAAACGACAGAACCGAGGTAAGCAGAGCATTCCTGGCTCGCAAGGGACATCCAGAGCCAGCTGAGGAAGGGAAATTAGGGGATGAGAATTGAACTTACGGGAGAGGAGGCGGACAAAACGGGAAGCTTCCAGAACATCTTCAGAGGAGCAGAAATGGCAGAGGCGAAAGTCGAAAGCGAGAGCGAGAGCGACTTACATCCGAAGCGCCCTCGGGAAAAGGAGCGAATCCAGGCGCTGCTGTTTGACAGAGAGCGGAGCTCGAGATTCGAGAGCTCTTTGAATTGGCAGCTGCCAAGTGCTCGGGAGCTCCAAAAACCCTAATTATTTTGGGGGATTCGGATGGGAGAGAGACGAAGACAGAGAGCGAGCCGTGAAGATCGAGAGAGAGAGAGAGAGAGAGGCGTCGAGAGGAAAAATCGAAGCTAAAAGAGAGAGACGAGAGAGCGAGGAGAGAGAAAGAGGCTGAAATTATTTTCCTCAGTTCTTGTTTTTTTTTTTTTCCTATCCCAAAAAACAAAAAAATCTTTGTTTTTTAATTTTATTTTTCTTTGGATTTTGTAATTTCTTGTTGTTTGGGATGCAACTCGTGACATGGCATGGCATTCCGTTACCCTAATTATTTGTATTGTTCCCAAAATATTCAACGAGAATATTTAATTTCCGGTGCAGATTATTTTAGTTAAAGATCTGTTTGGATTTTGCATTTATGTAATTTGAAATTTTCTAAAACTTGTAGTTCGATTACTTTGGTTTTCCTCAAAATTCAAACTTCATATAAGTTTCTTGACACTCGTGCATAAAGGCTCGTTTCATAAGTTTTTGATTCTCTGTTTTTCTGTTCTTTTGTTCTCCAAAATAAAACAAAAAACAAAAACAAAAACCCATTTGAAAATGTAAATTGTGCTTTTCTTGAAAAACATAAACAAGTTTAGAAAAAACGTAACTCCTATGTTCGCCGAAACAAAAAAAAAAAGAGAAACGATATCATTTTAGACTAACGAGCACAGCGTAACTTAATGCTCGTCTTTACAATCATGAATCCACCGCCGCCAGTCTCCGATCATCGCCGCCAGTCGCCGCAGCAGCTTGTTAATCGCTGCCGTCTCCACTGTCTTTCTCAAAATAACTAAAATCGAGAATATAAATTTTCAGGGTTGTACCGAACGTAATTCTGTCCCTTTTTTTCTAATTATGGGAAAAGAAATTGTATACAGTTACCAAACGCGTCCTTCTGCTCGGAAACTGTTCTCGGGAACAGAACCAGAAAAAAAAATCATTTTTGCTCAGAAATTACTTTCGAAAAATACACCCTTAATAGTTAGATTCACTTATAAATTTTCAGTTATTTCTTTTTTTTTAATCTTGAATAATGCATTAAAGTTTTTTTTATGAGAAAATAGAGAAAAAAGGAAAAGTTGTTGTTAACCAGAAGGGAACCACTCAAGGCCTAAAATGTTGGGGGGGAAATGATTTGCGCGTGGTGGGGGGGGGAGGAGGAAAAGTACAAAAGAGGCTCTCCGTTTTTCACAAATTCCATTGGACGCCACTAAGCGCACCCAATTTTTTAAAAAGAAAAAAATAAATAACCTGAAGCCAAAAAGAAAAAATAATAATTAAAAAAAAAGAATAAATGTGGTACGTAGTGGTCTGGGATTGTCATCCGTACGATGCGTGGGAGGGACCGAGGGTGGCTAGTTTGGCTAAATTACGTGCGACCTAGGAGGACCCGTGCGTGTCCAAAGGCCCCCCTCCAAAAAAGGCTAGGCAAAAGTAAACCCATAAACAACATTTCAAGAGCCGATGTTTCGCGTTATTGATGAATGTCCAAGTGCGGCTAAGGTCGCATGATCCTAGGCAAGGTGACGCTAGTGTCGTGCGATCCTGAGCGGGTGCGACTCCTCTCTGCTCTCTACTTGTGACGGCAAAATTGAAAGTTAGATATTTCGACGACGGTAAGTTGGAAATAAAAGCCCTCGATAGCCCCTAAAATTGCTTTCCTTGAAAAACTTCAAAGCCAAAGCAAATGAGATTTGCGTTGAGATTTTGAGCGTTTACAAAGCGAAAATGGTTCATCAAAGGCTTTTAGGAAGTGCGTCTCGAGGCCCAAAGCTGCTTGTAAATGCTGAACCAAATGCACTCTAACGGTCTGGCATGTCCCTAGCCGCTCACATGTGTCATTCTCATTCACAGATCGTCTTCAAACAATGGAATGTCGGGACAGAATGCTCAAAAATGGTACTTTTACGAAGGTACAACGAATCGATCGTCGCTCTCGACAGTCTCGTCTCCTTAACACCGTTGCAATTGAGTGCAATCTCGACAAGAATTAAAGAAGTGTCGAAGATCTGGAGATCCAAGTTATCCATAGCAGGTTGGTACATTATTTAGCGATGACTTTTGCCGACTATCTTGTTTTTGGTCTTGGACTTAATCGCGTGATACTTACAATTCGATGATGATGCGGATAGGGTTAACAATCTACGAAATATTATCTACATCGTATTATGTGATATTACATAATCCTTATTTTTAGGCAATTTGTTAATTTTAGTGGTATTTTGTAATTTTGAATTTTGATATTTTATAATCATAGTAGGGTTAGGTTTAGGGTTAACACCTATATAAGGTGTTTTGTGACGTTTGAGCAGACAGAATATACTTTTGATATTGAAAATTTGAGATTTCTCTCTCAAGCAAGATTTGCTTGTTTGTTCTATCGCTGAACGCTGCGTCAGGTGGTATCAGAGCCTATGGCGACTGGCGGTGGTCTTCGCGACGATGCTCGGAAGACTGGAGCCCCAATCCATGGGGACGGCACGCTGCAACGTTTGGAGCGGCGTTTAATGGAACGCATAGATCGTTTCGGAGCACGATTTGACAAATTGGCGGATCGATCCGACGGTCTTGGTGTTGATGTGAACCGGAATCGGCGGAACGACAGAAGGCCGGGTGCAGATCTTGCTCGCGGTGACCCTGTCAGGCCTGTTCTTGTCCGCAGGCAGAATAACCCTTTATTTTCAGAAAATTATTTCGATGAAGGACGATCTAGTTATGATGGCAGAAATCGTTATGAAGGATTTCAAAGGGGATATCGAGACGGAAGACGGCATTACGACGATCGCGATAGAAGAGATGGCAGACGACGCTACTACGATCGTGAAGGTAACGACTTTAAATTAAAAGTCGATATACCTTATTTTGATGGAAGTCTTGATATAGAAGAATTTCTGGATTGGATTGCTAGTATTGAAAATTTTTTCGATTATATGGAGATCCCTAATGAGAAACAGGTGAGATTAGTAGCTTATAGATTGAAAGGAGCTGCATCTATATGGTGGGAGAGATTGCAAAATACGAGAAAGCTAGAAGGAAAAGAGAAAGTTCAAACTTGGCATAGAATGAAGAGGCTGCTGAAGCAAAAGTTCTTTCCACCCGACTATGAGCAGTTCCAGCAGAAATTGATGGGTTTAGAACAAAATCGTGATTTTTCATGGCGTTCGCGAGATTTTCCGGTTGTTGATTCAGAAGGAGTTAGTGAATCTGTTAATGATAACTGGAGGAAAGAGAGTACTATGAAGGTTGGATTGTACGATCGAGATACCGACGAGTGTGAGATCGTCGAATGTACAAAGCCGAAATTTTGTACTAAAGCGGTTAGAACTTTGAATAATGGCTTGGAAAATTCGGGCACTAAGCATGGCGGCTCGACAAAAATTGTGGAAGCAATGGAAAGAGACGTAACCGTGGTCAAGGAAGCTTGGCTGGTCAACAGCATCGAGAAAAAAGAGGCACGTCCATCTGATCTGATGGCTTTCTCAAACAGGCCAATTGTTGATGCAAAAGTTCGTGAGATGAGTGGCGGTGAAAAGAAAAGAGTAGATAAAGACTGGAATGTGGTAGCATGCTCCACGAAGTCTAAGGAATCTATGATTGGAGGTATAGGTAATTCTATTACTCGTGTGATTTGGAGTCCAGATGGTTTATTGTTTGGCGCTGCATATTTGAGACACTTGGTTCAGGTGGATGTTTTTGGCAAGGGCAATAGTGTTAAGTTGAAACTGGAGATTGAATCTCATGATGGCCGTGTGAATGATCTCACGTCTTCTGCCACCGACGAGCTGCAGTTTGTCATAACATGCAGCAATGACGCGACTGTCAATGTTTGGGATGTGGATTTGAGGGGAGGAGTAAATGGGGCAATCAAAATTTGTCAGGAGGGTGATGTTTCAAATCGGCGAATAGATTTGCACATTGACTTGAAAGATTCATTCGTTCCCAACCAAGAAGAAGGAACAGTATGCCCCATAAAAGCAGCTTTTGCGCATGTGGATTGGATCGCGTCCGTTCTAGTGGATGGCAATTTCTATTTCCCTCAACCCTCAAAATTGAAAGAGGCAAAAGACCTTGCGCTGCAGTTTTCTAAACCCAGCCACGTCTTTTATTACTTAAGCTATAGTGACGATTCATCCATAGAATTTGAACTTGAAGAAGTTAAAAGCCCCAGTGGAAGTGAAACAAACAAGGAAGGAAGTTGTCTACACTTTGAAATGTGTTTTTTAATGAATAAGCTTGAAGATGTGCTTTCAAAGAATTTCTTGGGGCTCAAGCTTATATATTACTTGATTCGTTGGAGAGGTCGTCCCTGGACGAAGCAGACTTCGCAATCTTGGATACAAGATTGAATTTGAAGAGACTGAATTGAAGATGAACCAGATTCGAGGACGAATCTTTTTCCTAGCAGGGGAGAATGATGCGGATAGGGTTAACAATCTACGAAATATTATCTACATCGTATTATGTGATATTACATAATCCTTATTTTTAGGCAATTTGTTAATTTTAGTGGTATTTTGTAATTTTGAATTTTGATATTTTATAATCATAGTAGGGTTAGGTTTAGGGTTAACACCTATATAAGGTGTTTTGTGACGTTTGAGCAGACAGAATATACTTTTGATATTGAAAATTTGAGATTTCTCTCTCAAGCAAGATTTGCTTGTTTGTTCTATCGCTGAACGCTGCGTCAGATGACTCCTCACGTCGTCGGAACCAAAAATTCATTGATCTTGAATCTCGAATGTAATGAGTAAATCTCCTTAAAGTCTAGGGTCTTTTCCGCGCGATTAGATCCTTAAACGGGTTTTATGATGTCCCAAATAAGGATGGAAGTTTTGTCTTTATAGTCATAACAAGATTATTGTTTCTACATAGACGATGCATGTTTGTTAAATCAAAGAAGAGTGAAACATCCAAAAAGGGTTTCTCTTCTTTGCTTTGAATGCTTGGCATTTATGAAGATACGGAGGCAAGGATACTCGACGACGCATGTGTTATGCATTTTGATGTTTCCCTCCTCGTTAATCATAGGGGTTTAACGATTAATTAATCCACGACCTTCCCGCACTATTCATTCTTAAACAGGTAGATTGAATTGGGTGAAACCCAAATAAAAAACTTAGTCCGCGATTTTTTTCTCTTCTCTTTCCACGATTCCAAAAGTCGACTTCCTAGCTATTTATCGGAAACAAAATTACGCAATCAGTCATAAATCTATTACACGATGTGCATCGGATCTTAAACTTTTCGATTTTATTAATTCAAGGATAAAACCTTGTGCGAACTTCCCACGCAGTCATTCCGATCAATTTTCGACGGAAATCGCCGACGTGGCGATCCAGTCATCGCCGGTCGTCTCTTGCGATGCAATCTCGCATCGCGATTTCCCGGCGAAAATTGATCGAAATGACTACAATGGAATTTCGCCCGAGGGATAAGGACTAAATTCGAAAATTTTATGAACCAAATTAGCATCCTTTTACAAATAAGTTTAGGACTGATTAGACAATTTCTCCATGTTGTATTCCATGGTTAATTCTCGTTTGAAAAAAACGTGCGCCTAAACCATATGATTGCCGGAAGTCGCTTACCATTGGCGCGGGGCGCAAATCAGATGGGATGGATTCGATTACATCGAGCCTGTTTGAATTTGTCTTGGAGACGAGCAAATCTTGCTTTCCATGGTATATTTGGAGCTAAACATTTCTAGCTTTAAAATTGCACGCGATCCCACAAAGTTACGATCTATAAATTTCGGAAAGGTTTTCAAACTTTTCGGCCAAGAAAGGTCAAATTGCAGAAATCGTGATACACAGAAAAAGCAGGATTCCTCGTCCTTGGAATCACATGAAGACTAAAGCATCTCACGGATAAACCTCCTTTCGGGTCGCTAATTCGGATGTTGGTCCTAATCACGATTCTCGACATGTGATTAGTCCGCTTAATCACATTCTTATAAAAGCACAATCAGTTTTTTTTTTTTTTTTGGGGGGGGGGGGGGGGGGGTGGTGGGGGTTGGGGTGGGCAGTTGTTAGTTGGTCGAAACGGTGGTGCGAGAAACTGATCCGAACCGTCCAAAACTTATCGAGAAGTCAAGAAGAACAGCCCAAATCAAAGAAGGCTGCGGCAAGACTTTCTTTGGTTTTGTCCCGTGTATTATGGAATTGATGTTTTTTTTTTATCCTTCAATTGGATGATCAAAGAAAGTCAATTACGATGTATATAGTCGAAGATGATGGCGACGAAGATGCTAGGACCACATCTTAGCCACACCGCGATTTACTCTTAATAAACCCGCAGGCCGCATTCTATGCCATAAACGTAAGGGCTTGGTGACGATAGAGGCGATGCCATAGATATCTCTGTCGTTACAAAGGAAAGAAAAGATTACCCGGTTTAGCAAGGATTTGGGTAAATTACATCAAGGCCCGTCAAACGGGGGAGTCGGATCGAGTAAAGAATGAATCCAACCCGAATTGATCCATTCAGTTAATTATGGCAGCCTCGTCCAAGACATTTTGAACCCGTCTTATCATGTGTAGTTACGCCAATCTTTTGCGCAACCGGCCGTGAAATAGGAACTTTCAGTTACTGATGAAACGAATGCGGTTGCCGGAATTAAAACCTATGTCATTGTCGGCGCTGAACCTTCCCTTCTCTGGCGATTCCTTTACACTACCAGTGTACCGTACAAAAAGCCCATTAGTTAGCTAATGCATTTGCAAAGAATTTATTATGTGAAGGGTTCTAGATTTAGATTTAGATTTAGATTTAGAGCCTGTTTGGTTTGGTTTAGTATTTGGCCAAGGAACTTTGAGAAAAATGCAAATATTTTTGGGCTAAAGGCCTTTTCCAAAATGCAAGTAGTGTTTGATAAAGTGAAATTTTAAAAACACATTGAAAAGAAAATTTGACGTAAATATTATTTGATGAAAAATGTACTTTGTAAAGTATTTTCACTTTTTTGAAAAAAAAAATGTGGTGGTCGACGGTGGGCGGCGGTCTACGAGCAGTGGCGACGGTCGACGGGAACCGATCGGCGAGAGCGCTCGGCGGTGGCGGCGGCGGTCAGGGGGCAGCGACAACGAACGGCGGCAACAGCGGTGGCGACGATCAATGGAGGAGACCGTCTACGAGCAACGATCGACGGCGGCGGCGGCAGTCGATGGGCGACGGTGGTGGGCAGCAACGGTAGGCGGGCAATGGCGGCAGGCGACAATCGGCGATGGCGGCAGGCACCCGGTGGAGGTGGTTGGCGGGCAGCGGCGGTCGATGGTAGCGGTTATCGGCTGTGGCTACAGCGAGCAACGGTGGTGGCTGTCAACGGTTTTCGGCGGCGGCGATCAATGGAGGCAGTGGACAGCAATGGTCTGTGGCAATAGTACAAAGTTAAAAGAAAAAAAATGTTGCATTTCGCAAATGCAACTTCCTAGAGTATCTCTAGAGGTATTTTGGGTTAAAGGCTTTTGGAGAGTATTTGAGATGCAATTGCATCTCCCCAGAGCGAGTCAAAAAAGTAGCTAAACACCATTCGCATTTGGCCAAGGGACTTTAGAGCCCCAATGCTCATTTCAAATGTTGAACCAAACATGGCCTTAGTATTGAAACTTCCACAAGCGGGGAGATGGAGATATATATTATATACTTCTTGGGCTAATAGGATTTGTTTTTTTTCTTTGGGAATCTAAAGGGAGTTAATGAGGGTTGAAAAGGGCATAATTCAAGCTTTCATCGATTTGGTGAGAGAGCTGTTTCCCTTGTATTTATGACACGGACAATCGCATGAATGACAGCGAAGTTGAGATGTTCATTAAGGTTTGTTTATGACTTTCATCATAACTTACATGCCACAGCTAATTTTACGAAGTCAGGCGTACAAGTTAGGTATACTATAAATATCCTTCCATACCAATAGATTCATATTGAAAAATGCCACCAGCGCAGAAGGAATTTAGCTCAATAATACATCGAATGATAGAATTTCCTTAAACAAGTTCATGTCTCAAAATGCGGGAAAATGGCTTAAGTACAACTGGAGTGCCATAAGTTGTGTACGGCGATCAGTTTAGTGCCAAATCTTTCAAATCGATCAGTTTAGTGTCAAATTTTCGTAACTTCGATCACTTCAGTGCCAATATCGGAGAAAATCGTGCACTTCAGTGCCATTCCAGCCAAAATCCGACCAAAGTCCAGCGAAATGATTTACGTGGATATTATAATTGGTTTTTATTTTCTGACATGACGAATTTTTAGAAGCGGCTGACACAATGGACTGCCGACGTGGCTTAAACAAAGCGCAGAAATGTAAAATGACGTTGTTTATGTATTCTATAGATAACCGGCATCATTCTTGTTATCTTCTTCAAGGAAAGGAAGTGGCCGAGGGACTTGTGCGAAAATCCAGTCGCGATCGTTGCTCGTGGAGTCACAGCCGTCGGTCGCTCGCCGTTCGTCTTCAACCAGCCATCGCCGTCGCCCGCTAGTCGTCGTTTGTGTATCACTAGTGATATGGTTATGAGTGGGACCCGAGACCCAAACCCAATAAGATCTGGCGATAAGGTTTTGAGTGGGAGCCGCAGATTTTGCAGTTGCAGATGAAATAAATGAAACGACTGGGCGAGTTTTGCCTGCCCTAAATTGGGTTGAGAAGCGAGGAGAGGAAAATGGAAACATAGAGCGAGAAAGGGCTTCGTCTTTATTTTATTTTTCATCTCTTCAATCTCTGCGTTTTTCTCCGAACAAAACGATGAAAAGGGAACCGCAACTGCAAAATCTGCAACGGTGAATTAAGACCGAACTTTCAACACAAGCCAAACCCCATCTCTCTCTATCTAATCGCCCCATATGCACTCACATTTTCCCTTCAACGAAAAGCTTAGAGTTCATGATCTCGAACTGTCGAATTCCTCGAGGCTTTGCTCAGCCGGTCTCAGGTTCTCAACTTCGCTTCGAATCATACATATCCTTGCTCACTTTGACAATAAGATCTTCCTCCGTTCTTGGATTTCACGTTCTTTCGGTTCGAGGTGGGCGGGTGAATCACTGGTGGTAGGGTTTCGAATTTGGGGTTCAATTTGGGGATTTAGGTTTATGTTTGGGTGAAATCAACTTCAACGACGTCGTGTTGCTCTTCAGAATGCTGAGTCGGCCTCCGACAAGCCACGTCATTCTCATTTTTTATATAAAAAGTCCACATAAGATCCACGTAGACTTTTCGAAGATCACGTATGCACTTAGCACTAAAGTGATCGAAGTTACGAAAACTTGGCACTAAATTGATCGATTTGAAAGTTTTGGCACTAAACTGATCGTCGTACACAACTTATGGCACTCTAAGTGTACTTAAGCAGCTGGAAAAGTACTAAAAAAGTCATAAACCTCTTGCATTCGTATAAATTCAGTCTTAAACCTTTCAATTGAACCAATTTGGTCTTAAACATTTTCGTATTGGTATCAATTCAGTCAATCCGGCTAATTTTGGCCTGAAATCTCTGACGTGGTCGTCGGCGATTCCACCTAGGATGGAAGACCTGACGTGTAATTTTTTGTTATAATTTTTTATCATTATTTTTTTCCTTGCTTTTTCTTCCTTTCCCTTGTTTTACTGTTGGTGGCCCACGGTCACCGAGCAAAGGTTGACCTAGCCTGGGTGAGGTCGCGTTGGCTGGCCTCAAGCGGTGGTCGGCCTCGTCGGGCCGAGGGGGAGCGCCGGCAAGGCCCCCCTCGCCAGATCTAGCAATGCCGACCTAAGTAGCACCACCACCGACACCGACACACGGACACGACACGACACGATACGTCGACACGTCATTTCTCAAAAATAGAAAAATCCGTCATGTCGAGTACACGTTATGTATTAATTTATGTGTGTGTGTGTATATATATATATATGATAAATTATCATTTTTATAATTCTTTCCATTAAATTAATTTGATATAAAAAGAGAACTTATAATGGATAATCATTGTTTTGCCTTTAAATCCTAACAAGGTTGATTAAAAATTGCAACGAATGAAAAATTTGCAGTAAAAATCATTTGATCAGCTTATGTTTGGTCGTGGCATGTAACTGGAATTTAATCTAAACATTTTTACTTCCTCTTGTGAATGGATTTATCAAGATATGATATTCCTTATATTTGGTATGTGACGACTTAAACTCGTGCAACGAGTCAAACCACTTGAAACATATTCATTGGTTCAAGTTGAATTGAGCAGAAGCCCGTGTGTGCTTGCCAATGAAAGAGTGAGAGATGAGTAACGAACATGGGAATGGCGACAAATTGTCAAGGGACCTTTGGTTCGCACTCACGAGCAATGCCCATGTAGATTCACACGGCTTCTTTGCTATATCATCCGTCTCATTAGGAAGAGCAAATGACATGAAACTAAGCAAATGACCAAGAGAATAAGAAAAAAAAAAAAGAGATTCATGAGTCTCACATTGATCTTGAGAACTCTTTAAGAAATTAGGAATGACACCTAAAAGGTTTACAAGTTGAAAGAAAGAGTCTCACATTGGCTGTCTAGTCAGGATAACAAGTATGAAAGATTTTTAAAATTCCAAAGATGACACATGGATGCTTCCTTTACTTGGCTATTCGGTTAAGTTGAAGTGTAGTATAAATATTATTTTTTTATTGGAAAAGGCCCTTCCTAATAGCTTGCTATTAAGGGCTTCCTAGTGTTGGCTTGGCAAACTTAACTCTTTTTTTTTAATAGATGCCCGACATGTGTGTCGGGGGCATGTCCCTGACGTTGACCGCATGTCGGATTCCGGACACGTGTTGACCGCGTGTTGGACGCGTGTCCGTGTTCGACACCGACACGCTCACCCTTTGCGCGTTTCGGTGCTTCATATATGCCGACCCTTGCCTGGGCGAGGACCGCGTCGATGGAGGAGGACTAGAACGAGAACAACGACAATAGCAGGGAGTGGGAAATCA
This sequence comes from Rhodomyrtus psidioides, assembly GCA_021437785.1. NCBI lineage: Eukaryota > Viridiplantae > Streptophyta > Magnoliopsida > Myrtales > Myrtaceae > Rhodomyrtus > Rhodomyrtus psidioides. Next base: position 909,449 of record JAILYB010000083.1, read on the forward strand.
TCCAAGGAGACAGGAACCGGGGCGGCTCAGGACATTTAGCGATGCACTTTTGGCGACGTCTTCGACCGCGCATCTGAGACCCATCTGCATAATCTGAAGCGATAGAATCGAACAGCGGTGGATACGTGAAATCTGCCCACTCAATGCCTCCGACTTTGCCTTATGAGATTGCATATGCACAACCCTCGTCTGCCTTTTTTTTTTCTCTCTTTCTCAACTTTCATCATCCAACTATCCTATCGAAAAGGAGATCTGGTGACCTCGCTGGGCGAGTGTTTGCCTCTCCAGATCTAGCGAGGCGGTCCTCGTCGGCACTGTCCCTCGTCACGGCGAGGCCGACCCCCAACTGATGCCGACGAGCACGACCTCGCCCAGTGGCCACCCACAGTAAACAAGGGAAAGAGGAAAAGGGAAAGAAAAAAAAATCATAAAAAATGAAAAAAATATTCAAAATATTCAAAAAAAATAAAAAAATAACATAAAAAATACATGTCAGCACCAGTCATCCTATGTGGCATCGCCGATGACCACATCAGCGTTTTCCTATCAAAATTGATCGGATGAACTGAATTGGTACTAATATAAAAAGGTTTATGATTAAATTGGTCAAATTGAAAGATTTAGGACTGAATTGGAACCAATGCAAGAAATTTATGATTTTTTTTAGGAAAATGTACTTTTCCCCTCAAAATGCCAAAACTTCAAGTTTGCGAACCATGGCTACGTTAGGATTAGGCACACAATCAATTCGAAGTAAAATATAAAGCGAGAAAGAAAAATCGAAACACGAAATTTTATTATGATTCACCTCGAAACTAGGACTACGTGCAGCATAGGATTCCATTATAATTAATACATCGCACCTCTGGTTATATGACTCAATTATAAGCGAAAAAGAATCTATATAGAAGTAGCTATTCATGATTCCAAACTAAAACAATTAATGAAAAATTATGGGATTAAATAGTGAAAAATCTCTAGTCTCAGGAGATGCTTTTCTTCGTTGGGGAGTATGAACCACACCTCAACAATATATCCTATAAAAAAAAAAGCAATTTCCAATTAAATGGGTAAGCATGGCCATTATCATAGAAATTCCACGTATGTCAATCGGGACAAGTCCCACGAAATTCGTCCGACTCTTGAAGCCGAACATGCGTGGCCCCGATCATAATGCAACTAGCATAAAAAAATCAGTGTCCTCTGCAGGATCTTCATATGCTATACATGTATCCACCTAGTATCAGCCAGTGCCAGTTCTTCACTAGCTACGTCACACCGACGCGGATTTCAAAATCAGTGTCCTCTTCGGGATACGAACCGATTTAATCTGGCTGGTCTTTCTACCAGCATCAAAACAAATAAGACCATAAACGGATAATCTGTCCAACCGGTTTGAAACCCGGATCTATCGGAGTCCCATGTAAAATTTTGCAAGAAATTTGATGAGCTTTTCCCATCTAGAGAGATATAGAAAAGGGTATAAGAGTTTAATGAATGATGGAGGGACAAGGAAAGGGAGCTGGGACTTTTCTTGTACTTAATGCAAACAGTGCTCGGGGGTTAAGAAGTGAAATCTGCAGGGAGATCGCACATGGGTTTTGCAGGATAAGACCAGAGACGATCACTGCTCGGCACGAAATCGGGAGAGGGCGACCACTACCAGAATCAAGGAAATTACTCTCAGTCGTGACCATTGTTGCAATCCAGCGAAAAAGGTCACAAAAAACCAAAAAAGAGACAAGGACTGGCATTAAAGCAAGCATATGGTGGACAGCTTTTGCTTGACATCTGCAAAAGAAGGGGAATCAGGAAGGGCCTCTGAACAAAGATTCTCACATTAACATCAGACTCCTCCTCACCTACTACCGACAAACACATAAAGCCGCAGAAACAGAAGAAAAACAAAGATTCATGTTACCTTCTTTCTATTCACTTATCGAGTTCACACTGTAATAAGAATCATTCGAAAAGAGAGCAAGCGTTAGCTATGGCGACCGAGAAAAGGACACGGCAAAGAATGGATGCACAGTTCTATTCTATGGTCCCCATGACGGACGGATCCTCGGATGGGAACCGGGTCGTATCCGCTTGAGATTTTCTCGCTGCATTACAAAACAGGGTAACACACAAAAATTTGAAAGGTTTCAAGATCAACAAGCTAGATTTACTCTTTTTTTCTCATCTGATGGTCATCACGTGAGTGGGGGATCCATTCCTCAAGGATCCTGAGAAGCACCCTGAAGCTCCATGCCAAAAAGACCCAACCTTTTAAAGTCAGAGAGATTATGCACATCACATGGAAAATTTCATTAAATAAAAAATTGGGGAACTGGATGTGTTCTATTTTTTCCTTTTTCAGTATACGACAAAACTCCTAACCCCTCTTGATTTTTTCACATCTATTCAACAGCAGAAAGAGGGGTGCTCAAAAAAAGAATATATTAGGCTATGGCTCACACAAAAGACCAATTCACGAACGAGAAAGCTAGGCAATGGACGGTGTTCTCCTCCGCAGAAACAACCTTCCACGCGATCGCCTGTTCATAAGAGACGTGTCGCCCCATGGTCGACATGCAAATTCCAGTGGGCAAGTATGCGAACCCCTGAGATGAATTTCCGAGTAAATTAGACATTTTTGGGCATCCCGAACGCTTATCGTCACGTAGTATAAAGATTGAAAAAAGTACCTCTTGCATTAACTTAGTGAACTCGGGGCACAATTCTTTGCGGACAGAATCGTCAAATATCTTATCCAAAGTGACATCTTGTAGAGCCACCAAAGTGGTCTCTAGCATGTCAAGTCCTGCCTGGTTTGCAAAGATGAAAACTGGAATGGACTGCCAAACCAAGAGGAAGACCTTCATGAATCATTCCTAATTACATGGCCAGATTTACTTTTAACAATTTCAAGTCAACACAAATAATAGATATTTGATACCTTCAATGAACAACATAATATGGCGTCCTGATGGTTCCAAAGATTCTTCAACACAGAATCAGCACCAGGTGAATCAGATCCCAGCAACTCTGTTCCTAGATAGAAGCTGCCAGTGAACAAAATCCTACCGGTTAGAAACAGATAAGAATTGAGTCACTGTTCTACAGTGTCTACAGAAGGTATGTCAGCTATGAAGGCGGTCCACTGATCTCTATTCCTCTTGAATGCACGTGCATGCATGAAAGAGAGAGAGAGATAGTCGAGCGTCAGCTTGATGAGCGGCAGATCAAAACAAAAACAGACTGATATGCGCCAAAAGAAGACCCATTCGATCAAATTATTAGAACATGCCTGTAGCTCTGGCAGACCCAGTTAGCAAGTGTTAGAGCTTCTGGAGATCCCTGTGAAAGCTTGGGGTTAATGGAAGGGCCCAAGCCCGATGGAGATATGACCATGGCAACCCGCTGCACAGACGAAATAACGCTACGGACATACTGCCTTGCCATGGTTGCCACATTATCCTGCATGTTGGTATCAAATGGGAACTGGAAGGCGATAGTAAGAACTGATCGTGCACCATGGCTCGGCAAAACATCTCCAACGCAATTTGTTGATGCAGGCCCCACCTCAAGACTCGATGTCAGATCAAGGGTCCGATTTGATGTTAGAGAATCCTGTACATCAGACTGCACCACAATGAAAACATAACATTAGTGCCTGTTAGGATGGTTCACAGCTGATTTAGCATTAACATCTGTTTAGAGGTTTTCATTAGACATGAGCAAAACTGAAAAACTCCAGTAGAACTCAGGTTAACTCAACTGATTTTGAATCCAGTGGTATGATACGGAAACCAGAGGGTAGCAATGGAGCATCATCAGGAAACATTTCATCAATTGGTGCAAAAATAAGTTCGGAACATACTCCAACTGCATTCTCATCTATCCCACTGCAGATCTGCCAAAAATAGATAAAGATAAGAGGACGATAAGGCTGTTGCAAAATAACTTACAATAAATAAAACTAACAGCTGATGTATTTATCTCGGCGGTTTAAGGATTTCTATGGCCTATAGGTACCATTTAACTAAAGCATCATGCAAAAGATAAAAGCTAAAAGAAATGGGAATGATAAAAACTATGATTACTATCCGTAGATACTCCACATCAGACTGAGAAGAGCACCTGCAAAAGATGAATATCTCTTGATACAAAAGCATCATCTTGAGCAAGAGAATGGCCTTCAAGACGGATAACTTCAAGCATCTGCATCAGAAAATGATAGTTAGAAGTATCCCATTCCATAGTTAGAAAGAAATTGAGTTTTTGTAACTGGCATGTTGAACCTCCTGTCCAACCTAAAAAAGTACCTCTTCCTGCTCAATTGTGTGACCAAGGGGCATGATGATTTGACTCCCAGTAAATCTTGTGGGCCTCATACCAGGATAGCCAAATGGACAAGCTTTTAATGATGCAGCAGAATAAGCATCCACATTGAAATCAGCCCATTCTGAGCGGTGCTCCCTCAGAAACCGGACCAACACAGCAGGGGGGACATTCTAGCAGACAAAAGCATTTCATCAGTGAAATGCCTGATAGTGAAGTTAAAAGTTCAAGCAATAGATTCATAGAAAGTATAACAGTTCCTCAGTACTTTTATCCTCAAGATCAGGAGATAGGCAAAATCTATTGAGGATCATAATTAATGACACTCCAACCAACAAAACATGTTAGCAATATAGTCCTGTGCCTAGTCAAAGAGAACAGAGAAGCCCCCTGAAAATGACAACTCTCGTGCATAACTAATGACCAAAGGAAAGGGAAGAAAATGTTCAGACATCCTAGTGAACTCATCAAGGAGAAGACACGACTAAAGATAGTAAGTGAACTAAACAAAGTTACTCGATCCGTATATCTAAACATATCTAATTTGTAAGTTTTAACCTTCCATCTTATGGACTGAACGTATAGGTGACAATTTTTTTTTATCAACGGAGTCCAAACTTATGTAGCGCCTGTCAAAATAAAGTATAGATCAAGATGTGAATACTACATGCTTCAATGTCAGTAAATCAAACTTACTTGGAGTAACATGGAAGCTTTGGCACATAGAATTCCTCCCACAAATGGAAGGGGATTAACAGGATTTGATGTGGTATTCAACTTTTTAGAGAAATTAACGGCAATTATGACATCTTCAGCACCGTCACCATTCATCAATGACCACCCACCGTCATTGAATCCATTTAGTGCATCATTAAAGCCTCTAAAACAAGTAGACAATAGAAAGTACATATTAGCAAAGTCTCTCATGCGTTATGATCATTCCAGAGATCTATAAATCATTAGTAGTGGATGGGTGTGCAAAGAGGAAATAATGAGAGAAAATGTATAGGCAACCAGCCTGAGGATCCAAGAAATAAAGTTGCACAAGATAGCTACCTGCTCAATCTTTGACTGAAAGTTCTCAAAACTGCTGGCTGCCTTCCCAAACCATAAACCACCTCCCCACTCGTCTCCTGAGCAATTTGCCGGATGTATCGAAGAGCCTTGACAGAAATTAATAATGTATTAATGGCCATCTAACGTTCCTAATCCACAATTCGCCACCACCATGCCTCTACCAAATCATTCCAAAACCATAAACTTCATTCATAATTAAGTTGATGACATCTGGTAACAGACAGTACTTACCGCAATAGTAATTCTCTGGGCCACAACTTTGGATGATTCGTAAAGCGGTCGAAGAACCTCGGGAACATTCCAAGCCTGCAATTAGATGCTAAAATAAAATTTTGTTTCTTGAGAAAAAATGGCGAAAGTCCTTGTTGAGAAACTACGGACCTCAAGATTGAGGTGGTCAACAATGTGAATGATTGATCCTCCACCCTCACATGGGCGAATCAAATAGCCACTAGGAAGCATTTCACCTCTCACAAATTGAGGTGCTGCAGCTGGGTTAGGGCCAGCACCAGATCCGGACAGAGATCTCTCACATACCTTGGAACAAGAATAGCAAGGGAATAAGAAGATTAAGAAATAAAAACCAACCAGAACAAAAAAACAAAGCGGCAAGCAGGCAATGTTACCACAAGACTGCCATTTTCTAGAGTCATGGTATATCTGAGAGTCCATAAATCTCGTGCAGGAGCCAGAGTAGTTGGAGCATAAATCTGATCCAGTTTCACATACAACAAATCATCACTACAGCCAGGAAAAATCAGAAAACCCTGCCATGGTCAACTAAATGCACACCTGAGTGTAAACAAGTTCGATGGTTCCACCATTTCCAGCAGGAAACATGGTGAAGACTTCAAGGCTCCGACAGTCCCGGAACCACGAAGGACGATCCTTGAGAATCTCCACAATCTGCCAAAATTTAATGAGATTTGAGATCGAATTAATGAAAATCTAGCCACTCTGTTCTTTCTTAGCATACCTAACAAAACCCAAAAGTTCTCCTGATGCAACGTATGACTTTACCTTGGTTGGTTCTAAACTAACAAGACCACAGGCTCGAGCAGCCACTCCACTGCAACTTTGTGAAATGGCGAAGATTCCAACCGAATCCGGACCAGGCTGAAACAACAATTGACAGATCGTATTAAATATGCTTAGAGTTATGGATTCATCTCCACACGAAACAAGAGAGAGCAGAGGCGAAAGGAAATCAAGCTTTCCGATAGACAACGGCAACCTTCATCCCAGGCATTTGAACCCAATCGACAGCAGTTCCTGTAGCCTTGGAGAGGAACTCCGCCAATGTCTCCTCTGCAATGGAGAGGAGCCTGTCAAGAAAATGTCAAATTTTAGGTCCCAAACGAAGATTCAGAGACACAGAAATAAGCCATGTCCACTATTCGTTGGGAATACCCAGCAGGGTTATTTGCATCTCTGAGAGAGTGCTGAGGAGTGGTAACGACAGAGTCGCAGCTTGCATCGGTGGTAGTAGCTGATGTCTGCAAATAAATCCAAACGCATATTTTCAAATTGTGACAAGGAAAACATAAAGTAGTCCATTCAGCAAGGAAGGAAGCAAATCAAACCAAAATGGGTGTTCTGAGACCAAAACATATTTCTCTAGCTACATTTGGAGAAAAAGAATAACACTCTTCACGATCACACAAAGGTTAGCACGGGCAGGGCAAACTGAACGCAAAACTCTCAAGATTTGATTCCAATTCAAGCGCCTTTTTTCCAGAGAGATCATTTAATACGGATAATTATCTCTAGTGCAGGCTATTTTAGTGTCAAGATCTCGTTTCCTGAACTTCACGGTAATCTTCGATCAAAGAAAGAGATTAATTACAAAGAAGACCAAGTACACAGGTAACCTGAAGAAGTAAGAACATACAGTATGGAGTTGCTGACGCATGTAGCCATTTTCGCATACCAATTGCGAAACCTGCTTCTGCAGCCGATCATTCTCCTCCATCAAGAGCTTGTTCATGGCCGTCAGCTTCCTATTCACCGTCTGGAGTCTCGAGGCCTCTTTTCTCTGCTTTTCACGACACCTGCATAGGCCAAACAACAACCTCCATCGCAAAATTACCAAGGAAAACACGTTTGGGCTACGAACATACATCACAGAGCATACAAGACAATTATATTGCACAACCCAAAAGACTAGTTTGAATGAACTGTCAATATCACGCATAAGCTCGTGCTCTACCTGCGATTCTGAAACCAGACTTTGATCTGCTTAGGCTCGATGTTGGACAAAATGGGGCACTCCCGAATCAGCTGTTGTCTGCGCAAAGAGCTGGGCTTAGGGCATTCTGCATAGACCCTCTCGAGAGCTTCCACTTGCTCTGCTGTGTACCTCACGTACTTGCCCGAGTCGGTCAAGTGCCTGTTGATGCTTCCACTGCTGCTCTCTCTGTGAGGCACCATCGTCATCGCCATTTCTTTCTCCCTCAACCAAATCCTAGCTCGAAGAAGCTCTATATATATTGAAGTGAAGTTAAAGACTATTTTCCGTTGAAGCTGTCTTCTGAAAGCCCGTCTCTTTGTCAAAGAAAGCTTATTGGACTCTTCTACTGAATTTTGTTTTTCTTTTTGGGGGGGTCTTCTGTAAAAGCTTGTGGAAGAAGGGTTCCAAAGAGAGAACCAAGACGTGGGTGGTTTGAGCAGGAGAGAGTTTTTGGCTGTGTTCAGACAACACAAACGCTTGAGTTGCTTCTTCTTCTTTCTTTCTTTCTTTTTTCTCTTTTTCGTTTTTCTATTGACAGCCGTTACGGGCAGATAGAGCTGCAAAAACCCACTGTCCCTCGTGAAAAGAAATTTTGCTGTAAATGGCCAAAAGATCTAAAGAGCCTTCTCTATCTTTCTTCTTGAAATCACAAAAACTCCGCTCTCTCTTCCAAGACAAGCAAACAAAACCAGCTAAGAAGTTAACCAGCCAAAACCCCAGAGCCAGCTGCTTCACATCTAAAAGAAGAAAGGAAGGATGATAGCCGATGGGAAAAACAAAAAGAGAAAAAGGGGAACAGAAAAACTACACCAGGTTATTTCTAAAAGGTCTCTGCTTGTAATTCTAAAGCAACATAGAGAAGAAGAAAGCGAGGCTCTCGTTCGGAAGAGAGAGCCCGGTATTCAAAGCAGCTAAGGAAGAGAGGATGGCAATGACATGCAAGGCGAGGAAGAAGAAGAAGAACTTGCAGCACCAGCAGCAGTAGAACGGAGAACCCTAATCATGACTCGAGAGTCAAGAAGACAAGAGAAACGAGAGATTGTGCGAAAATTCAGGGATTTTGAACGGGATGTCCAGATGAACAGAGAGAGAGAGAGTTGGGTCTGGGAGAGGAGGAGAGAGAGTGCGTTTGTGTCATTACAGGAGAGAGAGAGAGAAACATAAGATCATTTCCGCGCAAAACGACAAGAGAGTCAAGTCAGGCACTGAGGTTTTCTTTATTGCTGGGAAGGGGGAGGGGGTGGAGCATGCAATTACGATTGAACCCATCAACTTTTGCTGAAATGACATCTCAGGCCCCACTGCGGCACTGCCCCTTTCTCATCCTCCGCCCTCCGGTCTATCGGCCTACCATTTTCCCCATCTCCACAGCCACAGGCTACCACACTACTGTCTACAGATTTTTCTACTTTTTGTTGATTTAGTTTTAATATATATATATATATATATATATATATATTCTCTTACAAATATCGAAATTATCTTCATCATGTACAAAAAAAATATTTACACATAAATCAAATGAATAAAAAAAATATTTTTTATTGACTAATTATTTCATATAGAAGAGTTTGTTTTCTGCTTTAATTAATGAGAAAAATGATATCGCGAATCACCCAAAAGGGCCAAAACTCAGTTACAACAACTTATCTCGATTAGTTTGAATCTACGGTATAAATCGAAATGAGCTAAGCCATTTAGTCAATAGAAATAAAATAAAAAAATGCACATTTGAAGTTCACTTCTTTCCCCGTATCTATCTCATTCTCTCTTGAGACATTGTTATTTCGCGGAAAATAATTGTGGCGGAAGATTTATAAAAAAAAAAAAAAACAAAATGGGCTGAGAAACTATGTCATGGCATGACCAACTGATTGACCATCATCAAGACATGGCTTTTGAGGATTAAACATATCGATAATCAAGCGAACGAGGAGAATATTCTTCTTAAAAAGAGGGAGGGAGATGATAATATATATATATATATAAGAAAAGGATGGCAGTCTCGAGATTCTCCAAGCACAAGCAAGGACAGCTTAACAAAAAAAAAAAAAGCTCTATGGAGGGGACCAATTGTCCTTCGACTTTGGTTTTCCTACGGGACGGTTTCTTATTTCAAGACCAAATATCTTATTATTCAGTCACCTACATATATATATATATATATATATATATATATATATATATATATATATAAAAGGGGAATGTGCATGAGTCAAAAGTACAAGCATACATCTCCTCCGGCGCCGTCCCTCCATCGGTCGACGGCCGCCTTGGTCGGTGGTGCTCGTGGACTCGTCATCTGCATGCAGTTACCGCCTTATGCCCTTTTTTTATGCGATATTTTACCGACCTTCCTTTTCGCATAGGTAAAATGCTGTGTTCTTATCGTGAAAAAAGGACACCGTGAGTCTACGATACTTGTTAAACTTCTTTTTGCGTAATGTCATCAATATAACTATACCAAGCATTCTTTATCGGATATTGTTTACTAGTGTATTCCGACTTTTTTCGATGTATCCCACTAACAAGCTCGCAAAATAGTCATTTTCCATGCTTTCGAGCGCCCTACTATTTTTATAACAACGCTTGTAAAGTTAATGCCATGAAAAAATACTCAAACATGCACAACTTTGATAAATTTACCAAAAATTAATTTTTTTATCATAAAAAACTCTAAACCGGTATACCTATGATAAATTTAACCTCTGTTAATTTCTGTTATATTTTACCATCAAATTGCCGAATTAGATGACATTTGGTAGTTGACGGGTATACAATTTTTGGGTGTTTACCCTTAGTTTTTCAGATGTATCAATCCATTTTAATGAAAACTAACATAGGGTAAATTTATTACAAGTGTACAAGTTTTGAGTTTTTTGTGGTAAAAAAATTTAGATTTGGATAAGATTATTATAGATATACAAATTTAGGGTTTTTTATTGTGATATATATGAAAGCTGCTGCACGACAGTTTGACAGTACTGTTAGTTATTTTTTATAAAGCGATCTCTCAATCAACAAGTGTTTTATGCAAAACACGCGATAATTGTGCGTGAATCTATTATGGAAATTATATCATCCATGACAATATATATATATATATATCATGAAAAGGACATGGGAATTATTTTGTCGAGGTTGGATCCTTGTAAAATTAGAATACCTACAACCATAATGAGATTTTTTTTTTTGGGTGGTTACTATAATGAGAATTAAATAGGTAATTTTCGTCAACTAATTTCCCCCAAGACAAGAGCACGGTTGAGTTCTGTTCTGACCGAGGACTGTCCATGTTCCGACCAGCCAAAGAATGTCGGGTTAGCTGCCAAAAACAAAATAACAAAAAAGAAAAAGAGAATGAAATCGATAACAAAGACCACAAAAATAAATAAATAATTGATGCAGTGTTTTGCCGATTTTTTCACCTGCTTTTTCGGCATGCGCGAAAAGCAGGCTCACATGCTTCCCACGAAACTCCCCCCACACACACACACCAAAAGAAAAAAAAAAGGGAATTGCTTAGAAAAAGCATCTCCCCTTCTCCTTCATTATTTATTACTCTATTCCAATTCTTTATTATCCATTGTTTTTATTGGATTTGAATTTCCCAACATTGCTTTGTTAGGATAACATTGTTAAATCCGAACCGTCTAAATCAAGATGAACGGCTCGAATTTGATACACAACATCTTAATTTGAACGGCTTGGATTTAACAATGTTATCCTAACATTGCTTTGTCCGAATCCCCCCTTCTTATTATTCTTCTTCTTTTTTTCATTTTTCCCTTTCAGAGAATCGTCCGAGCTAATTCATAATAAATAAGAATAGAGGGATTTATGGAAAAAAGAAAAGGGAGCCGCACCGAGATTCTGCATTGCATCACAAGCAACAAATGAAGAGGGCGTGAGATAATATTATTTTCCCCGATCAAGTTAAAATTAATCTTTTTGGTCCAATGATTGTTCATTTTTTATGCGACACCATAACATTATTAAAATCCTCGAAATCGAAAAAAAAAAATAAGATGAAAAGGCTGTACTTGTATGGATTCCGCCTCACCGGGATTACCGGGGAGCCGCTCCCCACCAAAAGAGGATTTAATTAGTTAATGCGGTTTCATGCTTAGCCGATAAGCAACTTTTTTACGGTAAAGCAAAAAGCCAAGAGTGAAGTGGCACCGGTCAACTTTCCTCACGGATTTGACCATTCAAGTAACAACATGATGTATGAATAATATATATTTCAATGAACTATTTTTGTGATTCTCGAGCCTCGAACCGGTTGAATTCTGTTGGGGAGCGCGCATCGAAAATTCGATACCTTTATTCGGGAGATTCGTCAAAGACAGACGGAGCTCATTAATATCTCCAGTTGGACCAACCTTAGCTATGGAGCTTAAATCGATGAGTTATGGACAAATTATAACATATTGACCGCTCAAGATTACGCCGATTCTTCGTTCGATGTGAAATTCCTCTAACACGGTTCGCTCACACGCGTGCATCCTAACGAATTCTTTGTGCTATCGAGGCGAAATTAGAGGTACCATGCTATCTAGGTTTTCACACGCCGCCATGTGCTGCCATGGCGGCGTGAGCATGTTTCGGGATCGATCGGACTGCTCAAAGGTGATTAAGGGTCTCTCTCTATCTTTTTCTTTTTTTTCCCCTTCGAAACGAACCATTTTGGTCAAGTAGCAGAACTACAATGTGGCGAAATGATTATTTTGTGCAACTAACTACTCCAACAACTAAGGTGGAATTAATACTTAAACAAGGCTACACATAGATTCAAAGGATTCACTGTAGTTTTCACTTTTCATTCTAGTGGGTCAACTTTATTTTCGGGGGGAGGGAGCGAAATAATAATAATAATAATAATAATCAAAGATGAAGAAGTGGGGGCAAAAAAGGAAATTAAAAAAGAAATAAAGGAGAGAAAAGACAGTGATTTGTGAACGAGGTTAAATGCAAAAATGTCTTGAAAGGTCCAAGGAAAAAAAAAGAAAAAGAAAGAAAGAGGGACAATCAATGGGGCATGATGAGGCCTAACAAAGTCAAAATGGACACCCATTTTTCTCTTTTAGAAACTTTAGGCTTGATGGGGATCAACATCCCTCCACTTTGTCTCCCTCTACTCCTGTTTTGCTCCTTTTGTCCTCTCTCTTTGCCCATTCTCCGTTTGTCCCTCCTGTTAAAGTCGCCAGCCACGCGTCGCTCGACAACGGATCTTATATATTTTTTTTTTCACTTTTACGCGATCTCTCTCTGCTTATCAGTTTCAACTTTTGGATTGGACTTTCTAATATAACATCAGAGCTAACGTTGTTCTATTTTCACGTAATAGGGGTGTTGAAGTCGTCGCCCCACGTCGTCCGACGTCGGCTAAAGTTTTCGGGGTTGAACTTTCGAAACCCCCCCCTAAGGAGCCCGTTTACTTCTCATCGTTGGTGAAATTAAGCTTAAGCTTTTGGAGCTGGTCGAGAAATGTCACCCATTCGATATGTGCATGCGGGCGGATCGTATGAGCCGTGAATTTAACGGTAAATCAAATCGAATCAGACGGTTCAGACGAGAGTTTCGAGGCACGTGAATTGGGTTAACGGGATAGATTTTGATTCGTAATTGGGGGGGGGGGGGGGGGGGGGGGGGGGGGCTTTCCTTTATGCTCTTTGTCCTCGTTTTATATCTCTTAACTTTTTATTTTTTTTATAATATAATTGTAAGGAAGGGGCGTGGGTGTGGAGAGAGCCAAACCAGGCTTTTGTCATAGTGAAGGAATGTTTTGCCAGTTGCAATGACCTTTTGGGCCCCATCTCGGTCCAATCAAGGCCCCATCAGTGGGCCCACCCTGTCTGGGCCGGCTCCATGCACGCACATCGAGAATCAGTGGGGATGGCGGGGGGGTGTAAAGAAAACGGGGAAAAAAGAGAGAGAGAGAAAGAATCGTTGCGTGAATCGATGGGCTGCCCACGTGGCAGGGATTTGTGGGTTGGTGCGGGTTGCAGTGGAGGTGGGCCCCGCTCTCGGACACATGGGGCAAAAACATAGGTCGGAAGCGATACCAACTTCGTGTCGTGGCTGCCCCTCTCTGTCTCTGCCCCTCTCTGTCTCTCTCAATTTCTTTCTTATTTTTTATTTAATTTAATTTTTTTTTGGGGCTCCTCCAATTTCGACTTTGCTTGAATGGCACACTTTGTAATTTCCCTGTTTCCACATGATTTCGCTCTCGTGCCCTGTTGTTTTCACGACGATGGATAGATAGAGAGATGGCCTCATGGTGGGTTTGGCTTGGGGTGTTGCTGAAGCAAAAAAAAAAAAAAAAAAAACCAATTGGAGTAGCCTAGCCTCATATTCTTATCGTGGGCACCACGCTCTTCGGGTTGAAGTATATTCAGGATATTGTTTGGTATTCCGTTACTTCTTAGGATTTTTTGGGTGTGCATGACGACACTTCTAGAGCGAAAATCCGTTTAGTAACGTCACTTCTAGAACATAAATCCGTTGTATCACACAACTTTATTTTTTATTTTTTACTTTTGGAGCATTTTTCGTATTTTCAAAAGTTATTTTGGAGTCATTTGAAGAATTAGAAAAAAAAATTACTTCTATCCAGAAATAGAAAAATTAATTTTTGATCAGAAGTTAGTGTCGTCGTGCGCGTCCTTGTTAGACTAAAGTAATCGATTTCCTTATTAGAGAAAATATATATAGTTTTTTTTTTGGTGTTTTCTTTCTCTCCCCAAAAATTATATAATATTCATGTGATACCAAAGCCATCAAGAAAAAAAAGGGGCGTAAACCAGAAATCCTGACTATCAATGGGCGCGCCGTCGCCCTGCTGGTAAAAAATATTATGGGGATGAAGATGCTAGCATCATATGTGTGGTTTACAAAATCAAAAAGGCATAGAGAGAGAAATAAAAATTAGAAATAAGACAGACAAAACAAAAGGAAAAAAAAAAAAAACCTAATTTTCACATTTCTTTCTTTTTTTTGAGTCAATCTTAAAAGAGATTGACCAAAGCTCTCGTCTTCCACTTCTTATGTTTTTCCATCCGCCGATCTTCAACCTCGAGAGCGGTTGCAAGCCAATCGTCCCCGAGAGTAGAGCCATCATCCCGCTGCTCTGCTCGCCGCGGTGTCGGTGTCGGATCTGCGGCGGGCTGTGTGTGTACGGGAGCAGCTTGATCTCTCCGCCATCGTCGGCACCAACTCATCCTTCGCCGGGTTAAGTTTCTGGCGTGAGGTGACGTCCTGCGATATGCTAACGGAACAAGGTGGTCCGCTCGCGTTATGGTGAAGATGCAGAGAGACAGAGAGCAGAGCACTCATGACGAACCTTTTTCATCCAATTGGTCAAGCAAAAAGACGGTGTAACGGGGGCGAGACACATTGGCCTTTGGGGGTGACAACTCGATCGAAATGGATCAATGCAGTGATTGAGAACCCACCTGATTTATATATGCACTCAGAGCACATAATTGATTACCAACCAAAGCATCGCATGTTCGTCTCGCCCCGATAAAACAGATTGACATAACGAAAAACCTCAAATTAATATATCTGTAATGAATTTATTTCAAATTGTTTTTCGAGTCACAAGACCAAAAAAAAAAAAAACTGATAGAGTTGTGATAAATTATCAAAATTGATTTTTGAGTAAACCCTAAACTGATACACGCACATGACACGTTTACATTCTGTTAAGCTTCCGTTAAATTTTACCGTGAAATTGTTAAGTTGAATGACATGCGACAATAACTCATTTGATGTGGCCACGTGAAAATTCATAACTCTCTCTTTATTTATTCAATTCGCCGTAATTTGGGAAAAAAATAGCAGGGCTTGTTCTCTCTCTCTTTTAGAGCACGAAAAACCTAAATCGTCTACTCCTTCATTGTCATCTTCATCTTCTTCTCCATAATTGCACATCAAAACCCAGTCGAGTGTACCTTTATCTCTAGTAATCTTCTTGCCTTCGATATTTTTTATTTATTTTCGGGTTTGCTCGAGGCACTCATCCAAATCATTAGATTAGGATATTCAATGATTTTAATTTGAAGGGATTAGGAGGCAAGCACAACCCAGAAAAGAGAGGGAGATCATTGGGTTATTACCATGGGTCATCTAATTGAGCAATTTCACGGTAAAATTTGACGAAAGCTGGCGAAAAGTAAATGTGTCGTGCGTGCGTGTAAGTTTCTAGCGACTCAAAAATTAATTTAGGGTAAATTTATCATAAGCACGCTAATTTGGATTTTCGCATGATCGGTGCTTTAGCAAGACAATTGCAAAAGGCCAAAGAAGCAAAAAGAAAGGGAAAACGAAAATTACAAGGACATGCCATGACGTTGGTTCAGGAACGATCATTGTGTCATGGACTAATGAAGCAGAATGATTGTATGCTTCCTGCGTGACGGAACGCATTGACTTTTGGCGCTCTGCCTTTTCTTTCCCTCTGTCCTTTTTTTTTTTCTTTCACCTCTTTTTGGTTTTTTCACCTCTTGATCATGAAAATCCATTCCGCCCACTCTCTTTTGTCCTGTGCAACAACCTCCTCTCTCGCCACACCCTCATTAGATGATGGGGGGCTAAAAAAGAAAAGAAAGGAGAATTGACCCATGAAAAACGAGGGATAAAAACACACAGATCTGGACCATACAAGGGTGAAATTATTCAGTTTAATGATAAGGTAATCCCAATTGAGGTGCCAGCTAAAAGTGGGTCTGGGGCTGATTAGGGAAAAATCATGTGCATGTGAGTGGGAATGATCATGTAGGGAAGGAGAGTAAATACGTAAGGGAAGGACAAGATTTACACTTTGAGCATTCAACGGGTCTGGAACATGTCACGGCTTTCGGTTTTCTGTTTCCAACATTCATGGAAAGAGCAAGGACTGCAATTTGGTGGCCATTACTTCCCTGCGTGTTTGGTCCAGGGCCAATTCTCTGGACTACCGTATGTGCATATGTTTCAGGCCAAGAAGAGAGAAAGCAAGGACAAAAGGCGGGTGGCTTCAATTCGTCACAGCGAGAGGAGGTAAAGATGGAAATGAAGGATTAAATGATGTCGCATAGCGTGCTTGGATAATCTCAGGGAAATAAATCGATTGAAAAGGACAATTTTGCACATTACACGTCCAGCGAGTTTGGTCGATGTCGCGGCTTCTTGATTCTTGGTCCGGGCATTCATGGAAAACAGGACCGACGTGTCGTGAGAACAAGGGGCTTGAGGATTCGATTGAAGGAAACAAGCGGCCTTAACTGGAGGGACAGGTGAATTCGGCCAAGAAAAGGGAGGAGCTGATAACATTGCTCAAGGAAAGAGAAAAGGATAGAGTACAATCGGGAGAGTGAGAATCTAATTAACAGGCCGAAAAGAGAATGTAGCTTAGGCTGTGTAGTACTAACGAAGCATGGCGCTGAACGAGTCTTCTTAGATTAGCCTTTGACTACTTACCATAAACTGGGATGGATCACCAGGACTAGAAGGGGAGCATAGCTGGCTATTCCCTGACTTTAGACAACGTACATGGGTTATGCTTTTGGTGATCCGACGATGAAATCCAACCCATTGCTTCCACAATGTTTCATCACTAAGACTTCAGGCATGAGGATCGAGGACTACAGTAATGGCGCAAAGACTACACAGTCTAGACAAGGTTCCGTGCATTAAAACACGCAACTGTGACCGTACAACATGGCACCAGGCAGAAGAGATCGATGCTAACCGAGGGATGTTCAGCTCTTCCCCAGTGCGCCAGCCAATCCCCCATGCATCGTTAGCTCGAGAATCACGGGGAAGACGGGGGATGCACATTTCATCAACTCGTCAGGAGTAGGAAAGATGTGCCGACCAAAGTCAAATTACAAACCGAAGCTAGTAACTTTCACTGACTGTAGCTCTTAACAAGGGACTAGGTAGGAAAAAAAAATACGAGAGAGGGCGGGAGGAGGGGCACTCTTATAACAAGAAGAGAACAGAAGACATAAACCAAACCTAAGACTGTCCAAAGCCAGCCATAATGCTATTTCCTAGACTCGCACTTTTCCAAAACCGCCATTATATTTTAAGTTTATCTATGCTCTGTACTACCGCCGATTCTTCTTGGAGGGTGCTTTTCTCGGGATTCTTGACTCCTACATCGGGGGCGGACTGATTTGGTGGTGTAGAAGAAACAAAGGCTGGAGGTTCCTCTTTTTGGACCGGGCGTACATCTTCCTTCCTAGCTGGTGGAGCGGCAAATACTGGCACAGCTTGCCTAATAGACACGGGAGGGGCAATCCGCACTGGTGGGGCCTGCATTACTGAAGTGCGGATCCTGGCAGGTGGTGGACGAGGCGGAGCAGAGCACACAGGCACGGCACTTCTTATTGTCACAGGTGGTGCATTGCCCCTGCAAGATGCTCTAAATTGGCCGAACGGTACATAAGGAGATGCTCCTGCTGCAGGGAACTTCTGAGGTCGGTTCCCATGGCATTCCAGAGATGGAGAATATCGTGACGGCACAAGATTGTCCTTTGCTGGAGATGACGGTCTGCTACGAGGAACCATCGTCTTTGGGCAAATCAAAGGCAGGATCTTTGATGTGCTTGCTGGTTGCGGCTGTGGGCTGGTTGGTCTAGCGTTTTGAGTTGTGAACTTCTTTGGAAATGGTATTGAGCCACCAGGACAGTTGCCCAATGCTATCTTCTCCTTCAAACGATAATGCAGTAAGGCTCGTGCTACGGTTATCTGTTCAAGCTCATCATTGTTCTCTGCTTCAGGCGAGCTTGCTGATTCCTTTGCCACTGTCAGAAAAAAACGTGTCACTACACAAGAAAATTTCTAATCCCCCATGACATTATATTAAGATGCATTGACCAGTTCTAGCTTTGCATATCTTTGGCTGATATCAAATAATATAAACTTATGCCAAACAGAATCCAACGAGTCATCATAGACCCATTGTCCTACTTTTGTTCAATTTTTCCATTCTCTATCATAAAGAGTTCAGATAGGTGAAGGGGGAGTGGGGAGGGGACGCTGAAGATAAAGGTCCTAGCCTTTTCCCCTAGAGGAGAGGCCACGCCTCAAATTTTCTTTTGTTCTGATTTTGATCAAACAGACACAAACTCACATTGTTTTAGAGATGACCACGCTGCCATAGCAGCATTCTTTTCTGCTTGTTTCTTATTCTTGGCAGGCTCGCCAGTGAAAATGATCCCAGCTAATTCTACTGTCCCTGTGAAAACAGGTTGGTGACCAAGTCCTGATCTGAAAGTTGTATATTGAGGCAATGGGGCTCCAACTCTCTGCGAAATCTCCTGCAAGAGGTTCTTATATATTCCTGTCTCGTCCTAAGGTCAAGGAAGCAAGATTAGTAAAGAAGAAGAAATGCCAAACCAAGTAATAAATGTTCTTATTTATGCGCAGGAGGCATTGTAGCGTGGCATCAAAAAATACATGGACCATTTGTTTCAGTTCCAAAAATTGCATGATTTTATTTTCTCTTCAAAATCAAGTTTGAATTCTTGACAATACAGAAAAAAAAATCCGGGCAGACACACAATGTCAACAATCAATATGCAAAGAAACAAGCTTTCCTATGGTATCAAAAGTCAGCAACATATTTATTCCGTCAGTTCAGAAGGAACTACAAGCGCGCTATACAACACTTCTGCAATGCCCAATCTCAACATAAAGCCTATGCACCACATTTATAGACAATTCAGTTAATACCATCAGAATCAGCAAAAACAACAACTGACATGGTTGGCAAAGCGAGAAATAGTTTAACAACAAAAGCAAACGGCCAAACCAGAATCTTTACTCGCAGTGAAATTGTTACTGACACCAGAAAAGTAGTCACATGATAAGTACAACGAAGAACATAAGTAACATATCTAAATTCAACAGACGAAAAACCTAGTCCAGTGAGCAAGACCATGATAAGAAGGGGAAGGTTCAATCAACATTGCTGGACACAAGATGCTCCTCTAACCAAGCAGAAACATGCCACTCCGATTAAACTATTATAACTTTCTATCATCCTCACATCCCGATTTTTTTCGGGAAGATCTCCCCCATAGTATCGTCACCCCAGTAAAACACAACCACCCAGCTAAGCTTGGATCTGTGTGGTCCTTTACACCTAGGAAACCGTCAACTCCTATCAGGTATAAAGTAGGGCATGATGGATGACGCATAATGGGTAGCGACTATGACACTCCAATTCTTGACTGGAGGAACTTCAAAAAAGTATTTCCTTCCATCCCTCGGATAGCAAAAAAAAATCAAGAAAAGGCGTTTGTTAACGGTATCTCCACGCACTTGTCAAGCACAACCACAAGAAGAAACATTGTATTTTCACTACGATTCAAATGTGCAAAGTCTCTGACCGAAAAAAAAAAATGTGCAAAGTCAATAATATAGAGATTATAAGAGAACTGGATGCACAAAAACTGCATTTATTTTCCTAGCATGTTAATTGTAGTCAAAAAGTGTCTAGGAGCACCCATTAACAGTTCCATTCTCATAGAAACGACATAAATTTGCCTTTAAAATGTAGGCATAAATTTTCCTTTAATTCATGTAGTGTTCAAAGTTCATAAACATCCCATAACGGGTATTACAGCTTCAGCATAAAGAATCGATTACTTTGGAAGTTATTGTCCATTGCCACTAGTAAAAGGAAACTGGAGTGATAGAGTTTAATAGTCGTCAAAAGCAAGATACCAACCTTGATAGACAAATTAATTACATAATAAAGGAACTTATAAATTTCATTGATTGATTACAGCAGAGCAAAATAGAATATTTTCTAAATTTGTATTGCATAAAGTTTCAAATCATTGCCACTGTCAAAACCATGAATTAAGCATAGACCATGATTAAAAAAATCTTGTAGAAGAGAGTCAAGATGAATACAGCGGGTGATAAAAAAAAAAGCATGTGGTGAACTCACATGATTTCGACCCAAAAAAAAAAAAAAAAAAACTTACATGATTGATAACCATCTACGCTAATACTATGTGCAATCATGCAAATGCAAAAAAACAAATGGTCCAATACAATCATAAATACTACAGCAACAATGAAAAGGTTGCCTAGAATCATAAAGGGACGTCGCCACCTGATGTCCTCCTGCACTAAAACACAAATGAGGCCTTTGCTAAAGACAGTATCTTGATCTTAAAGCGGATTTCTGCATAGAGCAAGCACAAGCTTATAACATTCTTTGATTTTGTCTTTTAGTAAACCTTCAACCAGCACTGTTGAAATAGAAATTCTGAGAAGGGAGGTTGTTGCAGCTTTCATTGAACAAAGTGGAGACACCGCGGTTAAAAAGCATGAAACAGGGCACTGAGGCTATTTGGGTACTGTAAAGTTCCCCTACCCATGGCAAAAAATTACTTCGGATGATTACAACAAAAAGAACCGTGTGAAAAATTAGTTTCATTCATTCACTCACTCTCATGACAACACCCTAGAGCTCCCAATCATGGGAAGTAACAGTCTCTTAGCATCCCACAAAGACCCTACTAGTTTCGGTTATAAGTGAAGACACAAACTTCTATACCTTCAAGGTTAACACTACAAGGTATGTCGCGCATAATAAAGGCCCACAGCTAGACATCCTTTCGCATTTTCAGAAGCCTGCCGCTAATCAGTTGCGACATTTTTTTCCAAAATCACCCAAAATGACCAAGAATTCCGATACCCTCACGCGTCACTGGATTTCAACTCCAATTTGACCTATGCACGCCTGAACGAACGGGGGAAATGAAGCTAGCGTATACAGCAGCCAAAATCGCAGCAATCGACATGGGATGAAAGTTAGCAAAAGCAATCTACAGCAATCAGACACAACAAGAGATAAAGCCGATCGACTGCTACGCTCAATAGCGAGTGGAGAGCAGCTAGCTAGAAAACACAATGGCGATGAGCCACTGTACCAAGGAAAAAGTGCACCGAAATGCGAAACATTTACCACCAACCACAAAATCCGATCCCTACAATCTATGATCGAGGCGATTAAGTCGAGAAATAGAAAGTAAAGCTCCAGCGTCTTCACAAAAAAGGAGCGGTCGGAAGCTCACCAGGATTCGAGCAGCGAGAGAGTGAGAAGGACCGCGAGAGGAAAGCGAGTTGAGAGCGACCTCGGCGGCGGAGTGCTCTGCCTGGCGGAGAGTGGAGCAGTAGTTAGGGCTCTCGAAGACCTCGCCGTTGAAATTAACAGTCGCCTTGAAGCGCGGCGCGTGGTCGGGGCCTTCCCGGATGCAAGTGTAAGAAGGCAAGTTGAAGCAGCTCCTCTGCGCCAGCTCCTGCAGCTGGTTCTTATACATTTCGCCGCCCCGATTCTCTGCCACCACCGCGACTCGTTCTCCCTCCCCCGCCCCCTCCCCTCTGGCTCGCCGACGGAGCGCGATTACAGCCTCGGCGGCTGCATGCTAAGGGGAAGCGAAGGCGAAGGCGAAGGCGAAGGCGAAGGCGAAGGCGATGGCGGGACCGGATCGGGAGCCGTGATGCCGGAAGCGGAGCGCGGCGGGGGTGGCCGGAGGTGGGTGGCCGGAGAGGTGCGGAGAGATCGCCGTAGTTTAGGGCTCGGTGTGGTTAGAGAGAGAAAGTGGGGAGGGAGAGAGGGAGTGGGGTTTGGTGCTGTGGTGGTATTAAAGAGGGAGGAGTAAATTGTGTTGCTTTTTGGGTGGGGGAGTCAACTGAACGTTAAGGCTTTTGCATGGACGTGATCTTTCTATAGATTTCCCCCCACCCCAAACCTTTTTCCTTTTTTTATTTTATTTTTATTTTTTGCTCCTGCATTTCTCATTTAATTCTCCCATTTTTATTTTTATTTTTATTTTTATTTTTGTTGTCATACCTTTAATGCTGGCGTTGAATATCCGTGTATCCACTGTAGTTTAATTAATCGTAGCTAATTAATTTATAATTGCTCCTTAATTGGTCCAAGTTATTTTCCGTGGGATATTAATAAGGCTGAGTTTTGAACGTCGGGATTTGGTAGCTGTTCGTCATAGGATAGGATTTCTCGAAAGAACAAACACGAGCAGAATCGGGTTTTTTTTTCCACAATCACCACCTCTCCTCCATGCCGGGCCGCTTCTCCGTTGGCGCCAGGTCCGGGTCCTCGGCCGCAAATCGGGTATCTCCACTACCTCGTTATTTAATCAATTACTTGGCGTTACATGGCATTACGTCCATCGTTCTTTAATTGCTTGAATTTTTACGATATTCGAAAGGGATCTCGACAAGTTTTGAAGAGCTCGAGGTTAATCATGGACATACAAAATAGCTTTCTTGGGTGACCAGCATGAGTGCATCTTCAACTTGTGAAAATAGACTAAATAATTCCATTTTTCAACATTTCTTTACTCACTCGAGAAAGACAACCAGCAAGGCCAGCGGGTCGATCTCGGTCCCGCATTACTGAATAATTCTCAAAATATTCGACTCCAAATCAAGATCCGTCGTTCTGCTCAATAATAACTCACACATCAGAATTCATCACTGAATTATTTTTAAAGCATTCTAAATTCTCAGCAAGACAGAGTCGATCTCGGTCCCGCATTACTTCTACTTACCCGACTCACTAAACAATAAATAGGATATGAAAAAATCCTTGAATTTCTTATCTTATCATATACGGTCCTATCCTAACTAGAAATCTAGACCACCAAACGTAAACTGAGGTCGCTCTCATAGTCTAGCGATATATATATATACATTTGTCATGCTTTTAATATAGCCGACTTTTCCAGACATTCTTAATCTTCTTTAGCGTGATTTTTTAAGACTTTTGTCTTTTTGATAATTTGGCTCCCGTATATGTGCGATATATTGTTGGTAAAAAATTAGTACATTTAACATAAAAAAAAAATGATCAATTAAGGGTTTTCAATTTTTTTTTCTTTAGCGTTGTAAATTGAGATAAAATAACAAATGTTGACTTTAAATTGAAGTATCGACGCACTACTTAATTATTTACCCTTAATGCATGTTGAGTGTATTTTAGTTATGTTTCACGTATTTTTTTTTCCAGTTATATCCTTCAACTCTATTGCAATGGCTAATCCAACAATTGAAAGAAGTCAAATTCACCGTGCCAACCTAACGATAAGGACTTCGATCATCATTATCATTAATTTTATCACCTAACTCAGTCATGGGCTACAGTGTTCCACGGAAACAAAACTGTCTTCAACTGGCCACATCGTCCAAATCTAGCCAAGGATTAAAGAACTTGTACTTAGCGAATTATCATTATAATGATTGATCTAAACCGCTGTAATCACCGGTTTAGCAAATCATACGAAAAAATTGGGAATAAGCCGGATGTTTTGCGAAAAAAAAAAAAAAAGCGTTTCCAAAGCACATAAAATGAACTTGGCCTCCCCCAAGGTTGAATCAACCGAGACTCAGACACCAAAATTAGGAAAAAACAAAACCCATCACCGCGAATTTGAATTATCTGCGGGGATCATTCACATGGATCCCCTCCAACGAGATTAACTGCAATGGGTCGCTAAGAAATGTCCCGGCTCAATAGACTAGTCGAATGCTCCAAGAGGATCTGTAATTTGTGCATCGATAAGTTCTGATCTCCTTCATCTCAACGCGATCGCACCCAAAATTTTAATTTTTGTTTCGACGGTATTGATAGGAACTAATCGCTTAGAAAAACCACATTAAATTACGCAATATATGTGTATATTTAATGCAAGTTAACTAGATATTAAGATGTGGACTTGGGGGCTAATGCAAATGTGTGGTGGCCTCCCACGCGCACTCTTTTTCCCTCCTACCTAATGATAATACCCAACTCAAAGCACCGCGGATTCTCCACCACGGAGACGTCAAATTACGCAAACAACCCCACGAATCACTAGCGTTTATTGAGGGAGAATTGCTCATTTCTCCAAGGGCTCATTCGTCAATAGCACTGGACTTTAATGCTGGGGACAAGGTAAGTGGGAAACAAAGCTTTTTTCCTTTAGAAATCCCCGAAATTGGTGAAAGCTTTGACCGGTTGAAAATTGGTGGAAATTCCCACTCAAAGGCCATCCCTAATCCTGTGCTTGGGACGCCACACATTTCCGATCTTGTTTTTGATTTTTTTTTTCAAAATTGAGGCCGTTTTAAAATGGAAATTTTGTTTATGATTGAAAGCCTCGGGTTTTCAAAATTTTAAAAAGAAAAATTGGGATCTTTTACCGGTGTCCAAAATGTACTCCTTAATATTTTTCTCAAGAAAATAATACAATTGAATTGATCATTAAATCGACACGGCAAGAGGATGAGATCAAGAATCCATGAATTTGCTGGGACATGATGTGCCCAAGAAAGATGCTTTTTGATATGTGGGATCGATATTGCAAAAAGGGGGCAGAGATTGATGAGGATGTAAACTATAAGATCAGAGCAGGGTGGATGAAATGGCGTAGTGCGTCGGGATTTTTGTATGATCGCAAAATCCCTCTTAGGCTAAAAGGAGAATTTTATAGAACAACAGTAAGGTCTG
This sequence comes from Rhodomyrtus psidioides, assembly GCA_021437785.1. Taxonomy (NCBI): domain Eukaryota; kingdom Viridiplantae; phylum Streptophyta; class Magnoliopsida; order Myrtales; family Myrtaceae; genus Rhodomyrtus; species Rhodomyrtus psidioides. The sequence goes on from JAILYB010000083.1 coordinate 934,606, forward strand.
CAATACTATATGAAGCTGAATATTGACCAGCACAAAGGCAACATAAGCATAAAATGGGAATAGCTGAAATGAGGATGTTAAAGTTGAAGTAGTACCGTTGACAGAAAAGATGAGAGAACATAGGTTGAAGTAGTTTGGGTATATTTTTCGGAGATCCCTTGATGCTTTGATAATAACATAAGTTTGCTACCGAGAGCATGACGTGAAAAAAGGAAGAGGTCGGTCGAAACTTACTTAGGGAAAGTAGTAAAACAAGATTTGATGGAGTGAGAAATAGATTGCCGTACGATTTGTTTTAGAGTGGAGTAGAGGGAAGGTATTAACAATGTAGATGGGCAGAATTCCTATGTTCCTAACTGTCATTTCAAGTCCTTTCTCCCTATAGATATTTATATATATTTTTATTTTTTTATAATTATTTCTTTTCACCTCTTTCAGTCTTACTTTTATTTTATTTCTTTTTTGGTTCATCGACCGCCGACCTCAACTAGATTGAGATAAATGTGTTGTTGATGTTGATGTTGTTGATCATTAAATTTTGGTTCGATGTGCAACGTCGTCCCTAAACTTTTGATTATCCTTAATATGGCCCCCAAACTTTGGTTCAATGTGCAATATTATCCACAAACTTTAATTAAGTGTTAAATGCGATCCCTGAACTTTTAAGCATTTTTATATAATTTAGGCGGCTACACCGAATATTTGCCAATAGTTTAGAAATCACATCGAACATGCTAAAAGTCTAGAATTGACATCGCACATTGAATCATAGACGACATTGCATATTAAAGTTAAGATTCAGTAATGATTTGCGCTATTACACCTATTTTGAAGAAGGGTCTCATAAAAGAAATTGAGGTTCATTCAATTCAATGCAATATTAAATGGTTTGGAACCGCACATGAAAGCGAGCCCACTCGGCGCGCACATTGGAGTAATTGAGCTTGTCTGGAAAGGAAGGGCGGAGGAATTCTTTTAGGAAAATGCGATATTTTGGTTATTAGTCACAGAATGGGAAAACTATATATAAAAAAAAAAATCCTATTATATCGATATCAATTTAGTCATAAATCTTTCACTTGAACCAATTTAGCTCTTAACTTTTTTGCATTAGCCAATCAATTTTGGTCAAAAATTACTAGCATGACCAATGGCGATATTATAAAAAATATATATTTTTGATAATTTTTTCCCTTTTTATAAAACTTGGCTTTGGCCAGCAAAGGTCATAGGGCCCTACGACCCTTGTCAGCCCTCACCAGATCTAAATAACGACGGTCAGCGATTTTCAGCTGAAATTGATCGGATAGACTAAATTGATACTGATGCAAACAAATTAAAAACTAAATTGATCCAAGTGAAAGATTTACGACTGAATTGGTTTCGATATAATAGGTTTAAGACTTTTTTAATACTTTTCCCGTCATAGAACAGTTGATCATGTGGTTTTCCAATACATCCAATACAAAAGATATACGTATCGATACACATTAAGTTGGGAGCTTTATATCATAATCTGTTAGATCATATCGAGAAGCAAATCGTAGATGTCGATGTATTGGGTGCGGAAAACTCACCCTAGTAGCAATTTCAAGACCTCCAGGAGCACCACAGGACAATGTGCTATATCGGTATCCACCGCTGTAGAACCAAAACGTTCACTGCTGTAGAAACGAACCTTACAAAACTCGGGATAACTTTTGGACGCTATCGACCTATTCCCCTGGACAATTATTTTCTATGTTCAAAAGAGGAAGAGGAAAGGAAAGAGGGTACAAAGAAGTATTTGCTCCCCCGAGGGGAAAAAATCGTGGGATCTCTTTAAATTACGTAAAAACTAAGAGGGAAAATGGAAGGAAAAAAAAAAGGGAAGAAGAAGAAAAACAAATAAACCTCTACAGGCAGTGTTACATAGCAAGCGATACATCACCACGAGAAAGGGCTGGCTCCCAGCAAAAAGATCTCGTTCTCCACATCTTTCACCCATTGACATACACGATTGCAAGTCTTTATCGCCGACCCCTAAAAAATTTAAAAAACCAGCCAAATTCAACGAGAACATCCTATGTGAAGAGGAGCAAATATATGCAACTAAGCATGCCCGTAGGAATGTGCATGTGTCACACGCACACGCACACGCACACGCACACGCACACAAAGCCTACGAGATGATATACTAAAGTCTTATCTTGTCAAGAAAGCCCCTATAAGTTCCAGAAACGAGATCAATGCTGATTTGATCAATGATGACCCTAAATTCTGGTGAATGGAAGTGCAGGAATCCCTAAACATCTGGGAAAGGAAATAATATGACAGCAAAACCAAACCTTGTCCGCAAGTGGATCAAATGCTGCATAAAGTTCAAAATCCTGTGTGACCCAGCAGAGTAAGACTGCAAGAAAAAAGCAGGTAGACATATTCACCACCAAAACATTTCTAATAGAAGCTCATATCAAGCATAATATCTAAAAGATCCATCTAAATATAGCCCTTTGAATCACTAAAGTCAGCTCCTTCAACAATTTCATGACCATTTACTGCAAGCATCTGCTTACCCCTACACTTAGATAGATGAAGGACCAGCATTACGAGGTTTCCTTACCGTAGTGTTCATCTCTTCTGAACTGAGTTTTGTGGGGTCCAACTCCTTTATCATGCATTGAAGCATACATTTTCTGGTAAGCCCTGTATAACCTGAAAATAAACATACTCCTTAATTTCATGAATGAGAATATGAATAACACAAGTATATAAAAAGTTGTTTCATGACTCCCTATTTTACCTCTTCTGTTGTCGAAGAGTGTTGAATGGCGGAGAAAATTCCGAAGCCACATATTGGTCCAAGAATATGCTGCGGTATATGAAATGCCAAAGCCCAGCAGGACCACCAATGCCTGCATAAGCCTCCTTCAGACTTTCTTGAGAATCTGTCAATGGCCTACTTTGACCTAACCGGGGGAGTAAAGATCCAGATCGTGGTAGTGGATCAATAGGCAAGTCTTCAACCCGCATCCCACCATCTAGCATGGATCTCTGGACTTCGCTAAGAACATTTGATTTCAACAGAACCGTTTCTATCCGCGTCCTACAAAAGTCAACTACATTTTTAACGAGGACCACATTCGGAAGCTGCTCCTGGGTAAGGTATCTACAGATCGTATATTGAACAGAAACAAAAACCCGTACAAAGATGATGTTACTTGTTCTAAGCCACAAGCCACCAGCATCAAGCATGTGATCAATCTAACGAAAGATGATGGGACCATACTTCAATTCATGAAAGAATGTAATACCGGCAATCTTTCAGGTGGTAGAAGGCATCTGAACTAGTTGTCAGCAACATCAAGTATGTCTCAACCTGCCCAAGAAAAAAATTATAGTCATGCCACAAGTTGTGCCGTTTACTGGGGCCCAGATCAAAGGGGCAAGGACAAACCAAGCACCACTCACATCAAGATAATGGACATAGGCATATAAGAATGCCATAGGATTATATCTCGGCAAGCAAATTGGTGAGAAATTTTCAGATGTCCTGCAAACAGAATAGAACTTAAGGTGAGAAATGACCTCCACAATATCCATGGAACAGATCAAAACAAGAACAAAAAGACGAAGAATGCAGGGAGTTGATGAAAATTTCACTTGTAAATCAGTTTCTCCCCATGACAGAAGGATTGGAACATAAGAGTCATGTAGTGCTATGGCTCAGGAAGAAGATGCTACTTGAAATCATTAGATCAAGAATGACATAAGGGGTTCTGAAACTATCTCAATCCTCTTAAGATAGGGAACAAGTTTTCTTTAAAAAAATAAATTTGCCAAACAGCTATCCAGCTGGACAAGACAGATACAGTGAGGTCACTCTATTACTTAAGTTCACCTTGAGTTGAAAGACCAATCACAACTCCCCTAGCCATTAAGGAGTCACTAGCTTAAAAGGCTTGATTCACTATAAGAATAAAATTTGCACCCGTGTGCACAAGCATGCGTGATAGGTATATGTGGTACAAATCTTCCTCAAAAAACATGTTTGAACTACCTCATTTAAAGTCCAGTAACAATCAATGTAGACACCAATAAACCCTACTGGAAACAAAGACCAAAAATGAAGATGCCAGGTTTTTCATGGACAGCAGGCCTTGCAAAAAGCCAGCTCTACTTGCCTGAATGATTCTGACGACGTAACAAAATTTGCCAGTAGCAACATGTCATCTGGATGAAGGGATGCCTTTTGTGCACCAACAAGACTGACAACCTGCAAATGACCTCCAATCAGCTTCACGTATATTTTATCTAATCATCAACCTACAATTTGACTATGAACTAGCCAATCTGTTAAGCATGAGCAGAGGATTCACCGAAGGAAAAGGACTCCACCTTGTGCTTACACATCAATATAGCAAACAGGACTCCTGAATCAGCAATATCTTGCAGTACTGCCCCTGCAGCTTGTCTAGTTGCATAAGCAAGTGGAAGGCAAGTGTATGCATGAAGAAATGTAGCTGGGTTCCTAGAGAAAATATTGAAAATAGTCAAATTCTGTAACATTATCCAGCACATGCCATTTGACTGCTTATTAGATATTGAAGGAGAACTAAAATAAACTAAAGCTATACATGTCTGAAAGAAGACTAATCTTGACAAAGGACATTTTCTCCATCTGGCTTAATTCTTCCTTTGCGAGTTAAACATTCTTTCTTTAAAGTACACAATCCATTTCCTCTTCTCTTTGGATGATTCACATTAACCGTCTAAATAGACTAAAATGCTTTTCATTTAGAGAACATGATAATTTAACGAAACCAATGTTAGAAATCTCCATGGACAACCAATAGGGAAAGCGGGCAACTTCATAAAGAATAAGAGAAAATTGAGAAGGGTGAAGAAAACGAACCAACTGAGAGAATGGATGAGGGAAGAGAAGACAACATCTGTTCCTCCCAGCAAAGGTGTCATATCAAACTTTGGATTCTTCTCAAAGCATCTATTAACTGACTTGGTTAATATCACTATCATCTGTATCAAATTACCATCATCTAAAAAATGAGTGCAAAACCTTCATGAAGATACTTACGATCAGTACTAAAGTCTAACACCAAATCCAAGAGAGTCGAATACTAGAAATATTAAGAAGGGAGAGGAGTTGAATATACCACCTGACCATAGATAAGTTCCAACTGTCCTCTTAATGACTCATAAGGTTCTTCAGTGCAGCTGATGCAGACCAAGTAAATCGGTCCTTTAACAAGAAAAACTACCTGAAATATGAAAGAAGCTAGCTTTAACCAACCAGAGAGATATTGGCCACAAAGTATAGTACGGGGGGGGGGGGGACTACTTCTGTAGCATTGTCAAAATTAAGAAAACTCGACTTAAAATATTATTAGTACTCTAAAGAGAAGTCTTCTATTTGGGTTTTATGCTCCTTTTCTTCTCCTTTGTCCCTTTCGGGTGGATGCAGAAAAGGGACCTCCACCGCATAAGACACAGCACAAAGTTCAGTAATCACATTCTCATTGACAGTAAACTGCAAATATAAGCAGACACCACGAAAGAGAACACAATCCAAGGTGAGATAGAAAAGTTCTAGCTGAGTCCAATATGTGCTGGCTAAGAAAGAGAAGAATACTAATGAATAAGCGGTTAAATCACCTGGTGTTTTCCTGCTCTGACCAATTTCACACGGTCTCCGCTGAAAAGACGTTCATGAAGAGATATACTCATTTTCCTCTACAGTGTTGAACAACAATGAAGCAAGAAAACATTGGTATTGAATGGTTGATAGCTGAGAAGTCTAACCCATTTTCAACGAAAGAAATGATGGCTTGTAATGTTGCAGAAAACCCAGCAAGCTTGTGTTCATCTCCATATCTGGAAAAAATGTTGAGATAAGTTTATTTTCTTCTTCCATTAGTGTATAAAGAATGACCAACCATAATAGAGCCAAAAGTGAAACCTGGAATATATCGGTTTGCCAGAATGACTCAAAATGAAAAAGTGCTTCTTCCTTTTCCTCCAAGAAATTGAGGCATCATCCTGCAATTCATTCACAAATCCATCAGGGTTTTTTACAGCAGGCGAGTTAACAATTAATAGAGCAATCAAGCTATTAGAAAATGGCAACTTTAGTGTCATTCTTTTTCTTTTTGATAGATAATTCCGACTTTGCTGTCTTTATCCAAGTAGCATGACTCGCAGCCAATATGCAATCCCTTTAATGCCAGTATAACCCTTTTCCTTAATTATTAGCCATGAATAAAACCTCTCTTGATCTTTACCCTCCTTATGGTAGTCCAATATTCACACTTTAAAATGTGAACAGTCATCATTTCGAAATGTAGAAACTAGGGACTTCACTCTTTCTGATTGACTAATGATTGCCAAGTAAATTTCAGCGGAAGTGTGATTACAATAGATATTGCAATCCAAAAATTAAATTTCATTACCCAATTAACTAATCTTCCATTTTTCTTGTAATTGATACATCTTGACCGAAATCAGGCCATTGGTGAAATGCTAAAGTGTTAGCCATGTAGCAACACCAGGTAGCCAGGTGGAGACAATGGTGGTGTTCAGAAAATTACCCAGGCGTCCACTATGTTAGCATTTTTGGTCAGAAAACTGGTCCAAGTGCGCTAAATGCTGTTTTCATGAAATTGCAAATAAGAGAGAAAACTCGTCCCATTTTGATTGCTGTCTTCAGAGTAAGAAACCAAACAAAAACCAATTCCATTATAAATCAATATGAATTGCCCTATTCAAGGCTCTCTAAGAAATAAAAACTTGATGCATTGAGTAATCTGTACCACGATCTTATTGAAGAATCCACTAAATTTCAGTAACCATCTATATAGTTCACCCTTGAAAAATCGATTGTCAAAAAGCGGGGATCAAATTAAGAGCTCCCCACACAACACCTCTTCATTTTACAACATTTTGTAAGGCATGCCACAAGTCTATGCCCAAACTTCATCTTTTTGTTGCCCAGATATTTTCGATAATTAGCATATTTTATGCTGGTTAATATTTAGGAAAGACCACGCGGCTATACTACTGCACATTTGGGCATCTTCATTTCTTCTAAAGCTGAATTATGGGCTGTAGAAAATAAACCTTTCTCTTATCGACCCCCTTTTTCTTTTGGCCTCGATTTACAACATGGGCCCATTTGAAATTTTGACCGGTAAAACGACATATTAAGTAAGCACGCAAGAGTAACTGCATCGCTATAGAAGCATAATCAAAATGATGCCCGTTCTGAGAACATCGAACAGGTATGTCTACTGGCAGCGCTCAAAATCGTCCAAACTAGTAATGTTGTTTACTTTGCCAATGCCTTCTAACGATTAATTTTTTCCTTAACTGAGACTAGTGAAAGCCAATCAATGTAATTATCTACACCTCCCAAACCAAAGCACCAAGTGAACTAGAACTACTACCGGTAGTTTACATTTTCTAGATCAATGCCATATCTCCAAGACCTAATGAGCAAATTTACTGCCATAATGGAGGATGTTTAAGAGCTAGTAAAAGGATCTTTGATCTCGTGATCCCATCAAATGCATCAGTGCAGGATGGAAAAAGAATGAGCAACGAAGCAACAAAAACGCACTAATGCAATTTCCACAGCCAACGAAAGTCTAAAGTTTCCACACTTACAATACCTCATCAACGTGCCGTTTTCCAGGCATCCAAGCGGCCTGCGAATCCGAGCCTGCGTCACTCCTCACTTCCTCAATCTCATCCTCCTCTTCTCCAATCCCACTCCCGCCGCTGCTGCTCCCTCTCTCGCCCGCATAGCCGCTGCTGCTCGGGCTCGCCTGCGCCTCCACTTCCCCCTCCGAATTGCTCCTCCACATGCCCCTCGCGTCTCCGATCTCCTCAATCTCCGTCCCTCCCACCCTCGCGCCCGCCGAACCTCCGTCCTCGACTTCGTCGACCTCCGCAGCAATCCCCTCCCTGTCGCCGGAACCCTCGGCCGCGTCGTCGTTCACCGAGCCATTGGCGAGGTCGTTCGCGCGGAGCTGCGAGAATCCATCCTCGATCGGCTTGGAACCGAGAACGGGCCCCGAATTGGCGCCGGAGGAAGCGGAATCATCGTCGGAGGAGGACATGGGCGGGAGTAGAGTGAAACTCGCCCTTTCTTGCTTCAGGAGATATTTCGAGGAGTATCTGTGTCCTGGCCTTCGATTTCAATTTCTGATGTAATCGATTGCAAGAAGAGGGAGAAATGGTGGTAGGGTTTCGAGGTCATTTGATGAGGATTGTGCCCTTTGGGTTCTCCTCCTCCTACCAGTCTCTCCCCTTTTTGGCTCGTTGTCTTCTGCAACCGAAACCTGGCAACGGGAAGCGAAGACCAGTTGGTGGGAGGACCCGATAGTCGTTTCGGGTTCGGGCCCGGGGTTCCGGGTCGAGTTGTGAAGCGAGAGTGGGACGAGAGGAAGAGCCCAAATGGAGCAGTCCAAAATAGATCGGACCGGAGATTCTGGGCCCAACCGGTTTCATCTATTTGGAATTACCACCACGTGGTAGGCCCGCAGATAAAGCAGCGTCTTTTCTACACGAAAAATTTTCGACGGGGAGCGTCATCCATCACGTCATCGGCTAAAACATGGCATGCACTTGCAGTCGTCCTATGGCAACTCGCAACTCGGGCGAAGAAGGGTCGAAGCTTAAGATATCGTCGACAAAAGCAAAAGGAGCGGAGAACTTCACAAAATCAGCCGGTTCGGTCCGGTTCTCGAGTCGGACCAGACTGATGCACACTCCTAATGCATGGCATCGTTTTGTGTTGTAAAAGTGCCAAATTAGGGACCTTTTGGTCGACGACACGGAATGAAGAGATCGATACGCGAACAATGGCAACCTCTCTCGTGGGGTAAACTATAGATTATTTTTGGCGATGATGCTCAGGTAGATCATTGAAGTGAATGTTGAAAAAAATAAAATTTATTTTGAAAAGAAAAGTAAGAGAGAGAAGCAAAGTTCAAATGAACTTGGACTTTGGGGTAAAAAACAAATGCCGAAGCTTCTTTTGTTCACACTTGAAGTCGGTAATGGTGGAGTCCTAACTCCTACGGCAGTGGAAGCTACTCCATAAATAAGGATTAGAGCTAAAGCTTGTTGTGTGTGGGGTCATGAAACATATAGAGATATAGAGACAATTGAGAGTTTTTTTTTTTTTGTAAGAACAAGCTTATAGCACTACAAAAAAACAACGATTTAGCCACGAGCATTTAGCGACGAGATAATTTTCGTCGCTAATTTGTGACTAAAATAGCGACGACAAGGAAGTTCGTCGCTATTCGCGACGAAAATAGTGACAAAAAAATTCCTCACAAATTTTGCGATAATTTTTGCGACAAACAAATATTTGTAGCTAATTAGCGACGAAATTAGCGATGAACAAGAAATTCGTAGCTAATTAGCAACGAAATTAACGACAAACAAGACATTTGTAGCTAAATTAGTGGCGAAATATTAATTTCGTCGCTAAATTGCGATGAACTTAGCGACGAAGAACATTCCGTCGCTAATTTAGTGACGAATATACAATTTCGTCGCTAAATGACCAGAAATTTTAAAAAAAGAAATAATTTAGCGACGAGAATCATTGTTCGTCGCTAAATTGGCCGCAAATGATGTTATTCGTGACTACAATTTATTTTTTTATTTTAATTTTTATTTGGTTTTTGGTCAATTCAGCGACGACTAAGATCGTTCGTCGCTAATTTAGCGACGACAATTAGTGTTTGTCGCTAAATTTTATTTATTAATTTTTTTTTTGGTTTTTTGGTCAAATTAGCGACAAAGAGTGTTGTTCGTCGCTAATTTGACGAAAAATAAAATGAAAAGAATTGATTAGCGACAAAACCCTTTGTTCGTCGCTAATTTAGTGTTTCTTTTGTATTTAATTTTGTATTTATTTTTTTGGTAAATTTAGCGACGAATAGTGTTGTTCGTCACTAATTTGAGGAAAAATAAAATAAAAAGAATTGATTAGCGACGAAATTGTCGTTTCGTCGCAAAAATAATTTTTTAAAAAGTATAATTAGTGACGAAAGACTTTGTTCGTCGCTAAATATTATTTTTTATTTAAATTAATTTAGCGACGAAATGTCAATTTCGTCGCTAATTAGTTCTTTTTTTTCTTTTCTTTTATCAATTGCTACAAGCTTCGTGAATCTTATGTAATTTTTCTATAGTGACGAAAATAATTGTTCGTCGCTAATTGCTATCATTAATTTATATTTTTTTCAAGTTTTATTAGGACCCTTTTTTATATTTATTACATAAATAAAGTTGTTAACAAACAAAAAATGGAGATCAATTCTTTTGATAAAATATAACTTAGAAAAAAAAATCGTCTTTGATGAGATACTAAATAGAGTAGAGTAAGGATCTATTCGAAAATGATTTACTTTGCATAATATTTGATCACCAAAAATATATATTGTAATTATGTGATCCACGAAAATGAAATCGATCGGTTCTTTCTTCTAATTTTGAAAGATAGATAAAATACTATAAGCGAATAAGAGATGTTCTAAATCAATTAATAAAGATTTCAAAAACATTAGAAGGATTAGTTTTTTAGCAAGGTATGGAATGTATCATCAAATATTCAAATGTGATTCTATAAGATCTAGTTTCGCTCAATATTAGTAATGATGATTCATAATATCACACGTTAATCAACCAAAGAAATGTTTAATAACTAAAAGAAAGATCGATTATTTGGAATCTTTGCTCTATTCAAACATTGAATGATATAAATAAGAAACGCTTATGATACATCGTTTAGCTTAGCTTATTTATGTTATTTCTTAGATTATATTATTTTATATTAATCTACATTAATTCCTTTTAAAAGAAAATAAAAATAGAGCGAATATTTTTTTGAAATTTAAAAATGAATATATTATTAATTAAGTAAAGATTAAATTAATAAGCATAAATGAAGAGCGATCAATTTATTTATTTTTATTATCCTTGTTCCTAAATTAGAAAGAATTCCTTTTGTTTCTAGATAGCTTATTTGAAAAGGGTTTCTGCTTCTTCAGTGAATGCTTTAAAGAAGATATAATTTCTTGGAATTGAGGTTTATTTCTGTTATTCTTATTCTTGAATTAGAAAGCATTCATTATGTTTAATCATTATTACACATTATACCACATCTTTTGATCATTGTACTTTATTCCCTCTTTTTTTATTTCAATATTTCTATGCTAGACTCATTATACCTCATCTTCTGTAGGGAGGAAGGGATCCATAGAGTTTTTATGTCCAAATTGTCACATCTTTTAATGTGTGCATATATAAATTGAAATATGAATAGTTTCACTAACTTTGCTATTTGCCTTGTTGGTTGTCGCATGGATGCAGTACTTCGGTGATCGCGAGTTCCATTCCTAGCTTGTTTCATCTTATTCATTTTGTTTCGTTGCTAATTTAATGAATTCTTTTGAATTATATAGGATATATATTTTCTTGCTAATTTTAAGAAGCTTTACATTTTTGTTAAATATGTATTGAATTTCATGCACTCGGTCGATTCATCACCCAAAAGTAGACAAAAAAATGAGATTTGGTTTGTGACGCGGAGAGTTGGCCGGGGGCAACGCAAACTCTAATTAATTTATGCTGCGGCTAGGGTTTATTGATTTTTTTTTGCTCTATTTATGCTGCGGCTAGGATTTATTTTGATGTATCTAATTAATTTAGCAAATTATTTATTTTTATTATTTTTTTTAGCGACGAACATCTCTTTTCGTCGCTAAATTAGCGACGACATTCGAATGTCGTCGCTAATTTATAGACGAGCGGCCCGGGAAAAAAAAGAGCCATTTTTTCCCGGGCCACTCTGTTGACACCTGATTTTTTACCATTTATTATTGTGATTTTTATTCTTTAAAATTAATTAAAAATATCAAAAAGGTCATAAAATCACAAAATCAACTTTGGAAGCCTTGGTTTAGCCTTAGGAACCAATTTTGAACAAAAAATATTTTTCGGTATTTTTAATATTTTTCGAGTTTATTTAATTATAAAAATACCCAAAAAAATCAGAAAAATACCATTCGTGGTCAGAAAAATACCCAAAAATATTCGATAATTTTGTTTTAATTTCCTCTTCAAGTGTGTCACTTTAAATCTCAAAAATTCGGCTCGGGTCACTATGTTCCTTCACAAACATAAACCCGAACCGAGCCTAAAAAAAAAAAAAAATCATTTTCGAGTCTTTTAGTTTTCAATTCTCACTTTTTATAAGCTATGACATTGGATTCTAAAGTCTTAAAGTGCAATTAGGTCAATTTGCCCTCCAATTTAATCAATTTTTACCAAAATGGCTTAATTGCACATTTTTCTTTCAATTAGTCCCCGGTTTCACGGATGTATACATATGCTCTACGTATTTATACGCCATACGTATTTATACGTTATGCATATTTGTACTGTTGGGTAACCTCTTTAACTCTTGTAATAATAATAATGGTTATTATTTTTAACACCTTTTTTTAGCATTTTTGTATTGTGAGTGCTATTGTTAGTGCTATTTTTAAATAGCATTTTTGTATTATAAATTGTGAGTGCTATTGTTAGTGCTATTTTTAAATGTCATTTATTTGTGAGTGCTATTTTTAGATAGAATTTATAATTGTTAGTGCTATTTTTAAATACAATTTATTGGAATGTATTTTTGGCTATAAAAGGATGGCAAGAGTTTTGAGGTTGGAAGGGGGGAGACATTTTGTAGAGTGTGCAAATTTTTGAGAGCTTAGAGAGAAGAACACAAACACTCTCTATATTCTCATAATCTTGAGTGAGCAAAATATACTAAGTTCGGAATATTGATTCCGCATATTGCTAGCACAATTGTTGTGGAGTTATTAGTCGTCTCCCCGTTCGTCAATTGGTGGTGCGTCCGAACTAGATGCCTAACACTTGTGGAGGCTGAGATCGAAGAACATCGAACCGACACCTCCGTTCAAGCACTCTACGAGAGGTAATCTATTTACTCCCTTTGAGACTTTGTGATTTTTTTCGATTGAAATGCACGAAGTACGCCTCTGGAGATACATGTATGGGTTGTTATTTATTTCCGCTACGTGTTACGTGGATCCCAACAGTGGTATCAGAGCCAATCCTTAGGTGTTTTCGTGCATTTAATTGATTTTTTTGCAATTTTTGCAATACTATGGCCAATATGTATTAACGAATTGTTCGTCTTACATGGCTAATGGAGGTTGATTATTTTATATGATAAATTAATCAACGTAGCAAAAATTGAGACTAAATCAATTTTGAATCGAAAATTTATGGCTATCTTATTTTACATAAAAATTCTGAATATGATTCAACGTAGAATTTTTATTGTGCCTTCCTAAGTTTTAAATTGTGAATTTATTACTTACGTGGAAGGGTGGTGATCATGGAAAAATCCCTAATCAATGTGATTGATGTATATATGAATGTATGATGATTATTTATATATTTGGGGTTGTAATTATTAAATGGAGGCTGCGTACTCCTTTTATTTTTCATGTAATCTTTATTTTTAGCATAGTCAATTGTTGATGTAAATGCTACGAGGATTACGTGGGGGAGCCTTTTAAGTCGGCGAGCTCTTTGGGGCCCAATTCTTGAAGAGTTCAAGAAACCAAGAAGAAGCGAAGAGCGGCTCTCCGTTATTAAAATATTAAAATGATTAAATGTGGTCTCATTGGCTCGAGACCCATTAAATCATAATTCCGTGATCACCACGTAGGATAGATGTTTATGTGATTGACATCTATTTATTTATTATGATTACGTGAGCATGTTAAACTGGTTAATGTGCAAAGTCAGACTTACCTCACCCAAAATTGCGTCTGCATGAAATCCTAGTTAGGAAAATCACTCGCGTTAGGTACCGAAAGGGCGTTGGTAACGACACCAGCGTAACCAAGTCCCCGAACCCAAAATCTCTAGTTCCGCAGAACTGATCGATCTCTCCCAATCGGTCAGTAAGGTTTCCGGTCTACCCTCCAAGAAAGACCGTGGCGACTCCAAAATGCATGCACAATTTGCACATGCCACCACGACCACACTGAAGGTCGAAAGGGATCGACTCTTATCGTCGAAGAATACTCCCGCCGCGATTTGGTATGGGCCTGGGAGGGCTCGCGCCGATCCAAGACCCGTAATCGGTAATCCATTAGCCGCGTCCGCTTCCGGACGGGTCGCGACAGCTGGCGACTCCGCTGGGGAATTCTGTTCTAGAACCTATGGTTCTAGACCCCAAGTGGACTTAGGCCGTAATTAAAACGCTGAGTGATATTTCTAACCCTGCAGGCGCTCTTGAAGGTGAGGTAAGTCCGCTCATGGTAGGTGTTATATGTTTTTGCAGATTGGAGAGATAAGGGGTGTAGTCCGTGATTAACATTGTCTTATGCAGGTTGGCGTAGGAATGTATGTTGTATGGATGATTTGAAGCGTCGATTGATAAACTGTTGTGCGTGACTTGCATTGTGATACTCACAACACATGAACACACACAATCGCGCCTAAAACCCCGGGCGCCGCCTATAGGAAAACAATAGATGGGATTGAAAATGGAATCTCCGTGAGGAAAAACACGGGGTAATCCACTTTTCAATTCCACTCATTTTGAACTATGGATCGAGCCCCAATGCAACGATAGTTGTGCAATGGAATCTGCTCTTTCTAGAACTCGAGATGGGAACCTTGGCCTTAGGTACCAAGCCCAATCTTTTGATTTTTAGAGTCAAACCTCACTGGTCTCATGCGCATGTATGTGAATGATTGGTACACCTCGAAACCAAAAGGTCATTCAGCGCCGCTTATGAATCAAAATCCAAAGACTTGTGTGAAGAATCAATCGCGAGTTTAAACGAACCAGGATGGCATGGAAAAGCGCTGGACCACCCTGGAGAGTCAACTGATGGGGCAAATCCCACTTAACTAGGGCAAACGCCACCTAACCGGGGCAGCCGGGTCAAGTGTAAAGACGTGTCGTTCCTAATTGATTTTCAATCAGATACCGGCATAATATTTCCTATCTTTTCCTCTCAGGTGAAAAACATGTAGAGAAGGAAAATCCATTTGTGGATAGACACGAGGGACATGTTTTACATGGCATACATTTGTCGAAAATGTCCTCATCCGATCACATGCAAGATGATCATGGAACGATGGTGAAACTGTAATCGTTCCAATAAGCCCTTCGAATATTATACCTGATGGGGACCTTTATGTCTTTTGTCTACAGGATAGGATGGTCAAAGACAAACGAAGGAAAATTTGTCTTCCCTATAAGACGAAAAGAAATGTGCCTTCAGCAGATGTCACCCATTGGGATTGCAATGACAAATTGAATCAAATTATGAAGAAGGAGCAACCTAATTAGGGTGATGACAAAAATGAATGGGACCACTGAAAAATTTCCAGCATCTTGGATGCCAGAAGTGACCAGAGCGGGGATAGTAAATCCGTAGTCATTTCAATTAAAGCGGAGCCATCCATTTGGTAAAAGGACGTATCGTTCCAAAATGATTGTTTTTTCTATATGGGAATAATGCTTCCTTCCTTTTCCTCTCAGATGATGATCAAAAGCAGAGGACTCATGATGCAGTGCTTTCCAATGACAAACAGGGAGTACCCCTTTTCATGGCATCTCAGACATGCACTGTGGCTAAATATTTTCAAGAGCATTCTAATGGCTCAATTTGTGAGCAAAACCTTTGAGAAAACCTGAAGAAGTTTCTCATCATTTAGAAATATCCGTGAAAAGAACACTTGAAAAGAAAAATTCAAGTTTTGCAGATTGACACATCTGATAAAAATGCTTTCTCTGAATAGAGTGAAAAGCACGAACTCATTTTTCGTTGCAAGCATACCTAACATGCATCATGTATATCATGCACATATCCTGCATACAGAGAACCCAAAGGGAGAAATGCCGGTTCCCGCAGGATAATTTTCAAGGGTAAATTGTATCGACTCCAATAGTCAATTATACATGCCCTTTACTCATGAGGTCTCTTCTCTTCAACAGGCAAACATCAAATACTTCAAATGGCGACGATGATCGAGAGAATCACAAAACCGCCACACGACAAATCCCAAGGCCGTCAAGCCACCTAGAGACGGATAAAAATAATTGAAGATTCTGACAATTGAGATAGAAGATCAGAATCAGCGAAACCCATGGGAGTGCATGGACGTTGTCAAAATTGAATTGCAAATTGTCAACAAACACGGAAAGTGCTAAGGCATGTTGCCAAGACGAACACCGCCCAACTGGGGCAAAGCAGTTTTGGACGTAATCAGGAATCATATCACGAACAACACCCACAAATGCAGACGAGATGAAGCAATACTCATCATCCACATCAATATACGATATTGAAACGACCTCCATCAAATGAGAAGCGTTAATAATCGGCGAAAGAAGGGAATACATCAGTAAGACGTCATCATGAATCCCAAGAGAAAAGACACCCCCAAAGAAGATGGGGATTGCAACAAAATGCAGGAATGAAGTTAGCTGGGGCAAGCGTCACCTAGCTACGACAAATCACACCCAACTGGGGCAAGTGAATCATTTGTGCGCCGGACAAAGAATGACGTTTCTCCTCTGGCAAAGTCAATGGACGCAATAACAGAGTCGTCCGCATCATAATCAAACCCCAAGATACGAATATGGGTGAACGGTAACATTGTATCGTTCCAATTTGGTCTTCGAAGACCACATGCCTAACATGAGTTTTTACTCGCTTAACAGGAAGTCGTTGGCACCGAAAGCCTCAAAAGAAAAGAACTCGCCAACGAGGAGGCGAATAAAATTATTGACCTTGGGAGTCAGCACCCCAAGAAATGGTCTTTGATTACAAGATCGAGTGGATGGTAAAAAGTATCGCTTCCACACTTCATGCTTTGACATGCATTTCGATAACAATTCCTTTTTTCCTTGAATAAAAGGAACTCTGAAGAGTGGCGCTGGAATGCGTCCAAAAATACAAATGGATCTCCTCTGGGGCAAATCCTTGAGAATGATTCATCGCCAACCAAACGGAGGGATCAAGGCCACAAGATAGAGGGCCAGATTCTGCAAGCCGCGCGTTTGTGTTCAAATGAAAACGCCAAGCAAGAACAAGGCGGTATCGTTCCAATTGGTCTTGAATTTTGGAACACAAACTGACACTTATTGTTTGTTTTTGACAGGGGCTCACCATCAAGGCAAAGCGGGTTTTCACATCCCATGTATTACCCGTTGGAATACATGACCAAGGGTAAAATGTATCGTTCTAATTTTCTTTGAAAAATTCATGAACGAACAATAACATGTTTCTTCTGCATTTTCAGGGATCTCCAGCCACGAGGAACAGGTAAGTATCCCTCTCCCAAAATCCCTTGAAGATGTTGAATAAAAAATAGACAAGAAAAGAAAAGCTTTCAGAATCTAATGTCTAGAAAAAGACATAGAATTTAAATTTCATTGGCATTCATGTTTTGAAACAAGAGGTTGTCCGAACATGAATAAAAACATACATGGGGCATCATAAAATCCCCTTTGACGGGTAAAATCTTTGGAGAAAATGAAAAAGATTTTTCCAATAAAAAAATATTCAAAACAATCAAAAGGGCACTTCCTCAAAAGACGAGAGGCAAAGCCTAAATCCAAACACGTCCTCTACACACTTGAGAGAGGAGTGGAGCGGATCGGATAGCAAAATCTGGACCTACGGAAGTAGGGATTATTCGCAGCAATTACTTGGATTGGGACGACGGAGGCAGTCGTTTCATATCCCCCAAACACTACAGGTGACCGTTGATAACCCCTTTGAACGGCGGTTTTCATTCTCAACCCTGTCAAGAACCACCCCACATCGGGGCAAAACAGGAGTAAGTCCAGCAGCATCAGGAGGAAATGGTTAGAAATTTTCTTGCTCGGACTAACATCAATCTTTGTGTGTTGTTTATATGGTAATCCAAGTGCCATAGGATGACGAGAAGCGTTCATTTCTCTATCCCACACACGTTTATCATTTGCACAGCCAAGTTGAGCCTGCAAATTCATTTCATAAACCCGTTGGTGATCATTGCAAATTCCAAGATAAAGGCAGATCACTTCAGAAACGAGGGAGTTCAAGACCTAGGGTTTACGAAAAAGCTACTAAGTCAATACTCAAGCGTGCTAAGAGCCAAATCATATATCTAGCACAATTGCCAAAGCATCTCACTTGCGACAAGGGATTAAAGAAATCCCCAGCATCAGAAAAGAAAAAGCAAAGTGCCTGATAAAAGCAAGGTCGATGCTCGTGAAAATTGTTAAATTGACCTCCAATGAAGCCTCGTGGGGAAAGAGAAAAACCTCTAAAGGAGCCAAATCCAAAAGGCTGCTCCCCGAATGCTATTAAGCACAGAACGAAGACATAGAGAGAGTCGGTCTCTGAATGCAACAAGAGACGCTCTTTAAAGAGCTGGGGCACATCGCAAGATAGGTTGCGCGCCTCAAAGGCTAAAGATGCAGAAAAGAAAGGACAGGTGGCAAATCAACAATGATCACCAATGTCAAACCCGTCACGAATTCTGGGCCAAAAATAAGCCTTTTTCGGTCCCCAATCCTACCAATGTTACAACCCCGAAACAGTCTTCTTTGACTAAGACACTTGGGTTAACATATAGCTTAGCTCGAAGAAGTACGAGCAAGACTACTTCTTTCTCATTTTGCAGGGTTCTTGACTTGTAAACCTGGAGCAGATGGTGAAGACTTTCATTCAATGGCCTCGACTCCAAAGCGAGTCCCCCTTGAAAGCCAATATCCAAGCCTAACATTACGGTCCCGTGAAAGACCTCCCGACCGATCAAAATGTATGCGCTGCGAATGAGCCTAAAACCTAGGCACAGGTTAGTAGGGAATTGAGTGCGTCCCTTATAAAAATCATTACCTCCAAACAGGTGAGATGGCCTCCTTGTCGAGAAATATTCCAATTGATGTTTTGAACAAACTCTTTTTGGAATTTTCAAACTGTTGATCCAGATTTTCCGAGCAAGGGATTTGTGATCACATTTGCATGTTGCAAGAATGCTTTGGATAACCTCCAGCATCAAAATGCACATTTCATGATTAAAACTTAAATCATACGGTTTTGTCAAAATGGACAGCCGTGGTCTTCCCAAAGATTACTAACGTTTTCTTGGTGAAGAAAAATCTTTCAGGCTCAAACTTCTGCAGGATACCTGGAGAACCCAGCTCCCAGAATGTCGCCTCAACAGACTCAAGTGAAGTTTTGTCAAAATAAAATCTTTCACTGCTTCAAAAAACTGAATTCCCGACAAACTTCGGGGTCTCCAAAAAAAAGGGGGAAGAAAAACCCTTTTAAAAGAAAAAGTCCTATCAGACGTGGAGAACCCTCGTCCCAGGACCCATTTTCAAAATATCAAACAGTCTCATCGGGCGTAGAGAACCCTCGTCATGAGACCCCTTTTTCAAAACTTAGGCAATCTCATCGGACGTGGAGAACCCTCGTCATTGTTGACACCTGATTTTTGATCAGTCTTTCATAGTTTATTTTTAAAAAATTCATAAAAAATCTATAAAAAGTTAAAAAAATAAAAAAATCATCTTTGGTAGCCTTGACCAAGCTAAAGGAACCATTTTTGATAAAAAAAAATAATTTTTCATATTTTTAAATATTTTTTAATATTTTCCAAAAATAGAAAAATACATGAAAAATGAAGAAAAATAGCGTTCGATGTCGTAAAAATATAGAAAAATAGTCAATATTTTTATTTTAATTTCTTTTACATTTTGAACTCATAAATAGTCAAAATTCAAGTTCAATTGCATGTGTTTCTTCACGACGCATAGAGTTGAATTTGGCAAAAAAATGTCATTCGAGTATTTTAATTTGTAAATTTCTACATCTTTTTTAGTCTTGACGTCCAATTAGATTGACCACCATCTACAATAAATGCCCCTTGCTGAATATTTTCGTTTTTGTTTCACATGATTTCATGGTGTAAAACGCCGAGTGGATCCCCAAATATAATCGGGTCGGCATGAGCTCGATAGCTCGTCCAAGACCAAATCAGGGCACGGCGAACCCCATGTGAGTACTCTCGAACTCCTTCGATGCTTCCTAATGCTTTTATTAGGTTAGATCGTGTGTAGAATGGCTAGGACAGCTAAATCATTCTTGAGCTGTGATTGATAAATAGGACCTTATTAGAAATGCCATGTGATTTATTTGCATATCTAGATTCCTTGAGTTGGGCATTTTATTACTGATTGTGATTGCTAGGATAATCACTCTTATCTACATGAATTTCTAGATTTAGGGTTCATACCTTACTCATCCGCATGAATCTTAGGCTAGAAAATTCAGTCAACTTAGGTACCGAAAGGGCGTCAACTCTGACAGTTGGTGTAACTAAGTCCCCGAAACCATTTCTCTGGTTCTCGCAGAATTGAATAGAAACTCCCAACTATTCGATTGGGTGGTCCAATCATACCCTAAAAAAATGATTGGTGGCGACTCCATGACATGCACACTTAACACATGTCACTAGACCACACTGAAAGTCGATCACGCATACCTCCGTTGCGATTTGGGTAATGGGCCTTGGGAGAGGCCCGCGTCCGACCAGACAGGACGGCCCATTAGCCCTCGAGAGCCCGACAACCTCAAGAGGGTCGCGACAGACTGGCGACTCCACTGGGGACTGGTTCTTAACCATTTAGTGGACTTGAGCCGATTAAAAAGTTGATTGATTCTTCTAACCTAATTTTATGCAGATGCTCTCGAAAGTGAGGTGTATATGCTAACGAATGTGTTAGATGTTTTTGTAGACGGGAGAAATAAGTGGTGAAGTGCTTGTTAACTTTGTTTTATGCAGGCATGAGTTTTGGATGTATGATTGTGTGGATGTTTATATTGAAGCGGTGATTGTTAAATAAAATGCATGTCTTTTACTTTAGCACGACACAATGAATACACACAATTGCGCCTAAAACCCCAGGCGCCCTCTTTAGGAACACAATAGAAGGAATTGAAAATGGAATCTCCGTGAGGAAAAACATGGGGTAATCCACTTTTCAATTCCGCTCACTTCGAACTATGGATTGAGTCCCAATGCAACGATAGTTGTGCAATGGAATCGGCTCTTCCCAGAATTCGAGGTGAGAACCTTGGCTTTAGGTACCAAGCCCTATCTTTTGATTTTTAGGAGTTTTCCCTCACTTGTCTCATGCGTTTGTCTATGGAAGGTTAGTATACCTAACACTGCTAAAAATACAGAGAAGCTTGATTTTCTCTTAAGTTTGGTTGGTAAGACTTTTCTATCCCTCGAACTTGTTACAGCTCTTAATCATTATATTCATTGCATAATTCCGGTGATTGGATTAAATGCCATTTTGAGGATAGATAGGTGTGTTTTCCTCCCAATGTTCTTGATGGAAGATGAAGATGGTGTCATCCCATTACGAGCGCCAAGTGGACAAGAAGAGCCTGCTATGGACATCATTGAGGTATCATCTAATGAAGATGACGATTTGGAATAGGTGATCCTGAAGTCACGTCTCAAAGATCGAAACTGGGGCATCTCTAAGTATTAAGATCACATTCCTTTGTTTTAATTTTCATTTCTAGCCTTCTTGTATAGGATTTATTTTGCTGAGATCCTCTCGATCTGATCCCTTAGATTGATTGTATTAGGGATCTATTTGTGTTTATATACATTCAGATTGAAATTTGTTGTATTTCTATTGACTTGTCATTGGAATGTGATAGTGGCATTTCTTCTAATCACTCGAATACTCCAAAATCAATTTTATAATTCCTTTGGATGAAATTGAAATTGGAAGTCTTATACAACCTTTTGGCCGTATAGGGCAATACAATCCCAATTTCGCCAGAAGGAACTATAAACTTGAATTGGTTCATGCATATTTTGCATCATTGGTAATCCACAATAATTGATCAAGAGTATTCGTGTTTTTCAAATTTAATGAAAAGATAGATATCCAAATTACTCTCGTTCTTAGCAAACGGCTTTAATTTGGATACCGTATCTTCAATTGAATTTAAAACACATCGTAATTGTGTACTTTTGAACATTCCATTGATTTTCTTGGAATTGATCAAAGGCGATTATCGTGAATTACATTCCTTTCAATGATATGCTTTCCTTTGAGGAATATTGATAAAAGCTTTTGCACAAGGTCAAAACCCTTGTAAAAGCTCTTATCCCTATTAATCACAAGTAAGCATAAAATTGAAAGGATTTATGCTTTATTTTTCAAATTCTTTCTTCTGATTCTGCCTTTTCATTTGAAACAGGTTAAAAACAAGTAGAGAAGAGAAGTCTTTTTGTGGATAATCGTGGTGGGAGGTTCCTTTATCCGATCATAAGCAAGATTAAAAAATCAAGATGTACACGCTCGAATCATAAATGTCAAAGCGCAGCTTGCCTAGGTTGAGAGTGGTCAGGTGTTCGAGAAAGTCAGCCATACAGAAGTTGAGACACACACATTAGAGCTTTCATTCATTTCGCTCAATCGAGGGACCTTAAAATCAGATCATACAAATCATCGGGGTGGAAACATAAAACCGCAATGAGCCCTAATTAGCATCACAAAGGAACCAAGTTGGCCCTCCATATTATTGATGCTTTGCTTATACTCACCACCTCGAGACTCGAGATCTGCAAGCTTAAGAAGAAGGCGTTTACATTCCCCTTTAAGCTCGGCAACCTTGGTCCCGTGATCTTCGGCGGCTATTTCCAGGTCCCGAACTAGTCCTCTCCCATGGGCTATATCCGCGGTAATGCTGTCAAGCCTTTCTTCCTGCCACTCACATTGAAACTTCAACACGACATTACGACGGTCGTGCTCATAGGTGGTCAGGGATAAGGCCAAGCGCTCCACCAAATTTCCCTTCTCGCGAAGCAACATCGAGACTCGTTTGTTGGCGAACTCAACAGCCTTTCTGTGACTATCGGCCACAAGGTTGGCCAACACCAAGCAGTTGGACCGATCCTCATAGCGAGCTCGCAAAACGTGAGCCACGGTAGCTTTTCGATGAGCGACACGGTAAGTCTCTAAAAAGTTTATAAAGAGGGTTGGGAAGATTCTATATTCCCTCTCTAAATTAGTGCCCTCGATGGAGGTGGTGTCTATTTCCACGAGCAAAATGCAGATTTCATCTTCAGTTTCTGGGTGATCGGCTATATGAGCATAGCCTCGACCGAGGAGGTTATAGAGTTTTTCCCACTGGGCCAAATTTTCGGCCGAGAAAGCGCGAATAGGAGAGGAGGTCATTTTCGTTGGAGTGAGGGAGAAGACGATGAGTGTGGTAGAGTGATTAAAATAAGAAAAGGCAATTATGTAAGAGTGTTAATCTTCTCTGCATTAACTCCTCCTTTTATAGCAACTCGAGAATGAAGAAAGGCATAGCAATAATGCTCGTGGAGCCAAGTTAATTGGGTAAAGCAGTGGTGGCTCTTTCGGTGAACCATCAGATCTGTCCCAGTCCGCGATTTCAGGCTTGATAAACCTAAAAAAGTTGTAAAAAGATATGTCGGTGTCACCATATTAAAATTGAGCGGGAGTTAAGCGCAACTATCGAAAAAAGTTGCGAAAGGATTTGGCGGTCCCATCATATTAAAAAATTGAGCAGGAGGCGAGCGTAGTTCCACCTTTTTGAAAATAAGTGGGAGACAGACATGGATATCGAGAAAAGGAAATCGATTTGGTGTCCCTCCACGTTGAAAAGAAGAAAGAAGACGACAAAGCGGGAAATACGAAATCTTGGGAGCAACGCTTGCCTGATGATCTTCATCCATGTTTAAAGAACGTTTCATGGGCATACAGAACCACTCAAAAGAAAATTTAGAGAGAGTGAGCATACATGAGAGAGTAGAGAACCCTGAGTGAGCAAAAATTGATCGAACATTTCTCGATCCAACATGTTTGAGGGTTACCATCAGTTGCTAGAGGCGACTGATCCAAAAATCTCAGAAAATGAACTACTGAGAGATCTCGAAGATTCCAGGATGGCGTCTGGTACCAGAACCACAGAACCCAACCCTTTCGGCAACGAAGTTCAGGAGCTCAGCAGCGACGACAACAGCAGCAGCGATGGTCAATCTCGGAAAAGGAAACGTCGCCAGTGCCACACTCAGAATGAAATCCAAGAGCTTGAAGCTTTCTTTAGTGAATGCCCTCTCCCGAACATGAAACAAAGAAATGAATTGGGCCAGAAGCTAGGGATGAAACCTTTGAGGGTCAAGTTTTGGTTTCAAAATAAGCGAGCCAAATTGAGGGCTCAACACAGACGTCAAGAACTTGCGATTCTAAAGGAGGAAAACGAAAAGCTTCGAGCGGAGAACATGAGTTATAAGAAAGCTCCCAGCACTATCGCTTGCCTTAATTGCGGTGGCCCTATCACTCTCGGCGAAATGTTCCTTGATAAGCCTTATATGAGGATTGAAAATGCTCATTCACCACCCCACTCCCTCGAACCATCTTCGATACAATCGGATTTTGTTGGAGATATGCATGAACAAATCAATTCTACGAAGTCAATATCGATGCCTTCTAAAGGATGTGATATGCGTCACCATGATTGGAGTTTCCTTAACGATGAGCTTACTATCACGACCGACCAATCCAAAGCTGATGAATTCCCTCCACAACAATTTCTGGCTCGATCAAATTCTACTGGAAATAGGCCAGAGAGCAATAGCCAAGTTGTCAACACTGTTCCGGGTCGCAAGAAGACGAGGGTCAATTGGTCCCCCGAGCTTCATCTCAAGTTCCTTAGTGCGGTTCAGCAACTAGGGATCAACTCAGCATATCCAACGCGCATACTTGAGATCATGAACATACCAGGACTCACTAAAGATGGAGTCGCGAGTCACCTCAAGAGCTACAGAAGGGCGCTAAGACAGCGCCACACAGCACTGAACCTGAAAGAACTCAACTTGTGCCTAAACACTAGGCATGGCTATAACTACAATGCCCCTGAAGTAAGAAATACCCTGCCGAATTTAGGCACCGACCAAGCTGGTAGCAGCACCATCGACTACTTGGGCGCTAATCAGAATATTCCCCCGAATCATCTCAGCACCTCTCAAGAGTATATGCCACAAGTGCAGCAGGTACGAACTCCTTGGTTTGAGCAGCAACTTTTCGCTAGTGCTCTTCCTATCCCCGATCAACATATTGCGCCTAGTGTTCAAAGATCTGCCCGGCTTGGGCATATGATTTCGGAAGATCAAGCGGGCGGATGCTTTGAGGATTTTTGTTTCTCCCATTCCCAAATGGAAGGTGCTTTTGATAGTGAACCGATCAATCATCCTCTTATAATCTCGAGCAACGACGAAGGTTCTAGCTCGAAGAATCAGATCGCTCACAACAGAAACAGGAATCCTTCAACGCCAAGCGATGATGGTCAACCCGAATATCAGTTGCTCGAAGAATCAAAAGATTTCCTTGATGAGGAGCTCCATATCTGGATCGATCAGTTTAAAACCGATGGACTTATGAAGTTATGATCCAAAATGACGATTATATGTCTGATTCATGGTGTAGCTGGCTGATCACCGAGAATCCTCAAGGGAACTAGGCACATGTGAATGGATGTATCATTAATCTTTCTGTCATAAAGTCTTCCATGCAAGATAATCTTCCTTAATGCCTAGAGTTAATCTGGGGCAGCGATCAGTACTACCTGCGAGCATCATCATGCTTGAGTACAACAATCCCTTGTTAGATTAGAGTCGAGGCGAATCAATTGAACGCCACGAAGAAAAACATTTAAAGGCTTCACATAGGAAAATGCGAGCAAAAGCCCGAGCGAGCTCAAAGACGGTTAGCTCTGTATCGTTCTAAGGGACCTTTAGTCGTTATGAACTCTAAATTGAGCTTGTTTCATTCTCGATGGGGGTCGCTAACTGCTTCAAGAATTTTATAACAAAAAACGAACCAGTTAGGGACGCCAATAGTGCTTTGTCCTGGTAGTCAGTGAACTGGAAGTGGTACGAAACGTCAGGAGTTCGATCTCAGGATTGAAAAATCATTTTATCAGTTTGTCTATCACCCGATGAAGTTCAAAGAGATTCGACGCAGATGACTATAGAACTTGGGGCAATTCGAAAATCATCGATTCATTTTCATCAAGCGGCGAAGTTGGTATTGTAAAATGTGAAGCACGCAAATGACAAATCCGAAGCAGAAGGAGATGAATCATGATTCGCTTATCCAAGGTCGGGATTTCAACCTTCGACTAAAGCCAAATCTAGGATGAGTTTTTGATCTTGCCCACTCGACAAAACCCATCTCCACTGAAAATGGGGGCAAACCATTCCTACATCTGGAAAGCATGTCGAAGCCGAAGACATCAAATTCATCGTTTGATCCGTGGGGCAAGTCCCCGAAGCGATAGTTATCATCCGCAGAGCGTAATGGAATCCATCCTTTCAATGTAAAACACATTTGGCCGCGGAGCCACCCATTTGGTAAAAAGAACGTATCGTTCCTAAATGATTTTCAATCAGATGCGGGGATAATGTTCTCTCATTTTCCTCTCAGGTGATGAACAGAGATGAGGCACCCAAGAAGCCATGCATTCAAATAACAAAACAGTGCATGAAACACGCCCAAAAAGATGAATGAATCTCCTCCGACGTAAATCCTCGAGGTGGATTCGTTGCCCAACCAGACGAAGAAATCATGGCCACAAGCTTGAGGGCCGGCTTCTACAATCCGCACATTGGCATGCAGAAGGAATTCAAATCAAGAGTAAAGTAGTATCGTCCCAATTTGTTTTGAATTTGGAAACCCAAAATAATGCTTAATATTTATCCTTGGCAGGAGCTCGCCATCAAGGCAGACATGTAAGTTTCATTTTTCTCCAAAAACCAAGAAGTCGAAAGAACTTTAGAACACCCAACAATCTTGTGTTACTATGTGAAGTGCAGATTTTCACAACCCTTGTACACTCGTTGGAGCATATGACCAAGGGTAAGATGTATCGTTCCAATTTTTGTAAAGTTTTAGAATATACAATGACATATCCCTTTTATATCTCCAGGATCTCCAGCCTCGATGGGCAGGTAAGTATCCCTTTTCCCAATTCATTGGAGATTAAAAACTTTCAGAATTAATTTGATTCTCACATCTAAAAAGACATAGAATTCTTACTTCATTGACATTCATGTTTTAAAACATGAGATTGTCTGAACATGAATTACACATGTATGGTGCATCATAAAATCCCTTTGAAGGATAAATCTTGATGAAATGAAATGAATTTTTCCAATAAGAGTCGTTTGAACTGTTCAAAAGGGTATTTTCTCATAAGAGAAGCGAGCCTAATCCAAACACGTCCCATACACACTTGAGAGATGAGGAGATTGGAAATGATAGCGAAACCTTAACCTATGGATATAAGGGTCATTCGCAATGATTACATGGATCGAGATGACAGAGGCATTTATTTCTTCATTCCAAACACTACAGATGCCCATTGAGAACCCCATTGAACGACGATTTTCATTCTCAACCCTGTCAAGAACCACCCCACATTGGGGCAAATGAAGGTTAGTCCAACAGTATCAGAAAGTAAACGGTTAGAAATTTTCTTGCTCGGACTAACATAAATCTTTGTGTGTTGTTTATATGATAATCCAAGTGTCATAGGATGACGAGAATGATTCATTTCTCTATCCTACACACTGTTATCCTTTGCACAACCAAGTTGAGCCAGCAAATTCATTTCATCAACCTATTGGTGATCATTGCATATTCCAAAGCAAAGGCAACATCACTCTAGGAATGGAAGCGTGCCAAAGTTTAAGTTGCATATCTAGCATGATTGCCGAAAATCCTAGCTCCAAAAGAAAAGAAAAACACGGGATTAAAAAAAGGGGGAAAAGAAAAATCCCTAGACATCAAGAAAAAGCAAAGTGCCTGGTAAAAAGCAAGGCTGATGTCTATTCAAAATATCCCCAGTAAAGTCTAGAGAGACGATGAAAAGACCCTGCAAAGGAGTTAGATCAAGATGACTACTCTCCAAATGTTGTCGTGCTCAAATTGCAAACACACAAACAGACGGTCTCTTAATGTAACAAGAGACGCTTTTAAACATCCTTGTGCGCTCTAAAAGAGGAGTGTACACTGCAAGAAATGGAGATGTTCTTCGAAGGACATGTGGCAAATTTGCAATGATCACCAATGTCAAACCCTTCACAATTTCTGGGCAAAAAATAAGCCTTTTTCGGTCCCCAATCCTTCCAATGTTACAACCCTGAAGTAGTCTTATCTGACTAAGACACTTGGGTTAATGTATAACTTAGCTCAAAGAAGTACGAGCAAGACTATTTCTTTCTCATTTTGCAGGGTTCTTGACTTGTAAACCCGGAGCAGATAGTGAAAAATTTCGTTCAACGGCCTTGACTCAAAAGTGAGCCCCCCTTGGAAACCGATATCCAAGCCTAACACTACGGTCCCGTGAAAGACCTCCTGATCGGTCGAAATGTATGCGTTGCGAATGATCCTGAAACCCAGGCACAGGTCGGTAGGAAATTGAGCACTTTCCCTATTAAAGATCATTATCACAGAGCAGTGAGGAGCCTTCTTGGGTGAGAAATACTCCAATGGATGTTTTGAGCAAACTCTTTTTGAAATTTTCAAATTGTTTGATCTAGAGTTTCCGTGCAAGGAATTTATGATCACATCTGTATATGGCAGGAATGTTTTGGATAACCTCCAACAATCAAAATGCACATTTCATGACTAAAACTTAAGTCGTAGAATTTTGTCAGTTAGACAATTATTGTCTTCCCAAAGATTACTAATATCTTCTTGGCGAGGAAAATTTTTTCAGGTCTAAGCTTTCTACAGGACTTTTGGCCACCCCAAAGACTGGGTGCGTCATCCTTAGGTGAAGCCTTTTAGTAGGCAAATCTTTTCTAAGACCGATCCACAGAATGATCGAGTCTCCGACTAGCCCCGAAGAGCGGGTACGTCATCCTTTGATTCATATCAATTTGGAATCTCATAAATGGTAGAAACCGCCTGAAGGGTCAACTCAATGGTAGAAACCGCCTGAAGGGTCAATCAATGGTAGAAACCGCCTGAAGGGTCAACACAATGGTAGAAACCGCCTGAAGGGTCAATGTATGGTAGAAACCGCCTGAAGGGTCAAAACAATGGTAGAAACCGCCTGAAGGGTCAATGTATGGTAGAAACCGCCTGAAGGGTCAACCAATGGTAGAAACCGCCTGAAGGGTCAACTCAATGGTAGAAACCGCATGAAGGGTCAATGAATGGTAGAAACCGCCTGAAGGGTCAAAGGACTGGTAGAGACCGCCTGAAGGATCAACCCAATGGTCCGATCCACCATACGGATCAAAACCTTGATGAATCCCGAACGCGGGAGGAGTCGTTTTCCCTAATAAGCCTTACATTAGGCAAGCCATTTCTAGTTTAGTCCACCACACGGATCAAAACCCTTGGCAAATTCCCAAATGTGGGATGCGTCTTCCTTAGGTTCCTATCAGTTAGGAATCCCATTATGGTTTGACCTACCATACAGGTCAGAGCTTAACATCCCCAGGACACTCCGATGACAAGTCCTTAGGAATCTACTTGAACCCATCGACACAGCAAATGTCGCAAGCATTCGGCAGGTAAGGGGCAGGGAAGTCTATCTACTCCTTAACTTTCTTACATCATATCAGGGAATTGAACGAGCACATCTCTTTTTAAGGAAAAGCACACATTGATGGGCATGAAAATTGGATGTCATGATTTCTTTTCTTTTCCTAGTCGAGTTGATCGGAACACAGGTGTCACCTTGTCTTTGAGAGAAATCTCTGACGAAATTCCTCTCAAAGAGGGGCAGCTGTTGACACCTGATTTTTGATCAGTCTTTCATAGTTTATTTTTAAAAAATTCATAAAAAATCTATAAAAAGTTAAAAAAATAAAAAAATCATCTTTGGTAGCCTTGACCAAGCTAAAGGAACCATTTTTGATAAGAAAAAAATAATTTTTCATATTTTTAAATATTTTTTAATATTTTCCAAAAATAGAAAAATACATGAAAAATGAAGAAAAATAGCGTTCGATGTCGTAAAAATATAGAAAAATAGTCAATATTTTTATTTTAATTTCTTTTACATTTTGAACTCATAAATAGTCAAAATTCAAGTTCAATTGCATGTGTTTCTTCACGACGCATAGAGTTGAATTTGGCAAAAAAATGTCATTCGAGTATTTTAATTTGTAAATTTCTACATCTTTTTTAGTCTTGACGTCCAATTAGATTGACCACCATCTACAATAAATGCCCCTTGCTGAATATTTTCGTTTTTGTTTCACATGATTTCATGGTGTAAAACGCCGAGTGGATCCCCAAATATAATCGGGTCGGCATGAGCTCGATAGCTCGTCCAAGACCAAATCAGGGCACGGCGAACCCCATGTGAGTACTCTCGAACTCCTTCGATGCTTCCTAATGCTTTTATTAGGTTAGATCGTGTGTAGAATGGCTAGGACAGCTAAATCATTCTTGAGCTGTGATTGATAAATAGGACCTTATTAGAAATGCCATGTGATTTATTTGCATATCTAGATTCCTTGAGTTGGGCATTTTATTACTGATTGTGATTGCTAGGATAATCACTCTTATCTACATGAATTTCTAGATTTAGGGTTCATACCTTACTCATCCGCATGAATCTCAGGCTAGAAAATTCAGTCAACTTAGGTACCGAAAGGGCGTCAACTCTGACAGTTGGTGTAACTAAGTCCCCGAAACCATTTCTCTGGTTCTCGCAGAATTGAATAGAAACTCCCAACTATTCGATTGGGTGGTCCAATCATACCCTAAAAAAATGATTGGTGGCGACTCCATGACAATGACACTTAGCACATGTCACTAGACCACACTGAAAGTCGATCACGCATACCTCCGTTGCGATTTGGGTAATGGGCCTTGGGAGAGGCCCGCGTCCGACCAGACAGGACGGCCCATTAGCCCTCGAGAGCCCGACAACCTCAAGAGGGTCGCGACAGTCATGAGACCCCTTTTCAAAATTTAGGCAGTCTCATCGGACGTGGAGAACCCTCGTCATGAGACCCCTTTTCAAAATTTAGGAAATCTCATCGGACGTGGAGAACCCTCGTCATGAGACCCCTTTTCATTTAGGCAGTCTCATCGGACATGGAGAACCCTCGTCATGAGACCCCTTTTCAAAGTCAAAACTGATGGTAGACACCGCCTGAATGGTCAAATGAAGGTAGATACCGCCTGAAGGGTCAAAATAAGGTAGATACCGCCTGAAGGGTCAACTCAAAGGTAGATACCGCCTGAAGGGTCAAATGAAGGTAGATACCGCCTGAAGGGTCAAATCAAGGTAGATACCGCCTAAAGGGTCAAAATATGGTAGATACCGCCTGAAGGGTCAAATCAAAGGTAGATACCGCCTGAAGGGTCAAAATCAAAGGTTGATACCGCTTGAAGGGTCAACACAAGGTAGATACCGCATGAAGGGTCAACACATGGTAGATACCGCCTGAAGGGTCAACACAAGGTAGAAACCGCCTGAAGGGTCAAATCAAAGGTAGAAACCGCCTGAAGGGTCAACTCAAGGTAGAAACCGCCTGAAGGGTCAAACCAAGGTAGAAACCGCCTGAAGGATCACATTAATGGTAGAAACCGCATGAAGGGTCACATATGGTAGAAACCGCCATAAGGGTCAATTCATTGGTAGAAACCGCCTGAAGGGTCAACTCATGGTAGAAACCGCCTGAAGGGTCAAATTAAGGTAGAAACCGCCTGAAGGGTCAACTCAAGGTAGAAACCGCCTGAAGGGTCAAACCAAGGTAGAAACCGCCTGAAGGATCACATTAATGGTAGAAACCGCCTGAAGGGTCACATATGGTAGAAACCGCCATAAGGGTCAATTCATTGGTAGAAACCGCCATAAGGGTCAACTCATTGATAAATATCGCAGTAAAGATCAACACAAAGGTCTGATCCACCATACGGATCAAAATCCTTGGCAAATCCCAAAGCGTGGGATGCGCCTTCCTTAGGTTCCTACCAATTAGGAATCCCATCATGGTATGACCTACCATACAGGTCAGAGCTTAATCTCCCTAGGATATTCTGAATGACGAGTCCTAGGCATCTTCTTGAAAGTCGTCGCAACCGGCAGCATCCGACAGGTGAGCTTCAGGTGAGCCTCTCTCACTGCGGCCCATGTTCAAATTGTTAGAGCAAACCGGTGATTGATTTGAGCTTTTATCAATAGGCTTAAGGATCCAATGTCATAACATTTCTTCTCTCATTTTCCCAGTTGAGTCGGTTAGGAATCAGGTGCCACCTTATCTTTGAGAGAAACCTCTAACGAGATTCCTCTCAAAGAGGGGCAGCTGTTGACACCTGATTTTTTACCATTTATTATTGTGATTTTTATTCTTTAAAATTAATTAAAAATATCAAAAAAGGTCATAAAATCACAAAATCAACTTTGGAAGCCTTGGTTTAGCCTTAGGAACCAATTTTGAACAAAAAATATTTTTCGGTATTTTTAATATTTTTCGAGTTTATTTAATTATAAAAATACCCAAAAAAATCAGAAAAATACCATTCGTGGTCAGAAAAATACCCAAAAATATTCGATAATTTTGTTTTAATTTCCTCTTCAAGTGTGTCACTTTAAATCTCAAAAATTCGGCTCGGGTCACTATGTTCCTTCACAAACATAAACCCGAACCGAGCCTAAAAAAAAAAAAATCATTTTCGAGTCTTTTAGTTTTCAATTCTCACTTTTTATAAGCTATGACATTGGATTCTAAAGTCTTAAAGTGCAATTAGGTCAATTTGCCCTCCAATTTAATCAATTTTTACCAAAATGGCTTAATTGCACATTTTTCTTTCAATTAGTCCCCGGTTTCACGGATGTATACGTATGTTCTACGTATTTATACGCCATACGTATTTATACGTTATGCATATTTGTACTGTTGGGTAACCTCTTTAACTCTTGTAATAATAATAATGGTTATTATTTTTAACACCTTTTTTTAGCATTTTTGTATTGTGAGTGCTATTGTTAGTGCTATTTTTAAATAGCATTTTTGTATTATAAATTGTGAGTGCTATTGTTAGTGCTATTTTTAAATGTCATTTATTTGTGAGTGCTATTTTTAGATAGAATTTATAATTGTTAGTGCTATTTTTAAATACAATTTATTGGAATGTATTTTTGGCTATAAAAGGATGGCAAGAGTTTTGAGGTTGGAAGGGGGGAGACATTTTGTAGAGTGTGCAAATTTTTGAGAGCTTAGAGAGAAGAACACAAACACTCTCTATATTCTCATAATCTTGAGTGAGCAAAATATACTAAGTTCGGAATATTGATTCCGCATATTGCTAGCACAATTGTTGTGGAGTTATTAGTCGTCTCCCCGTTCGTCAATTGGTGGTGCGTCCGAACTAGATGCCTAACACTTGTGGAGGCTGAGATCGAAGAACATCGAACCGACACCTCCGTTCAAGCACTCTACGAGAGGTAATCTATTTACTCCCTTTGAGACTTTGTGATTTTTTTCGATTGAAATGCACGAAGTACGCCTCTGGAGATACATGTATGGGTTGTTATTTATTTCCGCTACGTGTTACGTGGATCCCAACAGTGGTATCAGAGCCAATCCTTAGGTGTTTTCGTGCATTTAATTGATTTTTTGCAATTTTTGCAATACTATGGCCAATATGTATTAACGAATTGTTCGTCTTACATGGCTAATGGAGGTTGATTATTTTATATGATAAATTAATCAACGTAGCAAAAATTGAGACTAAATCAATTTTGAATCGAAAATTTATGGCTATCTTATTTTACATAAAAATTCTGAATATGATTCAACGTAGAATTTTTATTGTGCCTTCCTAAGTTTTAAATTGTGAATTTATTACTTACGTGGAAGGGTGGTGATCATGGAAAAATCCCTAATCAATGTGATTGATGTATATATGAATGTATGATGATTATTTATATATTTGGGGTTGTAATTATTAAATGGAGGCTGCGTACTCCTTTTATTTTTCATGTAATCTTTATTTTTAGCATAGTCAATTGTTGATGTAAATGCTACGAGGATTACGTGGGGGAGCCTTTTAAGTCGGCGAGCTCTTTGGGGCCCAATTCTTGAAGAGTTCAAGAAACCAAGAAGAAGCGAAGAGCGGCTCTCCGTTATTAAAATATTAAAATGATTAAATGTGATCTCATTGGCTCGAGACCCATTAAATCATAATTCCGTGATCACCACGTAGGATAGATGTTTATGTGATTGACATCTATTTATTTATTATGATTACGTGAGCATGTTAAACTGGTTAATGTGCAAAGTCAGACTTACCTCACCCAAAATTGCGTCTGCATGAAATCCTAGTTAGGAAAATCACTCGCGTTAGGTACCGAAAGGGCGTTGGTAACGACACCAGCGTAACCAAGTCCCCGAACCCAAAATCTCTAGTTCCGCAGAACTGATCGATCTCTCCCAATCGGTCAGTAAGGTTTCCGGTCTACCCTCCAAGAAAGACCGGTGGCGACTCCAAATGCATGCACAATTTGCACATGCCACCACGACCACACTGAAGGTCGAAAGGGATCGACTCTTATCGTCGAAGAATACTCCCGCCGCGATTTGGTATGGGCCTGGGAGGGCTCGCGCCGATCCAAGACCCGTAATCGGTAATCCATTAGCCGCGTCCGCTTCCGGACGGGTCGCGACACACTCGTCTATAAATTAGCTTCCCCGGCCGCTCTCGTCATTCCATTTGCCACTCCCTCTCTCTTCTCTCCCTTCGCCTCGATGCCAGACTCCGTCGTCCACCCTCAGCGAAATCATCAAGGAGCGAGCTCGGAGGGAAGGAAGCTCACTCCGGCGATCGACCCGAACCCCTCCCTCTCCGGTCGACGGCGGAGCTGGTGATTTCACCACCCTAGAATGCCGTCTTACGTCTTCGTTGTCGCGGCTTCTGGCTAAACTATCATGTGTCTGTGTATTTGGAATTGTAACCATCGTTGGAAATGCTTCTGCTTTTGCTTATGCATCGCTTTCATTTTCCTCGCAATCTTCGTTGCCATCTTCTTCTTGGACAATTTCCCTGAACTTCCTCCGACCAAAAATAAAAAAATGAAAATATACAAATTAGCGACTGTCGCAACCCTCTTGAGGTTGTCGGGCTCTCGAGGGCTAATGGGCCGTCCTGTCTAGTCGGACGCGGGCCTCTCCCAAGGCCCATTACCCAAATCGCAACGGAGGTATGCGTGATCGACTTTTAGTGTGGTCTAGTGACATGTGCTAAGTGTGCATGCCATGGAGTCGCCACCAATCATTTTTTTAGGGTATGATTGGACCACCCAATCGAATAGTTGGGAGTTTCTATTCAATTCTGCGAGAACCAGAGAAATGGTTTCGGGGACTTAGTTACACCAACTGTCAGAGTTGACGCCCTTTCGGTACCTAAGTTGACTGAATTTTCTAGCCTGAGATTCATGCGGATGAGTAAGGTATGAACCCTAAATCTAGAAATTCATGTAGATAAGAGTGATTATCCTAGCAATCACAATCAGTAATAAAATGCCCAACTCAAGGAATCTAGATATGCAAATAAATCACATGGCATTCCTAGTAAGGTCCTATTTATCAATCACAGCTCAAAAATGATTTAGCTGTCCTAGCCATTCTACACACGATCTAACCTAAGAAAAGCATTAGGAAGCATCGAAGGAGTTCGAGAGTACTCACATGGGGTTCGCCGTGCCCTGGTTTGGTCTTGGACGAGCTATCGAGCTCATGCCGACCCGATTATATTTGGGGATCCACT
Source organism: Rhodomyrtus psidioides (assembly GCA_021437785.1). Taxonomy (NCBI): domain Eukaryota; kingdom Viridiplantae; phylum Streptophyta; class Magnoliopsida; order Myrtales; family Myrtaceae; genus Rhodomyrtus; species Rhodomyrtus psidioides. The sequence goes on from JAILYB010000083.1 coordinate 970,520, forward strand.
CGGCGTTTTACACCATGAAATCATGTGAAACAAAAACGAAAATATTCAGCAAGGGGCATTTATTGTAGATGGTGGTCGATCTAATTGGACGTCAAGACTAAAAAAGATGTAGAAATTTACAAATTAAAATACTCGAATGACATTTTTTTGCCAAATTCAACTCTATGCGTCGTGAAGAAACACATGCAATTGAACTTGAATTTTGACTATTTATAAGTTCAAAATGTAAAAGAAATTAAAATAAAAATATTGACTATTTTTCTATATTTTTACGACATCGAACGCTATTTTTCTTCATTTTTCATGTATTTTCTATTTTTGGAAAATATTAAAAAATATTTAAAAATATGAAAAATTATTTTTTTCTTATCAAAAATGGTTCCTTTAGCTTGGTCAAGGCTACCAAAGATGATTTTTTAATTTTTTTTAACTTTTTATAGATTTTTTATGAATTTTTTAAAAATAAACTATGAAAGACTGATCAAAAATCAGGTGTCAACAGCGACGAATATATTTTTCGTTGCAAATTTAGCGAGAAAGTAAATGTTCGTCGCCGATTAGGGTTTTTTTAATCCCGCTAATTTTGGCGACGAACCGATTTGTTCGTCGCCAATTTTGGCAATGAACGGATATGTTCGTCGCTAATTTTAGCGACGACCATCGAATTTTTCGTCGCTAAATTTAGCGACGCCGAATTAGCTACAGATTTTTTCTCGTCGCAAATTCGTCGCCAAATCAATTTAGCTTCGAATTTTTACGAAATTCTCGTCGCTAATGTCGTGGCTAATTGCGTATTTTTTTATAGTGTAGAGCAAAGCTTGTATTTTTCTTTGTGTATCGCCTTCTCAATAGGCATTTTGACAATTATACGTTCTCATTTGTAGTTATGTGTTCCCCTCATCAATCCTCCAAATTTTTGCAACCCTTTTGGTTCATACAATTGGTATCAGAGTTAGTTATGGCATCCACCAATCCCGTTCAATTGCAACTTTCAAAGTTCAATCGAAGGAATTTCAACAACTGGTCTGTCCAAATGAAGGTTCTATTCAAGTCGCAGGATTTGTGGAACTTGGTGGAGAGTGGCTACAATGAAATAGCTGATGCCGAAGAATTCAACGCTTTGAAAAAGAAGGAGAATGATTCGTTGGTCGAGTCCCGAAAGAAAGATCATAAAATATTATATGCGATCTTTCAAGTTGTGGATGAGATCGATATTTGAAAAAATATCATGCGCAAAAACTGCCAAAGCAGCGTGGGATATTATGCAAAAATCCTACAAGGGCAATGATCACGTTAGGGAGTTCGACTTCAAACACTTCGAGGTGATTTTGAGTCTTTACGCATGAATGACTCTGAATCTATCTCGTCGTACTTTGATCGTGTGCAAACCATCGTTAACCAATTGAGAATTAATGGTGAAGAACTCCAAGATGAACGAGTCATAGAAAAAATCTTGAGGTCTTTGACTAAAAGATTTGACTATGTTGTTGCGGCAATCGAAGAAGGCCAGGATATATCAACCATGACGTTGGAGTGGTTGATTGGTTCATTATGCTCGCATGAGCATAGAATGAATCAGAAGTCCATCGATGCGTATCCCGAAAAGCTTTGCAAAGCCGGTCGCTCACTCAACTTGAGGAGGGCATCAAGGTGTCTGAGGTCGTGTTAGCATGCAAAATGAATGACTCGAGTACCAATGACTCCAATACATGGTATCTCGACACCAGATGCAACAATCGCATGAGTGGTCAAAAGGAGCTATTCTCGCATCTAGACGAAACAATTCGTGGTGAACTCAAATAAATCAAAGATTCTGGTGATGAGCAAAGGTAACGATGATTTCAAATCAAAGGATGGTACTGATGTTACTATTGCAGATGTTTTCCTTGTGCCGGGATTTTTTTGGAATTTGCTAAGTATTGGACAACTTTCAAAAAAATGCCACAAAGTTAATATCGAAAATGGAGTTTGTACCATTAGAGATGTACACGATAAGTTGATCACTGCTGTGCATATGACAAAGAATCGGATATTCTCTCTATCTCTCCAGACAAAGTCTTTGTTGAGTTTTCATGCCATGGCGAAAGATAGCAAGTTCTTATGGCATCTTCGCTTCGGCCATCTAAATTTTTATGGACTAAAACTATTGGTCCAGGAAATTTTTTTGATTGGAATGCATTTGATTGATAGTCCAAACAATCAATGTAAATGATGTCTCATCGAAAAACAACATCGAGAATCCTTTTCAATTGAAAAAGTTAAAACAGCCAAGCAGCCTCTGGCGTTGCTGGTACATATAGATATTTATGGCCTAGTTGAGGTAGAATCAATCGGAAAAAAAAGGTACGCATTAATTTTTATGGGTGATTTTACCCAAAAAACACGAATATACTTATTGAGAGAAAAAACTAAAGCTTTTGGCAAATTTAAAAAATTTAAAGTCTATGCTGAGAAACATAGTGAATTTAATCTAAAGGCGTTGCAATCAGATAGAGGTGGAGAATTTACTTTCAAAGAATTTGACAAATATTGTAAAATTCATGATATAAAGCCTCAATTGACTACTAGCTATACGCCTCAGCAAAATGGTATAGCAGAAAGAAAAAATAAAATTATTTTTGAAATGGCAAAAGGTATGTTCAAGGCTAACAAATTTACAAATTTAGTGTTGGGCAAAAGCTGTTGCTTGTGCTGTATTTGTTCTAAACAGATATCCAACAAAGAGTGCTATTGAAAAAACCTCGGAAGAGACTTGGACCGACAGCAATCCAGATATATCGTTCCTACGAGTATTTTGGTGTATTGCATATCCCCATATACCAGACGAACGAAGAAAGAAGTTGGACAACAAAAGCGAGAAGTGCACCTTCATTGGTTACAATGAGATAACTAAGGGTGATAGGTTGTATAATCCAGTTACAAAGAAGGTAATTATCAGCAAAGATGTTTATTTTTTTGAGCATGAAGTCTAGGACTGGAACCAGAAGGGTGGTCCTAAAAATACCACCATTAAAGATGAACCAACAATGGGAGAGTCAGAAAAAACTTTAACTGAAGATCCATTATTTTCACCTTACAGTTCATCTTCTTCATTAACAACGGTTTCAAAATCGTCAAATCGGCGTACGCAACGACCGTGGCGGACTCCAGCAAAATTCAAGAATTACGTGGTCACAAGATACGATGATAGTGATAATGCCGAGATCACTAATGAAACAATGACAATTTTTTGCTTATTTGCTGAATGTGACCCCGTATCCTACGATGATGCAATTGTAGATATGAAGTGAATCCAAGCAATGGTTGAAAAAATTCACTCCATCGAAAAGAATGACGCATGGGTGCTGACTTCTTTACCTCCTAGTAAGAAGCCCAATGATGTTAAGTGGGTGTATAAGACGAAGTACAAACCTGATAGTCAGGTAGATCGTTACAAATCCATACTAGCCGTGAAAGGCTATTGATTATCTTGAAGTATTTGCACCAATGGCTCAAATGGATACCATTCAGATAAACTTAGCACTAGCAGTTCAGAACCATTGGAAAATCTATCAAATGGATGTGAAATCAGTATTTCTCAATGGTTTCCATCACGAGGAAGTCTACGTGGAGCAATCACTAAGGACAGGTGTGAAAATCAACTTTACAAACTGAATAAAGCATTATATGGGCTAAAATAGGCACATTGAGCTTGGTACACGAAGGTCGACATATTCCCATTGAAGCATGATTTTTCAAAAGTGCCCATATGAGCATACATTGTCTGTCAAGCCAAATACTAACGGTGATCTCATCATTATATGCCTTCATATAGATGATTTGATAAGAAACTGTGAAAAAAATGTTTGCAGAATTTTGGGAGGCCATGACAAGTCAGTTCGAGATGACGGACTTGGGATTGATGTCATATTTTCTAGGCCTTGAAGTGAAGCAGACAAACGATGGCATATTTATTACGCAACAAAAATATGTTAGTGATATTTTGAAGCGATTCAATATGAAATCATTCAAATCAATTCGGGCTCTTGTAGCAGAACGGTTTAAACCGAGAAAGAGGAACTAAGAGCTAGTAAATCTCACTTATTTTAAAAGTATTGTTGGCAGTTTAAGATATTTGACCTCTATTATGCCGGATATTATGTATGGTGTAGTAATTATTAGTCGACTCATGAAGAAACCGTACTAATCACATTTACAGGCAGCAAAAAAGAATTTTACGGTATATCAATGAAACTCGTGATCACGAAATTTTATATTCTTACACTGATAATTTCAATTTAGTGGGATGTACAGATAGTGATTGGACAGGTGATATCGAAACGAGGAAGAGTACTTCCGTATGTGTGTTTTCTCTAGGACAAGGAGTAATTTATTGGTTCTTGAAAAAGCAACAAATTGTTGCACTCTCGACAACTGAAGCAAAATACATGGTAGTAGCTTCGGCAACATGTCAAGGGTATGGCTTCGTAGGATGCTTAGCGGACTGATGGATGAGCAGAAAGATCCTACGGAATTGATGTGTGATAACAAATCGACAGTTGCATCAGTCAAGAATCTTGTTTTCCATGGCAGAAGCAAATATATTGACATCAAGAATTACTGTATTCGTGAGTTGGTCAAAGATGGTGAGATTGAACTTGATTTATGCAGGTCCGAAGATCAGATTGCATATATCCTAACAAAATCATTGAAGGCGGATTTGTTCGAGAAATTAAATGTGATGCTTGGTGTTATGAATTTCCAAAATCAATTTTAAGGGAGATTGTTGGAAAACATAAAATTTATTTTGAAAAGAAAAGTCAAAAAGAGAAGCGAAAATTCAAATGAACTTGGGTTTTGGGGTGAAAAACAATTGCGGCAGCTTCTTTTGTTCACACGTGAAATCGGCAACAGTGGAGTCCTCAGGCAGTGGAAGCTTAGACATAAATAAGGGATAGAGCTAAAGCTTGTCGTGCGCGTGGGGTCTTGAAACATATAGAGATATAGAGACTATTGAGATTTTTTTTTTTTTTTGTGAGACAAGCTTATAGAGCAAAGCTTGTATTTTTCTTTATGTATCCCCTTTGCAATAGACATTTTGAGGATTATATAATATACGCTGCCATTTGTATTTGTGTGTTTCCGTCATCAATCCTCCAAATTTCGGCGTCCCTTTTGGTTCCTCCGGTGAATAGCAAATATTGCGGAAACAAACCGAGTCGTCATCATCCATCGTCACTCTTGTTTGTTCATCAACCAGTCGAGTATTGGAGCAAAGACCCAAGGTCGAGTTGCGCCTTGCAAGGCTCTGAGTCTTTAGCCCAAACCAGCCCGCATGTTGGGCTTTTTCCTTCATGGCTTAGACAAATCGTCCATAAGGGCCAACCTAGAAATCTCCAAACCATCGGAGCCCAACCTAGTCATGTCGGGTCGGACCCCCAACCTACTCCTAGTCCTCTAGTCCCTCCCCCTTGATGTGACCTCAATTTTTCGAACCCACCCCCAAACACCTTTTCAACAGTACACGTCGTTCAGCTTCGATGATAGAGTCGCGATGAGCACAGTACTCGTCATCGTTGCTCGCTACTCTCCCCTTAGTCTTGGCCTCACTCTCGGTTGTTCGTCGCCGGCTATTGTTCATTTCGGTTCTGTTTTTGGGTCAATTGACTCCCCATAGGCGGATAAATCGTTAATCCGGACCATACTAAACAGGTAATCTAATCGAAACCCAATACGATGTCCCTTCTTTTTTTGTTTTTTTTTTTTTGTTTTCCCCCACTTATCCCGTGGCCGGCTCGAGAGATTTACGCAACGTCTTCTGCAATCAGGCTGAAGCAAAGATGAATATGTTCTCTCTGCTTTTTGTCTTATGTGTTTTCCCCAGTCGTATGGAGCATCTGGCGTCGAGCGATGCACTGGCATTGACCAATGGTGGAACGTCGAAGATCCGGCCTGTGGGCGAAACGAGCGTACCATCGTGATTTTTCCTTTTTTGTTTTTTTTGTCGGTACAAAAATCTGCCTGCCCGTAAAACAAAATTGGCGCAACGCCACCCCTTTGACTGTTGTCTTCTTCTTCTTCTTTCCCCCCGAAACTCTGTCAGACGAGCACCACACTCTGCTGTGCTGCGCAATAAAAATCCCCCGAGCGCGACAAGAAGCCAGCCGCAAAACGACGAACCCCCCAGGCCGCGTGGAGCGAGATCATAACGCGGGCCGCTGCTAACCGCATACGTCGTCGGCCCCACCGCCTCCTCCGCCCCCGATCCGGCGGTCCGGTCCTCCGGTCTGAGCTGCTTTGCTGCAGCGCCTCATAATTGCAAATCTTTTTTTCCTTAGAGGGGTAGCTCCTTTTCCAACGCCACTGTCTAGTCATTTTCCCCTAAAAGCGATTCCAATTAATGACCATGTTGCCCTCCTATTCGCGGCACAAAGTCATCCACCGCAAAAGGAAAACAAAGCCTACTTGCTTGACGAGTCCCATTCGAGCAAAAATTAGCGTCGAGTTATTTCCGGCGTCCAGACGAACCAACCAACCCCCCATCGGCTGCACAATCCATCCATCTTCGGCGCATCTTTCGAAAAACGCATTCCAATGCTGCAAAACAAAACAAAACAAAACAAAAAAAAAATCAAATTTGTCCAGCGGATTTCGGTTAAAACCAATTAGTTCGCTGACAAGGATGTACCAGTTAGTTAATTAAAGAGGGGCTAAGAAGCGCTGGCTCATCCGCTGACGAGCGACGTCGTTTCAGGCGGGGGTCCACGTCTCGCGCTCCTATCCTTTCCTCTTCCCAACGCGCAGAGAGGAGCTTTCTACGAAACCCCCCAGGAACTTTAAAGCTCCGTTGAAAATGGGGGGGAAACGGGTTGAAGGTCAAGTTCGCACACTTTAACACGCTAAGGCCATCGAGTTCAAAGGGTCTCCATCAAATCTTTATTCTCACCTCCGTCGTGTTTCCACGTAGAAAGTTAAAGGCGAAGCTCGCAACCGCGTAAAAAAAAGAAAAAAGAAAGAAAGAAGAAGCATATCAATCAATGGCGGACTGATAGAGTGACGGAAGAAGATAACATAGAAACTCCATTCCAATACGAAAAAGCCACCTCAAGAGCCAAAAAAACAAAAAACAAAAACAAAAACAAAATTTGGGGTTAAAAGAAGAAAACCCCCTCGAAGAAGTTATCGAGAAAGACCAAAAAAAAAAATTTAAAAAAAATGTGGCGCCACCCGATTTGATTAGACTTTTTCATTTTACCTAAAAACGAATATTCTGTAACAAATTCCTCCGGAGTTACTCAGAAACAGCGACGCAAACTTGCAGCTCGCGCCCCCCCTTACGTCTCCTCCGTCTTCTCAGTCCTCGAACCCCGTCTTCTCCCAAATTGCGTTTCGGACCCTGCTCAGGTCCCTCCCCTTCAGAGTCCTCCCGATCCCTTCGTGCACCGACGACGCGATCCTCGTCCTCGCCATCTGCCTCGCCAGGAACTCGTGCGGCGGCACCCGGGCGCCGTCCTCCCCTCCCCCGCACACGTCCTCGTCGTCGGAGTAGCAGCTGTTGTCGAAGCTGTCCCGCCGGCGGTTTTCCCGGTATTCGCCCCTCAGGATCTTCGACCAGTCCGGTATGTTGACCGGCAGCGACGACGGCGTCGAGCCTTGCAGGTCGACGGGGTCGGAGCGCTTGACGGCGGGGGAGGCGGACGACTTCTTGGAGGAGGCGCGGGAGGAGGAGGAGGAGGAGGAGGTGGATGAGGAGGAGGTCTGGACGGGCCTGCGGAGCTCCGGCGAGTTGTAGATGACGTCCGACTCGTCGAGCTCGAACGCGGCCGTGCCGTGGGCGGCGGGGGCCGGTTCGTGGGAGAAGAAGCGGTAGGTCGCTCGATTAGCGAAGTAGCTCTTGCTCGTGGCCATCGGAGAAGTCTCGAGAGGTAGTTGCAGATCTCTCTCTCTCCCCCTGTAAATTTTCGCTCTTCTTTCGCTCTCTGTGTTTTGGATTTTCTTGATATGATTTGGTTTGATTTTGGTGAAAGCGAGAAGAAAGAGAGAAATGAGTTTGTGGCTTTGGGTTTGAAAAAGGGAGTTGGGTGTGCGCTTTAATAAAGGGTTGGGTACGAGGGGTTTTAGTGAGAGAGAGAGAGAGAGAGAGAGTGTGTGTGTGGATAAGGGTGGTACCTCTTTCTCTCTCTTCTCCGCGCGGGGGAAATTACCGAATACACCCCCGGGCCATGCGGTTGCGCCACGTCGGACCTCCAGAAATCAGCATTTTCATTGGGCCGGGAACCCGGAAAAACAAAAGGGTGGACCCGCAGTGCGCTGGAGGGGGGCCCATTTGTTCCACTTCACATAATATATATAATATAAATAAATGTGAATATTAGGCGAGATGCCCGCTAAAATAATTAGGATTGAGATAGACACCCTCATAATTGAGCACGTCATATAATATATACAATATGAATAATAGGCAAGAAGCCCATTAAAATACACACACGATTGAGATGGGAATCCTACATAATTGATCGCTGTCGATCAAAATAAGAAATAAATAACCTTTGCAACATCAAGCTTCTCAAACTTTGTACACAAATTCCCCAATAATGAATTAATAACTAAATCAGTTGTGACAGACGCGATTCGGATAAAAAAAAAATTACACCACGTGAAATTCATGAAGATCAACTTAGAGCGTTTTCACGGTTACTACGGGGACATGACATCTCGTATTCGGAATAATCTCGAAATCGTGTATATTACTCGATTGTCGTGAAATAAGACAAAAGTCAACGGAATCCTCGTAACTGGACAAATGACTCGCCAATAAACTAAAACTCGCTAAAATGAAACAGATACTTCGAACCGAAGCGAAAGAATCGTTGTTCTTTGTCATTGAAATGGAAGGGTGTGGACAAGATAATCGTCAAGTAGGCTCAGCGGACTCGTTTAATAGCGTCGAGTCAGTTTTCAGAGCTGGTTAGATGTTATTTAATCATTCAAACCGCGATTAAATAAATTGTTGAAGAGTAGCTCATCAGAAGGAGGAAGCTTCCATGGGAGCTTGATTGGTGCACCGCGTTCATCTACCAACAAATCACTCGGCCCGAGCTTGATGACGCCCTTAATGATTTTTTTTTTCAATACCCGTATGAATCTATTTATAAAATATATTTTTTTTCGTGAATTCTTAATTAGTCATAGCTATGTGCAGTCTCATTCTCGTCTCCTTACGCTAATTATGAGGTTGGTTTGGCGATTAAAATGGTCAACGTCTTTTTCCAATTCGATATCACAAATGTCTCGAGATCATGGAGCGGATCCGGATCGCCTAACCTTTCCTCATGGAGCTATCCATGAAGAAGAATTGAACGGTGAAGATTTCAACAAATCAATCGAAAACTGGGAGATTCCAAAAGTTCAACTTTATCATCAATAAAAATGCAATCTTTTTTCTCTAAACCGGATTATGTAATCCAAACAGAAGACAGAGATGTCCCTCTTTCAAATTCTTATGAAACGGTTCAAACTCCTAAATCATGCGTCAGCCAAAAAACATACACAATAATTAATTACATTCGTATAGGACTTGTCTAGGTAGGTGTTAAAACATTTACTAGAAAAGGACTAAACGTTCTAATCCTCTTAGTTTTAAGAGATGCACGCCTATTGAATTATGAGGAATCTATCCTCCGAACTATGAAACTAGTCTTTATAATGGACCAATCCATTTTGATTATTATCCCGAATTTTTAGTAAAAGCATCAGACAATGGCACCCCAAGTCCTAAAAATTATCACAAAAGTGCAAATGAGTAGTAAATTTTTCAAAAAGTACAATGAAGTCACATAACTCATCGAGTTAGTGCAATCGAGTCATTCTATTAACATTGATACATCGAGTAGTCAATTTAGAGCAAAGAAAACTAGCCAACAAGCTTGCCAAGCTAACTAGCAAGTCAAATTGTCTAATGAAAAATACTGACGTGACATTTTTTAAAATTAATTTCTCATTCCCATGTGGAAAGTAATTACACATTGGAAAGGGATTAGATGGAGTAAAATCATTCGTCAACAATTCTTTTATCCAAATAATCCCAAAAAAGCGAAATCTTAAATCGCAAATTTTCAAAACATATGAATTTCCCAAAGAATATATCTTTGAATTTATTAAGGCTATAGATATTCCAAAAGATTAGAAGAACTAAGAGAATAGTCTAAACTGGATATGCATGAGTTTGATTACATGTGCAACGGGCTCGAAAAATTAATTACACCTATGCCTATCGGAATGCCTTAGACCTTCGTCATCGAATCGATCTTTTGCGTGAGGTTTGAGTGTTCATACATCATGGCACGTGTCAAAGCAGCCAAGAAAAATGGCGTGTGTTATGATATTCACAGTAACAATGGTGGTACAAAAGAATTCTATTAGACCGCGCTACCGTTTGCCAAACGGTAGGCTTGAGTAAGGTAACTTCATCATAAAAAGTAGCCCCCACCCAATTGGGCACGTGGCAGCTTGGCTTGAGAATTTTGTGCTTGATCTCTTTTTCTTTTTCTTTTTCTTTTTTATGGATGCTGCATGCGCAACAGGTTAGGCTCAATCAAGACGGGCTTGCACCGATAAGTAACTTGACGTTTTACTTCTATACGTACACTTTGAAATGTGGATTTTGTTAAGTAGTGCTCATCGATAGAGGTGAGCACCAGTCCCCACAATTTAGAATCGATGTGATTCTCGGTTCCTCAAGTGGAACTAGATCGAACCAAATCAGTGAACCCAGCTATCCTAAAGTAAAATGTAGTATATGGAGTGACCCTCACATCTCCCTTAGGGAGATTTGTAATATTAGACATTTTACGAAGCATGAAATAATGCGGACGAGAGTGTAGATTTCAATTAGTTTGCCTTCCAGAAATTTCGAGCATTGGAGACTGCAAGTGCAAGGTGCAAACCGGAGACAAGGGGAGTGGAATAGTTTGATGATTGGGATTTCCCAACCATTTGTGTTACATAAATATGTGCATGTATTAGAAGAATTAGAATATATATATTCATTCAATTCGATTCTCGATTTCATTGTGAAAATCGATTCATTCGAAAATCAATCATCCCTGCTCCTCGACATTGTCAAATCGTGCACGTTACTAAAATAGTGATCGCATTATTGCGTATTCCAGCAAAATCACCCATGAGAGCCGGCATCGTTAAATATGCACAAATGAAAAAGAAATTAGATTTTGAAGATTGACCGTGCATAGCACGATTCACTGGAAGAGTCGGTTTCTTAAAAGGAGTACCCAAAGAACAATGGGCCAAAAAAGAAGAAGAAGAAGGTACGACATGATCCCCCGCACCCTTTTCTCTAGCCCGTCTGTTTGTGCCACGTGTCGTGCTGAAGTCCAATATTTTCTCGACGGAGAGGAGTTTTTTTTTTTTTTCCACCTGACGCCCCAATCAGAAAACAGGAAAAAAGGAAGGTAGCCCCGTGTCGCAAACGTTCGACGATCGCGACACGTGCGTGGCCTGGCGTACGGGCACCACGTGGCGTCTCGCTATCTGGCCCCGGATGGCACGTGAAGTGGCCCCCGTCGCGCTCGTATCCCATCCCATGCGCTCTAGTCCTCCCGCCAGGTGGACCGGCCAAGGCCCCAGGTCCCCCCTCCCTCTGCATCGTCTCTTTATCATATTGACGACGCCATTTTCCCGCCTCGAATTTTTGGAAAAATGTTATATGAAACGTGCTGTAGAAAACGTTTCTGAAAATTTCAACGAGCTAACCACACACGAGAAAAACGACGGCGTTTTTTTACTTTTCGACCAGACGTGACAACCAGCGCAGAGGTCCGATTCCCGTAGGCGCTTTGAGATCCTGCAAATCTCGTGAGAAGACTAACGTAGCTTGCCCCTCTAGGCATTAATATGGATGTTACACCCACTGTGAATTACCCATCTGCTCGCTCAACACGCGAGCGCAAGCGCAACAGACTCACCGTCAGCATAGATTAAAACCATCGGAGTGCGAAAGAATCGGGAGCCGGTTCGGTCGGAACCGGTGAGCGCCCATCCGATTCTCGATTTCAATTGAGGAACCATCCACCCGGACAGGATCGGTACAAACATATAAGCCTCATCTCGCTCCCGGTCGCTTCCTGTTACATTTCTTTTATTCTTTGCTTTTCTTCTCCTTCCTTATGAAACCGTCTTTATCAAGAACCTAAATCCGTTCAAATTTGGAAGAGCTGCTGGCAACCATGCTATTAAGTTGAGCACTTTGATGTATAAAGAAAGACGTAACATGTTTATGAGACAATACACGCAGTTTACATCAGAATAATATTGTCCGGAAATGGAACGTGCACTTTGTCCTAGCTCCTAAAAAGAGTTTTAAAGAAAATATTATATACGTAATCTCGGTACATGTAAATTATGGATATTTAATATTGGAATTCGTTTTTCATTTTTCACGTTAACTCCGTGGCAAAATCTTGTGGTGATTGTTTGTTATGTAGACCGGTTCCATGGATCCATCCAAAAATCGGATCAAACACGAGACGAGGCGTCCCCTCGACGATCACGGCGGCATCGTCGGCTTCTGGGGGGACCCCCGTCTGTGAAATTCATGGGAAAAAAAAAGTAAATAAAAGCTCGGGAATAATTGGATGCGTGATGAGTAATATAACTGGCGATAATGCACAAAAATTCGGGAATACGTGAAAGTTTCGGGTGCATTACGCAAAGTCCCGGATCCATCGAGGTGGGGCTGTTGAACGTTGAAAGGGGAATAGGACTTGGCTTCTTCACGCTTTACACGTGAAAGGAAAGGGATACACAATACATATTCTCGTTAATCGTGTTTTCCTTTAGGGACCTTGTGCACTTTTCGGGAAACGCTGGTCTATTCAATTTTGTCAAAACATATAATGGCAAAATTGGAAAAAAAAAATAGTCGTTTAAGATTCCAAGATAATGCCAATATTAATGGACTAAGAATGGTTCATTCCTTGCATCAATGTCGACATTTCCAGCCATTTATACCCCCCCCCCCCTCCCTTTTTTTTTTCAATTTTCACAGAAATACGTGCCCCCCCCTTTTTTTTATGGCAATCCATAAAATAGTTTATGCTGGATTAATTTTTTTTTTAAACACTATCCATGCAGAGCTCTATCGAGATCGTCAATGTCTCGAACTCTAAACCGAAAGGCAATCGATGATGACCTCATCTTTTAACCAAATCGCTTTGGATCTCTACAACGAGTTGCGCTAAGCTAAATTAACATTATCATCTCCCAATGATGCTCGCGGGGTATAATTTGTTAAACATTAATAACCGGGACTCGATACCGTGACGAACACTTTATTCTTAGGGCATTACTCATGGGTGCTCTCGGAGCATGAATTCGCCGATGTCGAACAAAAAATAAAATAAAATAAAAAGGCACGGTATATAATCACCGGTTTGCTCCTTAGTTAAGGGTAGACTTATCAAAATAGGTCATAAATCTATTTCTTGGATGCTTTGTAATTTGAGTTTGCTATATTCAATAAATGAGTTATTAATGGGTTTTAAGCATAATATGAATATTACATGAGTCATAATTGGGTCGTAAATGGGTCATTTATAGATTTAGAATTTACTCACACCCAATCAAATTCTATCGACTTTTTTCTTCATTCTCTCTCCCACTAAGTCAATCCCACACTCATTCACTCTGCACTCTCACCTCAATCTGGGTTATTAGTTTGTTTATAGATTGAATTAAAATATGAAAACGTTTTAGGAACATGGTGCATTACACGAAAACGGGTCAAAACGGGGTACATCAACCCATCTGGGTCGGACTATTTTCGACCCGACCCGACTCACCCATTCGACCGATCTGGTCAAGGGCACTCGCGGCATAAACTACACTTTTTACTATCGAATGGATTAATCTCTTCCTATCCTAAAAGCTCTCGAAGGCAGAGCACTTTGATTTCTTGAAAAAAAAAAAAAGGTAAAGAACGAAGATAGATCATCGATGGGGCAATGACTAATTAATTAAAAGGATTCTAGCAAAAAAAAAAATAATAGTAATTAAAAGGAAGCATCCGATGCGACTTGGAGATAACTTTAGCCTGCAAAAAAAGAGAAGGGTGCCATCTTGCGTAGAAAAAAAAAAAAGGGTCCCTTCTCCATTCAAAATGGTCGCTCTTTTTCGTGCATCGTGTTACGACTACAAAGAGACAGGAACCGACTTCGTCGTGGAAATCGAGATCAAGGTCTTTAAGACATGTTTAACGTTTAATAAGGTTAGCCAGATCAAAAGGAGAATATGTTAAAGTCAGCTCGTGACAAAAGATAAAGAGAGGCACTAGTGCATGCATAAGCTATGAGTTATCTCGTCTTTAGTCGCTTGAGATTCCGCCAACTTTGGCTCGTTAAAAACATGGCAGCTTGTTTTTTTTTTTTTTTTTTTTTTCAATAGCCACTTTTGCTCCACGTCCTCGATCAAGCGAACACAGGAAGGTTAGAAAAAGAGGAAGAAAGGACAAATGCATTAAACGTCTTAAGAACTTACTGTCAAAGTACGATTTACTCTCAAAGTTTTCAAAAAATGTGCAGCCGAACTCGTAAGACTCGTCAAATTGATGCAATACTCAACTCATTTCGTTAACTCTGTCAAATTTGGCCACTTCTTTCTCTTGCGTAGCGTTAAGGTTAACTAAAATACTGCAACGACGTTGTTTTCATTAAAGTCTCAATTTATAACATGAATTTAGTTTTTTTTTTGGTAAGGAAAAATAATAAAAAGTTGCGAGTTTTTAAATTAAATAAAAAAACGCGCAAAGAGGGTCAGTCCTTCTGCGTGTGGGCCATCGGGTCCTTGAAAGGACTTGATTACATCGATTTGACAAGTTTTAGAATTCGATTGCACTTTTTGAAAGTTTCAGGACTCAATCGCACATTCGCGACAATTCTTAAGACGTCAGCTGCACTTGAAAGAGCGAAGTGAAAGCCGAGTGTAAGCGAAAGTAAGAGTAGCATCGGAAGCTACTCGCCCCCACATGTCTGCTGCTTAGCCGACTGTACGTACACACCTCTACCAATCTCGATGTACAGAGATATTACTCTATGTAGCGTGTGCATCATACTAAATCCAGGGGCCGGTCCTTTTCGACTCGTCTCCATCAAAGTTTTCTCGAGCCCATAGGAACTACGCGACGGTCGGGCAGAGTTTCGAAAGGAGATAAAGCGATGCGATGCGCACAGAAGGGTAACCGAAAAAGGGCGAAAGATAATCGGTTTGAACTTTAGGGGCTCTCGAATCTCCGACCATCAATCCCATCGATGCCGGAATCCATGGTTGAATTTCTTGCCCCTCAAGCATCTTTGAACAATTGAAGGTGAACCATAGGAAGGGGGGTACAGAACAGCTTCTCTTTGCATTTGCATCTCATTTTCGCACCTCTCAAATCTGGCGTGACAATGGACAGTGCCTTCCTGTCCTGGAAGGAATCGTGGCCATTTGCTCCGGAGGAAAAAAAGGACAAGAGGTGGGGGCCCGGCGGGGGCCGAAAGGGACACGCATTATGCCACGACAGTTCAACCGATGCGACTTAAGAAGTTAAGACAGCGACCATAAAAAGAGTGGATTGGACCAGATGGACTGGAAAGAAGGCGAAGTGGTTGTAACTTGCTAAAACTTGAGGCTCTGTTTTAGAGATAATGGCATTAATGGTGGCATCGTGCATGACCCGAAAGTTACTTGTGGGGGGCTTCTGATTTGACCCCTCGGTGCTTGTTTGCCACTATTTTTTTTTCACTTTGCTTTCGACCTCCTCCCCCCGCCTCTCAGCAATCTAGGTCGATGAGTTTCGGGCCAATCGCAAATGGCTCGGAAAACACGATCCGCAATTCGCTCCGCGGAGCGGTCTTTGGACTTTAGTCTCAATCCGGGCCGCCTACTGTAGCGAGCCGGCCCGACGAGGACGAAGAGTGATTGTCGAGACTATAGAGCTTGGACAAAAAAAAAAAAAAAAAACAGCTCCTGACAGGTTTCTAGGAGGGAAATGGGGGAAGGAATGAACTGAACCCATGTGGGCTACGTGTGACTGACGAGGTGAAGCGGTTGTATATGTGTGGAACTTGTCCTTAATTTGCAACGAGGCTTTTTTGAGCTCGGGCTCCGGACCAAAGCGAACAACATCGTCATCGAGTTGGATCTGGATGTGAAACCTACAATATCAATGTCCATTTTATGTTTTTTTTTTTTCCATTGATAGACCGTTGGATCTTGAGTAAATTAGGGTATTGCTCAGTGCTTTCATCTCTCCCCTTATTCTAAGTGTAAATGTGGGCAGTCGAACAATTTAAATGGGGTTGGGGCTCCATTGATTCGGCCCATTGGGGCCGGTTCAAATTACAGGTAGGCAAGTATGGGCTTTCAGTCCATTCGCGCACGTAGGCCCAAGGTATCAAGTGTGTCCCAATCTGCAAATTCAGATAAAATGGTTGGCCCCATAAGTTAGGCTGCAAATAAAAGCAATTTACAAGAGTCCATGTCGAATCGTTTATGCACATCACATTTTCAGGTTCCACCTGGAAACATGGAGCCTAACTTATTGAGATTTGGTTCCCAATTTATGGAACTTGGGACCGAACCTGCGATTTCAGGATTTACCGAGGACCGTTCAATTCCCCCCCTTTTTTTTTTTTTTTTTTTTTTGGTTTCGTCTCATTTTTTTCCCTTTCATTTGTGTCTCAATTTCACGCAAGCAAAATGAAGATTAATGCAAAAAAAAAAAAAAAAAAAAAATTTCCCATCCGTTTCATCCATAACAAAGTCGCAGTAGAGAGAGATGGTCGTTGCTTGAAGATTCTCGTTTTCACTTTTGTCAGTCGATGTAGATTGTCTTGTGTGCTTAAGAATAAAAGTGACAGGCTATTTGTGATAAGAAACTTACTTAATCTTCTGAAGTTATAGAATCGTGATTTAATTTTGGTTAATTGAGGCGACCGTTGTTTTTGCTCAAGATTTGGAGCCACATGGTTTTTCCCTCTTCAAATTCAATTGGTGCCCTCGGTTTTCGACGTGTGTATGTTTGTGGCATTGAATGTGTCCATTGTGAGTCCACTTTCGCAATCTAATGAACCACTGTTAATTCGAGTTTTGTCGGAAAAGTGCTGCGAGAAAAAAAAAATTGTATCAAGTAATGTGTTGGGCATAATCAACGTCAGAAAATACGACCTGAGCGAAAAGAGAATTTAGGGGCACTTCACGTTCGAATTCGGTTCCCGGTTTCCGATTCGATCCTACAGTTCCAAGTCTGGTTCAGTTATGTTCGGTTCGGTTCCTGCTCGAAAACTAGAAGCCGAACTGGCATGGCACTGTTGGGCAAACAGTGTTAAAAATAACAATTCTGTTTTATAAAATTGGAGGATACTTAAAATTCGAATGACAATAGTAAATGTGGGCAAACTGCCTCAAACATACAAACACTGAGTTGGCAGAAGTACAAAATTTGAGTCGACAGAAGCACAAAGTCTGAGCCTTCAAAAGCACAAAGTCTGAACCCGTCAGAAGCATAAAGTCTGAATCTGTTAGAAGCATAAAATCTGAGCCCGTTAGAAATAGTTTCTCATTCACTCACCCATTAAAATATCTCATATTTTCCAACAGGCACCAGTTCCACTTTTTTTTTTTGAAATTGGAAATCGGACTGATTACCGCAGAAACGGAGAACCAGACCGATTCTCGTGGCCGATTCTGTCCGGTTTCTTGTTTTGCTCGGAATTCATGCTCACCCCTTGCTTACACCATTCTTTGAAGGCTTAATTTTTCTATTTATGAGAGTAAAAGGGTCGTGCATATAATTGTGGCCATAACAAAATATGAAGATGATAAACCGGCAGAAAATATAACACATCATCATTAGCATATCCACCGACCAATTAGTAGTTAATGGGAGAAGACTTGGGCTCGGACACGAGGCAGCCACAACTAGATCCTTTTCAGTTCGGTAAGAAAATGCCTTGAGTTATGAACTAAGGCTGTGTTTGGCAGTTAGGATAAAAATCAGGATAGGATATGTTATATCCTATCGGTGTTTGGTGGCCTTGTAGGATAGGATAGAGTCGGATATATAGGGGATATAGCTCGTATAAAAAAATCCGGGGAGGGGGGGTAGGATAAGACCGGATATGATTTCTTCAACTCCCTCTCCATCCTCCTCTCCCATCCCGCCACCGCCACCACCACCACCACCGCCACCATCCACCTCCGCCTCGGTCTCCCCGTTGTTACCTACGCCCTCGGCTTCGCCGCCTTCTTCGTCGCCGTCGCCGCCATCGGTGAGGTTCCAGAGGAGGAGGCGGCCGCCGAAGGCGGATCGAAGGGCGACGAGTGCGGCTCGGTCGGAGGCCAGATCGGAGCGGGCGAGGTTCAAGCAGCAGCATGAGAGGGCGAGGAGTAGGAGGGCGGCGGTGAGAGTGGACATTTTCAATGGGGGAGGAGAGAGAGAAAGAGAGCGCGCTTCGTGGACACTATTTGGGGGGGGGGAGAGAGAGAGAGAGAGAGAGATGAGGAGGAGGAGGAGGAGGAAAGGGGGGAGGGGGGCCCGAAGACGAGACTTGAAGACCAACGGGAGACGATGACGTTGACGAAGAAGGAGGAGGACCTGAAACCTCAATCATTTTGTGTTGTTTTTCACTCTTCGTCCTGTTCTATTCGCTAGACGATGGTGTTGTTTGATTGATGATTCTTGCTACGTTTGATTGGTAGTAGCGCTTCGCATGATGCGAGCTCAATTCGCTCACATCGACAAGGTTGGGGAGTCCTGATTGTGTTACGTTTGCAAGTATTGACAATCATGTGTGTTCTCCCTTCTTGAAACGTTTTCTACGAACGAGATTCAGAGATTCGCCGTCCTTGTCCTCTTCCTCTCCCTCTCCAGACGTCGTCCTCTTCCTCTTCAGCGTTAAAAATCCTTCCATGTATAATATCTGGAGATCACCAAACGATGTATAGGATATTTCTTATCCTATCCGACCTTATCCTATCCGGTAAAAAAATCCGGATGACCAAACGCAGCGTAAGAGATGTGACCGAACCAACCCCAAAGAAAATAGGGGCGGTGTTGGCTTGCTAAGACTCACCATAAGAGTGCACAAAATTATGCGTGATTGTCCAAAAAGCCACAAATTAATTATACGGCGATCAATTCAATCCTAAACATTTGAAAAAAAATTAAATAAAAAATTAAAATATACTCGTTTTCTCAAATAATGGCATGAGTAGCCAAATCGATTCAATTAAGGGCTTGGTTGGCTAGTGAGTAATTTTTTTTGTAAGTATATATTTTACAATTTTACAATTTTTTGACTTTTTTTTTTCTTTTTCCATCCCCCCTCCCCTGGTCGGTGATAGCCAACGGAGGTCGCCGGCCTCAGGCGAGGGCCACCCTCACCGACGTTGCGTGAAAGTTCGCACGAAAAGTTTTGTAAATTGATTTTTGTCAATGTTCGCACTAGTTGATAGGGAAAGTCCACACGAAAAGTTGTTTGAACTAGTACTCGAGCAAGTTCGTACCAATAAATGTTTGATTGATACCTTGTAAAGTTCGCATGAATAATTGTTTGAACTAGTATTCAGGCAAGTTTCTACTAAAAGATTTTTGATTGGTACTTGCAACAATTCGCACGAAATTCAAGCCATCGGTTTTGTGAATTGGTTTTTGGAGATGTTCGCACCAATTGCAAGGGAAAGTTTGCAGAAAAATTTATTTGGATTCGTACTTTGACAAGTTCGCACCAAAAGATATTTGATCGGTATTTGGAAAAGTTTGCACCAAAAGTTTTGTCAATTGGTTTTGGAGAATGTTTGCACTGAAGTTCAAGAAAAAAAGTTAATTGAACTAGTACTTGGGCAAGTTCGCACAAAACATGTTTGATTGGTACTAGAGAAAGTTCGCATTAAAAGTTTCATGAATTGATTTTTGGAAATATTTGCATCCATTGCTAGGGAAAAGGTCGCACGAAATGTGTTTAAACTAGTACTAGGGTAAATTCGCACCAAAAGATGTTTAATTAGTACTTGGAAAAGTTCGAACAAAGAACGGAACAAAAGTCTTGCGAAATGGATTTTATGAATGTTCGCACCAAGGGCAAGGGAAATGTCGCACGAAAGTTATATGAGCTAGTTCTCAAGTAAGTTTGCACCAAAAGGTTTAATTGGTATTTGGGAAATTTCGCACCAAAATTTTTGTGAATTTATTTTTGGGAAAGTTAGCATGGAAAGTTGTTTAAATTAGTACTCAGGCAAGTTCGCACCAAAAGATGTTTGATTGGCACTTGCGAAAGTACGCACGAAAATTGCACCAAAAGATGTTTGATTGGTACTTGGGAAAGTTCGCACCAAAATTTTTGTGAATTAGTTTTTGGGATTGTTGGCATCAAGTGCAAGGAAAAATTCACAAGAAAAGTTGTTTGAACTAGTACTCAGGCAAACTCGCACCATAAGATGTTTGAATTGGTAATCGGGAGAGTTCGCACAAAGTTCGTACGAAAAGTTTTATGACTTGTAGGAATATTCACACTAATTAACAAGGAAAGCACAAAGTTTCTTTGTGTGACATTCCGAATTCCGACCCTTTCGAGGCTATTGTATGGAAGGATATCGATCGATGTGTTTTAGTTGTAACTCGCTCGGAGTTGGCCACTCCTGAGTTAACTGACCAAAATAGAAAGACTGACGCGGAGTCGGGTACGTGGACCCGGGAAATTTGAATTAGAAATGACACTTTGACCATAAGAATTGTAGAGGGAATATCTTGGGCTGACAGAGATCGATCTAACGACGATCGTGGAATGTCTTGCTAGCGTTATAAGTTGGGACGCGGGTGATTCCGCTTAACCAATATGTAATTTGTGAGAATTTCCTAAATCGGATTCCGATGATTAGGATCGAAGGAACGAATGATAAACCCTCACAATTACATGACAATCAAACTCGCCACGGCTTGAGAAAAATCCCAAGGTCGATATGCGTAACGCCTGCAAGAGTCGTCCGTTAGTTTGAGATAAACTGGAAGCACAGTGGACGAAAGTTCGACATAAAATTGAACCTCGAGATTGGGTATTGGACATTGACGAATTCCAATATTGGAAATGAGATAGACGTCGCCTCATCGAGGGTGGTTTATATTGAAAAAATGGAATTTCGGACGAAAAGTGCACAATGTCCATTTTGCCCCTTGACCTTTGGCCTTGCCTTAAGAAATCAAGAAGGTCAAAATGGTCATTACCTCTACCATTTATGGCTTCCAAAAATTCATATGCAAGAGTTAAAGATGAGTCAAAGCTTGGAATTGCATTATTGGATTATGCCACATGTCAAGCAATGGAGACTTCAAGCATTTATTACCCTCACCTAATCCTATCTTGTCAAATTAACTCAAATTATTTGTGTGAGACAGCCTTTGGAAGCCTCTTTAGCCGTGACCTCTTCCCCCTCACTTTTCCTTCTGCTTCTTCTTTTGTCTCTCTATCTGCCGAGCGATTTCTCGCGGACAGACAGAAACTGGTTCACTGTTTTGGCCATAAATTTTTCTTCCGACATCGGAATGAGATAAAACCACAGTCATCTTAAATATTATCGTCTTGCCGTTCTAAGAGGTATTATAAGCTCAATTTGGCCCAGTATTTCTTCCCGTAGGTCCGTTTGAGTGGACAAAGGTCAGAATTTGACCCTGTTTTAGAGAGACTGCTTTTTTGGAGGCTTCCGGACTTCAAATGACTTCAAATTTTCAGTGAGCTCTTCTAAACTCATATTATAAGAGTTTAGCAAGTTGAAATTAAGGTTTTATGTGATTTTTGATGGGTGTACATGGCTAGTTTGTGGAGGTTTATACCGAGCAAATTCTGCCCGTTTGAGAATCGTGAAGGAACCGGGCTGTTCCGAAGTCTTTGGGGGTGTCAATCCACTTCAAACCTCTTGGTGAGCCTTCTAATAATGTAAATAAAGATCTTGGTATGTTATTTGTGCAAAGAATTTGGCTTGGAATTGAAGTATGACTCGATTGAATGGTTAGAACCCAAAATCGATTCTGTTTTGAGGGTGTATACATGCTGGCCGATTCTGTTTAGGGGCTGAATGAGGAATATTTGGATAACAATTGACCTATAGTGTCTTGTATGATATATGTTGGAAAATATGAGGTATTTTGATGGGTAAGTGAATAAGAAATTATTTCTCGAAAAATACTCTTGAGTTGGAAGTGGGAAGTGACAAAACACTAGTCCCACATAGGAAAGGAGGAAGGTCTTGAAGTACTTTATATGTAGTTACACTCCCTTTGACTGGTAACTATCATAATACAAGTACTATGTCTCGTGCGCATGCGCAGGGGGGTGCAAATCCCAAACCCCGACGGAGACCCAACAAGTTGAAACTTGGGCGCGAGTGCATGACCTGCGTACGCGAATGCATGGCCGGAAAGTGGGCCTCGCGACAAGCCCATTTTTGCCTTCTGTTTTAATTTTTTCCAACTGAAGCCGTTAACCGTTCTTAAGTTAATTACCGGTCGGTGTGTTAATGGTATTAACTAAGTAACAACTGTTATAAATCTGTGGTTACAGAATTAAATATATAACGGCTCTAAACGGCATAATTATTTAGCCGTTGTTCTTTATTTCCACAATGCCCCGCTTAACCTATAAATAGGTGTCGCGACCCGTTTTTTCATTTTTCGGGCTAATGGATTGTCGAATCGGGCCCCCACTCTGAAATGTGGATCGCAGACTTTCTCGACGCGGGCCCTCCTAGGCCCATACCAAATCGCAACGGGAATAAATTTTACGCGGGTTTTTCGACGATAAGAGTCGATCGCATTCGACCTTGGTGTGGTCGTGGTGGCATGTACTATATGTGCATGCATTTGGAGTCGCCACCGGTCCTTCTTGGAAGGTGGACCGAAAACCTCACTAACCGATTGAGAGAGATCGATCAGTTCTGCGGAACCAGAGATTTTGGGTTCGGGGACTTGGTTACGTTGGTGTCATTACCAACGCCCTTTCGGTACCTAACGCGAGCGATTTTCCTAACTAAGATTTCATGCAGGCTCAATTTTGGGTGACGTAAGTCTGATTCAGGGGTTTCATGTAGATTGGAAGACTAGTCCTATCAAATCACAATCAATATAAGGAAAGCGCAAATCAAGTGCATATATGACCACTTCAATGCACATCGATTCAAATCAAGGGCCTCCTAGTATAGCCTTAAGGGCTTAGGGAAGGTGTGATTCAGGACCAAGGGTAGATTGGGAAGATTTGGGGACGATTTACTCGAAAGGGCGAAATTATCAATTCTTGGGAGGTTTGGGTGTTGAATTAAACAAAATGTGTCATGGCCAGTTGATCGTGGCTATTTCATATTTTGAAGATTTTTCTTGAATTTTTCGGAATTTCTTGAGACACGATATGACTAAAGGGAAAAATCGTCATTTTTGAAAAGATCGAGATTCGAAAGACCAAAGATAGGTCTTGACCAGTTGGTTGTGGTCATTTCCCATTTTTTGGATTTTTTTTTTGAGATTTTCAGAATTTTTTTTGGAAAGACGATTTACCAAAAGGGCAAAATCGTCATTTTGGAAAGATTGGGGGTTGAAAGACCCAAAATAAGTCATGGCCGGTTGATTGTGGCCATTTCCTATTTTTTGGAATTTTTTTTGGAATTTTTGGGGGACGATTTGCCAAAAGGGAAAAATCGTCATTTTGGAAATATTGGGGTTCGAAGGACCCAAAATAGGTTATGGCCAGTTGATTGTGGCCATTTCCTATTTTCTGAAATTTTTCGGGAATTTTCTGAATTTCTTCAATTTTGGAGACGATTTGCCAAAAGGGCAAAATCGTCATTTTTGGAAAGATTGAGATTTGAAAGACCCAAAATAGGTCATGGCCAGTTGATTATGACAATTTCCTATTTTCTGAAATTTTTTAGAATTTTTCCGAACTTTTCCAAATTTTTTGAATTTTTTAATGATTTTCAATTTTTTAATGAATTTTCGGATTTTTTATATTTTTTTTTGAATTTGTTTTTATTAAAAATATTTTTCGGACCGGATCAAACCCGGCCGCGCCTCTCGGGCGCCCGGCCCGACCGTACGGGTCGAAATCCGGTCTAAACGACGCCGTTTTTGATTTTTTCGAAATTTTTCCATTTTTTTTATTATTTTAAAACCATTTTCTAATTTATCCTAATTTTTGAAAATTAAAACCAATCGGACGGTCTCCACATTGCCACGTGGCACTATCCTAGCCGCCGGATCAATTTGATTTTGAACATAACGGATCGCGACACGTGGCACATCCACGACCGTCCGATCTAGGGTATTTTGAAACCAACAGATCGCGACATGTGGCGCGCCCATGGCCGTCCGATCACGGTTTTTTTTTTAAAAAGATCAGATCACGACACGTGGCACGCCCACGGCCGTCCGATCTAGGGTTTTTGTCATTTTCGAAAGTGCCATTTATTATTATTATAAAATCATTTATTTATTTTGAAAACTCCCAGATTGCGACACGTGGCAACTCCCCAACCGTTCGATCTAGGTTTTTTTTATTTTTCTTGCTCGCGGACCCCGCCGCGGCTGACGTGGCTCGCCACACGGCGCCACGTCACCCTTGACCAGTCAACGAGACCACCGGAGAAGATGACCGGCGACTCGCCGGAACAATGATTTTTCCGGGGAATTTGCCGGAATCTTCGCCGTAAAATCGGGACTGAGCCAAAACCTTCATATTTTTTTATGATTCTTGCACCATTCAACTCCATAAACACCGAACATTAACATACATCAACATTTTCGGCCAAAAACGCGCCGAAAACCGGCAAGACGAACACCCACAGATTCGGTTCAGGCGAGGTGTTTTCCGAAAAAAAAAATTCGTTCCAAACTTGATCTCGGTCGTTCACAGAGTGTTCCCCCGAGGTTTAGAAGCTTACCTGAGGTCGCCTAGGGGTCGGCGACCTCCGTCTTCGCCGGACCGAGCTCTCGGCTCGGGTTAGAACCGTGGAGCTTCAACCACAGTTTTCGGCGCCGTTCGATGCAAAACAAACATCACAGGATGCTTAGAGTCGGTTCTTGGACAAACTTAAGGCAATAAACAGGCACGGAATACTCGGACGACACACGGCTATGGACCAAACCGAATCAACCATACATAGGCATTTCATCGAACACGTAACAAGCATGCGAACAATGGGCGTTTAAACTAGATCCGTGGGCATTTCGCACAAAACCGAAGCAAGGAAACGTTCAAACATCAACATAGGAATGATAAGGGACGTCAGAGTGCATTCGGTTTGGCTCGGTTCAGTCGGAAGTAGACTCGGACCGAAACTCACAGTGTGCGAAAAACAGGGCATGAAAAACAGGGGAAGTAAAAGTGTGGCACCGACCTGTCCGAGGGTCACCGGCGACGGTGGAGGCCTCGGCGATGGTGCTTCGGGTGCACTGAGGCTTGGGGACTTTCGGTCGCTCACCTTCTCTCTCACGATTCTCTCTCGCCCGGATCTCTCTCTCTCAAAATTTTTTCAAACCGTGAGCTCCCCTTCTCTCTCTCTCCGGCCGTCCCTTATATCCTCGAGCCATACGGACGCCACTAGGACGATCACGCACCCAATCCTCCTCTGAAAAGGCGTCTGCTCATCCCTTTCTCGGTCGACCGACGATGCTCGTTGCTGCTCTGCTCCCTCTGCAACTTCCCCTGCCTTACTGTACGTGAAAGGCAAAGGGATGTGCAAACCCGGTCGGGTCGGGTCTGACCCGACCGGCCCGATCACTAATTTTCCCCCAATTGAGCCTCCAATTGACATTTTTTCGTGAAATTGACGCTAAAATCGGATTCCTCAACATGTTTTCCATCTAAAATGGGTATTTTCTCGAATGATTGAATTGGAATTTAATGAAAACCCCAAATTACGCCTAGGATCCGAAATTGATTTTCGCCAAATCGGAGGCTTAAACGATCAAATCAATTCAAATTGAGGCCACCAATGGATTCAGAATGATGAAAAATATCGGTTAGAGGTGTTTGATTTTCATGAGTATCTCCCGAGAGAATTTAATTTTGAAATTTGTGAATCCGGGGACTAAATTGTAAGGGAATTTGTGCAATTGGGTCCTTTTTGTCAAAATTAGTCAAATTGAAGGCCTAATTGACCCAATAGCACTTCAAGGTTCTAGATCAAAATGTCATGGCTTATTGGGAGTGGAAATTGAAAATTAAAAGACTCCAAAGGCAATTTCTATGGTCAATTCGGGTTTATGTTTGTGAAGGAACATAATGACCCAAGTCGAATTTTTGATCTAGCACTGAATTGACAATAGTGCAATAAATTTATAACAATATGGACAATTTTCCCGTGCTAAGTCTTGAGTCACAGATTGCACGGTAGTGTCTCAAAACTGGTCCATTCCAGTCCACTCTTTCCCTTTACGTTTCGGACCGTGTTGAGTCCACAGAAAGCTTCATCCAAGTCTAAACTGATTTACGGGCGGAAATTGATTTGGTACACACTTGGACTTGTCTCGTGTCGTCCAAGGACCGGCCTGCAGATCGAACTCTCGTCGAGTTAACGGAACACGATCGCCATCGCCCTCGGTGCAGCCTCTTAACATAAATCTAGTCATGTTCTCGAAGAGGCGTTTCGTGTGGGGACGACCGTGCAAAGAACGAGAACCCCACTACACTGTGCAGAACGAGAGTCCTGTGCAAACTTTGAGCTCACGCCTGACGGAGGTGCGTAGCATGTCATGTGACTACATGAGTGTGTGAGTCTCACTTTCGCTGTGCTAAAGAAAGGAACAGGGGATGAGGGAAAAAGCGTGAAGGCGACCGATCTGGTTTTAATATCAGTGGAGGAGTGAGCATTGATTTCAGCTGCTGCTGCTGCTTCTTCTTCTTCTTCTTTTTCGCCCCTCTTTGCATGCGTTTCCGTTGCCACCTTCGCAGATAGTGGGTAGTAGCCACCCCCCCCCCCCCCCCCCCCCCCCCCCCCCCCCCCCCCCCCCCCCCCCAATTATAATTACACCCAGCAATCCCACCATTATAATTACACCCACCAGTGGCTCATTGCTATTGCTATGGGCAGATGAACATACCCTTGCTGAACTCCCAAGCTACGAAAAAAAGAAATGAAATCCACATGATGTGCCATCACTCCTCACTCTAGAAAAAAAAATTATAAAAAATCTTAAGCCTAACGGAATCATGCCAATTTAGCCTTAAACTTTTTGTATTTGTACCAATCTAATCAACTTCGGCTAACTTCGGCTGGCTGACACTGTCGTGACAATTTTTGATAACATTATAATATTTTCTCAAAATTTATTTATTTATTTTATTTTATTTAAATTTTCTTTTCTTTCCTTTTTCTTTTTCTTCTCCTTATTCCTCTTAGGGGTAAGCGGTTCCAGGTTCCGTACAGGTTCCACCTGGAACCTAGAACCTACTCGTCTATACATGTTCCTCATTTTTGGGAACCTAGAACCTACCCTGCATTCTTTGGAACCTAGAACCTACCTTGTCCCAGGTTCCAGGGTCGATTCCAGGTTATATTCTTAATTGAACGATTATAGTGACTAATTACATTTGATGAACATCATTTACTACTAAAATCTACTAACCATAATTCATATTTAGACACACGAAAAATATAAAACAATAACAACCGATCGCCGGCACTGGCGAGGGCAACCTTGTCAATCACTAATCCGACTACCGACTGAAGGAATAAGGAGAAGAAGAAAAAAGAAAAAGAAAGGGGAAAAAAGAAACAAAATCAACAAAAAATTTGAATTAATATATGAATGTAATTAAAAATTACTACTTGACTTGTAAGGACTGACAAGTACAAATGAAAAAAATGTCAAGACTGAATTATTTTAAAAAAAATTAATACTGAATTGTCACAATTGCAATAATCATAATTTTTTTTTTTGGTAATTTTCCCCAGTTTTCCATCACGCTATAAAGCATAGCCAACGTCGACCCCTTATGATTCTAATCTTGCTTCCTCCCATCATTACCGCCAACAAGTAGGTAAAAAGTACAAAGCCAGAGGAAAAGGATGACTCGGAGCGAGAAAAGGCAATTTGTTCAAGAGTCAAAATGACTCGTTCTCACGTCTGCACTTAGATGTGCATTAGAAAGGCACTCAAAAGTGGAGATAACATGTGACAAGAACCACTCGAGACCTGAATGCCGCAGGCGCTGATGCACAATGAATAAGGTCACGAGGAAGAGGGAGCCTCAGTGTCCAAGATGCCCTCCATACTTGGGGTATTGTTGTTGCAAATAATTCAGCACTTGAGATCCACGAGAAATTTAACAAGTGATCTTAACCGAGGAGTTCTGGAAATAAATAAGAGGAGACAATCTCCTTCCCCAAATTTAAGAGGTTGGAAGAAGGCATCTCAGGGAGAACTTGCTTTCTTACCCTTTATGCATTTGAACAGCTTCCCATCATTGTGCTCCCCCCACTCTAATCATAACTGCCCTCTAATTATACTTCATCAATAATTCAACTCCAAGCAACAACCCCCTTCATGACTCCTATAAAAATCAGCCCAAAGCATCCTCACCTTTTCAAACCCAGAGAGAACTAGACCAAGCTTTTACTCCCAAGAGACCAAGAAATATGACACCCAAGTCTTCTTTCTTGCTCATCCTGCTGACTCCCACTTTTCTCTGCCTGGCTAGAGCACAAGACCGTGCCCCCCATGGCCTAGCCTATGAAAGCCCCGTGGCCTTCTCACCTTCGGCATATGATTTCTTCCACCCAAACACGCAGCAGACCACTGTCAAGAACCCATCTGCCGAATCCAGTTGCTCCCCGTTGACTGAGGCGGCTCAAGTGGCTGAGGCGGCTAAAGCACAGGAAGGCGAACTCTCCACGACCCGTGATGGTAAAAGCAGGATGGGAGCTGGTGGCATTGTCGGCATTGTGTTCGGTCTTGCATTTGCTGTGCTCTTGGCAATGGGCATATACTATGTTGTGGTCACTCGCCGAGCTAATGCAAGCAAAGCCAAAGCCATTCAACCAGACACAGGATCCGCACAGTCAGTATAGGGTGTTCCATCATGCCGAGAAGCCTCTCCCTATCCCCTTATCTCTGTCCTTACTACTGCTATTGTTCCCTTTCTCTATAGGATTTACTGTCAGGGAATTTTTCTAGCTGTTGTATGTATTTCTGAATCTAGCTAATACTTTTAGAATTAGTGAAAATGTTGCCTCCAAAGTCAATGACTCTACCCTTTAATGCACTGTCCTGGCTCAGTGTACTGCATGAGAACTAAGATAATGGCCAGCTACAAGGACATGCCCCCCGAAAAAAAAGGTCCCCGAGGAATAATACGATCGAGACGATAGGATAATCCAGAGAAATAGAACTGCAATGGCATATCTGAAAATGTAAATGCAGATGCAAATTTATCAGACATGTAGACCACAGATTGACTAGATAATGTTAGGACGTGTGGAGGTATGTAATTTCACTAATGCAATCAGAAAACAAGGAAACAATGGGGTAGAGTTCACTATCTGTATAAACATTTTAACTCATACTATCTACTTGCCAACATGCAATCGATGCGCCACAAGAATTTACATACCATCTACAGGAACATCCAACCTTCAAACAAATAAAGTCTCTTCACATGCTCACAAAATGAGCCTTGGTGGAAAAAACAGTTCTAGCGACACCAACGAGAACAGACAAGTCGCGTTTAGATGGTAACATAATCTATATCAGTATATTCCTCACACTCTTGTCCACTCAAAACAAAATTCATGTTGATATATTTCTAATGGAGTCTTGTTAAAAAGTTACCCAAGGGTACTAGTTAAGACCACTAGAATTGGGAAAAAATGCATATCAACACATTTGAAAATGGGAAAGTATATATTATAAAAAGTGGCATGCTTTAAATAGAAATAAGAGCAGAATTAATGACCATTAACAAGTGCCTTGAGCACTATTAACATTTTCTTCATGACATGAGTCACAATCTAATGCCCTTCTCAAAAATCTCGAAGAAGGAAAATCAGTTTTGCAACTAAACCTCACCCAATACGTGCAGGAAAGTAATGTCTACATCCCCACACTCATCGAGGTTAATTTTTGTCTATCCCTTCCATTCCACACTCTTCTCTTGGAGTTCAACCTCTTGCTCCCGAAAAAAGTGAGTGAAAGCTCGATCTACTCTTAACCAAGCTCTAGATCATATATCCACAAGACTGGTAATAATCAGTAGTCTTAGATGTCCCCGTTCGAGTGTGATGGATCTTCGCCATTCTATTGCTCTATTTAAACTAATAGCAACGTTGAAATATATTCAGGAGCCAATGCAGTGAGTCAAAATGGAAGGTCCAAAGGATTCTGTTTCAACCTAGTAAAAGATACAATGAGCAAATAGAAAAAACAAGAGCATTGAATTGATATTGGCACAGGCAAAACTATAACCAGGGTTCATATCCAACGGGCCTAGCTGAAGAAGCTGGTCCATTGAAGAGGAAATGGAGAGATACAAATATAGGAAGGACATTACAGAAGTTATTTAGAAAAAAAATTATGATGTTTCATGGATTGGGAGAACAACTCAGATTTTTCTACCACCCACGAGAGCTAAGATACTCAATAGCCGGTCCCAACATCCTATCCACTGACTGGTTCCACAGGTGTGCGAATTCTGTGCGAAATTCTTTTCCAAATATAGGCTCTCTTTTCTGCAGAAGGTTGAAGCAAGAAGATTTTAAATACTGCAGCATGCATTGCCAAAAAGATATGCAAATAACTGCATCCATTAAGCCCACAGATCAGAAATTAAAGCAAACGGAACTGAAGTAACCAAAGTAGACAGGTGCTTGGCAGTGAGCAAATTTGCATAATGACAAAAGCAAAGTCACTAACAAATTGAATAGCCCGAATCAATACAAGTGAGGCCTCACATCCTTCACAGTGTTCAAAAACTGCTAGACACACTGATTTCTTATGCATCTTGAGACGCAAGCAAGAATACCCTGGATGGATCTGGCATGGTTAAGTAATCCTACTGTCTTACTCTTACCTAAGAACAACAAGCATTCGAAGCCATTTCAAGACAACACCACATAACTTAGTGTTAAACCTGGTTGATTAAGTACGAGGAGTCAAGGCAAGGTGCTTGATCGTATTCAAATTAAATGCTTGACCCCAACTAGTTTGGGATAAAGGTGTTGTTGATGTTGATGTTGACTCCTATTGAAAGAAGTGGAAAAAGAATTTCACGTGATCGTGAGAAAGAAGAAGTCCTATTTCCCCTCAATCCGATACACTATCACCAATTGGGAAAAAGAAAACAAGTCAAACAAGTTTTTGGCACGTGTCTGCGCAAGTCTTCTTATTCATGAACCAACAAAGTGCTCTGCCTCAGGTAATCAACAAATCCTGCAGGTTTAGCCAATGGCTCCAAGTCCCATTGGTTATTAGTGGACAACCATAATAGATGCACAGACCAAACCTCAATCTCATCATCTCCAGATTCCATTTTCAGAGCAACAACTTCTACCGGTTACTTAAGAGACGAAATGTCCAAACTTCTGAGTGCAATCGAATGGAACAAAACCCTATAAAGCATTTAGATCACAATATGATCTTCCTGGTAATTCACATCGCACTCTTTCAATCTTCCAACCTCGAAAAAATATGCTCCTTTAATTTGGGATTACTGAGAGCTATTCCATTTCTTCCACTAGTCCCAAACATACATTCTCCATTTTACAATAATTGAAAAGGGAATCCCGAGCTATTTAGCTCACTGAAGACAAGCTTTCCATTTAATAACCCCAAACGGAGGAGCCCAGTCTAGGGTTGAGGATCGGGACAACCAATGCGAGTCAACAAGAACAAGCTAGTCCAACACCAAATTTCACCTGAGTGTGGGCGGCGAGGCGAGACCGATCATCGGAAATGGACCGGTATATCCTCTTCCGTTCCTCGAGCACAATCACTCCGGCGAGCATGCCTCCCAGAGCAGCCCCAAGCAGGCGCTCCTGCGAAATCGGATCCGAGCAAAATCAATCCATCAATCAACCATCAACGGAAGCTCAAATCTTGGGTGTGGATCGTCTGCCATGATTTCCCCCTGCCATGTGAGAGAGAAATTCAAAATTTGAAATTGGGGGAACTCTCCTCTCTCACATGACCATGGCAGAGGATCCAGATCCTCAAATCTTCCCGACGAATTTTGACAACCCAGAAAAGAAACAGAAAAATCTCGACGAAGATCCAGTGGACCGTACCCGAGCAAGAATGCTAATCATGATGGTTTTGCTCGATCGCTTTGGTTGGGGATTCGCAGAATTCCAGAGCGGAGGACGAGGAAGACGCAGAGAGAGAGAGAGAGAGAGAGAGTTAGGCTGATGGTGAGGTTCGTGGTCGGGCCTGAATTGCGAAATTTGTCCGCCATGTCAGGCCCAAAACATTTTATAGTAAGCCCGTTCATGTAAGAACCCCGCGGCTCGTGGGCTGTGATTTTCCTAATAAAGACAAACTTAATACTACGAAAAATCCAAATCTGATACAACTATGATAAATTCTTCTCAAACTAATTTTTTTATAAAAAAAAAATCTCAGACTAGAACTATAACTAAATTTTACTGTCGAATTGCTGAGTTGGATGACCTGTGACAGTTGACGGATATACCCGTTTAAAGTTTTTACCCTCCGTTCGTAAAAGATGTACTAATTTGGAATATTTCTTGGTATTAATCCAATTTAACAAATGTTAACGATAGATAAATGTGTCGCGTGCAATGAAAATTTAAAATAATAAATTCTCATCATCTTGGCCTCGCTCGCGAGGCCACAAGGACAAAATAAAAGATAACAAAAAGAAAAGTCAATTTTTTTTTTCACAATTGTTCATGTCAGCACTTCGCTATCCCACAGAGAACTTCCGGTATCTATGTTAGCGATTTTCGATCAATTTTAATCGGAAAAGATTAAATTGATCAAATTAAAAGGTTTTAAACTGAATTAATATCCGTTCGATGTGTTGAGAATTTTTTGATAATTTTGCCGACAAACGTGAGAATATGGCTTTTCGGCATGGATAGTCAACTAATTTAGACCACCCGACTGCTTAAAAAGATAAAAAAGCGGAAACTTATCGTGTAAAATCTAATAAAACAACAGGTTTATTGAAGAAAAATTATACCTTTCGCAGCCGTGCACATACTTACAAATCTACGCTTCAGAAACGAATATAGTTAAATGCTAGGGTTAATTTTATTCGTACAAAATATTTAGTGTACGTAATTTTTTTTTTTTGATCTATCCTAACTCTAACTCTCACCACTTTTGATGAGGGTGAGAGTCTGAATCCTACACCTATTATATTAGCGTATTTCTTTATCATCAAATTTCTTTACCAACATGACCGCAAGCCTATTGTCGTTTTACAAAGTTTACAGAATTATTATAGGTTGATTGGAAAACAAACTCCAATCTTCAATTTGACCCTTTAACAAAAAAAGAAAAAAGAAACAAACTCCAATCTTCAATTTTATTTTTATTTTTTAATTTCCTTCGAAGCACGAAATTGGTTTTCAAACGATCAACCGTTCACTCCTTTAACGTGACGGACGTTGGCAAAAGGCTTCGCCTTCATCCCGACGATTTGCCGTTGGTTTTTTGGGTAATAGAGATGGAGCAGATCGGAGTTTAGCGTGACAAGGCCACGTCTTTCTTCCGTTTAATTCATCATTAATTAAGTGCCAAAGCAAATCCACGAAGAAACGGAAATAAGATAATTTTTCTTAATCGTTTGCCTAAATAAGCTCAAACGCTCAGATTTATGTCACGTCATTAATTTATTGCCAGTCAGTCCAGTACGACGTCGCATTATTACCAGTCAACGCTACTCGCTCACTTCATTTTTCTGCTTCTTCTTCTTCGTCGTCGTCGCACTATAAAAAAGAGCCCACACAGAGTGCACAGCCAGATCTCACTCCACCCTCCCTCTTCCCCTTCTCTCTCTGTTCGGATCTCGATGTCGACTCGCGTTTTCCTCCTCCTCTCCCTCACGGCGCTCTTCCTCTTCGCCTCGTTCCCTCGCTCTCTCTCCAAGGACGTAGCCGGCGACGACGACGACGAAGATCTCAGCTTCCTCGAGGAGCCCGACGAGGCCCACGCTGCCGCCGCCGCCGCCGCCGCCGCCGCGGCGCCTCACTCCGAATTCCCCGACTCCGACCACTTCGAGGACGATGAGGACTTCGAGAATTACTCCGATTTCGACGAGTCGGAGGCCGATGCGGAGGCGTACAAGGAGCCCGAGGTGGACGAAAAGGACGTCGTCGTTCTGAAGGAGGGGAATTTCACCGATTTCGTCGAGAAGAACAGGTTCGTGATGGTGGAGTTCTACGCTCCGTGGTGCGGGCACTGCCAGGCCCTGGCGCCAGAGTACGCCGCCGCCGCGACGGAGCTGAAAGGAGAGGAGGTGGTTCTGGCGAAGGTGGACGCGACGGAGGAGGAGGAGTTGGCTCAGAAGTATGAGGTGCAAGGGTTCCCTACTGTTTATTTCTTCGTTGATGGCGTTCACAAGCCGTATCCCGGCCAAAGGACCAAGTAACGTTCTGATTGTTTTTCCTCTCTGTTCGTCTATTCCCAATATCCGTTTTGGTTCTTCTGAAAATGAGTGTCTAACATATGATTCTGCAATCTCTGGTTTCGTTGATCCTTGAGACCGTTCTGAATTGAATGCTATGTGCATGTGATTTGGGCTAAGGAGTATTTTTTTTTTATTTCACTCTAGGGATGCCATCGTGACTTGGATCAAGAAGAAAACAGGACCTGGCGTGTATAACTTAACCACATTGGACGATGCCGAACGGGTGTTGACTTCCGAAGACAAAGTTGTCTTGGGCTATCTTAACCATTTGAAGGTACATGGTAGTGCAGAATTAACATTCCTATGAAATTTTATGGCATTTTTTTTCGGTATCTAATTGTAATGGGATGAAGCGACTACTTTTGGAGCAAAATGCAATCAAAATTGATGGGCTTCTGCCAATAACTGTAGAATTTAGAATTACATGCGTTATTTCGTGACGCATGCCACTTATGCGGTGCTTGAGTCCGGGATACTTGTTCTCAGTAGGGTTGATGAGAATTACTTCGACTCGGTTTCCTTTTCAGTGTTGAGTGATTATTCTCTGTTCTTATTCCACCTGTTTAAAGAAAGTGAAACTTGAAAATGCTCGTTTCCTAGCCATCCTTCTAGTTTGTGCATGCCTTCCAAAACCAAAAGATAAATGGAGAAGGACGAAAGATGTTCCGGGCAACTTAATTTTGCCCTTTGTAATTGATGGTAGGGCCCTGAGAGTGAGGAGCTTGCTGCCGCTTCAAGAGTTGAAGATGATGTCAACTTCTACCAAACTGTTAATCCTGATGTTGCAAAGCTTTTCCACATGGACCCTGAAGTCAAGCGTCCTGCTTTGGTCGTCCTTAAGAAGGAGGCAGAAAAATTAAACCTTTTTGGTAAGTTTAATTTAATCTCTATGGTGAAGTGAAACCAAAACTGCATATATGCCGAGGCAGCCGTGTCTCATAATGTTTTCCTTTTTATGCAGATGGTAAATTTGAGAAGTCTGCAATAGCTGAATTTGTTTTCGCAAACAAGCTTCCTCTGGTTACCACTTTTACCAGGGAAAGTGCACCGTTAATTTTTGAAAGCCCAATTAAGAAGCAGGTAAGTGTAATTCCTTGGTACACGAACAAGTGTCAGAATCCCTTGTTAATGTTGATTAAGTTTTGCAAATTCTTTTCAGATGTTGCTGTTTGCCACATCAAAAGATTCAGGGAAATTTGTCCCGGTATTTGAGGAAGCTGCAAAGCTTTTTAAAGGAAAAGTAAGTTGAGACCATACATACGTAAGCTCCGAATTGGTGCTACATCCTTCTAAGTAGTGGTTTTTTGATTGAGGAACTTCCTCAGTAGTCTTAGAGTATTTCATGAATTACCAGCTAGATGAAACTTAATGAGCAACAGAGGACGCTGCTGCTTACAGAGCCAGGAATTATTAGTGTATGAACTAGTCCGAGGTGTATTAATGGAGTCCATTTCAACGATTTCATAACTTTAATAGTATGTCGTACTTAGGTGACAGACTGAATAGTCTGTTAACTCCTTCTACACATGCAAGTGTTGGGTTTGTCTTCCCAAATTATAAGTTCTGCTGGCCAGAGGCTGCTGTGATATCTTATGGTCTATTTTGCTTGAAACTATACTTAATTGTTGTAGCAGTCATGCATTTTTATCACAAAAGTAATGGGATGGCTGATGCACTTACGATTTTTTTTTATTTTTTATTTTTTATTTTTAAACTCCAGCTGATCTTCGTGTATGTGCAAATGGATAATGAAGATGTTGGAAAGCCCGTGTCCGATTATTTTGGTGTCTCCGGGAGTGGTCCCAAGGTAATTTTTTATTATCATTCTTTGTAAGAACGAACGTGGAATGATTGTTCCATTTCTCTTGAATAACTTCGGGGTACTTGTCTTCAGGTACTTGGATACACCGGAAATGATGACAGTAGGAAGTTTTTCCTCGAAGGAGAAGTGACTTTGGATAATATTAAGGTCATAGAGCATTGTGTGAAGTCAGAACACTTTGTACTGCATTTAGTTAGCTGGAAATAACATTTTGCATTTCACTCACAGGCTTTCGCTGAGGACTTCTTGGAGGAGAAGCTAAAACCGTTCTATAAATCAGACCCAATTCCCGAAACTGTGAGTGATTGGTTTCAGTTGTGTGGAACTTTGGTTTGTCATTTGGTCATGCTTTCGATAATTTGGTATCTGCGACTGTTGTAGAATGACGGCGATGTGAAAGTTGTTGTCGGAAACAACTTCGATGAAATTGTGTTGGATGAGTCAAAGGACGTCCTGCTTGAGGTACCATTTCTTTGTAGAGAAGAGTGCGATTCATCTCTTTTAACTCTATGTCGGACAAACCTAATGCAAGGTCTGTCCCCAGATATATGCGCCTTGGTGTGGGCATTGTCAATCATTGGAGCCTACATACAACAAACTTGCCAAACATTTGCGTGGCATTGACACACTTATTATTGCCAAGATGGATGGAACATCCAATGAACATCCCAGGGCAAAGGTAAGTTGATTTATGATACACCAATAAAAGAGAAAAGAGAAAGTTGGTTTATGTAAGAGCGGTTGTTGTCACTTCAGCTTAGTCCTTCAAAAACATTTTTTTTTCTTGTTTTGTGTCATCAGTTGCAACCCTAGGGATCTTTTCTTCATTAACTTGTCCACATTTTGTATTATTTTGTCAACAACCTCAGGGATCCACTTTTCTGATCTATTTGTGTACGAGAGCTTTTGCTATGAAATGTCTATGATGGATTTTAACAGGAATGGTGTGGCTAATATTTATCTACTTCATGCAGGCTGATGGATTTCCCACACTTCTATTCTTCCCTGCTGGAAACAAAAGCTTTGATCCAGTAAGTGGCGTTGGTTGTGTGTTCATATACTTCTGCTTTTGCCCGTTTTAGACTTGTATGAGATCGAACTAGATATGCCTGGCCTTCGTGAATTTTTGAAAGCCTGAAATAAGTTTACTGTCCTCAGTTCTTTAGTGATTTCCAATTTCGGTATAACCATTAACAGAATGTTGCTTAGAAATGAAAGAGCATTGATTCATTTATGTGTTGAGTAATTCCGTTCTCTGGTATTGTTCAACGTATTGGCCAAACTTTCTGGGACATATTTATGCCGGGATAGAATTCTCTCTCCTCTCTCTTTCTCTAGTCAACAAGTAAGTGCCTAACGAAATCATCTTACTTTGGACAGATCACTGTAGACTCTGACCGGACTGTGGTGGCTCTGTATAAGTTCCTGAAGAAGCACGCGTCAATCCCTTTCAAGCTTCAAAAACCAGCATCCACTCCTAAATCTGCTACTACCAACACCAAAGAGAGCGAAGAAACCATCACTACCGATCTGAAGGATGAATTATGAGGATGTTTATGGAAGCGGGTGTCTCTCTCTCTCATTGGGCAATAGGAAAGAAAGAGAAGAAAAGAAGCGAACAGCAGTTAGACGAGCGTAGAGTGATCAGAGAGAAGGAAGACATCCAGAGTAATTTAAAGCTTTTTTCTTTTTCAACCCGGTCGAGGGCGGCAGGGGTTGTTTCTTCTGAAAGTTGTATTGGCGTTCTAGTTTTTTTTTTTTACTCTGTATCATCAGCAATAAAGAATTTTTCCTTTAAAGATCTGGTAGATTTTTGGGTCATCGTCCCCGGCCAAAGAGGTTGAGTGATTTTTGGGTCATCGTCCCCAGCCGGTGAGGCTGTGTCATTTCTCATTAGCTCTAAAGCAAAGATTGTGAAGGAATGCTTGCATTGGTAGGTGTCTGCTTTGGCAAAAGTACTCCCTCAGTATGAATGCAAAACGTATACGTATACAGTAAGGCAAGAAATTTTTAGGTCATTTACTAACATGATCTAGTGGGGTTTGATCTATGGCTATGTATGGAACGGATTTAGAACAAGCAGGCTCGATCTTTACAATAACATTACTAGAGATATTGTTAATATGCGAGCCAGGTCCAGATCCAGAAAAGAATTGGCCGGAATCGTCATGGTTTGACTAGCTTTTTGGCAACTGGTCCAGTGTTCTTTAAGTAACTTACGCGACAGGGAACAAACAGCAGAGCCGTGGGAGAAGGGTCTCCGGATCCCAAGTGCTAGTGCCATGCACCCACCCACGTTCTCCCGTTCTCTTCATACTCAAGTCTCCACAGCAAATGAAGAGCTGTAAGGTTGACCACTGGGGAGACAACA
The DNA here is from genome assembly GCA_021437785.1 of Rhodomyrtus psidioides. Lineage (NCBI taxonomy): Eukaryota > Viridiplantae > Streptophyta > Magnoliopsida > Myrtales > Myrtaceae > Rhodomyrtus > Rhodomyrtus psidioides. The sequence continues at coordinate 1,009,380 of JAILYB010000083.1, forward strand.
GGGAGAGGAAGAACAAGAAGAACCATCCCCCACTTCGCTCGTCCATCGCTTTGCTTGCCTTACAGGCCTGATTCACCATCGTTCCCTTCGCCCTTATAAAGCAAATTCCTCATCCTTGCGAAACGACGCGTCGTTTCCCGGTTCTTCTCGGTTTTGTTCAAGTTTCCCCCAGCAGTCGAACTCGAAACGGTTGAATCCCCATTCAATCTCCGTCTCCCTCCTATTCCAAGAAAACGATAACTAACTTCCACAGACCTGCATCTCTCTCTCTCTCTCTGTGACTAGAAGCTCACCCCCTTCGTCTTCATGGCCAGTCTCCGCGTCCTCGCTCTCGCGCTGTCTCTCTCCGTCATCCTCCCACTCGCCCTCTCCTCCGACCCCCCTCTCCTCTCCCCGGCTTCCGCTCCTCATCCCTCCTCCGACCTCCCCTCCCCGGCTTCTTCCCCTCCCCGCCCTGCCTCCCCCGCGGGCACGCCTCTCGCTTCGGCCGCCTCCCCGCCGGCGCCGCCCCCGGTGGTCCTCGCTCCCGCCCCCTCTCCGCGGACGTCGCGTCCTCCGTCGCCGGGAAAGACCCCGGTCCCCGCTCCAGCGCCGAGCAACGCCACGAGCGGGTCGATCTCTCCCGACGAGGAGACCGACGACGGAGGATCTTCCGGCGGGATGAGCGGCGGCAAGAAGGCGGGGATCGCTATCGCCGTGGTCGCCGCGGTCGCTCTCGCCGCGCTCGGAGGAAAGGTTTACAAGAAGAGGCAAGAGAACATACGGCGCTCGCAGCACAGTCGCGCAGCGACGAGAGAGATTCTGTAGAGAAAAGCTCGACACTTTTTGCTTTATACTGAGCTCGCTGCCGATCGTCTCGTTATGGAGATCATGGGAAGTGAAAGGGGGGCAGATTCAAATTTTCTTGAGAAGCTTCCGCCATCTGTCGGCGATGCGATCCATTTTCTTACCAAAATCCTTCGCCATCGTTGATTTGTCGAGTTCAGCTTCAAATGACATGCATGAAATCATTATTGTTATCATCTTCTTTTCGTATGTAATACGTAATTCTCCATGACATGGGGCTTCGAAGCAGAATTTGTTTTCTTAAATTTGACGAATAATAACTAGGGAAATAGAATGATTTAGTATATAGTGCTCAATTTCTTTCAGGCATATCATTTACTAAATTGGATGTCGTCTATTATAGTTCGCCACCACAATTCGATTTTTCCGGAGTAATGTTTTGTAGTGCGGAAAACCCGATCGGAATTTTTTGAGAAACATAATCAAGCCACATCGATCAACGATAAAGTCGCGATAGTAGTACTAATTTGTTTTCTCAACGGGTCTTTCGCCTTTGTTTCGCGTGTAAAGAGTGTTCCCAACGATTCCACCCCAACATCTCGACGACTGTTGGTCCGAGATGTTCGTGTGTATCGCAAAAGACTTACAAGTTCGTGTGCATCGTAACATTTTGTATGTAAGGTGCTTGCGAAGGGTTAGTTCCCGAGGATCCATCTCTCGGTAGACCTTACAACTGCAGGAGTTTAACGGCCGTAACGTCCCGAGGATCCATCTCTCGATAGACCTCGACGCCGACGCTGCATGCTTATTTGTTAACCCCAAGTCGAGCATACCTGATCAATTGGACATTTCAATTCTTACAACACGCTCAATTGAAGGGCCTTTCAGAAAGTGCAGATCAAGTTCACAGGAGCAAGCTCTGTTACGTATCATCCTTCCTTCTTTCTCCGCAGGAGGAGAAAAGTTCACACTGCAAGAGAAAAGAAAAGAAAAAAAAAAAAAAAAAGGGGACCGAAAAGCACAATATAGCTCGGACATCAATCATCAGCACTAATATCATCGCAGTTCCATGTCCCACTGGAACAATCGAATAAGCGGTACATACATTATAGCTCAATAATTAGGTGAATTATTCTCTTCCAATGTTGTACACTAGTGTAAATGGCGTGACAACTTATGGGGGGTCGTAGAATAGACGTGAGCGGTTTACTGTCAAAATGCTGTCGTATACCATCTTGAAATGGGGATTTATGCTTCATCTTACTCCTCAGCAGGAGGGTCTACCCAGCGACCGTGATCCTTTATTAGCTGAATTAAGGCATCCGTTGCATGCTCCATCGCAATTCCTCTCTTGACCACAGTCTGCAACAGATAATTTTATGGTAAAGTCTGGATACTATCGGAATTACGAACATAGGAAACTTTTGGACCAAATCAGTGTACTAATCGTTTGTCATGGTAATTTTCTTATCTCAATGCCATGGAGAGCAGGCATCTGATCTTAACAACAAAAGCAAATTAGATGGGCTGCTCAATGCCTGACGCGCATGAAAAGACATGAAGATATGTATCACCTTCCCAACGTAAAGATCTATCTTTCCAGGAGCACCACCAACATAACCGAAATCTGCGTCAGCCATCTCTCCCGGTCCATTTACGATGCAACCCATAATTGCAATCTGAGATGATGGCAAAGAAAGACACCATGAAATTCTGGCCTAGTAGAGTGTAGTAGGAACTTTATCATACACAACTGAGAGTATCTGATTACCGAAACTCCGGGTAAGTGAGATGTCTTCTCTCGTATTTCTGCACTTATTTCTTGAAGGTCAAATAATGTCCTGCCACAGGAAGGGCACGACACGTATTCCTGAAAGGAGATTTTAGGTGCTCAGAGGTTCAGTCAAATGAAAATTATCCTAACTATTCGTCAATCTCACTATTTTCCAATCAAGACTGTCCTACCGTCTTCGTGTTTCGCATTCTGCAACCTTGCAGTAGATTGAACGAAGTATTTCTGAGAAACTCAAAATCTTGGTTGGGGGCTTCTATGAGGACTCCATCACCAAGTCCATCTACCAGAAGGGCCCCTGCATTTGTTCCTGCCCCAATTACCAGGTCGTCCCTGTCATCAGAACAACCATTGTCAGCTTATTTGTTGACGTATAAAAGTCCACTCACATACATGCAAGGACATTGTAATTACCTGTGAGTCGCATCTGGAAATTGAAGATGGTGAATAACGGGGAAATTAAGAGCATTTTCTTGTAGATACTCAAATAGCCTGCAAAAAGACATACAACATTATTTTCTGAGGTGGAGAAGATGTGTAACAGGCTGGAGAGGACTACAGAAGTCGAGCAGTACTGCGTATGCTCCCCTGACATCCCAACGATCAAAGGTGTACAATGGTGTTGTGCTTAGCTTTATATTAAACAATAATGCATGCCAAGCATTGAATTGGAATTATAGGGTAAATAGTTTTGTTCCTCGAGCAGCTTAACAAATTCACGAGGTTTCATCAGGAAAAATGTGTCTACTGCCTTATTTTTGTCCTTGCTCAGTACTTTAATCACTATTAAAGAATTTGGCCTTCCGATAACCCCTTCAACCAGACAACAAGGACCTGCCAAAAGTTTACCTCCTTGCTGCATGCACTCTGCTGGTTTTTTCTTCGTTAAATGGGAGATTATGAAGAAGCATTGTGGCATCCACGCTTTTAAGTATTTCCAGCTTGTTATATGGCTCATCTCCACGCAAGGACACAACTAAGCGTGTACCTGACAGCCAGTAAATAAATAGGCCATAAGAAAAATTGCCCCAAAAGCAACTGACTTTAAGCTCGATTTAGCGACTCCCAACGAAATAAGCATTAACATCAGCGGTTGTACCTTCTGGTAAGAGCTTGTGAGCACCAGATGACAATTCGTTCAGATTGACCAAAACCATGGCATGAGGCAACGGTTTTGTCAGCTGTTCTGATAAAGGAGTTATAACGCCCATGCTTACATCTATCAATCTTTTGAGAGCTAGTTGCTGTTCACCAAAAGAATGAAAATCATCTTAATCACATTACTCAAACTGATTACTGGTTGTCAGTATATTGCAGGTGTGTGAGTGCATCCTGAAAATGTGCGGTGGGATAAATTTCGTGATAGAAAACTAGGCGAGAGAAAACTTGTTCTTACAGCATCAGCATCATCAACTGGTGGAAGCTCTCTCAGTAAAATTGAGTCTACTGTTGCCAGATCCTAAATTAAGAAAGAAAAGCACACAATAAATGATTAATACGTATACCATTATACACTTCTTTCAGTACAAGAGTAAATGATCAAAGAAATCTGATAAAGGGAAACACCTTAAATGGCATTCCAAGAACAAGCTTTGTAGCAAGAGAACGGTAGAAATTTTCTGGAGCCTGCACTAACAAACTCTTGATTAAGACCACTTCACCAAAACTTACACTCACAAGCATACTCCACCCCTCCCCTACCAAAAAAAGAAAAAATGAAAAAGAAAGGTACACCCAACTGAAAAGGTTCTCAAAGATTTTCTGTTTTGTGGAAGTTGAAACAATACCCGACTTACCAAAAAAAAAAAAAAAACAATACCTTCAACTGATTCAAGGAGACAGACATGAGAACAGAACCATCACGGTGGAGGACGCCTCTGTAATCCACCTCCTCGCCCTACTCCCATGTAAGTATGGTTGTCAGAAAAAAAAGAACTATCAAAAACAAATTTGGCCCATTTCGTTTTCAAGTTTGATGACCAACCTCCTTTTGCATTGGCAATTGACCCGATCGCCGCTGGAAGTCAAAATAATGTCTGTGCTTTTCCTCAAATGGTGCCTGATGGTAATTAGCAATAAAGATGCGGCGATTAAGAGTCCCAAAATGGTTGACTAATGCAGAATGATACAATAACCTAAATTAAAAACCTACCACCCCCTTCTGAAGTTTTGCTGCTCTCATACCAAGATTTGCCAGCTTTCTACAGGGATCTATCTCTTCCTCAGGTGGTTCAGTAAGAGAGACTCTGATTGTATCACCTAAACCATCCTGCATTAAAATGTTTCATGAACTGTAAGGTCTAATGTTGGTATAAGGAGCATTACAAGTATCACCATCGATGGCACATTCACATTTTGCGCTATCCACTAAATATAAAATTGACTCTAATCATTCAAAAATAAATATAAAAAGAGAAAGATTTGCAAAGCATATTAAACCACCCAATCGCTGAACTGCAGTGTGATATATCTAGATCTACATCTAATCATGTTCGGGACATTTGCACCAAGCCAGTAGGTGTAAAGGAAACCTGAAGAAGGGTTCCAATGCCAATTGCAGACTTCATGCGTCCATCTTCACCTTCTCCGGCTTCAGTCACTCCCAAGTGTAATGGGTAATCCCATCCCTGAACATTCATTTCAGCTACGAGAAGACGGTATGCCTGAACCATGACAACTGGATTGCTTGCTTTCATTGAGAAGACAAAATTGTGGAAATCTAACTTCCGGCATAATCTTGCAAACTCAAATGCGGATTCGACCTGTTTGAATGAATATCTTTCAGTTTCAGAATTCAGATCACAAAAACACTGAAGAGAGAAAAGAAAAAGAAGATAAAAGCACTTTTAATAGATTTAGAGAAAATAATTGTTCACCATTCCCCTAGGAGAATCTCCATGGTAGCTCATGATACGATCTGAAAGGCTACCATGATTTGTGCCAATGCGCATTGCCCTTCCATACTTCTTGCACTTCTCAACCAACGGAGTGAAGACCTGGTAGACCAAAACAATCATATCTAAAACAAGAAACTAGGTACTCACGAATTCAGATTGCTTCTACTGAGACAACTCCACATTTCAGTTCAAAGCCCTCTTTTCACCAAAATCAAGCCCACACACATAAAAAGAGCTAGTCATGGTTGAATTATTCTTCTTTCATTTTACTGGCAGGTAAAAGATACAATGCCGCCACATTAACACTTCTTTTTTGTGGTTCAGGCTGGGACTCTAAACGCATACAATTTATGCCTAAAGATAAATTGCTACAGCAATTACCCTCTATCTTATAAGTTGATTTTTCTGTAAAACCTCTTTCCCCGAAATGGAATGTAATACAACCTGCACCATATGCTCGAGTTCTTCTATGCAAGTCATGTACCCACTTCTAAAGGTACAGGCAAGTGGTTCAAGTCAAATATGTCACAAGAGGTTGAGTGATTGATGGATCAGTAATATAACCTGCTCAATATGCTCAAGTTCCTTCTGATACTCGTCCTCTGTGTACTCTAGCTGCTCGAACTGAGCCCTTCTATCAGCTACAATAAACAACCATGTTGAGGAAGTGTACATCATATGCGACTAACAACCGAGATGGACTTCTACATACCAAAGTTTCCTGGATTAACACGAATCTTGTCAAAGCATTCAGCCACCCGCAGTGCAACAGAAGGTGCGAAATGAATATCTGCCACCAGTGGGATATTGTAACTGCCAAAATTTAACAGATATATATCATTCTCCACGAATCGTTCCATAACTTTCAATAGCAGTAAATAAGACCTACTTTTTCTGCACAAGAGAGTTCTTTATCTCGAAGCATGCATCTGCTTCTCTCTTTCCTTGAACTGTTATCCGAACAATATCAGCTCCCTTGTCAGCAATTCTCATCACCTACAATCAGAACAGATAATTACTAACGGAAGATTCTCCACAAATGTGTACTAGTACCAATGCTAGCCTCATGATTTAACTAAACCACCACTTCACATTTCCATAAAAGCAATATTTTTATGCCATGAAAATGTTCCAGCTCCTCAGTTTCTTCCTAGTCTTTTAACTATCACCAGAAGTATCTTTATTCACCTCAGCTGCTCTTGGTCCTATTCAACATGCAGATGCTTTGATGATAATTTTAGTGAAGGATAGATATCATAATCGTGGCTCAGTAGATCAAACGAATGAATGATTGGAGGCAGAGTGACCGAATTAAACGATAGGATATGCCATAAATGCATATGATAGAATGAACAGAATGAAATAGCACTTTGTAATGGAACTAGCTTAAACATGCAGGTTTAAGTAAAGAACCTGTTCAACTGTTCCAGCAACGTCCTTAGTATCAGTTGTAGTCATTGTCTGTATTCTTATGGGATGCTCACTTCCAAGAGCCACATTTCCCACCATCACTGTCCGTGTCTTCCTCCTGACTGTTTTGTGCAAAGACTCACAGTACTTCTGCCTGGGAACTGGTTAAATTCACTGTTGTCAGATAAAAACTGTATAATATTGTTCAATATTTCCTACTTCCAAGAATAGATTACATATCAATCTTTCCTCCAAGCATGTTTACTTGCATATAGCGAGGCATAAAGAAGCAGTATGAAGATGGTGACAATTAACTTCTCCTTGCTCCAGCAGAAAAACCATGTGGTAGGACCACTCGTGTCAAGCAAATATAATTAGAATGCTCATATCCAAAATTAGGATTCTCTACCTTTTCCATTTTTACTTGAGCCAACCAAAGGGAAGCACGTCAAAAGTCATGTCCTTTTCTCCTTTTTTTAATAATTTGGAACGTTGTAAAAGAAATAGAATTTCACGAAATCTTGTTATCGTGCCTCCGCCAACTCAATCAAAAGGTACCTTACCTAATAACGGGCTGCCCTCCGATGCAGACTCGAGTTGTATCTCGGAAGCAGGTTTGCAATTCCTGATCACGGTGATCTTCTTTCGGTGAGACCTGACTCTCTGCTGATCAGAAATCCTGACAAAATCCATACTCTTTACGAATCCCAGCCCACTGTCCCGGCTCTTCAGCGCCGAGAAGGAAGCTGGCACTGCTCCACTCGCCATTCCCATCAAGTATTTCCCTCACCTTCAGGCCAAAACACAACGAGAGACCGCGCTGATCAGTCGGAATAACACCTCAATCCTAAGCACTACACGCCTCAAATATCCATCTTATTAACCATTGATTGACATAGTAAGCGCAGCACAAATGTAAGTGACTCTTGAAGACAACAGGTGACCACAATCAATTTCCTCACAAACGAACACCTGACATGTTCATTCACACAACAGAAAGAAGGAACAATCCCTCAAGAAATCAGAGAGTGCCCACCTCACAACTCAAGTGAAAGCTCAATACTTGACAGTTGAAATGGACAACCCGACAATTTTCTCAGACTAGGAAATCGAAACAGAGGATTTAGCAAAGAAGAAGAGTCGGCAACACAAAGCTGAACAAGAGATGAGCTCAGGCCTCGCAGTTCTACCTGGAAAAAAACAATACCTGTGTAGCTGCTCAACTCAAAGACGAAACTTGCAAATGCACAAGCGAGAGCGATTGAAAGTGAAAACGAAGGATCCAGAGAGAGGATTGTGTGAGGCTCGTGTTGAAGGTAATCTTTTTTTCCTGATTTCTCATCATTTTCACGGAAATTAGGAGGTGGCTATTTAATTAGGAGAAGGAGTAGGGGTGGGTATATGCCAAAAACGAGCGAAGACGAAAACACGTTGAGCATCCCGACAGACAATGACATTTTTCTAGTTTGCGTCTCCTTGCTGGTTGGTGGTGGCCATACGAACAATTGCTGCAGTGATCGGAGTGGGGAAATTAGTCATTTTAAGGGATGGTCCCTTCCTTTTCGTTTATTTCTTCCAAGGTCCTCAATTTTGGACGGGACTTCATTTCTGCTCCCATTAACGTTGTTAATTTTACATTGCAAGACTCTCTTTCAAGAAAATGCTACTTGGATATAGCTAACACGAGAACTTGATACTTAGACTTCGCTGAACTTGTAGACTTTTTCCCTTTTCTAGCTAAATTTGGCATAGGCTCCGTGCGCTTTCAAGTTAATGTGTTTCGGAATGTAGCTTTGGACGACATCGAACGTTCGTGACAAAGCCATTTTGAGAACTTAGTTATCAAGCGGCATGCGTGTGTTTGTTTAATTAAGATCGAGTGTTTGGGACTGAATAAAAATCTCCAAGTCATATCCATTTTTATGGTTTTTGGACCAATTAAGGCTGGCCCAATTTGTCACGGACGGGGGAAGAAGTGTGATTATGGGATTTTGCAGGGGCCTCCCCGCCCCCAACCAAACACACTAGAGTAGCGGCCACGGGAACAGGGGAGAGGAATCAACTAATACGTTGGGAGAATCCTTTTACCGAACCCCATGTCATAACCGTCATCTTAACATGCCGATTAGCTCCTAGATTGATTCTTTAGCTCTGTTGCAAAGATGTGGACAAGACGACCAAGGTTTGGTAGGTGATTTTTGTTTTTGTCCGACCAATTCTCCGTACTGAAAATTCCAAGTGTTAATGATCAAAGATATAAGTTTTTGTGATCCAACGGTCAGCGATCATCAAAGATCCGATCCTCGGGGATTTGTAAAAGTGTCTTCACTGCATTCGCACTAGCAACTACTACCGTTGGTCCAGTGGACATTTGACACGGCATGATAACTTGTAGAAAAATCGTATGAAAACGGATTTTTCCATTGTACAAAGTACAAATTCCAATGGTTTTTGCTATTATAACCTTCCCGACCATAAAAAGGAAAGTTTTCAGATTCAAGCTAAACAATTGATCGAGATACATATCCGATGGATGGATAATTCGATCACTCGGGTATGCAATGTTCGCGATGTATTTGATGCGAAAAATTCAATTTCGTGTTGTTACGCCCCTTACCCAACTCGCCTTTCTTCCTTCCTTTTGTTTCTGGTGAAAGGACCAACTTCGGCTTGTTGGAATAACCAATGACCCCAGGGAGAATTGTTCCAACCCCTACCAAATAAGGGATGAGAAGTGCCTGAAACTCGTCTTATTCAAAATCAAACTAACCAGACTGTGAAGAGAATATGAGGCAACAAGCTTTTGAGGCTGTAATTGCTTCCTCTGTATCCATCGCGCAGCATAACCAAAACAAAGCTGGACAACAACTTTCCGACCTCATGAATGAGTACTGACTCGGGCAAAGTCTGGGATGGACGTCACCCTTTAGACCAAGTCCTCAAGCACTCGTGCATTGCATGATGGACCACGAGATTCACATTGATCCATGAATTCCATGTGTTGCCCCATCTAAAAGGGTCCCAAGGCATGTCAATTCAACGCCATCACCAAACACGTTTTGCACTTTCGCTCGAGGGCGAAGAGGCGTAACTATGATTTGTCTGGAGCGATAGAGACGTCTGATTTAAGGACAAGTGGAATATCCCGCGTCGACCCAATCTATGCAACTAAGCAGAGTAACAGAGTGTATTCACCAGAACGCTCAGATGTTTCTTCTAGTCTTGATGAATATGAGTTCGTTGAAAGAATTAAGAGTGACCCTCCTGTTCAACTGGTGGAAAAATAAGCATCAAGCTCAAGTGATATACAAGTACAATCACAGGGACACTATCAGCCCTCCGTCTTCTGGACAAAAACCCTGCACTTGTCTATATTTAAACCCACATCTCAGTACGCCTCTTCACTGGGGAATGAATAGCTTGTGAGAGCTCCTCTATGCTTCGGTCTTCTCTTCAGGACTTCTCTCACTTAGAGAGTGCCTTTCAAGGATCGCAACAGTCTCTGCCTCGGCGCTGGCATTTAGTTCAGACGTTTTAGAAGAGTTGGTATCGATAAACATGTGACAAATTTCAGCTATTTATGATGCATGTCTTTGCCTTATGACTCTAGTTTAAACACCAATATCGCCTGCGTTTTGAGGCATTGCCTGGCTTAATCAGGAAAGAAATGATATAACAAGTGAACAAATCCTCATCATTCGCTTATATATCAATGCTTCTTCGAATAAAAGTATCCCAAATAATAATTTTGACAATAACGACTAAGGAATCGCTGGCTCTATGCTTATAGGCATAACCAAAACTTTATCGCCTTTCTTAATTGCTAACTCAAACTAGAAAATATGGGGTCCCTTATTTCTGTCTTGGTCACATGAATTGCTGTGCGCAAGTAATTTGAAGGTTATGATGTATGTCAAAATTGTAAAAGAGGCTATCACACAGGAATGGGATGGTTTAGAGTCAATAGCAAAGTGGATTACCTTCCAGATCTGAGAATCTTATAACAGCCAAGCTTTGTAAGGTCCACAATTGTTGACCCAGCACGCCCTGAAGGAAGCACACCACCATCATAAACATATGCACAGTTTTCCCAGAGGTTCTCGAAATCTTTAATGCAGACGCTACTTGGCAGGCCACTTAAGTTGGCACTTGTTAAGGCAAGAGCACTCCCAGATCCACGGGCAATAACCCTGATGAAGTTGCAGTCTGGCACTCGGACTCCTATACTATCTAATCCAGGATTTAGAGACTTCTCAAGAATGCTTGATTCCCCTGAAAAGTATTTAAATTGCTGCTCTTAGACCTCTTCCGGATGATGATTAAATGAAACAGAATGCGAACTGTGAAAGGGTATCATTCCATTAAAGCGACAAACATATTGGCAAAATGCTCTTCCTAGGAGTTGGATGGAAATCTTCGCACAGATGGTCGGGAGTTACTATACTTGCACCACGGTTCGCTGATTCTCATTTCTCACTCATGTTTCAAGATGGTAAAGATAATCAATTACCTCGCCTCAATATGACAGTTACAGGTCCTGGAAGGAGAGAATCAAGCAAACCATGCGGCAAATGGTTGGTCACTGCAAAACGTTCTATGTCAGAAACATCTCCAACACAAATGGCAAGAGGACTCGTATGCTTCCGTCCCTTGATCTCATATATCCGGTTAACAGCTTCTGCAGAACTGCAGACCAGCAAACCATGGTTATCATCTATAATATACAATCAGAGGCACGACGCCGACATAGTACCAAGTGACCTACACATCATGACCAAGAGCCTTAATGATCAATTACCGGATTTTCTGTCTCAGCGTGCTATTACGCGCACTTTGAATTGGAAAATCACAATTCAAGTCGGTGGAGAGACCTCCCTCAACTACCAAGATCAGGTCAACAAAATGAGCGAACTCATTGACTCGAATTCCATGTACTTACTGATATAACAATGCACCTCACAAGATTCACAATTGACAACTCTATAAGTGGGCAATCTTGCAAACAAGACGCCTACAAAAGCCACGATAGGGTTTGGTACTGGAGAGACGTTTACCAAGCATCACAAGCGAAACCGTAGAGCGTATCTGTCGGCACAGCAATCACCTTCCCCGACTTGAGGGCCTCAATTGCCTCCGGGGCGTGAGCCTCCGTCGCCTCGCGAACCACATCCAACTTGCTGTCGCACTTGTCCAGACTCCATGCCATTTTACTTCCTAGTCTCCCACTCTGCCCCGGAATTCGCACGAACCCGAATCTGGGAACACCTGAAGAGCCAACCGAAACGACACGTTAGACCCCGAACGCACCCAAGACTGAAACTTTCGGCGGAAAACCAAAACCCCATGAACTGAGCGAACAAGCTCAGTCTCACGGAGAGAGATGGACCTGAGAGAGGGAAGCGAGCGTGGAGGAGGAGAGGCGGGAGGGTATGAGCTACTTTAATGGGAACGTTCATCTAGCCGGGGAGGTGAGATTGCGGGAGATTGTGCTGCGCTCCGTTTCTGGGGTTTAACTCATGTCGTGACCGTTTGTCAACGGATTGCCCTAAACTCTTGGAGCTCGAGGCCTTCTTTACTCGTGTAAATTTTTCTCGTTTCTTTCCGAATTGGTCCGTCCTCCCGTCACCGAGTGTTGATTGGACTGAAGAGCAATATGCTCAAGTCTCCCTTTGCAAAACGGCCCCACAGCCGCTGTCAAATGAGTGGGGTTTTGAGATGGTAGCAGGTTTATGATTTTGGTTGCGGTTGAAACTTGAATGTCAATTAGGGATGAGGCAAAAAAAAAAAAAAACGGCCAAACCCGAAATCTCCCCCAACCTCATGAAATCGGCTGGTTCAGTCCGGTCCAGTTCTCGAGACCGTCGATTTGGTACCCGGTCCACCCATTACAACCTACTTTTTTTATTTCTTAAAAATCTTCCAAGAAATTATTTAAATTTTTAATTATTAGGAATCTACATATTTCAAATGTGAATATGTGTTTCAAGCACATGCAACCCATTTCATTGAATCACCTGGTACCGTTTCATTTTTAATGCACATCCTTAGTGAAAGTACTTTTGTGAAACGACAGGTGTTGTTTCATTCATTCTATGTGAAGCCGACAGCTCGAATGGAGTAACTTGTACCGAATCCTAGCATAAACCATAAACCGAATGCTGAAGGCATTAGGACCTGAACAAAATCAACTATCCACAGCTCGAAAAATCAGCCACAAGTCGCGACCACGATGATTGTAATAGTTCTGAAAGGAAACCGTCTGTTTAGCATCATATCTTGCAGCATCTTTCCACACGAACTACAGAAAAATTCGGCCCGGAACTGTTTGTAATCCGCCAAATCGAATTTTGCGTTGTCTGGCTGCAGAGTCCCAACCGGTTCAACGCCGGCTAAAAGTCTCCGGGTTGTTCACTTGGGTCGGATAGCTCAGAGAGGTTTCTTCCCAGGGTGAATCCGGAGATTCCCGAGGAACCTGGCCCGGGCGTGTTGCCACCTGAGCACGGCGAGATTGTACAGAATGGGAATGCCATCTTCTCTTCCATCTCAAGAACTCGACGAGCACCGAACTCCCACTCATTGCGACACCGAAACCAGCAAAAGATGCAAAGAGAACTGATAGGACTGCTGGCAGATGAACCTATGACATGCATCACAGAGTTTTGAGCAAACTCTTCCATCCGAAATGGAAAAAAAAAAAAGAAGCAGCTGTTCGACGGCTGATCTGTGATTTTGACAGAGGCCTGCATTCTTACCAAAGAGTAAAACACATGAGCGAAGAGAACCACCCAGGCAAACTGGAAAGATGCATAAACCCAGACATATCTGCTCTTCACTGCACGGACACATCAAAGAGGTCAAGTTAGAAAACATTGTCTCAAGAACCAAAATTGTTTACTTCTAAAGTACAAATCCATGTTTTCCTTTTGCTATATATGCATCCCAGTTATGTTTGTCGAGCATCTTTTGCGACCTACCCATGGTTGATGAAGAAATAGACGCTAGGAGACCTAAAACACAAGAGAATGGAAGAGATATCGCAATTGCGCCGGTACCCATCCTCTCAACCTGCGCGTAGAAGACACGTCGCTCACAAACAGAAAAGATGACAAAACAACATATCCGAATCACTCCTCTTTATCAAAGATTCAAATTGCTTATATCTCACCAAAAGCTGCTCAAGAAAACAAAAGTAGGCGAGCATGCTCACGACAACCAGGACCGGCAGTTCCTGCCACAGCCTGTAAAGAATAGAAGTAGCAAGTTCAGAAAACTGCCCCTCATCAATCTTCTATTAAGAGTACTGTTTTTGGTGAACTTATGATCAAAAGTACTTTGATGTTGCAGAGTACATGACATGTGCATTCCATGTCAACTTTTAGAGCTGGTAAACGTTTTATGGGAACCCAGGAATACGTCGAACGTCTGGCGATGGAAGGAACCCAGAGGAAACACCAATTTGAAAGATACATGACGTGCGTAAGTCAAAGCGGCCTTTCACTTACCTGTGTCGACTAAGATCTTCCTGCTGAACTCGAGTGCCCTCCCCGGTTCGATTGCGGATGCTTTGTATTCTCAAAAGAGTCACAGGCAGATTCTGAACCTCCTGTCTGCACACATCGCAAGTCTTGTTACCTTTGATGCTAAACCATTTCACAGCGCATTCTTTATGGGCCAGAGCCAGTTCGCCTTTGCAGCTGCATTCCATCTTGAGAGTTTCCCCGCCCTCGCACAACTCAACCAAACAAATCCTGCAAACCGCCTCTTCTTCGGGTATGTCTTCACCGTCAGCATCATTTGCTTTTCAATTAGAAGGCTACGTTAAGATTAAGATGTCTCCAGAAAACCAAGCATGTATGTTTAGATAAACTTAAGCTACAAGAGCAGGCAAAGAAGTGCGCCCGCGATATCATATCGCAAAGCTGTTGTCCCTCTGATGGAGAGACAGAAAGAGAAGAGCTCTGAGGTATCGAACAAGTCGGAGATACTGAAAAAAGGCGAATAATCATGGATTAAAATAGTTAGGGAGCTCCTCAAGTGCTAAACTTGTAACATCATTGCAACTACACATTAGCAGCAAGTTGACAACATCTCAAAGCACAAGTTTCTCCGAAAAACTGCGTCTACAAGAAATTTAGTCAGAGAGTTCAAAGAAAGAATCTATAGAATTAAACCGTTGGCTAATCAGTGAAAATACCGTGATCAACTGTCTGAGACATGTTAGGCATCGCATCTCCTTCCTTTCGACAGGGTGTAGAGGGTATTACTCGGAAGAAAGAGTCCATTCTCCTAATGTTTTTCTCTCTGTCGTTGACAGGAACTGAAAGTGACCGCAGAATTGTTCTTCGAGGTCCAGTTGACTGCAAAATCCACAGGAAAGTTATCAACCAGAATAACTGCAAAACGAGGAGAACCCCAATGTGATTTCATACTCCCTTCCCACAACACTGATTTTCTAGTTTGGTGTTATAAGTTCGTTAGGAAAAGAAATTCAAGTGAAGTCCCGTAAAACTGGCGGTAGTAGATGCTCACAAGACGGTACTGTAGATGTCTTACACTGGGCTGCGGAGTACTACACATTCTTTCGCTGTGCGAGGGTTCTTTACTGGAGTTCCCAATTGGAGTCGCCGGTAACGAAGATGATCTCTTCATTCTAGGAGTGAATAACTTCGTGAGTGACAGCGACCTAGCTATGGAAGGCTTTTCCCTTAGTCCTGTGAATGAAGCATCTGGATCTGGATTGGCGGATTTCTCAGCGTCTGCTGCTGAATTTCGGTGAATGAAGCTCAACTTAGGCAATAAGTTCTTTATGGATGATTTTCCCCTAGAAGAAGAGGGACCTGGAGACATGCTATTATTTCTCATTTCGTTCGAGCTGGGTGTCAGGAGAAAATTTACTCTCTTAGGTGTGGCACCCGGTGTCGGCGGCATTCTGATCATGACATTGTCGTGAGTACACATTCCCATCTTCCTTGAAGGTATATCTAGGAAAAGGTTTTGTTTTCGCCAATGATGGACCTGTGGAGCTTCTTGGGCTACTCCCATCAAATCTTCAACCTGGAAATAACGAACAAGGATCCGCGGATGATCAGAAACCACACTGTATATATGCTTTCGAATTTGGTCTGCCAAGCCTCATTCGTGCAGTGGAGCTACTCAATTCCTCTTTATGATACAAGATGAACATCAAAATTCCAAGTTGTGGTGGCGGAATTTACTACAAATCAGTGGCCTAACCAGAAAGCAATGGATCAAGGCGATGAATCTCATTCAGATGGCGAGCGGGCTAACCACGTGCCAGAAATGCATGCAAGCCGAACCTCAGTACTCAAGAAATATATCGGATCAACTATCTCGGAGAAAATATAAAGAAATAGTCAACTAGACAAGAACTACTAGAGTTGGTACTAATTACAAAGCAAGCAAAACAGAGAGCAGCCTAAGTTGAACTGCTGTGACATATCACCTTCATTTGTATGGATTGGGAGTGCAGATTAATAGTTCATGAAAACATGCACTGCCATTAGAGTTTTTGTTTCACTCAGTACGAAGTCCTTGAGCTCCAGAAAACATCTCTCACCAATACCAAATCACAGTTCATTAGAAAAACCCAAATCAAAGAAAGGAAAAAAAGAAAGAAAGAAAGAAACAGAGATGTCACAGAACTACCTTATGAATGGGAATGACTACTGTTGCTTCACCAGTAATCACATCTTCTGGCTCCTTCCCTGAGACCTTCTCTTCAGTTTCCATTTTACTCGAAAACCCGAAAGGGAATAGAGAAGATTCAACAAGCAGAGCAACCCTCAGAACAGAGCATAGGAATCAGCACAAGACCACCCAAAAGATCAGACCAGAACGCTTACAACTCGGAAAAAGAAGAAAAGGGACAGAGATGGAGAGAGAGAGAGAGAGAGAGAGAGAGAGGGAGAGGAAGTTTAAACTAGAGAGAAGATCCAGTCTTGGACAGAAGTGGGATCGTGGGGAAGATGAAGCGTTAGTGTTAACGCCATTTAATGGTGTGCGGGAAGATTTTCAATTACTGTGGAGGGGCCTCCCAGAATGCAACGCACGCACGCACGCAAACTCAATCACTCCCCACTTAAATTCCCCTCCGATGCGCGCGGACTTCTTACCACCTTTTGTCTGTGATAATTGATGCATGATGTCGTCGCTAAATGAACAGAAACATCGCTCGTTTAATGCTCTGTTTGAACTGTATGCTCTGCGGTTTGACGGAAACTCTTCTCTCTCCTGAACAGAGAATGGCAGACGATGATGCAGCAAATCTTGTTCGCCAATCTTATCATCCGGTCGGGAAAGGCCGAGGAACACAAAGGTTCTCTGCGCCTGCGGTGTGCGCCAGCATGATGCCGGCAATGAATGGAGGATGATTCACTGATGGACCGGTATCGCATCATGCACTGAGAAAACCGTTTTCATTGTGGACCATCATGATCAGATTGACGAACTTCAACGTGCAAGAGGGGGCACAAGAGGAACAAATCGCATCTTGAACTTCTGCTCGTGGCTTGATGTTTTTATTTTTTTTTTCCCGAGAAAAATGAATGATTTAATTTTTTTTTATTTTTTATATTATTTAAAATAATTAATTAATGAAATATATTTTTGTTACTGACAATAATTTAAGTTTTGAATATCTCGTAGTGTTTGATTTTTTTTTCCTTTCATTTTTGTGAGTGATCATTCTTGAAAAAAATATTTTTAAATCATTTATTTTTCGTGAAACAAGCCGAGCTAGAATCCATTTGAAATTTCTTTTTACAATGATTTTATGATTTTTAATATTTAAAATTTGTGAAGCGTGGAACGCCTAGAAATTTCGCAAAAAGCACGCACCTAGAGATATGAATGAACTATGCCTATTTGAACTATTCGAATTTAAACGGTTGCGTACTCAATTTCAAATTATTCCAGCCCAAAAGAAACATTTTACCGGAACAAATCAATTCGAAGTTCTGTAGTTTATTGTTATTATTATTTTTCTGCGGGTGGAGAAGGGCAGGACGGATTCGAAAACAAAAGAATTTCAGGGTCCTCATTTTTTCAGAGTTATTTAACAGAACGTGGTCGGAAGATTAGTTCCCTTTTTGGATTGTCTAATCACTGGAAAACAAGAAATGGGACTAAACCAAGTTCATCAAATGTGAGTAAGTACTAAGTACGGCCTACTTTTAGGCCAAAAAGTTGGGATTTAGGTTCATTTGAAACCGGAAACTCGTCTGTTTTCCCAAAACATTCTCAGACAAGATGACAAAAGTTAGGTCCCTTTGCTTGCCAGTGCCTACCTGAAAAAAGAAAAGAGGCTTCTTCTTCCGGTCGTTGGTGCCAATGATTTCGTTTAATTACACGCCCGACAAAAATTGCGTTTAGAGATGCGCAAACTAAAAGAGTATTCGAACGATTTTGTCAATCGCGTCGCCCTCCGAAAGAACTTGGGACGAAATTCGTTTGCTTAATAAGACGGTCCCCGTTACTAGTGAAATGTACACCAGCTAGCCCGATGGCCCGACGATCGGGTGGGTCGACAGCATCTTTTTTTTTTTTTTGGGAGCGGTAACGAAAAGGGCAAAAGCTATAGAAGCCCGAGAAAGTGATTAGAGAAAGCTCTGGCTCCATGCAAAGTATCTTTTCTTTTCCCTTCTTTTTGGTATTTCTAGGGGGAAAAGTTAAAGAGAAATCTAGATATGGATCTTATGACATGGCAAATTGGACCATAACTTTGGCCATTTTGGTCCAGAGGGTCCATCGCCTGCAAGGGTCGGGTCGGGCTGCGAATTAAAAAAAGAAGAAGCCCCCCAAAAAAAAAAAAAAACTGAAAAACCCCAGAAGAAAAGATAAAGATCATAACCCTATTCTGACTTCCATCCACCCTTTTTTCCTCCCCCATCAAGGTGGTCCACCCGTGGCCAAGCTTGTAATAACTGGATCAATCATGCAGTCTAGTCAATGAGTTCGATTCAATTCCATGGCTCGAGGAGTAGTTGAAAATTTTGAATATTATGAACTCACACCTAACCCGAGCGGTTAAGACCCGCCTCGGCGCCGGCGCCGGCTGTCATCGTTTGCGTAATCCGTATAGTTCAGCTTCAGCTACCAACCGAGGATCGATGTTTCAGCTGGGCTAGGTTAGGGCTGAGCTCGAGCATGTGAATGCCTTATCGAGTCGGAGCTCGAGCTCAGTCTTAGAAAGTCTAGCCGCACCTTGGATAATTCCTTACCTTTCTTCTGGGTCAGGGTCGGGTGTATTGCTGTGTTTGCTCAGACTGGACTTACTCCTCCACTCTTGAGAACTACGGAAAATAAGAAGTGGAAAATTGGAAATTGAGACAAGAGGTTACGGACCAGTTTGCCCCACACCACATTGCGTCTCCCATTGCCGGCCCATTGTGTCCGGCTCCCAAGTTCTAGGAGGGAGGAACCAGATTGACCGGAGTGCACCGAATAATATTTTGTTCAATATGTTATCCTAATGACTAAAGCTAAACTTGAGATGCTTAGCAAGATGTCCAAGTTCAACAAGAATGCGAGGGGGTTATCGAGAGGTGATCCGGTGAATATCTCATTAACTAGAAAAATTTAATGACAAACCACAGGAAAAAAAAAAACGCGATTGTCCAATGATTGGATCACCCGAAAAGCGGTTCTAGGATGGGACCCAACGGAAAACCGATCACCCTTATGAAATACTATGAACCAAGTTCTTTTAATCTGGGCCTGGCTGCAATGACGCAGAGATTCTAAGCACGATAATGAAAGGGGCCCCAAGGGTCTTGGCCAGCTGACCAGTTCCGTTGCTGCCTGCACGAATGGTAAATGTACTTTCTCCTTCTTTTAGATCAGTGTACTTTGGTCACCAATCATACCAGAAAAGAAACAAGCCGGAATTAGTCGCTGAGTGGTAAAGGAGGACATAGTTCCTAACATGAAAGCGCAGACTGGAAAACATATCTATAAGAACGCCGTCGAAAATTATGCACCATGTCTGTTTTCTTCCGTCAGGCAATTCATGTAAGAGAACAGTGGGCGTATATACAGAACGGGAAACAAAGTCACATAACAATTTATCACAACAGTGCCAAATATGCCCTCCCCGGACCCTGCGGGGCGGAGGACGTTGTGCCCCGGGATGCCTCAGCCTTCCTTTTTACTTTTAACAACGATGCGAAATATCTTATCTGACATGCATAGTTCGGAGTTCGACAAGGGCTACTGACCATCTCAGCAAAGGAAACCCTCTGCAACTTGTAGTCGCTCTCACTCAGCAAATTTTTCAAGACCCTGAACGAGCTGGAAGGAACTCATCCGATGTTACAAAAAAAAAAAAGACAAAGAACTAGTCAAATGAAACTGAACTGCCGCGATAATCCACACAGACAGTGTGATGAATATGGCATTTAACTTGATAAGACAAATCTTATATTAGTGGAATTGCTTGACCAAGGGGGAACAGAAAATCTGGCTAAAAAGCCTACAGAATCAGAGAATACTTTGTGAGATGAGTAGTGGAGGAAGACAATTAAGCATGCATTTGAAATGTACTAAAGAGACCCAAAACTATGAAGTGCAAAGCAAAGGTGTCAGTTTTCTCCCACTTTGCAAAAATTTCATGGCAACATTGCAGAACAGGTTACGCTATGATCAAGCAAGAAACATATTCACTGCCGAAGCGAATTGACACTCCCAATGCTCACAATGCATCTGGCATCTTGTTTCTACATGACGGCGTCTTGATGACACCAAATTATGTCAGGGTCCAAAATCCATATCGATTTTTGTGGTAATCAGATTGCTTTTGCTTGGTACTGAACTTTAATGATGACATATCTAATTCAACGTCGTGCTTTGAGCAAAAAATTCTGAAGCAAATTGGTAAGCATCTCCATTCCACGAGATCGCAACTAAAATGACGTCTAAATTGGAGCATGGAATATCAAATCCAAGGAACAAAGTCCAAAAGCTCCTTGGAAAAACGGATGCAACGAACCAGATAACAGAAAAAAAAAAAGCCACATTAAGAAACAAAAGATGAATGTCATTATTGAACACACTAAGACTTTTCACTTCATTTCCAGAAAGGCCTCCTTGTGCATCAGATGAGACAAGGCTGAAATGATTTTTCTATTCTTCTTATGCAATAAACATCGGATAAACATAACCAAATACAAGCATTGAGAAAGAAAACCAAGTTGAAGGTTCAAATCCTGTTGTAAAGACTTCGTCTGGTTGCTGAAACAAATGTGCAAGAAAGCATCCTAAACGGCCAGGTCAGATAGCAGGTACTGTACCTTCTTCAAGTCAATTCTGAAATAACAGTCAGCAACCCATCACAGCGCAATTGTACACAAACACCCCAACATTCTCTTTGACACCAAGCACCTTCCAATCCAAAGTGCCATTCATGATCCCTGATTTCGGATTCCAAGAGTTCAGCACAATAGCTTCACCTTCTGGACCTCTCTGCCCACCGACAACCAAAAGTTCCTCGCCACAAGCCTTAAAAGCAAGGCCCCAACCATTTGAAGAATCAGCCTTGACAGGAAGTCTCCCCAGCACATCCCAGGTGTTCTTCGCTTTGCTGTACTTCTTCACCATGTTGGTCAAATGCTCTACGGAGTAGAGCTCATTATCCACAACAGCCACAAGTGGAGGTGCCTGAGCAGCATTATTGACATTAGGGTACATTCCCTCTATTTTCCTCCACTTCTTTGTCTCTAGGTCATACTCTTCTCCACATGTTAATGAATCAGTAGGGCTCGATATCCCACCAATCACGTAGAATTTGCCGTCCATAAAAAAACCAGAACACAATCTACGTGGTGTGTGCATACTAGGTAACAACTCCCATTTACCGGTGGAAGAATCATACAACTCAGCAGATTTCAGCATATTCCCATTCCTATCACTTCCACCTGCCACGATAGCAATAGAGCCACGGCAACCAGAGGCAAACAAGCAACGTCTGTATTCCATCCCCTCGCACTTAACCCAACTTCGATGAACCAAGTTATACTTCCAAATGGCAAAATCTAACAGCTCACGGCCAAAAACCAACAATTCAGTGCCAACAGCCAACGATTCCTTATCTGCATGGTTGAAGCATTCATCACAAGGTATCTTAGGCAAGGTCATCCACTTCTTTCGAATAGGGTCAAATGCCTCCCACCCCCTTGGATCACAAACAAAATACACCCAATGTTCAATGATACCCATCTGCCTCCTCAGCCCATACAAAAGCCCGCTCTTGATTAATTTATTAAACCTTGTGTTGGTACATGATAATGAGGCATAATCAGATCGACAAACCCAAGCAAGACAGTTCAAAGCAACATCATCTATAAGACCTGGAAGGAGTGAATCACTTGGTCTCAGCCTGGATGGTGAACGACCATCATCTACTTCTCCATTCAAATTTAAGCTAAAAACAGTATTCACTTCTTCTTGTACCTCCTCCATGGAATAGTCTGAACAATTTTTTTTCACCGTATTTGTCTATAGTATACCAACCCTCCGCACAAAATGTACGAAATTTCCCACGCAAGAAGGTTTTCTAGAAAAAGCTAAAGTGAAATTCTATCATGCCATATCCAGGAAATAAATCTTGGCCTTTGCACGCAATCAACCTCCATCTCCTTTTCATTCTTCAGATCAATTCATCAAATTGAGAATAAGGAGCGGAACGTATTCTCTTCAGATCAAGCCAGAAATAAATGCTTCTACTGAACTAGGAAAAAGTTCATAATTCGCACGAATCATCGAGCAGATTTTCCCCGTCGCCGATAGTACCGCGAACGTTTCGTCCATACAAACAATTGAAGCAGATATGTCATCTGAAATCAGCAAAAACTCGACATAAGCACCCACACCACAATATCACCTGGGTTTCGCTATGAACAGGAATAACGAATTTATATAAAATGGAATGTTGCATGAATCAATCCAAATTTAGAGGAATCAATTTACAACAATCAGACTCGGATCCGCATGCGATTACCACTCGCGTATGGCGCGCCAAGATCAGAGAGAGCTCCGAACAGTGGCAAGAACGCGTACATACCGGTAATTCGAAATCGCAGTCTTCGATCTCAACGCACGGCATTCGCCGCGCAGTGGTCGCCGCCGAACATGTCGCCGGATTCCGGCGCGATAGAGAGAGAATAAGATGTGAGCTACTTTAGCACACAAACTGAGCTGGCACAGCTTGGGGGGGGAGAGAGAATCGTGTTTAATAACGAAAGATGTTTGGCTGTTTCTATTTTCACCCCTCACTTCCTTCTTATTTCTGTTTTAGTCCCTCGCTTTTCATTTTGGGTCAGATCATGCAATAAATTTTTTTTTTTTTGCGCCCTTGTTCCATGGTTTACGTGACACATTTCAAGGGAATTTCAAGTAGGCCCTTGCCTTAGTCGAAGCTCTGAGGTGCAATTTCTCTCTCCAATCTGAAGAAGTCCAAACGCCAAATTTTGCAGGTCTGTCGTAGTGTGATGAAGTAGAGATTCAGACAGACTGTAAGTTCCTTGTAGAAGCTCTTTCATGCCCATTCACAACCTCATGGGAAATTCACGTGCCAGTTAAAATATGCAAGGATATTTTAGGTCTTTTTCCCAAATGTCGAGTAATCTATGTATCGAGAGAAACCAACCAGATTGCAGATTGGGTAGCTAAAACTCATAGTAAAAATGTATTACCTCAGGGTTGAGTTTCCTCTCCCCCTTCTGCTCTTTGGGATTTACTCTGTACTGAAGCCCATTTGTCGGGCTTGACCGTTTTGAGTTAGATTTAATGAAAAGTTTATTTTAAAAAAAAAATCCCGACCCCAAAGGAAGTCTTGATCACACCAATCATGCACTAACATGACTCGGCCGCTTTTGCTGAGTCAAAGTATGCGCCAAAGCCTATCTCAAGCTCATGTCAAATTGAAAAATGCTCACTATGCATCCAAACGATACACTACAAATAAGACAACCACTTAAGATTGTGGGCCTAATACATTTAAAAAAAGCCTCAAATTTTAGCTCTTTCCCAATTCTGACTTTTATTCAATAAAAAAAACTTCAAACTTTAAGTCCAGTCCTAGCTCTATCCTAACTTTTTTTCCCTCATAAAAATTCTAAATTTAGACCCAATCTCAATTATACCGTAAAGTTTTTTTGTCCGAAGGTTGACTAGTCGGGGTGCCTTCGGATTATCCGGGAGGTGTACCGGTCGAAGTGTATGAAAGACGGCCGGAGTATTGCTTGACCGTGGATTGGTAAAAAGAAAAAAGAAACGGGTGACTGGTCGGAGTCAACAAACAGTGCAAAAAGCCACCGCACGTGGAAGTTGGAGGTCGTTAATTCGTTATGATTTTCTTGGTTATGGAATATGGGAATGAAAATCCTATGCAAGTCTTCAACATTGCTAAAAATGGTGCGACAATAAAGAAGGGAAACCCCAAACGAATGTGCAGCTTATCGCCCCGAAAAAAGAAAACGAATCCACGCTTCGGGAGCACTTTGCCAAAATGAGTTATTTGCCACGCAAACAATTGCGAAGAAATTTGCAAAATAATAATAATTATAATAATTGCACCAAACGCATTGTAAACTACTCCATCTTGGTTTTTAAGTAACATGGTATCATGTAAGATTTACATGTTGTTATGGTTAAAATCGAGTGAACTCACATGCATCGGATGCGCGCAATTAAGATGGAGCAAGAGCAATTCTTTAGGAGAAGTGTCAAAAAAGTCCTAAACTTATTGTATCAGTGCCAATTCAGTTCTAAACCTTTTTTGGTGTTAATTCAGTCATAAACATTTTACATTGATGCCAATTAAATCTTAAACCTTTTATTGGTGCCAAAATCTTTTGCATTTGTGTCAATTCAGTCATAAATCTTTTATATTTATGCCAATTGAGTTGATCCAGCCAATTTTGATCGAAAATCACTAACGTTGATGTTGATTCTCTTACGTGGCACGGCTAGCATTGACTTGCATTTTTTTTTCATATTATTCTAATATTTTAAATAATTTTAAGCATTTTTTGGCTTTTTTAAAAAAAAAATAATTAGCACTAGTCGTGCCATGCAGGATAATTGATGTCCACGCTAGCGATTCCCGGCCATAATCAAATGAATTGACTCAATTGACATAAATACAAATAATGTAGCACTAAATTGGTATTAATGCAAATGGTTTAGGACTGCATTGACATCAGTAAAAAGCTTAGGACTGAATTGGCACCAAAAAATGTTTAGAACTAAATTGGCACTAATATAATAGGTTTAGGACTTTTGTGATACTTTTTTCGCAATTGTTTATTGGTTAGCCACCGGAAAAAAAATGGAAAATGCATGTTGTAGATCTAATCATGGGTGGATTTGAGCCGCATCTTCTGTCGTCCAAGAATTCCAACTTTATCAAAGTTTTTAATTGTCCAAGGCACGTCTCGTCTTCTCCTGCTATTTTACCTAGAATTTTAGCATTCTACGACTATTTATAACCCAATTTGGCCTTTTAACTTGTTTCCATGGAGAGAAAAACGAGAGCGCAAAAGAAAACAAAGGGAAAAATAAATACAAGCTAGTTCGATAATCTCGGGAGGAGCGGAATCGTCTGCCCTGCCCTTAAACTCTGGGCCGTCCGTGTTATAAATGGACGGCACAGATTATTACTAAAAAAATAAAAATAAAATAAAAAACCAAAAGATTGCCCTCTAAAAATAGATGATCTGGGCCGCCCGTCTAAAAACGAACGGCCCGGATCCAAAGTGCAGACGATCCGAATTCGGAGGAGCATCGACTAACAAATCAATCGTAGTTCAGGCATCGAATTGTTCTCGCCAATAAATTGAAGCGTAAACATAATGTAATGCAAGAAAGATGGCTCACGACACCATTCGAAATAAAATGTACAAATTATATTTCCAATGTCAGGAGGTAAAAGGGTGTCTTTGTGATGATCTTCTATAGTATGCCCGTGTTAGATTTACCCTTTATTCGCAGTGCTTGGCAAGTTTGATGTGCAGCTTTGAATTCGACGATGCAATTCGAAACTTACATTTCAAGTTCGCTGACTCCCACCCTTCTCGGGGGAAAATTCTTCCAATGCCGAGCGAATAATGATCGGTACGAGATCCACTTGATCTGATAGCCCGACGAGGCGATGAATACAAACGGCATAAGGAGAGATTCGCTAGAATTATAGACTTCACTCCGAATCCAACCCACCTACAGTAACATGCAGTATTTTTCGAAGTAGGCACTATTCATGATAGCTAAACTATAGGGGGGGAAAAGGCCAAAGTGGACCAAATATGGCTCGTTTCGCTTTTGTCCTTACTGAAGATGATGATGACACATAAAGATGAAGATAAATCTCTCTCAGACCCACCTAACCCATTACTTCCTCCTCTCCGATTATACAATCTGTAGAGCAAGTGGTGATAGGAACATCCATGTTTGCAATGCATGACTTCTACGAATAAGACGCGGTAATGTTAGAAACTCCTCCACTGTGTATACTGAAAACTTTTTATTAATGCGCACGCGAGTGCTGCTTTTCCCTAAAGGAGGATATATAACTCAAAAACATAGCCAAACATAGCCAAACTCAGAGAACCATTACAAGGCCCACTTACCGCGTCTTTCCTTCTGTAGCTATCAACAAGATCTCTTGCCCCATCATACTGAGACGACGTAGCCGTCAGCATTCTAATGAAAGATTTCACATTAGAAAATCTGTTCAGATCAATCAAGTTTCGCAAGTACTCCACTAGTGAGGAGTATCACCAAGTGCAGCAAAACTATTACTCAATCATACCATGAGCAAAGAGGGTAGAAAATCAAGCATCAAGCAAATTGCTAAGGAATCAATAAATGTCGGTACAAATCTCTAACTCAGTTTCAAAACCTATGAACCCATTGTAAATGGCAAGACAAGCTAATCTTCCGTCAAGAAATCACGAACAAAATCCAAATAAGTCTTAATCTACTAAAACTCATATCTGCATTTCTAGAGCCATCCAGACATCTATCCGTCTCTATTTCCATTATGAGGAGCACAGGTCTTTCATCCCTGTTTCAACGGATAATTCCTCTCACCACCTTCTCTGATTCCCATCACCAGATTTTCGTCAGCTCATGAGCCAAAAAGGAAAAACAAACGAGAATTTCTTGGGCTTTACTATACAGATAGGTAATTCCGAAAGTCAACGAAACTCAGTTAGTCAAACTTATGTCAGTATCATATTTGCTCCCATCATGTACTTGCACCTCCAAGCTTTTGCGCTTGCACCAGCATAAGTATTGGGGGATTGGCCCGTCTTCTCCAACAACCCAGGGATGAGCTGCGACAGCATCCAATGTCAACCTGTGTTCTGGATCTGCATATGATAGATTGGCATTTTAGCATTGCAACCGAAAGAACGAGAAGGGAAAAACAGTCACTGTGCAGAGCTTGCAGTTGGGATAAGGCATGTGATGGAGCCCACTAACACTACTGATACTAACCTTTGCAAAGAAGCCCCTCCAGCAAGTTCTTGAGCAGTGGATTGAGACCATCCGGGAGTATCAAAGGGTTATTAACTATCTGCCAAATCAAATTTCAAAAAGCATAAACTCAACTCAAATAATGGGACGAAACGGTGAGAAAGAAGGGTTTAGGGCTGACTGAGGCATATATACCTTGTCATACGTGTCTTGCAGTGTTTCTCCAAGGAAAGGATAATGTCCCAAGACCATACAGTAAAGAGTGACTCCCACAGCCCAAGTATCAGCAGCCCTCCCTCGATAAGTGAGACCTATTTTATATATCAGGAAGAAAATCACATTACAAAGTAAAAGTTACAATCCTTTCATGTCAATATTTTGTCCTATCATTGCCCTAATGGATAAGGAACTGCACCTAGACAGCACTCGGGTGCTGTGAAAACAGGAGTCCCAGGGGATCGCCGAAGTTCATCATTATCATCCTGCAGATATCAACGACAAGAATTCACAATCCCCATGATTTAACAAAAAGAGTGACCTCAGGATTTATCGTCTTTATATCCAAACCAGAGTACCCATAGACTTGGTACATTTATGCTTTGATTGGGAAGGAGGGGAACCGAAAAAAATGAGGGGTGGGTGTAGAAAATGTAACAAACTTTAAATCCTTGTGAGGAAGAAAGGAGGGATATTTTAATTTTTCCATCTCTTCTACTAACCTCAAAAGTGTTCCAAACGTAGCATTATAATATCCCGTCAAACATAACATAAACGCATAAACTGTTTTCTCGCACACTCATACAAATAGCATGAAATAGGAGAATATCAACACCAAACACTTCTCCCCGTCGGGGGTCAAAGCTGGTTAGAGATTTGCCTTCTGCTCCGGAAAATACAAACTGTAAAATGAAGCAAAACCATATTTGGTA
The DNA here is from genome assembly GCA_021437785.1 of Rhodomyrtus psidioides. Taxonomy (NCBI): domain Eukaryota; kingdom Viridiplantae; phylum Streptophyta; class Magnoliopsida; order Myrtales; family Myrtaceae; genus Rhodomyrtus; species Rhodomyrtus psidioides. Next base: position 1,037,684 of record JAILYB010000083.1, read on the forward strand.
GTTTCCCCTTCCATTCAAGTGAAAATTTACAGAGGCCTTGGGAGCAGCAATCATTACCTCAAAGACCTGGCTAACACTGAAATCTCCTATCTTCACAATGCCAGAACTGGTCACCAACAAATTATCAGGCTTGATATCTCCATGCACTATATTCTGGTTCCCTCGCATTAAAGAAAAGAACAGGCACTCACTACAGTGTTGACAGCTTAACATCATCACAGCACGAAGGACAAAACAGAAAGCAACGCATTCGTATATTTCAACACAAATAGCAGTAGCATACATGAGCGTGGAGATACATCAGCCCAGAAACAATATCACGCAGATACTTTCTGGCAGTATTTTCTCCAATCCCACCAGGTGGACCAGATCCTTCATAAGCCCATTTGCCATCCACATATTCAAGAACTAACCCAAAAAATAAACCACTTGTCAAGGTTATGATACTTGAGACAATTTCCACAGAAATTCAACGGCATAATCAAGCACATAGAAAGTTCATTGTAAAAAACCAATGGGAAGAAAACTGACGAGCATACCCATGTAGAAGTGATCTGTTTCTGGGTCATCAATCACCTCCACGAGGTTGACTATATTAGGGTGCTCCAATATCTTCATGATCAAAACCTGCAGAGAAAGGAGGAACATAAATAAAGCTCTTATCTGGAAGTGCAACTCCATGCAAAAAAATGTTGCTCTAATCCTCTAATAGATTATGTTAAGGAACAAATGTAGCTCAAATAGGTCTTTATTATGTCATAGTTGAACAAGGAATAGCATAAGAATGACATTAAGGGTCTGCATGGTAACCATTTTGATTCTCTGATTCTCATCCCAGAACAGTAAAAAATGAGAATGCTGTTTGGTAATGTAAATAATTCTGATTCCGGTTCTGTTCCTAGAATCAGTTTTAGAGAATCAGAATCCGTTTTAGAGTAAAATCCAGAAGCAAAAAAAAGTAGGTTCTGGAAAAAGAATCACTTTTGAAAACAACAAAATAGGATAAATCTCATATCTCTCACTTTTCACTTTTAGTTTTCTCGTCACTTTTCACTCTACTTAATAAAAATAAAAAATAATATAATATAATATAAATTTTTAAAAATTAAAAATTAAAAATTAAAAAAAAATAGAAAAAATCTCGAAAAATAGAAAAAGCTTAGATTATGTTAGTTTGACCTTATTTTCATAAATTTGGGTCCAAATTTCATAGATTTCATAGATTTCACTCTCCTACAAAAAATATTACAAAAGATGAGGGCATCCAACATCTTTCTATGTATTTAGACAACGCAACATTTAAAGAAAAATGAATCCTTAATATGGGAACATGTCCATGCTTTATCAAACTTCAAACATAATATATTAAATTTTATGTTTCATTCATGACATGCTAGAAAATAATGTATTTTAAATTATTTTATGTGCATTGAAAATTAGTCTTCAATTTAGGATGAAATTTTACAAATTAACTACATAGTTATTTGACTTAACTGAAAGAATAGGAAAAGAAACAGATTTTTGAAATATAAATTTTGTGCAGTTATCAAACAAGTTCCGATTCTCTAAAACTCATCCAGAAACGGAATAAAAAAAAGTCATTTTAACCAGAATCAATTTTGAGGATCAGAATCAGAATCACAGAATGAGAATGGTTACCATGCAGGCCCTAAACAGCTGCACCACATAAATAGAATGAATGGATCAAGAGCAACACAAGAAGTTGAGAGTTAAGTTATATGATGCATGTCTTTCCCGGTTATCACCAACACAACTTACTCAGAGAATTCATTCCTAGCAAATCCAGATAAAGCGTACAAAGATGAATCAAACAAAAAACATACTTCTCTAAGAACATCGCTCATGGCAGTTTCTGAAGGTGCCACACGCAGCCTTAGCAAATGGGACTTATGAAAGGCCTGCAATGAAATGATTATAATTCATACAGATCATAATTTTCTAGTTATTGAAAACGAGCCCCTTCATTATACAAAAACAGAAAAAATACATGCTTGATAAATAATGAATCCACAGAAACAGTATGAGATAGGACATTTTCTAATCAACTGTCTAACGCTCCCACAAATGTATAGCCACCTAGCGCACTATCTTCGGAGTATCTAGCGTTTTTTTGAGAAATGAAGACAGACAAAAGATAAAGGATTCATTAAGTTAACCACTCCGAAATTCTAAGATGCTAATCGCATCATTATATCATGCTTGCAAAAACTATATCTCCTGCATGAAAGTTGTTGACAACAAAAGTGACGATGAGAGAGACTGTGCGTGTGTGTTAGTGACAGAGAGAGAGGGAGAGAGTTTTTATCTCTTAGTTAGAGTTTTTAGCAAACTCATAAGCAGCCAGGAAGTATATTAAACTTACCTTAATTGCATAATGCTTTCCATCGACTTGGCTTTGGTAGAGAACCTGTTGCACATCAAATAATAACTGCATCATCACCCATAAGAAAGTAACAAGATAAAATATGATACAACCACATACCACTTTGCCATAGCTACCAGAGCCAATCTTATGCTCACGAACATATTCATTGACCGTCTTATTTCCATTTTCATCCTGATAAGGAGCATGACCATAAATGCATGATTAGAGAGGCATATGTGCCTCGTCAGAAAAAGACCACTCGCAAGCTTATAGTAGAAAAAAGATGCTAAATATCACAGAGCAACTGATTCATAGAGACTGACATAGCTTTGCTCAATATCACAGATACACCTAAGCTGCGATAAGACTGAAAGCTTGCACGGTTCACTCAAGGAAGTTGTGCAGGCTAGCACTTTGTATGTGTAATAGGCAGCTTATACAAAGGTATCATTAACAGGCGAGCTGGGTAGACGCTCGGCTCTTAAGATACTGTTTGGATAGAAAAACTACTTCAGGTAAAAGATCACGCAAACTAAAAGCATATGCAACGTAAAATTCCCTATTGCAGGATATCCATTTATGATCTCTCATGAAGCAACTGCAGCATATTCCGATGAATGTGGCCAAGAAAGAGTTTCACAATTCCTTGATATTTACCTCCGAACGAACAACTTTGTGGGTTTCTTTTACAGGATATTGCCTGCAAATCAATCCATTTTCTTCTCTAAACCTCAGTATATCTTCAGAACGTTGGGCACGGCTTCGTAATTCACCCTCATCGTCATGACCACTATCTGTGACCTCCCCATTGTATGAACGATCATCCTCATCTTCAATGTCTTCACCCAACAGAAACTCCTGAGAAAGATGATTATTCAATCCAGAAATGGGCCTCGAGGTTCTTCTGGGCTTCCTAGAGAATCCAAAGCAACTACAACAGCCCATGAATCTTGCAATCGGATACCCTTTGTTGAACATGAGAAATTTGGAACCTCTAATTATATACTGCAACTTTGAGCTCCAAGATAAACAAAAACTTGAAAGACCTGCAAAAAATGCACACCCTTGATTTCTCAAAAAGGGTTGCCAATCATGGCCCTCTCCTAAGCAGAAAGAAAGGGATACCTAACTATGTTGACACGAACAAAACAAAAGTCTGGCCGATTGCCGCTACCAAGCGAGATACTCAATCCAGAACACAATTAACCATGTAGTTCTGAAGCTTCCTTGCGAAAGATTCATTAAATCAATCGCCTGAAGCGAATCCACGCATCAGCGATTTCAATTGAGATTCCACAAGCGAACAAAATATTGACTTTCATACACACACCTGGGATACACAGGAGAGGACAGGGCTTTCAAGCCCAGAACACAGCTTTGCTATTCCAACGGATGCCATTCAGACAAATGAACGAAACAGCAGCTGATTACGTTGCTGCAGTAGCTGTTTCTACTGAAAACCAACATAGCGACAGCCCCAGCTTATAAGACCTTGATGAAAGAGAGCTGAATCCACCACCTAGCAAAAGCAAGGGAAATTCTTGACCCTTTCCGACAAAAAAAAAATAATAATGCAATTAAAATAACATAAAATAAGGCACAAACCTATCTAGTTGACAAAATTGATAAATAGGAAATGAGAAAATGACACGCTCGCATAGAACTCTCAGACACCATCCAGGCAATCAAAACGAAACATGTCCGACACACGGTCCCGTAATCACGCTTCACTTTTCCCTAAAAAAAAAAAACAAAATTAAAACTCGCCTGATTGTCTAATTTGCTGAAGGAGACTGGCGACGAAATTTATCCCGGAACGAACATCACGGCGCGCTCGGCAACATGAACAGCCCAACGACTGTCGAGCGATTCGGTGCACGAAGATGCGAGACTCCACAAACGCAAAAAGGTAAAAAAAAAAAAAAACAGTGAATCGGTTGGAGATCCAAAACCCTAATCGAGCACAAAACCGGGACGAATGAATACGGCCAGAAGGGAGGGTGGGATTCGAAGGAGTTTCGTCGTGAAAACGGCCTGAAGGATCGTTTTTTCCCCCGAAAATCCGAGCGGGATTAAAGTGCGAAAGTTTCGAGGGGGCGAGATGAGAAATTAGGGGAAATTCGGGGGGAGGGGGCAAAACTAGAAGAAAACCGAAGCGCGTCCGCGGAAGGAGGGATGAAATGTATAATTATAGCGGGGGAGGTTTTCTCTGTTAATCGTCGCTTTGCGAAATGTTTATATATAATAATCCACGTTGATTTCGGTTTGCCGGCTCGGCCTGATTTTTTTTTTTTTTCAAAAAGTGCCCCAATTGCCAATTGCCAACTCGCAGGGAATAAAAAAGGCACGAGCGGGCTCCAATTCGTAGGGATCATGTAAACCTCGGATTACTCGAATTACTTCAGGAGGCCCTTTTTTTTTTTTTTCCTCGAAAAATTAACGATTTGAGAAATATTTTTTAAAATAATTATTTATATCGTTTGAAATAATCAATTAATAAAAAATATCCTCACTACCATCTATGATTTATGTTCAAACATTATCCTTGGCTTAGCAGTATCTTTTTTTTTTTCATGGTCCATGAGAATACAAAATCACGAGGATTTTGACAATGAAAAAAGAATGTCGTCGCGATATTCGTATCCTTGGCAAGTTTCTGTAAAGGTAAAAATTATTAATGTTTTAAATTTATTGTAATTATGTCAATTTAGTTTTAAATCTTTATTTTGGTTAATTGAATCGTAAATCTTTTGTCTAATTCAGTCCATCCGATCAATTTTGATCGAAAATCGGTAATGTCAAGCACCCTTTTTAATAATATTTTACTTGTTTTATCAAATTATTTATTTTCTCTCTTTTTTTTCCCTTTCCTTCTTCCTCGCAAGTGGCAGCGAGGGCGAGCTTCATTAGAGGACGAGGTCATCCTCACCGACCCTCACCTTTGGCTGATCGTTGGACTTAGCCACTAGCTGGATGAAGAAGGGAGGAAAAAAAAAGAGAGAAAAAAAATAATAAAAAAATTTGAAATGTATTAAAATATTATTAAAAATTAGCAACGTCAGCGATTTTCGGCCAAAATTAGTAGGATAAACTGAATTGGCAAAAATGCAAAAGTTCAAAACTCAATCAACCAAAAAAAAAAAAGATTTGCGACTCAGTATAGGTTTGTAATCTTTTTGGTAATTCCCCTTACTCCGAATGGGACTCGCGCATGCGCCTAGAGGTCCATTGGTACGATCGGCTTGGTTTGGCTACTGCATTCGCGTTAGGTGATCGATCTCACTGAAAAAAACATCAGGATGTCGAAATGCTCGCGAAAGACTATTCAATTTGAATTATATCTAATCATTATTAAATGCTAAGATTCGTGGGATTAAAGTAGTAGCTAAATGATTGACCTAGGAGCAGCTTGTCCGTTCGACACATGAAGAAGTCATCAGATTCAATTATGGGGTTTGGATGTACCAAGTCCATTTGATTGACATTCGCTTTACAAAAGGAAAAAAAATGAACGCCAGCCGTTTCACACATGTAATAGTTATTCTTAACACCCACTCGAGAGAGATGATGACTAACTTAGGTGGCCCCGAAAAAAAAGGAAAAAAATAAATAAATCGTAGGTGGTCCCAATTCATAAAGTTATCGTAAAATTACTATTAACTATTCTAAAAACTATAAGCTATTACACTACGCGTTGGCTATATTTTGACTTGAGATTCTATATGAATACTAAGCTCGGGCGCTTGGGTTGTATTTGCATAGCGAAAAATAAATGATTTGAAAAAAAAATTCCTTAAAAGTGACCGGTTGTATCGCCTGAAATAATTAGTCAATGAAAATTTGTCATTGTCGTTAACAATTTATATACAAACATTTGTAAGGGATACAAGCAATTTTTTTTAGGAAAAAATTCATGAGATCAGTCATTTTTCGAGGAACACATGGACAAATAATCGTTTGCAAAAATAAATGAACGAATTTTTTTATGGTCTAGGAAAATGTTCACGTCTAAATATTATTGCCTGAATGAATAAATTTATGTCTAAGTATTCGACCGATCTAAGCATTTTCCTAGATGATAAAAAAAAACTGTTCATTTATTTATTTTAAGGAATCTTTTTTAAATTAATCATTTTTCACTAAACAAATAGAGTCTCAAAAAATATCTAGACATAAGTTATTATCGATAAAGAAAATTATTTCAAATAATATAAACAATCATTTTTTGGATTTTTTTTAAATAACTATTTTTCTCCTCCTCCTTCACGAGATACCATATACGCTGAATTTATATATGGGAAAATTTCAATTAAGGGCCCAAAGCATCCTGATTTTCTCAAATAAGGGCCTATAGTGGATATTGTTTCAAATAAGAACTTGAAGTACGTTCATTATTTCAAATAAGGACCTGAAGTGGATATTGTTTCAAATAAAGGCCTGAAGTGATTATAACAGTCTCAAAAAAGGGCCTATCATTATCTATGGGCATTTTTGTTATTTAACCTTTTTTTATTATTTTTTCTCTTTTTCTTTGTTTTCTTGCCACTTTTATTTTTTAAAAATTTTTTAAAAAAAAGAGAAAAGAGAACAACAGACGGGACGTTGCCCTCCCGACCGTGGAACCTACCCCATCGCTGATGGGGCGAATTCCACAGGGGGAGTTGTTCTCCCGGTTGTATTGCTCTTTTTTTTTGTTACTTTTACTTTTTTATTTTTTAATCGACTTAACTAAAAATTATGTTAAAATTGTATTTTGACGAAAATATCCTTAGTTGGCCGGCCAGCTAAACTAGGCCCTTGCTTGAAATAACAATGATTATTTTATGTCTTTATTTGAAATAAAAATAATATTTTAGGTTTTTATTTAAAATGATATTTATTTCAGATCTTTATTTGAAAAAAAATCAAGGTAGTTAGCTTACTTGAAATTTTCCCTTTATATATTGTTATGCAAAATTGATATGAAATTGGCTCCTCCTTCTTCTTCGCACTAGTTTGACGAGACGCTCTCCCCAGTGAGTTCATTTTGGCGATGGCAGATGGGTCGGCAAAGGAAGAAGGTTTCCCGCCCTGTATCTCCACCTTCACGTCTCCTCTTCCTAGCCCTAATCTCTGCTCTTCAATCTCCTCAGGTACATCTGCTTATTCTTCCTCCATCTTCCTCGCGCGTTGGATTCCGTCTTGTGTGCTTCAGTTTGATATCTTGAGATGGTGGTGCGGCGTCTTCGTTGCTGTTGTTGCAACACTGAGGCGTTTCTGGCCTTTCTTTCCATGCTCTGATTTTGTTCGTTTGCTTTCTTTGGGTTTTCTCCCGAATTTGTCGGTAGAATCTGATTTTCAATTCGGGAAACGAGAGAATTTCAGGTCCCACGCACTGTTTCCTATGCCTGGGCCGATTGGTTAGTAAAGAATGATGTTTTGGCTTTACCATCGCTTGAATGCATCTCATCTCAAGAACTTGAAAATTTTTGAACTTTTTTCTCGAGCTTATTCCCTTGAGGTGATTCATTTCTAAGAAGATTAGTCGGGTTTAAATAATGAGACCCTTGTTGTTCGCATCATCAAAGTCCTGTGAGCTTCCATTTTCTAGTTACGAGTTTACTAATATAGGGAGTGAAATGTAACATAGGTTTCCTTGAAGTTCTTACCGAGGTGAATGACATCGCTAACAATTACCACGTGGAGAAACAAGAACTCTTTTGAAATGATAGTTTGATTTTACGCAAGTAGGTGCATATGGATATGGGTGTATACTGACATCTCTATAGGATGTGATACTGATGAATGAGAATGTTTGTGTAGCTAGTTCTTTTTGTTAATTGCAGTCGTTTGTGGTGGCAGTGTCCGAAGCCACCACTCTTGAAACGGTTGCGCGCACTGTTGTTGATGTGCTCTTTGAGGATGTCGGACAGCTCTTGCCTTGTCAATGTTTTACCTCAAGAGGATATATGTAAGCTGTCCGAAATCCTATACAAGGAACTTTGTGAAAGGTGTCAACAACTATTCTCCGCTTCGCGAGAAATTTCCATCAGTCAGAAGCATGCAAGGACACTATCTACCTCCAAATTGTGGAATAACGCGGAAGAGCTAACCTTGTTGTTAAGTTGCTGTTTTTCAGTATTAACTCTGCTCAGCTTCGACCAAAATCTGATCCTTGAGAAAGCACGAGTTCTCCTTTCAAAACTCAGCAAGTTAATTTCTTTTGCTTCAAGTGGAACTGATGAGGGCACTTCTATTTCCTTTAAGAGGTTCCGTCGGGAATGCAGTTACTGTGAAAATGGTTACACTACTTCGGTCACAGAGGACCTTGTTGCATCATTACATTTTCTTCGACCCCCAGATCCACACACGTCACTCTTAAGTGCGCTTTTGGAGGTACTTTCGACAATTTTGCATGCCATGTTATGTTTTTCCGAAAGTATGAGGTGTGTTCTCCAATTTAGATTCGTTCTTTTCTTTTGCTTTTAGTGCAACTGCTCAGAGATAAATAGACTCTATGTAAAGTTCCACTTTTTGCGTTTGAGAAATTCTTATTATTAGTGCAATATGCATATTTACCTGTTGATGGGTGAGGTTCTGATGCTGTCATGTACTACATCGAAAATCATAATTCATTAAAATCAAGAAATTCAAATGCTTATTGACAGGTCTCTATCAGAGTTGAGATTGGAGCAATCATGTCTGGTACAACCTTGTTGAATAGGATGACTTGTCACTAGATCTAGAAACTAAGTAAGCCTAAGGACTTCCACCACATTGCTCTCAATGTAGATGTGGCCATTTGGAACCGTGGGCCCGGAACCGGCCCGTTGACTGAAGGCTGATTCTGGTTCCATAATTTTGGGAGGTTCCAGGACGGTTCCGATATATTATTTTTATTTATTTTTTTACACATGAAACTCTTTCTATAAATCCTCTAAAATCTTCTCAAACTCTCCCCCACTTTCATTTTTTCTCACAAATCCTCTCAAATTCTCTCAATCCGCTCAATTCTCTCAATCCCGTCTCAATTCATTGAATCAACTTTCCGTTCAAGTCTATTCCTCCTCTCTTTTTTTCCTCCCAAATTTTATTACAATGTACAATGAAGTTGTGGGAGAGAGTTATTGAACATCGTTTGAGAATAGAGACTAAGGTTTCTGTTAATCAATTTGGATTTATGCCAGGAAGATCTACCACGGAGGCTATTTTCTTGATATGACAATTGATGAAGAGATATTGAGAACGAAAGAAGGACGTCCATATGGTGTTTATTGATCTCGAGAAGGCGTATGATAGGGTTCCAAGAAAGGTTCTGTGGTGGGTCTTTGAGAAGAAAAAAGTACCTTCAAAGTATGTAGAGGCAATCAATGATATGTATAACGGTGTTACTACATGTGTGAAGGCTTGGAATGGCACATCAAGTTATTTTCCAATCACAGTAGGCTTACACCAAGGTTCTGCTTTGAGTCCTTATCTTTTTGCTCTAGTTATTGATGAGCTAACAAAAGATATTCAAGATGAGGTACCGTGGTGTATGTTGTTTGCAGACGATATTGTGCTTATTGATGAGACCAGGGCTGGGGTTAACGCAAAATTAGAATTATGGAGAAACTCATTGGAGTCTAAAGGATTTACTTGAGTCGAAGTAAAACGGGATACTTGCAGTGTGAGTTCGACATGACAGGAAGAGAGGATCAAGAAGCCGTAAATATGCTCAGACAGGAGGTACCCAAGAAAGATACTTTTAGATATTTGGGATCAATATTGCAAAAGGAGGGAGAGATTGATGAGGATGTAAGCCATAGAATCAGAGCAGGTTGGATGAAGTGGCGCAGTGCATCAGGATTTTTGTGTGATCGCAAAATTCCTCTTAGGTTAAAAGTTAAATTTTATAGAACAGTAGTAAGACCTGCCATGCTATACGGAGCTGAATGTTGGCCGGCACAAAGGAAACATGAGCATAAAATGAGAGTAGCGGAGATGAGAATGTTAAGGTGGATGTGTGGTCATACAAGGATGGATAAGATAAGGAATGAAGATATTCGACGAAAAGTTGAAGTAGAGCCGGTGGCAGAAAAGATGAGAGAACATAGATTGAGATGGTTTGGGCATATTCTCCGAAGGCCCCTAAATGCCCCGGTACGAACAGAAGGTTGCTATCGAGAGCATACCACGAAGAAAGAAAGAGGCCGGCCGAAACTTACTTGGGGGAAAGTAGTAAAACAAGATTCAAGGGAGTGAGAAATAGATTGGTGTACGGTTTGTTTTATGACGGAGTGGAAGAAGGCTATTAGTATTGTGGAGGGGTAGTTAGTGTGTGTGTGTATATATATCTTTGTTTATTTATTTTTACAAATTTTTTTCCTCGATTGATTTTGCTTTATTTTTATGAATCTTTGGGGTTCATCGACCGCCGACCCCAACTAGTTGGGATAAAGGTGTTGTTGATATTGATGTTGATGTTGTTGATGTACAATTTGATTAAAATTCATAATTAATAATTTATTAATTTTATTTCATTATTTATTATTTTAAAAAATAAATTGTAAAGTTCAGAACCAGAACTGGAACCGGCCCGGAACCGCCAGTTCCAACTTTTCGTGGAACAGGAACCGCCCGTTCCTGAACCGGAACTGGTGGTTCCGCCGGCCATGTCTATCTCAATGTCTTTATGTCGCACGGCCTCTTAACCTTGCACCCATTCAGATTTCTTATTGTGGAAGGGCTCGAGGCATATTCTCAATTGGACATTTAATTATTGTACTGATCTTGTTGGGAAAATGCCATTATACGAGCTGAAACACGAGATACTCTCTGTATGCATATAGATCAACATGTATAAATCGTACTTGAATTTCTAGAGACTAGGGTTAAAATTTGGAGGTGTAGCACAAGATCTTGTTCCATCAGCTTTTTAAAGGCCTTTAGATGGTTTTGAGTAACAGTTTTTAGGAAGTGTGGATACTCTAAAACTTTGTTTTACTTGAGACGATTCGCGAAAACAAGAGCCTAAAGAAAGCAATTACTGGTGGATTATTGAAAGTAAGAATGGCTCCCTTAGGATGTTGGGAATTGGAGTTCATCGGGGATGATGAAGATCCAGAATGGGATACTAAATCCTTTTTCTTCTCTCTTCTGGCTCCTTTACATATATATTGGATAAATTCTTCATAGGATAATCAACTGAGGTAGATGTTAGAGTCCCAATCTGCTTATTTTCAGTAAGATCATTTTTTAGCAGGGCTAATTTAAAGATCAATATGCATTGCAAGTCATATATGACATGGAGATGATTTTGTTAGCATCCCCTCTCACGTGCAAAACTGGACTAAGAATGGTACGTGAAATTGACTAATGGGGAGCCTCACAAGAGACATAAACTGGGCAGACTTTGGCTCTCCTATCGTGTTAAAAAGTCCAACTGAAAAGTTCAAGTACTCGGTAGACAAGTGATGTAGGATACTTCAATAGGGGACTAACATTAACAAGAACCATATGCCAAACGAAATATCAAGTAGGACATGAAGAATTGAGCTATGATACCATGTTAAAGATCTCACTTGGTACTCATAAATTAACTTCCAGGGAAAGGAGGAATAAAGAAAAATAGAAAAGGTGTTTCCTGCCCTGTTGATTCCTGTTTTACGGTAATTGTGAATCCTGTTGAGCATTGTCTTATCTTCAGCTTTTTGCAGATGAACTCCTGTCAGAAGAATCACTGAGGTGTCTCTTTGTATCTGTTGACTCTGGTTTCTTCCCTGGTGAAAATCTATTTGTGCACAACGGTAATCATCATAATGTTGGAGTCGCGCTAGAACTGGTGGCAGCTCATCTTATGCTGCTGGATTCTAACGAGGAAGCAATTGAAAATATTTTGTACAGAGTAGACGGGCACCCATCGGAAGGAAAACAAAATTCCCGAACTTAGTTTGACTGCAGCCTTGGCATTACTTGTGAACCCTATTGTGCCTTTTGTGCCAAAGATGCTTCAGGCACATTTAGTTCTGCTAGTTTCTGAAGTTATGGATGCTCGCATGTTCTCTTTAAGTACAGGGCCAGATCTTACAGAGAAGGACCTCTATCTGAAAGCATTTGAAAGGTCTGTCAACATGTACAAGATGCACATGTGTGACTTTCATGTAGGTCGTTATGCTCCAAGTGCTGAAGATCCATTTTCTTCATGTATGCTTGGGAGAAGTCAGCCATCCTTTGAATCTTGTATTAAGCAAGCAACTAAGGAGAAACTCTATCATTTTGTTGCCAATTTAGAAAATTCGTGGAACTCGTACAGGCAGAACATGATTTTGAAAAGCAAAACAGACATGTTACCTGCATCTATGGCATATACCAAGTATGTAGGCAATGTTGTGAACTTGGTCAGACATAGATGTGATCTCATCAGTCTTAAGAGTGCGTGATTTTAAAAGCATATAATCATGACCCTGGTCATAGCGTACCTCACAAAAACGGGGTAGTGAGTTTCCAGGATGTCTATCTCCTTTCATCCATTCTGAATTTGATGAGCAATTCCATGTTCCAAGTAATGTGGCTCTTCAGGAATAATGGGTACACAAGTTGTCTACACTTCTCACAGGATTTATCTTTCCAGAGACAGCACAATTTCTTGCTTGAGATGGTTTGCTGCTTTCAACAATTTGGCGTTCATTTACCAGTTCAATGTTTCTTATTTGAGAGGATGAAAATGCACAAATTGAGAGTGTACGGGGACACTCTTTCATTTTTTGGGACTGCTATCATTATGCTTTGACACAAGGTTCTACTTTTTAGTTAAGGCTTGCTTGTCTATGATCATTGTGCTCTTCAATCTGATTTATTTTGGAAGAAGGGGATTTAGTTGTGGTATGGTTGTTACTGGCTCTAGAAGGAGAATCTTCATCTCATGGATGTTTATCTAAAGAAGAGGTAAGTTTTGGTTTGATCCTCGTGGTCTTACGCATGCCTTTGTCGATTTTGTGAATGTCATGCTTCTAAAATTGACAGATCCCTGCGGTTGACAATTCTACTCAAAAAAGTTGCGTCGACATTTTCGGAAAATTCAGAGGCAATGTCTGAGGTAAGAGTTATTTTTGTTTATTATGCAAGACAATGGTTGCTTACTGGTTTAAATTATGCTGTAGAAGTTTTGATGGATTGCTGATAAATTGGCATTTCAGTTAGAAATACCCTTAGTGGGTAATTCAGTTGAACTTATGATTAGGGATGGGGGAGCCCCAGAAACCAAAACCAAACTGGTCGAACTTAACTGAAATCTTGGTTTTTATGAAGCTCATTTTGCTTTTTGGTTGAAATTTCTTTTGCTTATCTGGTTTGGTTCAGGCCATTAAGTCTAAAAATTGCGGACCATCTGTGCATCCTGCTCTCTCGCTCTCTCTCAAGAGGAAGACAGGGGGAAGTGGGGCGAAACCCGTGAACCAAACCAATAGAACCAGTTGTTCATGGTGTCGCTTAGCGTTCTGCATCTCTCTCTCTCCCCCTTATATTCTCTCATTCTTTCTCTCTCATGCACGTGGGAGACAAAAAAAAGGGGGAAACCCATGGTCTGAACCAATAGAAACAGTTCGATTGAGTCTTTAAGCTACGTACCTAGTTTGTGGTTTCACTTTTGAATGTTTCGAACTGAAGCGAACATTCTCACCCACACTTACGATTGTGATTCCTTTCTCATTGGTAGATATGTCCATGTTAACTCTGCTCAATTTGATTCTAGTGGGCTTTTGCTTGCTTACACAACGTTATTCCTGGGTGCCCAGAAGAGTATACTATCAGTCTGATACCTTTATTGTGATCTGCTCTTTGGTTCTCGGGCTAGCCATGTCGCTTTTCTAACCTGTCAGTATGAAATTCCGTTCTTTGGTTGGTCACCAGTGTGTTACATGAACGGACTGAAGTAGGATCTCCAAAATATTGAAGACAAATAAGAAGATGAAATGTTTACCTTCTTCCCATAGCATGCTTGTTTTCTTATTTTCATGTAGCCTTCTATGGTAAAAGCACCTTCATCTATTAGTTAGGGTGGCTTCTACATCTTTTCTTGATCGTGCCAAAGTTGCCAAGCATCGTGTAATTTCTTTTGTGCAACGCCCATTTTGGTCCAATTACCAAACAAAACTCATTATTCTTGTTTGACATATTTTACAATGCTCCAATTCCAAGAGTACTGTTTTTCCATCATATTCTCTTTTCGGGGACAGTATTTTATGCTGCTGTATAGTTTATAAATACATCTGAAATGTGCAAGCAAGGTTTTAGAAACTGCATGCAGTATTGTTCTTTTGATCTTGCTATCTTCAGTTTGTTGTTCCCCCTTATTGTATATACAGGATGGTTCCTACCAGTTGCTTAAGCAGCAACATCCAAGAAGTGCAAGGCGATACTTCTAATAATGCCTCGGAACCGAAGCATACGGAGTCTTTTTGCGTGGAAGAGAGTGCAGAAGAAACCTGCAACGGAGAAATCTTCCTCAAGAGTCTCCTAGAAGGCTCAAAGAAGTCATGTGATTATGGTGATCTAGTAGATTTCATTGAGCTCAAGAAAGGGAAAGATTAAATTGGCTGGTTGAGGAATAGGTTGAAATACCGAAGAAGGAAAAGCAAGAGGATGGCCGTCTTGAGATGGAAGAAAAAGAAAATAACTTGGAGAATGATGAAAGGTAAGAAAAGCTAAGCTGGTGTTCAGTGTCTTGTCCATCACCATTTTTCCATTTCCAGCAGCGAGAAACAGCAAACTCTTCCTTTTATGCTTATATATTGCCCGAGCAGTCGTCCAGAATGTACGTTAAAGTCACTGTATTAGGGTCCTAGATCAAGTGGTGTAAGTACTTAATCCGCTTTTTTCTAGTAAATTATAGTGTTCGCATATGTTCTAGTGTTAGCCTTCAGTTGTCTGAATAGAATATCCAGATTTGTCAAGCATGTGATCAAGCTTGGTATATGGCTAAATCAGGCATAAGATTGTTTCCATTTCATTTTGATGGTTGTAGTTTCATTCTTTCGCTCTGACCTCTACTCTTGTTACACTCATCAGATGGAGCTTTCCCTTTCGCAGCTGCTGCCCCCTTCTTCGGGTCTATTGTATACCGGGATATTTATGAGGTCCGTCGTCCGCTTGAGAAAATTCTCACATAACCACAGGTGGGTTAGATGGTTTTTCATCCAAAATTTCAATGTTGTTCGTCCTGCAATCATGGGGAAAATTACAAAACAATCTTAAATTTATTACAATTATGCCAATTCAGCTCTAAATCATTTCTTTTGTTGATTCAATTCTAAACCTTTTGTAATTGTGACGGTCAATTTTTGTCGACTTGCGATATATATATATATATATTCTTTTTCTTTTTTTTTTGGCGAAAGAAAAAGAAAAACAAGGGAAAATAAAATAACAAATAAAAAATATTAACTTATTATGTCGCCGGCAGCATTCACGTCAGCACCATCCAGTCAAAATTGACATAATTGTAAAAGATTTAGGATTGAATTGACACAATTCACGATAAAAAAAAATTGGCACAATTGCAATAGATGTGAAATTTTTTTGGTAATTTTCCCACCACCATGTGATTGGGAAGTAGACAATAGTAAAAAAAAAGAAAAAAATGAATGTTGCTGATGCATTCCCCCGGCCCTTGTTCCGAAATCACAAAGTCTGGTGTGGGGGCGTAATTGAGTCAAGCTACTTGCCATTAGCTTGAGCTCAACACGATAATCACTCGAGATCGACCAGAAATTGCAAAGTCAGGAGTAGGGGCATAACAGAGTTAAGCGACTCGCTAGTAGCTCGGGTTCTATTAGATGATTACTCGGGATTGTATCGTCTAATTTCGAGTTTAGTTCGAACTTGAGTATCTTAAAAAGTCGAGAGCGATTTCGTTAATACTAGACTCGACTAGCTTGCCAGCATAACCGTCGCCTTTCAAGTTGTGATCGAGGTGAAGCAGATGAACTACTTGGGATTCCATGCTAAGAAAACATGAATAGTGTCTTGAATCCACGTTAGCAAGCTACGTGAATTTATTGACGACGTGGAAGTCACGTTGGACAACTAACGGTTCCAAATTAAGGGAGCTAGTGGTACTCGAGTAAAAGATGGTGATTTTTGTTTATCGTCATTAGATCTAAATTTTGTGCTTTTTGAGGGAATTAGCCCTACATATATATAAAAACTTGACTTATTAATTAGGTCAATTAATTATAAAATGTAAAATCTCTCAATTATTACTTAGTTTTCGTATACAAAATTGACTCATCACTAATGAGGTCAACAAATTTTAAAATCTAAAATCTATTAATTTATCAATATTTAGAGCTGGTATATATGTCATAAACTTGACTCCTCATTAGCGACACAATTAAGTACGAATAGAAAAATTACTTTAATTACTTATTGCAAAACAAAAGAAAAGAAAACAGAATTATTCTGACACGACAAACCGACTCCTCTCCATTTATGAGGCTAATTAATTGTACAATCTAAAGTCTCTCAAGTTATTATTATTTAGTGTTAATAAATAAAATTGACTCTACTTGTTAATAAGGTCAATTAATTAGAAAGTCTATAAGATCTATTAAATCATGACCGTTCAGATTTTTTTTCCTCACATAAATTTGACTCCTCGTTAATGAGACCAAGTAGAATTATCGACACATGGTGATGTTTATCTCTAAGCCTATGTCCACTCTCAAGTCTAACAGCCACAACAGGATTGAAATCCACAAGTAACCTTCCAGACAAGTTATAAACAGTACATACACAGTCTTTCCAATAGATCACACTTAGGACCCACGTTCTTACTATTGTAACTTGATCTTTCATCCAATAGATCACACTTAGGACCCACGTACTCCTCTTACTGTTGTAACTTCATCTTTCACATGATTACGGTACAAAAAGATTACAATAGAGAAATTCTTTCGGGGAGAACAAAGAAACGGCAAAAGAAAAGTAGTTCACAGCAAGTATATGCATTCTTTATTGTGCTCTATCTAACATTATAACCTAGAAGGTCTTCCATTATATAACCAACTTCAATCATCCCATTGAAGAGGCACGAGAAGCCTAACTAGCCATCACGAAGCCGTTGGAATTGCTGCATCTGTTGTTTCTGACACTGTTTTGAAACTGTTGCTGTTATGATACTGTTCTGTAAAAGCTGATAGATACCAAGGGTTATAATCTCCTCGATAGATTTTTTTATCTTTCTCTGCGGATCATTCACCCACCAACAGCTATAATCTTCCCAGCGAAATATCCGCACATATTCGTTGTTCAAACAACACCAAAATTCGATATCGATATAAACATCGACACACCTGATCTTTGGATTCGTTAGTGTTGTTTATAGAAAAAAAATTCTAGTTGACTTGTCATCAATTATCCAATAATCCTTTTGGCTTCTTCAGCATATAAAGACTTCTATAGATATCATCGTCCATGCTAATTCTTTATCTTCGATGATTTGACCAAGTCAGCTTCCAAAGACCTACAAGGACATTAACATCTTAGCGGATTCCTCATTTTCACTAAACTAAGCAAGGATCATCGATGTTGTCACAGTCTTCCACTCGATCTATAGAAGGCAGTTGCCCTATGTCAAAGATCTAATGCTCCAATAACAATCCGGTGCATCAATCTTTCTTCTGGTCCTTCCAAGCATATTGGCGATTTTGGACTCCACCAAGTTGTTTACCTTCGCAAGTGCGGTCCTTTCAAGCTTCAATGAACATCACAGCTTTAGGCTTGTTCACCATCATTAGGTCCGGCCACTGTTCACTCGATTTTTGTACCTCCAAGCTGTCATGAACATCCACGTTCTTCTCAGCTTTGTTCATATCGATCAAGATCCTTCCAGATGTTCACATTATTTGAAGATCCTTCCAATTTATAGACATCTTCAATGCCCCATATCTTGTTCACCTTGGAGATCAGCTACCAACCTTAAAGATCGACAGAGCACTCCAAGCATCTGGTGATCTTTATAACATCATCTGCATTTTAGTTTGTGCACATATATACCCGATATAACTCAACCAATATACATGTCACTAGCCTTTGATTGTCTTTGTCATTATCAAATCAAGATCGGAGATTTTTCAATAATCACCACATTGATGATTTTCCCAACATCAGGTACCTTCATCTTCGAGCATGTTGTGATTTTACCAGCATGCCCCATTTGCTCCTACATCCGGGCTATGCGCCTAGCATCCTCTCTAGAAAGGTGCGCCACCGACTCCTTTCAAGGATTAGCATTGAGCTGAATTATTGACTTGGTGCGAGGAGGAGGAAGGACATCTCCATGGATGCCCGTGTTGGATGTTTCGCCGAGTTGGCAATTCAACATGTACGGGTATGGACGTTCGTGGCATTAATAATTTCGAGACAGGAAAATACAAAACCATTTAATTCTAAATTCTCTTCCGACGAAATGGGGATTAAAAAAAATTTCCATTCGATTCGAACCATCTTTCGATCGCCTGATTTACCCTGTCAATAAACACAATAGCAGCATTTGATTAGCTCGTCGTCTTCAAAACTTGATAGGGGATTTTTTTGCGAAACATGATCGAGGGATTAAATTGAACAAATGAAAAGTCGAGGCTGTCATTGCACGTACGGTCAAAGTTCGGGGATCGTATTACATAAATTAAAAGTTTAAAGACGGCATTGCAACATGGATAAAAATTGAGGGACCGTTTACGTTATTACCCCATTCAAAACGAGGGTCTCTTGCTCCAATAGCATGCAAATATAGATTTTGCCTTTGTATTATTATATTTATGGGTAGGGAGAGAGAGAGAGAAGCCCACCGGAAGGAGAAAATATTGCTTTTCGAAACGAAAGGCCTCCACAATTCCATCACTCCACGTCTCTCGCTCGCACAATTCACAGGTCCCTCCCTCACCCCCCCAACGTCTCTCGAAGCGGAAGAGCAGATAGCGGCGATGGCGGTCGGCGTCCTCGCTCTCCAAGGATCTTTCAACGAGCACATCGCAGGCACGATTCTTCCCTTCATTCTCCGCGAGCGTTACGTGTGCGTCGTCTGTTTTTACATAGGCTCGTAACCAAGAGAGTTATCTGTCTCTTCTTGTTGTTGTTCGCCAGCGCTTCGCCGGCTCGGAGTGAAGGGAGTGGAGATAAGGAAGCCGGAGCAATTGCAGAGCGTCGGCTCTCTGATCATCCCCGGAGGAGAGAGCACCACCATGGCCAAGCTCGCCGACTTCCACAACCTGGTTTGTACTCGCGCTCGGGCACCCCGTTCATGCCTTCTTTTGGTTCTCGATGAACTGTTCCTTCGCGACAAGTTTCAAATTGGGATTGCAAACTGAGACACGTCAGTTCTGCTGTAGAATGAAATGAGGTCACTCTGTCTTGGGCGATGTATTCTGAGAATTCCACAATCTGGAGGGACACTCGCCATATAGACGTGTTCATCCGTAGTGATTTGCATTTTGTCGAGTTTATTTTTTTTTGGGTAAGGTGTTTTGTCGAGTTTATTCATCTATGTTTGCTTTGGCAATGTCAATGGAATTGCGTACCGGATAGCACAAGATTAGGATAGGAAGCTGAGAAGCTGTAATTGCTGCGTCGATTTTAGTGACTGTGGAGCAAGTTTAAGTGCCCCACCTTTGTGAATTTACGACCAGTTCTCTTTGAGCGGCTTTTTGTGTGGAGTAGGATGAAATGATTTTTCTCTTTTCCTGAAATGTTTTCTGAGGATGGACATAAGATTGTTGGTTCTCATTCCCTTTTTCAAGGAAAGGTGAGTCCATGACCCTTATCTCTATTTTCTATGCTGCATGCAAGTTAGGTAGCATTTCAACGTGCCCTGTACAACAATTTCATGGACTTGTGCTGAGTTAATTTACTTTTCCCACAGTTACGCTATCAACAAGGTACACTTAATTCAGTCATTTGTAACCAAGTCCTTCGATTCTGCAGTTCCCAGTTCTTCGAGAGTTTGTTAAGATGGGAAAGCCTGTCTGGGGAACCTGCGCTGGTCTCATATTCCTGGCTGACAAAGTAACTGGTGGGTCTTCTCTTGTAGCTTCATAATAGGCCCGAAGATTGCACTGCTACAAAATTCATTGTTTTGACTTTCCTGAATGCAATGTGAGGAATACTGGTGATGAAGTTCAGATAATTAAAAAGAGATGCTTGTTTTTCACAGGACAAAAAGCGGGAGGACAAGATCTTATTGGAGGCTTAGACTGTACTGTCCACAGGAACTTTTTTGGCAGTCAGGTTTGCATGCCCTTATGATTCTGAATTCATTGCTCTACTTTATTTATGATGCATTGTAGCTGTTTCTGTGAGAATAATTGTTGCACTATCTGCTATCACATGCGAGAACGTGAGCGTGACCTCGACTTTGTCTTTGTGTCCAGTAAATGTAACTTTTATGCCAAAGTGGTTGTTATGATATCACAATATCTGTGCCTGCATAAGAGAGAGAATGTTGTTGCTTATATACAATGTCGTGTGAATTGACTTTTTTTTCCCCTTCTTATATTAAGATTCAGAGCTTTGAAGTGGATCTTCCAGTACCGGAGCTTGCATCAAAGGAAGGAGGTCCTGACACATTTCGCGGAGTTTTTATTCGAGCTCCTGCTATACTAGAAGTAGGGCCAAAAGTTGAAGTGCTTGCTGCCTATCCAGTTCCATCTGACAAACCGATGGATGAGGCTCAAAAGGTATGGCATGCGGTATTCATTTCATAGAAGCAAGTTCATTGGGTATAATTTGCTATGTATTCCTCTTATATAACAAGTTTCACGGTGAGTTTTCAAATTTTTCTACGCCTCATGGTTAGGTTTGCATGGATATGCTTCTGACTTTATAGTGGTTGCCGATTCTTTGAAGGTTTTCAATTGTAAAACATGTTTTGTATCTGTTGGTTTTTTCCTATAAAGAGTTTGTTCGCACCATATTCCATCTTTTGAGTGCAATGGTGTGGTGTTATAGTTGCATATTATAATTTGTAGCTGCCAATTCAGAAATGTGGGCTTAATTCAATTGGAGTTGTCATTTCCCTGTCAATCCTCTTGCGGTACTCATACGAGCTCTATTCATTTGAATGGCTGAAGTTTGTTGTCATGTGAATAGTCCAGTGAATTGATGGGATAATTTGCATTGAAAAGCCCACTAAGTGAAAATTTCAGTTTCCCATTGAGGAGCAAGAGTAATACCCCTTTTGATTCTATTATTTGACTTTGTAGATTAGTACTAAGTTCAACACTTTGGGCCATACTCAGGAACTTAGGTATGATATGGAATATCCTACCTAAAACTTGTCAATGGAAGCTGCTGTCAGAGGTCTCCTATATAAGGAGTCATAATTAGTTTAGGTTCAGTTCTACAGAAGGAAGTTTGTTCACTTTGTGTATCAAAATTTTGGTTGACTTTTACTTTTCTAACGGTCTAGAACAATTAGATTGATCAAGCAAAGGCACAAATATTAAAAAGTGAGAATAAATCTGTGGCATGAATTAAAATGAAGCAGTAGATATCAACCATCATTTCTTTAGGACAGCGATCAAATTGCACATTCTGTTCAGTCTTCAGTTTTTCTTGAGGATGCTTCGCTGATATTTCCAGTGGATTGAGTTTGGGCCTTTGGGCCTGCTGATCTACGTTACTGCCCCACCTTTATGCCTTAGTGGATTAGAAGTAACACTACTGATACTATGCATTGGATCGACCTCCATCATGTACTTTTCTTTTGCTCACTGTCATCTTGACGTGTTGAGAAAGCGGCATTGATGCAAGAAAAAAGTTGTTTTGATATGATCTGGTAGCCATTAGAACAAATTACAGGGTTGCCAAACTAGTTTTGGCCATGCATACTGTGTCCCTTCAGGCACTGTCATATGGGTGGCGTGTGCATTGAGATGCAGGGCAGTTTCATCTTGTTGGCTTGCAGTATAAGCAGCTCATCAAGTAAAGATTACAAGAGTGTGAGGGAGCTACTAAATTTGTACTATAAGCTTGCTGTGTCCTGGTTCAACAATGTTGAGCCTCAGGGAAGTGGCGGTGAAGGGGGCTTTAAATCAGTTGTAGCTTCAAATCTAGATATTATTGTGAAAGTTTTCTTCTATGACCCTTTTTGTAATGTTTTAGGTTCCTTTTGATGTTACATTTACTTTGGTGAAGCTTAAGGCATGTTAGAAAGTCTAACCCAAAAGTTTAAGCTATTAGGTGGAGGAAGACCACATGAATATAAAGAGCATACAAGACCCATTCACAAGCGATGTGGGATAACAACACAACTTCAACACCCCCTCTCACGTGCAAGCAATCTGCACGTGGAAATTAACTAATGGGGGGGATGGGCCCACATACGCGGAAGGAAATAACACTGGCTCTAATACCATGTTAGAAAATCCAACTCAAAAGCTTAAGCTATTAGGTGGAGGGAGACCACATGAATATAAAGAACATACAAGACCCATTCACAAGCGATGTGGGACAATAACACAACTTCAACAAGGCTAAGTGAAATTCCTAAGTCTCAAAGTGTACCATCTTTTTGTTTTTGTAGATGATTTATTTGAGCTCTTTTGTTCTTGTTTCCTGTTTGCATTCTACACTCGTATGGTTTTATGGTTGCCTAAACCTTGTTCTTCAATTAGTAGATACACTAAATTTTTCTGTTTGCATTGTTCAATGAACTACTTAGTAGGTGATCCAATTTTTCAATTCTTTTGATTCCTTAGAATATTTTTTTCTTTTTCCTGGGGTATCAAGATGCCACTCTGTCAGGATCTCTGTCCCCAGATATGACATTCCTGTAATTTATCTCCTGAACCTTTCTTTATTGCTGTAACATTTAGGAGAACAAAGGATCTGAAAAGAAAGTAATTGTAGCTGTCAGGCAAGGGAACTTGCTTGGGACTGCCTTCCATCCGGAGTTGACAGCGGATTCACGATGGTAACTTATCTATATAAATGAATGTCATTTCTTCCTTGTATCTCTTTGATGAAACGTTGCTTGTGCAGGCATACGTACTTCCTCAAAATGGCGAGTGAAATCGAAGGAGGAGCCTCGAACAGCATTGTGGCGGTCGAAGGAGGTGATTTGACTTTCGACCAACAGCCAAAGAATGATCTCCCCATATTCCAATAGTTTCACTTTCACCTTGTTGACCCGGGAACATTCTTTTCACAGTCAAATTGGCTTCATTGATAGGTTACTTTGTGATGCTCGAGCTCCCCTCAGGTCTTAGTTTTTCGGTCCAGCTTTAATGTTTCCTCCTGCGTATTGAATGTGTATATAACGTTCCTGCAAAATATGGTTACGTCTATGTCCCGGTTGTTAAAAAAAAATAAGTTGACGAAGTTTTAGTAATTTCGAGGTTTAACTGTATGAATTTCCATTGTTAAAGCACTGAAGATTTATTGGAGTATGGTCCATGATAGTTCTGTTGACTAACTCGGCCAGTTAAGGCCTGTTCCGTGGGTAAAAGTCGGGCATTTTTTGGCTGGTGTGGACAGACCAATCTTCGTGGCCGATGTGAGCATTTACTAAAACGCGTTTTGATCTACGTACACTTCACTCTATAGCTAAAGGGTTTCGTTGTTTGTTGCTGGGTGCAATAATGACCATTATCGAATTCTGTAGTATCAAGACTTTTCTCATTAATGTCCATGGCTTTCTGCTCCAGCAATTAAGGTTAGTTGATTCTTCCAAGATTGCTTGGTCAATGCTAGTTTAACTTAAAACTCTGGCGGGAGTTGCCTCCCACAGAAATATAAAACCATTTACTATTATCTGGTAATCATTGAAGGCAAAATGACATAAGTTGTTCATGAACTTTGATTCAATATGCAATGTAATTCCTAAATTTTTAATTTGACCAATATGATCCCCGAACTTTAGCATCAATACGATCCCCATGTGATCTTTGAAATTTTAATTTGACCAGTATGGTCTTTGAACTTTTGAAACTATTCAGGGACTAAGTTGAACACATTTCAAATATTCAGGGACCATACTGATCAAATTAAAAGTTCAAGGACCACATTGCATATGGAATCAAAGTTCATGGACTATTTGTGTCATTATCACATCATGGAATAGAAACTGAACTTGGAAGCTTTAGGACGATATCGATTGAAGTCAAAGTGTGAACACCCCAAGCATGCCCTCTACTTCAGCTTAGTTCACATGAGGTGTTCCTTCTGTTGAATCCAACGTAAATGAAGTATAAAAAACGAAACAATAGCCTTAGTTAAAGACTTGAGACTTCCATTATCGACAGAGTTGGCAACTCGGAATTACGTGTAAGTTTTAGCCTGTGAGAACAGCGGATCCAAGGCAAATCTAAGGGGAGCTCAAAGTTCAAACCACATGGACTCTGCGTAGCATAAACGTAACGAAGTGTGGTATAAAGTGGAGTTTAAGTTTCCCAGAATGCATAAACTAACGTATCTTTTCTTCTCCTTCTTCTTTTTTAATTCGGATATAATAAGCTGGATCCTGCTCATATCTCCTCAGGGAAAAGCGATCTTTCGAGCTCAAAACGTGGCTTGGCCTAGAGAAAGGGAAACCTCTCTACCTGGAGCAGAGTTTTAGGTTCTTACATAACGTTCAATTACTCTCACGAGTTCAAAAGCCACATGGACCTGCCCCTCAGCACAATGACATGTCCAAGGGGGTTTTTAATACATGTTCTCGAGGGATGAAAACTTGTCTGAAAACTTCTCAAGCTTGATACTCTGTCCTTAACCATCATAGCTAGTCCCAAGAGTACCTCTGGGGTTGTTTCATATAAGGAGGAGTTCACTATGCATGAGCCTAGGCAAGAAGAATCAATGTGGATTACGGTAAACCTTGCTTGGATTAGATGCAGAAAAAAAAAAGTTTACCTCTCAGTGAATTGTTGCCATGAGAACAATGTTAAGCAATAACTTGTCAGCTTGCAACTAACCCCTTGGCTGAAAATTTCCGGGTTTTGATTCCGGGAATGTGTATAATGAGCAGAGAGTAAATCTTATGATGATTACCATAACTCCAGCAATTAAGTAGAGCATATGTCGGCGAGGTCGATAAGCTTGCTTCAAGCTCAAGTATTGCAAATGGTATTACAACTGGCACATAGAAGCTTTAAGCTCTTTCAAAATTTAAAATAAGACTTATAAAAGATGTTAAGAATGGTCTATAATTCTTAGTCAAAACCGATATTTATTTAGGAAGCAAGAAATACAAGGATTAAGCCGAAGTCCAAGGCCCTGTTTAGGTTAGACATTTTCACATTTCCATATAAAGAGGGCCTCTCTCAACATTCTAAACCGTCCAGAAATATCCGTCATTTTCTGCTGTAAGTATCTGACAATCTACAGAGGAAGAAAGATTTGAGAGAAGCATATTCGGGCCTGCGGTCGCGTCTCGAAGGCAATGGAGGGAGGAAAGCCATTGATCTTGATGGCTATCCTTGTGGTTATGGTCTCGCTGGGGGTGTCCGTGGTCCAAGGGGCAACGAACAGCAGGAAGACTTCTGACCCCAATTCGACGAAGTACGTGATGTTACATAAGTTGTCTTCAAGCCGGGAACGAGCGCTTTGCTTGGCGTTCGGCAAGTGTCATCTCAAGAAGCTCACTTGCCCTGCTCAGTGCCCGGAGAGGAAGCCCAAGAAGAACAAGAAGGACAAGGGTTGCTTCATTGACTGCAGCAGCAGCAAGTGTGAAGCCACTTGCAAATGTAAGCAAGCTTCTCTCACTCTCCCGATACAACATTCCTACGTCTTAAGCTGGTTTTTTGTTGCTACTTTGAAAACACAAGCATGATAGTTGTCTTTCTAGTCCTGGCTAGATCTATGCAGACAAGATCGGTGAATCCTCGATATCGATTTGACACAACCGTTCTTCTCAAAAAGTTTTGAACCATAGGGGAACAGGCTCACGTATTGCTATTCACCTCTTCTTCTTCTTCGCTCGTGCAGATAGAAAACCCAACTGCAAGGGATATGGCTCTCTCTGTTACGACCCTCGGTTTGTGGGCGGCGACGGTGTAATGTTCTACTTCCACGGGGCAACCGGAGGGAACTTTGCGCTCGTCTCCGATGACAATCTCCACATCAATGCTCACTTCATCGGGACCCGTCCTGAGGGAAGGACACGAGACTTCACGTGGGTCCAAGCCCTCTCGGTCGTCTTTTACAACCACACCCTCGTCGTTGAAGCGAAGAGAGTCTCGCACTGGGACGACAATGTAGATGCTCTCAACGTGATTTGGGACGACGAGGCGGTCCAAGTGCCCACCGACGGAGAGGCCGAGTGGAGGCATGAAGGTGAGGACAGGACTGTGATAGTCGAAAGGACCGACGATACTAACTCTGTGAGGGTGACAGTGAGCGGATTGCTCGAAATGGACGTGAGGGTAAGGCCGATTGAAGAAGAAGAGAACCGGGTTCACAGCTATCAAATACCAAAGGACGACGCGTTCGCTCACTTGGAGACACAGTTCAGGTTTTCTAATCTGTCAGACCTTGTTGAAGGAGTTCTGGGCAAGACTTACAGGCCAAACTATGTGAGCCCTGTGAAGGTCGGGGTTCCGATGCCGATGATGGGCGGCGAGGACAAGTACCAAACACCATCTCTATTGTCACCTCTCTGCAAAGTTTGCAGGTTCAAGGGACCAACTGGGCATGCTAGTGTTGAAGGTGTTGCTCAGTACTAACCATGCTGATAACACAAAAAAGGAAAAAAAAAAAAGTTTGTTCCTTTTCTCTCATTTTAATCAAAGTACACCTGTGTTGGCAACTTCTTTTTTTTTTTTTCTGCTTTGTATTTAAATGATCTGTGCGTGTACAAAATAAGGGACAAATTGGCCCACGATGTCGTGTTCAACTAAGCAATTTCTCAGGAAGAAAGTTCCTGAGTCTTTATATGTCCCTTCATACTGTAAAAGCTCTGTAGCATTCTCAATTGGTCTGTTCTGCAAGTCGAAAAGTCTCCATTATGAATCGTCTTTTTTCCCTTTAATTTCGCTTGATAGTCGGGAAGGGTCGATAAAACTTAGAAAACTCAACATGGTGATCATCAATGTCAAGTTTAAGACAGATGACTAGATAAGCAACCTCATGATGATGCGGTTACAGAGGAAGAGAACTCCCTTTTGCTAGCTCGGCTTACTGCCCAAAAACGGCGAGCAAGCAAGAAATTTCGTTGTAACACAGTGTTCGGAAATGCTGTAGCTACCTCGGCATTGCAGCGCTCTTGGGGCCTCAAAGAAATTTCCTTAGCGAGTAACCGGGCAAGGATGCCTGATCTGCATCTGCAACTGCAAGGGTGTTATGGCCAAATAGATTCGCTAATGTTGAAGAGGGAAAAAAAAGAAAAAAAGACGGGTTGCCTTCGGCAATGAAGTTGGCGGGAAAAAAATCATTAAAATGATGAGAATGTGATTGGTGGTAACAATAACGAAGATATAAAAGCCAGAGAAGAAGAAGTTTAAGTCGACAAGGCGGGCCGAAACGGCCCATGATCAGATGAATCCCCAAATTGGTTTTGTGCCCTAATCTCCCCTCAAATTCGATCGCCTCTGCAAAAAGAATCGGGCGCCTATCCATGGAACGTTGAAACGATGACAGAGACCAAATCCAGAGACAGAGTGGGAAGCTCCAAGACGTCGAGCAAGAAGAGCAAGGCCGACGCTCCCGCCATAAAAAACAAGCGAGAGACGCCTAAAGCCGGCAAGGGCAATGGCGTCGCGCCTGAGCCTGAGGTCCTAGTCGTCCCGTCCTCGAGCACCGAATCGCAAGCGCAGAGCCCGAAGAGGCGCGAACGAAACGCTGATCCGGCGGGTAAGAAGAAGCGGAAGCGGGAGGAGGGCGGTGCGGGCAAAGAGGAGAGCAAATCGAACAAGAGCAATGGCGTCGCGCGTGAACCCGAGGTTCTGGTCGTTCCGTCCTCGAGCACCGAGTCGCGAGGAGGAGAGCGGGTGGAACCGAAGGGAGATCGGAGCGCCAAGATGCGCGAGCTCGTCACGGGTTCGGCGGTTCAGAAGAAGTGGAAGCATCAGGAGCGAGAGGACGGCGACGAGAGCAGGGACGAGTCGAAGCTCTGTAGCTTCCCCATGAACAGGATCAGGACGATCGCGAAGAGCGAAGAGTCCGACTCGCGCATCAATCACGAGGCTTATTTCGTCATCAACAAAGCCACGGTATTGCTCGTTTGAGCTCTGATTTTGTTGGTGATTCCATACTTGTTTCTGCAGCATTTCCCATATTTGCTCCCAACTCTAGTATTCCGATGGTTTGATGCATACATGCTTGCTTTGTTGAGTGACGAAACCTGTGTCCTGCTTCTGGTTCTCATTCAGCTCCTGGGATTGTTGCAGGAAAAGTTTATCGAGCAGCTTTGCGAAGACGCGTATGCCTTAGCTGCTGCTCGCGACCGCAAGAAATCTTTCCAGTATAAGCACCTGTGTAAGTTCCTCTCCCGCTTTCGTTCAAACTTGAGCTCATGTGAAAATAAAATTCGAATGCTTGATGTTATTGTGATGTCGAGTTCTTGTAAGGTTTGACATCGCGTGAACTCTCTTTCCCACCTTTATTTACTTAATGTAGCTATAAAATGTCGTGGATTCGTTGGCCGTTTGAGTTGCAGGAATGGTTTTGGGTTGTTTTACAAGTGATTTGTGAAATGATTACACTTTGAAGTTTCTTCGAAAAACCTTGCGAGGATTGAGGGCGGGGAAGCCCTCGGCTTTGGTTCGACAAAGTACCGCGAGTAAATTGTTCACTCATTATCTGGCTCGTGAAACCTATTTCTTCCCCTGAAAGGGAGCTGTGTCATTTGATTTTCTAATGGAAAAGGGAAATTGCCTTAGCTTAGTTGTCCGCTGCTCTGAATTGCCTTGTCCGCTCTTCATTTACCCTCCTCTAGAGATTCAGTTGTGCTTGTCTAGTCCTTGTGGAATTCTTCAACTTAAAATGGCAATTGTTGTTTGAGAGCGTAAGTTTTCCTTGCTAGCGGAGAGATTGAACGGAGATTTCCTACCTGAACATGGAAAAACTGTATAATACATTCCAGTGTGGAATAACTATGCGAAGCAATCTTTTGGTGTACTTGCTTGGATGAACTCGATGCCTCTCTGTAAGGCTTATCTTGATCATTTTTATTGTGAGTAAATGTATTTGTTGAGTACTACTGTATTTACGGCGCTTCCATGATGAAAGTCGCTGTAGGCTGAATTTGGTTGTTTGATATTTTGGCATTAAACTTTCTTAGTCATACTGATTATTTGTTGTGTGCTTTTGTTTCTGTTTTTTCTTCAGCATCGCTTGTTTGCCAGTGGAAGAGATATGACTTCCTTTCAGGTATTCGTTTTGCCATTCCCATATTGATACGTCTGATGAACTTCTGAACTTTTGTTGTCGATCATTTCTCCGTTGAATGATAGTATGACCTCTTTGTCGGCATTTGGTCGTGTGCCAGATTTCGTTCCGGAGAAAATGAAAGCTGAAGATGCATTGGCAGAGAGGAAACCAGAAGAGACGTGATATACTACAATTCTTTGGTCAAGAAGCTGTAAGTCGATTGAGACGGGCTTCAATTTGTATGAGCATCTTATCCTGTTGTTTGGTTGCTTTCCTCCTATAAGAGCATGGAGCCAGCAAAATGCGCACCTACATTTAGCTGCAGATGATGTCCATATGGTTTTCACTTTTTGCTAGCATTTTACATTGGAGAAGATTGATGCTTATTCTTCTGGTGATCTTTTCAGCATGTAATCTCCTGCACGCTGGACATGGATGGTGAGGTAGCTTCTTGTGGGGAATTTCTGTGTTTAGTAACTAATTTGGGATGGACAATCACTTGGTAGTTAATCTGATTCTTGGCCTATGTTAGATTCTCCTTTGAGTTGTATACTAAAGATATTGAGATCTATCTATGAGAATCCATTCAATTGCTGACTTGGCGTTCGTTTTTTTACTTATGTCGTATGATAAGTTGACACGTGCTTGCTGAGTTTGGAATTTATAATTAAAAAAAAATCAATTTCTCTTCTTCCTTCCGCGTCATTCTTCCTCCTCCGTCCAAGAGTATCGCCTCCTCCATGGCTCTGTCTACTTGTTCGTCCATGCTTTGCTCGTCCAGATCCAGTTCTGGCCTCGTGGAACTTGCCGCCGTTGGGCTCCGTCTTCCCAATGAAGAGCTTCGTCGCCATGAAGAGCTCTATCTCCGGATGGCAATGGAGGTTCATCCAAAAAAACAAGGGTGGTTGGGTAAATGGTGTCTTTTGTCGCGTTTTCGCCCTATATTTTTCACTCCACCGTCGCCATCTCTCCCATCAGCATCGTGTTTATCGCAGCCCATCGATAGAGAGCCATGGCGACCAGCGATAAAGGCTCGTTCGGCGTCGACAGCCATGGACAGCTATATTTGGAGAGTCGACCAAAAGGACTCCTGAACGCGGCGTCTTCTGCTATGGAGTTAGGCTGGAAAGAAAAGGGGTATAGGAGAAAGAAAGAAGAGAAAAAATTTCTTTTCTTTTATTCCAATGTGTCGATAGTCAATCTATTATTCCACATGAACGAAAAACGCAAGTGCATAATTGACGTACATCTTTATAACTACTGAATACTTTCTCTGAACGAGGGGAGATGAATGTTTTGCAATATAGTTAGGGATAAGTATAGTGAGAATATTAAAACTTGTCGTGATAGTGTAATCGAGTCCTAAACTTTTTAAAAGTGCAATCAGAGTCCGAAAACTTATCAAATTGGTGCTACTAAATCTTTCCATTTATAACGTCAATTTGTTTAACAGAAAATGCTAACGTCATATTTTTAAATAAGTTCATCTCTCCTATGTGGCATTTTTTTAGTATATTCTTCTTCAAATCTTGTTTCAATTAGATTAAAAACTAAAAAAAGTCTAAATTTTTCTTTAAATAAAACAACATTAGAAAAAAAAAAAAGAATGGCATAGCCCTGTCGATGGGGGCACTACCGCCTATTTCTAGAGGGGCCAGCCCTTGCTAGCATCGGGCAAGGCCTTGTCGACTGTAGGGAAGAGCCGACATTGCCTATATCTAGGTGAGCCTTGTCAAGGTCAGGCGACCTCCGCCGGCTCCTTTAGCAATGGGTGGCGTGGGCGGCACCCCACCGGCGTGGCCTTGTCATTCTTGTTTATTTAACTATATTTTTATAGTTAAGTTTAGCTTTTTAAGTTTATAAATCTAATTTTGAATAAGATTTAAAAAGTAAAAGAATATAAAACATCATGTAGGAAATGTTGAATTTATTATCCCACATCACTTTATAACGGGTTTTATATGCTCTTTATATTCATGTGGTTTTCTCTATCTATTAGTTTAAGTTTTTGGGTTGGACTTTCTAATAGGATATTACAGCAATCTCTCTCTCTCTCTAAATCTATAATCTATCATGATATAATGTGTGCAGTCACTGCCGTAAGCTCTGGTTTTTTTGTTTTTGTTTTTAGCTTAGGAAGGAGGTTACGATCAAATATGATTAAGCCGTCGTGTGTTTGCCAGCCATCAGAAAGAGAAAGGCGAATGTCGAGATAGATCATGCTGTGATGATTGATTGGGAATCTCACCCATGGCTGTCTTCTATGTTATCCACACTCTGTGCGCCACGGCGAAAGGTGTCTTGCGCTTGAAGGGTGCAATATACAAGCCATCTGCAGTGACATAGAACTGTAGAGCACAGTTCGTGCGGGAAAGGATAATTCTCAATAGCACGAAAGAGCCTGTTTTCTGCCGCAAACACGGGAAGAAGAACTTACATTTTCAATCATTGAGGACGAGATTATATAACAAATCATATATGGTTGAGATTTCAGTTAGTCCATTCGAACGAAAGTGGCGAAAGATGTCAGCTTTTCAAGCGGATGATATTTCTCATGTATGTTCCGCGGAGCCAATCACCTTGTTTGTAACTGGACATCTGAAAGACCTACCAAGGATTAATGGGTGAGGTGAAATGTCTTTTTCCTCTTTCAAAATGAATCCAGGGGGTGCATTACGGAGCAGATGGATGCCACTGGCTAGTCTTAGGTTACGTTTGGTTCGGTCTTAGGAATGAGCCTTGGAAAATGCAAAAGCCCTAAGCGTAAGTGTTTGGTTACAAATTTATTGTAAAGTAACTTTGAGTCGAGTAGTGTTTGGCCAAAATAAAAAAAAAAAATTTACAGATGGCTTTGGCTGTATTTACCTTTTTTATATTGAAAAAAATCAAAACCTCCGACGAAAGGCTCAGGCCGCCAACGACAATCGACGGAGGTCGCACAATCTCAGGGGATCCCTTGAAAAAGATGAAGAGTAAATTGGATATTTAGTGAGGTTTTGAGGGAAAAATAGACAGTAGACAATTTTCATTATTTAGGGCTTTCAGCTTTCTCAAGGCCAGCTTTCACCCCCCAAAGTCCCTTGAAAACCAAACACTCTAAAAAATTATATGGATGGGCAGGTTCCAAAATGCTAACCCAAACGCACCCTCCTTAGCTCGGATGCCTGATTGGTAAGAGATACCTTTTCTTTTCGATTCAGAGCTGAGAAATGCAAAATTTCTAAAACCATTGGACGTTTGGTGTTTTGCAAGTATCAATTGCCCACTTCATGTTTCCCATTTCAATGATGAATAACATAACAAGGTACTAGGTAAAAAATGAAAGGGAAATTCCCAAAGTAGCTATGCAGAAGTCAACTCAATCCTCATCAAGGAGATGAGAGCGTTGGGCCCTATATTCTGCAGCAAAAAAACATGAATCTGGGTTCATCTCTCCCTTGCAAAAGAGATGGAAGCTGCAAAAGCTTCTTCTCTCCTAAGTTTGTTGGCAAGCAAATTGATTTTGTACCAGATAAACACAAAGTGAAACCCAAGCAATGATGCATGGCCTCATTTGCCATGCCCATTTGATCTCCCTCTGCTATTTTTTCCTGCTTTCTCAAGCAAACTAGTTGCTGCAACAGTGAATGCTCTCTCTCTCCCTTTATTTCATCCATGTTTTGCTTTTAGCACAACACTTGTCATTGAGGCGCTAACTACTGAATTCCCCCTAACTAAAAATTGTAACCTCTCACCTAATTTCATTTTCTCCAAACTTTAATGATCACCTCTCTCTTTCCCAGGTTTCCAAATAAATTGCAAGTCTCTCCCTCCTCTTTCCCTCACACAACCCACAAGGCTTCTTCACTTCTTCACTGTCCTCTCTCCACAATCCCCCCCTTCTTACCAAGAGCAAAGACAGGAAATATGATGAAGAGCCTGTTGTTTCCACTCCTGCTGGTCCTGCTCTTCCAATGGTCTGCCACCTCAGCTCAGCCTGCGGCAGCCCCGGCTCAGCCTGTGTCTCCCCCGGCTCCGCCTGTGTCGCCCCCAGCTCCGCCCGCCCCAGCTCCGCCCGCCTTAGGCCCGGCTCCGCCTTTCCTCGGCCCGGTTCCTGCAGGCCCGCCTGACATCACGAAGATCCTCACCAAGGCGAGCCAATTCACGGTGCTGCTCAAGCTCCTGAAAGTCACCTCGGTCGACAAGCAGATCAACGCGCAGCTTAACAACTCGAACAACGGCCTAACCATCTTCGCCCCGAACGACAACGCTTTCTCAAGCCTCAAGACTGGGACTTTGAACCAGCTCTCATCTGAGCAGCAGGTCGAGCTCGTGCAGTTCCATGTAGTCCCGAACTTCTTGTCCGTGTCCCAGTTCCAAACCGTCAGCAATCCGCTGAGGACGCAGGCCGGCGGCAGCGGGAAGTTTGAGTTCCCACTGACTTTGACTACTTCCGGTAGCAACGTGAACATATCGACGGGCGTCAACAATGCAACAGTAGACCAAATAATATATTCAGACGGCCAGCTGGCTGTGTATCTGGTGGACAAGGTTCTGCTCCCTATGGGCATATTTGGCCCGAAGCCACCCGCACCGGCGCCTGCCCCGTTGAAGCCGAAGAAGAAGAAGCCGGCTTTGGAAACGGCAACGAGCCCGGTAGCCGACAGCGTACCGGTGGACACAGCATCCGGTGAAGGGAAATTGATGGTGCCTGGAATGATGGTGGTCATTGGATTGAGTGTTGTTGGGACATTCTACTCGTGACAAGGTAAATTTGGAGACATTACGAGAATGATCAGCTTGAAACACAGAGGTGTGGGAGTCACTTTTGGATTCTGCAATGAGCTATTATTTGGTGAATTTGGTTGAAATAAATTTGAGTCCCGATGGTAGAACATGCCAGTGATGAGAGAAAAAGAGCAAAAAAAAAAAAAAAAAAAGGCGTCAAAAGTCTGTTCTTTCCTTTCCTGTGTTCACTGCTTTCAGTTCTTATGTACTCATTTATTTTGCTGTATTATTTCTGAGGAAGTGCTGTATGTTCCTGGATTGTGAAATTGATCTTCTTCTTCGTCGTCATCATCATCATCATCATCATCATCTTCTTCTTCTTCTTCTTCTTCTTCTTCTTCTTCTTCTTCTTCTTCTTCTTCTTCTTCAGTTTGCTTCCTCCATCGCTATGATTTGAAAACATCAATGCACGGTCCTAACAGCCGACATTATCTGTCACTCTTGAACATAACTGAGAAAACAATGCATTTAACTTTGGTACCCATCAAAATAAGCGGCTTACCAAGGGGAAACAAAAGAACCATTTGGACAAGGATGAACACAACTCGCTGAACAACCGTGTCTTTTCAAGAAACATTACATCTTCATGTGTAACTCAAAATTCAGGGGAGAACAGATGGAATCCAAAAGTTTAAGCTCCATTTGTTTCGTGAAAAAGACGCCATATTTGGAAATATTTTTTATTAAGCCATTTAAAAAATAATAATATTTTCAAGTGTTTGACGGAAGATAATTTCTGTCATTTGATATGGGAAATCTCATTTGATTTTCTATTGATCGAAAATTGCTGATGTGGATGCCGACCATCCTACAAGGCACAATCGGCACCTACAGTGCAAAAATATTATTATTTTTCTAATTTTTAATATTGTATATTCTTTTCTTTTCTTCTACACCTCTGACGGTCACCGGCAACTACGGAGGCCGGCGACTTTGTGCCTCGCTTGTGATCGGTCGCCGGTCATTGTCGTGGCCGGCAACCAGCACAGGAAGATAGAAAAGGAAAAAAGAACTAAAAAATAGATAAAAATATAAAAAGAAAATAAAATTTAAAAGTAATTAAAAGAAAAGATTGTGAAGGGAGGAGAGATGAGAGAAAATCATTTTTCTCATTTTTGAAGATGTTTCTTCTATGAG
Organism: Rhodomyrtus psidioides; assembly: GCA_021437785.1. Lineage (NCBI taxonomy): Eukaryota > Viridiplantae > Streptophyta > Magnoliopsida > Myrtales > Myrtaceae > Rhodomyrtus > Rhodomyrtus psidioides. Next base: position 1,073,295 of record JAILYB010000083.1, read on the forward strand.
TGAGAAATGTATAAGTCCACTAGTTTTTTTTTTTAAGCTAAATGCCGGAGAATATTAAAAAAAAAATCCCAAGGAAGTGAAAAACACAAGGCATCCATTGATGGCGAGTACGCAACGATCGAGGAAGTGAACAACACAAGCCATTAGTGCATTGGGCCTGTGCATGTGTTTGGGCAATCTTTAACTTTCCTGGGCCTGACCTTCTTACTATGCTTTCACTTGGGCCAATCGTACCATATAAGCCTTGAGATTCTACAAGCCCAATACAACATCAATCCCATGTTTTTTTTTTTTTGAGGTCGAACAGTCCCATGTTCATTTGGTGACAACACACTGCTTGCGAAGAAAATGGGCATAAATGTTTCTCTTTGTTTATATTATCTATGCTATCTTTTTCATAAGAGTAGAAATTGAATCGGTCTCTCTCTTTTTTTTTTTTTCTAGTCTGTTCTATTTCTAGCCATCATCTCTCTCTGATTTTTGCTTCCTCTTTGCAGAGTGCGGGAGTCGAACCCGCACTTATGATACTAGCGTCCCCACTCCTCAATCCTTTTACGAGCAGGCCCACATGCCTATTGGCATTCGATCTCTTCTTTACAAAATACCCTCACAGGATTGCAAAAAAGCTTATGAATAGTAGGAATAGTTTGTCAATTTAAGGGTCAACCAACGGGATGGTGCGTGTCGGGTCCAGTAGCAAATTTTGAAAATGACTATATAGTGACGTCTACTTTCAAATGACATCCTTATCCTGCTCCGTTTATCACGGTCTCTGATTTGTTGCGCTAGATTGCCTGCCGATCTATATAAGGAATTTAAATTCATTAATACAACATGATTACATCAATTCCTAGAAACTGCTATGTGCTTTGCCCCCAATGATAGGTATGGAATTACTTGCCCGATCCGCCGTATCGATCCATCTAATCAAGGGATTACTCTTTGGGGAGACTTTGGTCAACGAAGTCTTCGGTCTTCTGGAGATCATTACGCTTGGTCGAAGGACAATCTCCTAAGTGAGAATTGGAGGAGGAATAATGTCCGAAGCAAGTGAAGAATCCGTTCCAATTAGTCACAGCAGCACTTGACAAGTTTGCCAGTGGAATGATGTTATGTGTGAAGCGATGTCGACGTACAATGCAAAAGTAAAGCATACAATGCACAAGTAGAGCATTTCACACTTCTACATGGATAGAGAAATGGCCCCGGTCGCTCGAGTTGCTTCGCGTTTTCTTTCCTTTTCGTTCGACAGAATGTTTACACAGTTTTCAACTCATATCCTAGCAATGGAATAGTTCATTATTTCATTAACTTCGTGATCTAGGTAAGATGCGAGTCAAAAAATTCAAGTGGGTGACTCAAATATAAGAGTATTTGCACTCGATTACATAGAGAATCGAAGCATCGCCATTTCTTTCCATTGTCCTTTCGATCGTCGCACCCGATGCTCAGTGACGAGTTGTTTCGATTATACTTGGGTCGCCACTCGCACGAATTAGCTAAAGACAGGCTTGATTGAAGCTTTAAGCTTTCATCATTCTACCTTCCCATGACATATGTTTAGGTATGAACTAGCTTCTTTCACGAATTCCATCAGTACATGAAAGTATATTAGCACTGCTAAGTAAACTGTACTGGGCTCAAATCCGTGGACAATGAACCCAGTGAAGCAAAATCTGCTAGCCCTTGCTGGTTGATGTTTGCTCTCGGTTTGTCTCCAACACCAAGAAAATCCCGAGTCCAATTGCCTTCAACCGATGCATGATTCAGATTCCCTTGAACAACTCTCAGTTGGCTCACATTCCCATTGGCTTGCATCACCATATTACTCGGCGTGTTCTCAATATCGGCGGTCGGTGAGCTCGAGTCGGAATCGCCTAATACCAGCAAATGATCTCCCACAGGAGAACAACCGGCTGCAGAGGACAATGAACTCAGTATTGACTCGTTCAAGTTCTGAGAGAGGGAACAGAAATTTGAAGCATCGGGAAAATAAGATGACGATGAGCTCATTAGTCCGAGACCCATGTCATTGAGGAGTGGTGGATTGGCCATGGTAGATCCCAATATTGCCGCTTTTTGTAAGAGTGCAGTGGCTGACATGAGACCTTGGCCATGTTGTTGTGGATGATTCTGATCGCTTGAACCATACAAAGAACTCAACGCATCAGATATCGAACTCTTGCTCTCTTCTTCCTCCTTCACACACTGAGGCAACTCCCAGACGGATGGACCGGACCCAAAGGACGCGCTCGGCAACCCGAAAATGCTCATCGGCACTGTAGGAACGAATTCCGGTCGGTCACTGCCGAACACCGAAGCCAACAATGCATTGGAAGATGTACCAGCGAATCCGCAGCTGTTCAGATGGGGATTGGCGAATTCCGGGCCGAGTAATCTGAAATTATCAGGGATTGTCGCGGCTGACTGAGGAGGAGCCAGTGTTGGGTCATTCCTGAAGTTTGAGGAATTGAATTTTGTGCTCTCTTCAGCTAGAGCATCACAAAAGGCTCTGTGGGTGATGAAGCTGTCTTTCCTGCATCATGATGCATGATCGCAACAATCAAAATCGTCTTAATTATATTCAGTATAAATACAAAATGACAGAGCCACTGTTGCAATCAAACGAAGACAATGAAAGCGCCTAATGTGTTCATTTATTACCCTCAACCAACCCATTCATTCCAGTGCTATATAGAAGCTGAATTATCCATGTGCGAGTCCAAAACAAGTGAATGAAACAAAGACAAAGTGAAAAATTACCTGGAGAAGACGGTGCCACAATCACATTTATACTCTCTAGTACCACAAATCTTGCTGTGAGCCTTCCAATCTGACTTGACAGCATACTTCTTGGAACACCTCTCACACTTCCACTTCTTCTCACCGTGCTTTCTGCTGTAGTGCTTCTTCACCCCCGTGAGGTCTCCGAGAGCTCTTGATGGGTCATGGTGGACACAGGTTGTCTCTGGGCATATGTAAACTCTCTTCCTTGGCTGGTCTCTGTCTTTGGTTCTGCGCTTCAGCTTCCATGGAAGGTTGTGTCCTCTCCTGTGAAGCTGCAAGTTCTGGTCCCTTTGGAAACCTTTCTTGCACACGTCGCAGACGAAGCGGTGGGTGGCCATCAGAGACTTTGGGGAGAGAGCAATCACTTCGGCATCTGGATCTGCTCGAACATTCGAAAAACAATCGAGGGTAAGATAACACCAGAGCTTCATTCGAAACTCGAAAAGCTGTCTGTGAAAAAGTTCGAAACTTGCCTGGTGTTCCTGGCAAGTTTCTCCTTTTATTGTTTGGATTACAGCTGGGTTCTTGAACAAGTTGTCCGACTGAAACAAGCCCATTTGCAGACATCTTCTGCGCTGATATCTGTAACTGGGGGGTCTTTTGTTGGGGGAAAAATGAACCTCAAAAGCTACAAAAATTGCTATTCTAAAAGAAAGAAAGGACAGTAGAACTTGAAGAGTGAAGCGAGGGAGAAGCATAGAGAGATGGATCAATCTCTTGTCCCTGAAATCGATGAACCCATTAGGTTCCTACTCTATGACTTTAACCAGACTCTTGCTGCAGATTTCACATTTGAGTCATCCCATCACTAGTTATAAGAGAAGTGTAAAAGCTAGCATCAATGGAGTTTGGTTCTCTCTCTCTCTCTCTCTCTCTCTTCTCTCTCTCCTTATCTTGCACGGCTCTTGTCAAAGTCGGTCAGCTATAGACTTAGCTGGACCCCTCTCTTTCTCTCTCCATGTGGGAAGCAAGAAGAAACGATGAAAGGGATATGCAAATATAGTTTGATTGATACGTTGTTTTTGGGTGACAAAGATCGAACATGTAGACTGCATAATTCACCGCCTAATCTTTTTACTCCTACTTGTCTACACATGAATAGCTTGCCTGAAAGGCCAATTCTATTGCACGTATAGCAATTGATCAGTCCATCGTGCCAAAAGCAAAGATTTTGAAACCGGTCTCTTCTCCGTTACGTTCGTACACGAACTTTTCGTTGAAGATGGGATGAACTGTGGGCAATAACGACACGCATCAAAGGCAGGGGAAAGTTCCCGCAAAATCTGAAAAAGGGTTAAAAGGGTCGAATCAGGGGATACAGGACATGGGATTCCTAGAAGGCCGAGCAGAGGAAGATGGTGGAGATGGCGATGAACAAAAGCTGTCATCCCTTTACAGTCACTCATCACGGTGAAAGAAATTTGACAGGAAAAGGCAAATCGATTTCAGAGAGTCCATGTCAAATAATAGCGCACCATCAAAGAAGATCCACAGATTCCACTGACTCGACTGCCGTCCGTGAGACCTGGCTCGTTAAACTGGGGATTAGGTTGGACAGCGTGGGGACCGTCGGGTCCCGCCCGTTTGCAGTCACCGGTCAATGGAAACGTTTGTGGAGCGGAGCATAAGGAGGGCCTTCAAATGGAGAAATATTGCCGGATACCCCAACCCGTTTGTCAAAATGTTTCTGCGATGTATCTCGGCTTCATCCATTTCGGCGGGTTCCAGAAATCCTAGCGATAGGTAATTGACTATTTTTCATTAATCGACCCTTCAACATTTTCGAAAATGCTAAATGCCCAATGATAATCTCTATCAGTACCGGGGCTTTAAACCTTTCCAAGGCTGGCATTTGGCTCAATGCCTCTTGAAAAGACTTGCCAAACACTCAAATATATATATATTTAGAGGCACGAAGGCTCTGGAGAAAGTTGGACCAGAGGCGCCGTTCGTCAACACGCTTGCTCAATTTCAAGCGCTCTAGGAAGACACATTATTAACTCTCAAAAAAGTACTCTGGAAATGGACATCTATTGACCCATTACGGAGTCTTCTTCCACGAAATGCGCAGGATTGAGTTGACGTGCCTAAGGCTTTTTTTAGCCGGCGCTTTAAAAGGATTCAATCGGCAACGTGAGCGTCCTAAACAACGGCGGCGCGTGAGAACAATGCAGTGAAAGAAATTTTCCAGGAGGAGGGCTTGATACTTGTCAAGTACCATGTAACCCCATCAGATTCACCAAATTCACTGAGACACGATGCGATTGGTAGGTCCATTTCAAATTTGGCCAATCACATGATTTTAACGTCACATGGGAGAGAGAGAGAGAGAGAGAGAGAGAGAGAGAGAGAGAGAGAGAGGGTACAACGTAGGAAGGTTCCTACACCTACTCGTGAGTTTCTTTGATGGAACTCGGTCCTTTGACTTTACTCCCCTCAAATGGACGAGAGCTGCATGTATCATGAGTTGATGAACAAATCGTATTGAAAGGACTTATACCTGATGATTTAGCCATCATACAGATAAAAAAGGATCAATCCTCTTAAGAGTATCAACACCTTTCTTGCATTAAAAGTTACGTCAACGCTTAAACTTGTTAACACAGAAAACACGATCTATTAACGCGAAAGGGTTAATTCGACCGGTGAGTCGGAAGAAGATCTTGAAAGTATGACATGTATGTAAAATCCCATAAAAGTGTAAAGAGCGAGTGAAACTTCTACCTTATAATCATTGCATATCTATTGCATGCACGTGTAAGAGGTGCGAAAGAAAGAGGTCTCACATTAGATGTCATACGCTAAAAGAACCATCTCATGGTAACAGTTGGTCCATAACTCAACGACTTTATAAGTATTCGCATGAATATGGATCCAACTAGGTATGTCAATGGGTTCTAGCTATGCACTTTCTCTCGAATCCTTTAGTTAGGAAGGTATCGAATTTCAGCCGTGCTTCCCAAGCAATATCCTACCATTGCCTTATGCTTTTTTTGATCTCTTTGGTGAGTCTAGTTGACGATCCAGACTAGTCGCCTCTTCATCCAATTTTTTACTGTATGCTCATTTCGTGATACCAAATGAAGACCTGAGTATGATCCACGGATGTCCAACTTCCTTTTTTTTTTTCTCTACTCTTAAGGTACTGCATGACGACACTTCTCGTAGAGAAATCAACTTCTGACCAAAAGTTGATTTCTCTACTTCTCTTCAAAAGCAGAAGTTGATTTTTCTACTTCTGCTTTAGATTGACTTCTGATTAGAGAAATTCATTTGGTAACGGTTGAAAATTTCTATTTTTAAAAAATTATTAACAAAATCTTTGGCGCGGCGGAGGCGGTGGCAGCGTCAGCCGGCGCCCGATTCCGAGCGGCGATGGCGGTGGCCGATGACCGGTGGTGGGCGGTGACCGGTGGCGGTAGGCGGTGACGGCGGTCCGTGTGGTCGAAAAAGTGATTCTGGAGCCGAGAAGTAAAAAAAATTTACTTCTCAAAGTTGGCCAAAAATCCAACTAGAAGTAGACAATTTTACCATAAGTCAATTTTTTACCAAACGTCTTTCTACTTCAAAAGTGATTTTATCAAATGAATTTCTCTGCCAGATTGACGTATAGTAGAGAAATTCAGAAATTGAAATGTTGTCATGCAACACCAAAACCTGTGCCCTGTCTTACCCCGTTTGACGACTCTATATGACATGTCTTGATGGGTAATCTCAACACAAACGGGAAAACTCCAAAAAAAAAAAAAAACTAAACTTATTATAATTGTGTCAGTTCAATCATAATTTTTTTTGTCCAATTCAGTCATCCCGACCTATTTTGGCGAGAAATTGCTAATATGGCGCAGCTAGCATTTGAGGTGGCCAATTTTAAAATTATATTTTTATTATTTTAAATTTTACAGTTTCTTATATTATTATTTTTCTTTTCTTTTTTCTTCTCTGGCGGCCAAGGTCGCGCCTCGTTAGATTTGGGCAAGGCTAGACCTCACCCATCGATGACGAGGTCAAGCTCGGCGGCTTGCCAGAGGAGGAAGAGGAAGAGGAGAAAAAAAGAAAGAAAAAATAAAAATAAAAATTATTAAAAATTGGACACTTCGGCACTGGTCACACACGTCAGCAATTTCCAGCCGAAATTAACTTAAAGGACTAAATTGTCACAGATATAAAAAGGTGTAGAACTGAATTGGTATGGGTACAAAATATTTAGGACTGAATTGACCAAAAAAATATTTAGGACTGAATTGACATAATTGTAATATGTTTATGATTTTTTTTTATAATTTTCCCCGACACAAACTAATGAGAAACATCCTATGTCTCTAGAAAGTTGAATTCATCCCTTGTTTCTTCCTTTTCGTTCACTCGGATCTCTTTCCTTTCATTAAGTTTGTCCGGATCCTCCTTTTTTCAAAAAAAAAAAAAAGAAGGGAAAGGAGAAGGATCTTCTTATGTAGATCCCTCTTATTTACGACAGGCAACTAGTTCCCTTCCCTTGCCATTTCATCTTAACGATTGCGCCTACTTTCTAAAACCATGGGCCGAATGCGGCCCAAATCATACAAACGAAGCATGAATCGCTACGTATCGGGCCCTTATGATCTCCTCCCATCCTCCCCATATTTTCGGGGCAGACCTTTTCAATCATTTGTGGGAGAATTGTTCCACAAACTCGATCCATGTAAAGCCCCCAGCTAACATCCACCGTTAGCAAAAGTTGACTCACGTGCACTCATATGATCTAACGATTTATGTGAGCCGAACCCACATAGTCGGGATGTAGGCAACAAAAGAAGGGAAAATTTCAAAAAAAAAAAAGGGAGCCCCATGTGCCTTTATTTTTTTTTTTCAAATAAGAGCCTGAAGTGGATATTATTTTAAATAATGGCCTAAAATAACTATATTAATCTAAAAAAAGGGCTTGAGTCATTTTAGTTAGGGACATTTTAGTCATTTTATTTTTTATTTTTTTTTTGTTTTAAAGAATTTTTTAAAAAACAAAAAAATTAAAATTAAAAAAAAACAAACAAAGAAAGAACACATGCCAGAGGTTTCTGACCTCTCACGGGTGGCTGCCGCCCCACCACCGGTGGAGCGGCGACTATGGCCGTCGAGGTGCCGACGGCCCCGCCAACCAGTGGCAAGGGCCATGGCCAACCGCGCTCTCGCTAGGGAACCTCACACGCTGGAAACCTCCTGAGGGCCATCGGCCATCAAAGGTTTAGAAAACTCCCACCTGTTCTTTTTTTTTTAAAAAAAAAAAATTAATAAAAAAATAATATTATATTTATATTTTTACAAAAGTACCCTCGATCGGTCGAAAAATTTGGCTGGCCGGAAAGGCCAAGCCCTTATTTGAAACAATCATAACCACTTGAGGCCCTTCTTTGAAACAATGATGACACTTTAGGTCTTTATTTGAAATAAAGTCTACTTCGGACTCTTATTTGAAAAAATGAGAGCACCTGGAGTCATTTTTTGAAATTTTCCCACAAAAGAATGATGCAGCAAAAATTCTCTTGGGCGACGACTCACTCACGCAGAAGATTAAAAAATGTCCCCCACATGTTCGTCGATGCATAAGAGACAGGAGCGCCAACTCCGAGGATTCTAACGTCAATTTCTTCAGGAAGAGAACAAAGTTTCGTCGATCGCAACAAGGTTCAAAACGTGAACGTGCATACTGACTTCTAAACAGATGGAAGTTCGGATTTTATCCCGGTCCCTCCAATAAGAAAGACGTAGGACCTGGGTACCATCGTCCACTTTTTCGTCTTAATTTAGGGAAATTTGCACGAGGAACTCTCTTCCAAACACCTCCAAGCTAAAATCTCTAGTTTCTATCTGAAATATGCCAAAGGCCGTTCGACCACCAGCGCACCGAGTAAAGAATATAGTATTCTAGACCGTGTGATCCGACTTGTGAGGCGGTTTCTCATCTCAATAAAACATTCCATGGTCGTGTCGTCACAACTTTTATGGTGTAAAAGATTATATACGGATCATTCCTCTGAAATACATAGCCAGATACTCCGCAGTGGACGGAGCCGTAATAGTTTGTTCCTTTTCCTTGCATCCATATTACCATGTCACTTCAAGGATTAATGTATATGATTGTACTGAGTTGTAAGGCCGAACCTCCAAATGTTCTCACTAATCATTGAGCTTCATTTTTTCCATTTCTAGCAATAAAGTTGGTTGGAAGAAACCTAGCCTGCAAACAAAATAAAGAAGTAAGTTAAGATGGTCAATAACCCGATAAATAGCAAATGCAGCTCACATTTGTCAATTCTTTCCAGAGACTGCGGATATGGAGGTACTGTAAGGACATGTTAACATGTACCAATAAACTCCACGCACATTTAGATTTGTCTAGAACGCAAGTAGGGGGAAAAAACTCATAAGTCGTGCTTACAAGACTCCAAATAAGGAAGATAACATATGCAGCCAAGGTTCAGCTGTCAAATTTGTCGCTGCAGTTTTAACTTGCATGGCATTTTCCGCACATCTTGCCTCGGTGAGAACAATGTCCTAGGATGAATATAGCCAAACAAAGCATCTCTACACAAAATTTCACAGCAAAGCACCTACTTGCAAAATACATTGATGATATCCAACCAAAAGGGATGGCTTGCATCTTTTACATTTCATGTCATAATCTACAGGTCTATCCAGGTTTAGAATAATCAAGAACATTTTGGGAGAATCCCTCATGCATACCTAATATTGAGTTCCATTACAAACAAATTAATATAATTAGGAGACACCCCGATGTCTTCACCTTTTCACACCAGCAATGCGTATAGTTCTCATTGATTTCTGCTTTTTCTCAATGGAATAAGGCATGTGGTGCATGGAGAACTTTCAAATACGTCGATCAGTAATCAATATATATCAAACTTCTGGGACAGGTTCTTCATCTTGCTAACATGACCCTAATAGCTAACAACTTCAAGCTCGAAGTTGTTTATGTAGTAGCTTCTTTCAACTTACAACCATCAAATTAGTGAAGTTTTGTTTCTGAAACCACACACTAAATATTCATAGTTACTTGGTATATACGATAGGTTAAAAATAGAAGTGCCTACTTCTATTGCTTGGGAAACTCTCGTGCCTATCCTGTTAAGGAGCAAACGTGATATTGCATTTGGAGAAAACTGTATCAGTATTCCCTTCCCAACAATGATGACCAAGCATTCGACCAAAAAAAAAAAAAAACAAAAACAAAACAAGATGACCAGATGATACCAAGTTAAGGGGTTCCATGAGACCATGGAACATAATTGGCATAAAAAGAAGCCAAAACCATAAAATCGATGCACGTGAACAAGTAATTGTATACTCGATCTTCAATAAATTTACCAATATTACCTAGTAATTCCCTCAATTGCATGTTTTTGTCTTCAAATCTATGGTGAGAATTATGATGATAAGGTGAAGGCTGAGTCTCCCCTCTATATTATGGCTAAGCTACCAGAACGACAAAACTCCTGAGCCATGACCAGAGAAAAATAGGGAAAAAAAAGGAAAATAGAAATAAACCTGAGATCTCATAAATATGCATCAACAAATGGTTCGCTCATGCATAATGCAGTTATTGACACCCCTTCTTGTGTCCAAAAGGTTCGCAGACTAAGGTTAGCGCCAACAAGTAGAACCAAATGGGTCACTTTCTAATTGACTTGGCTTGGCTCTTTCCTGTCTATTATCTTAAATTACGTCCACATCTGCATGAAATTCTGCCATATAACACTGGCACTGTGCTCTCATAAGGTACTCCTAAATTGCTCGATATTATCAGGGTTCCCTGATTCCATTATTCTCTCAGTACTCTTCTAAGAAACAAGAAAAGACCTCCTGCAAATGGAGAAAGAATCCACTTCAACCTTTCAATTTCCTCCAGGTTTTAGGTTCCACCCATCAGATGAAGAACTCATAATTCATTACCTGCAAAACAAGGTCACATCGCTTCCGCTTCCAGCACCGGTGATTGCCGATATAGATCTGTACAAGTATAATCCATGGGAGCTACCCAGTCTGTTCTACACCATCTTCTTGTTTTACTTGTTTCATTTTACTCCTTGAAACTTAAGACTGGTGATCCTGTATTCCTTGTTTCATGGCTTTTGGTTTTCTTTTCGTCCCAGCAGAGAAGGCTTTATTTGGGGAAGATGAGTGGTATTTCTTCAGTCCAAGAGATAGAAAATATCCAAATGGTGGAAGACCAAACAGGGCAGCAGCTTCTGGTTATTGGAAAGCAACAGGAACTGACAAGCCTATACTTGCTTCTGGGGAATCAAGGAGCATAGGAGTCAAGAAAGCTCTTGTCTTCTATACTGGTCGTCCAACAAAGTCGGCCAAGACAGATTGGATCATGAATGAATACAGGCTGCTCGACACAGCAATCAAGCCATCAAGGTTCAAAGGGTCCATGAGAGTAAGTGGGTATATCGCTTCTATGACAACACAATCTCTCTCTCTAAATAAATGTCCCCAAACTATTTTTCTCCAAGATTTCATCCTACCGTATGGCTCAGGCAATAAAGAAGTTAATGTTCAATTATATTTACTTTCATGCATCATTAGAAGAGTGAAAGAAACATTGCCTCTTGTTGGCACAGCTGGATGATTGGGTGCTATGCAGAGTGCGACATAAAACAAAAGTGCCTAAAAAGAACGTTGAAAACCAAGATAGACAATCACCTGAAGCATCAAGGTACTTACCAAAGATTGAGGCCGCACAACCTACTTGCACATACTTCAATCCTGATATGACCATGGATCATCTGTTCAAAGATTGCCAAGTCATAGCATACCTGCTGGCAGGGAAAGATCCACCTGCCATGGAAGCCATCTCTAATATAACTGTTGAAGGCAGTAAGAATGGTAACAGTCTGAACTCAGTTTATCATGAAATTTCTGATAATATAGATTCTCCCAGTACAGTATATTCAACAAGCAATTGTGTCAACACATTAAAAAGGAAAGATTTTGAGGAGAATGAGTGTAACATTTGCACTAAGGACAGCAGGAAGCAAAACAAAAACAGAAGCAATGAGGATTCAATTGGCAAGACCGTAGCTGGTGACAACGCAAATGGGTACAGCCACATCCAGTATCAGGAGAACATCTTCAACATGATTCCACAAAATTTCATGATTGACTTCCAGGAACTTAACGATCTGGCATATATTAGACACTTGCAGCAATGAAGCACGTAATTGGCAGGTCATGACTTTCCTGAAGGTGGTCATTTAGGAGGCAAAATCAGGGTGTACAGCATAAGTTGTAGATAAAGTACGCAGAAATAAGATCTGCAGTTCTACAGTTGCATGTTATATATTCTGTGAAACTGGAAGTGGATATATGTGCACTGTAAGCTCACTACTTATTGAAGGAAAAAATCTGTATTTCCTTACTTCTTCTTGAGTAATTACAAGGTCAATATATATACAAGAGAAAGGAGACCCTAGTTAGGCAAGAAACCTAATTTAGGTATTGACTCACCTAAGTTTAGGTAAGAAACCTAAGTTAGGTATAGACTCACCTAAGTTTAGGTAAGAAACCTAAGTTAGGTATAGACTCACCTAAGTTAGGTAAAATTACAAAGTTTCAAACAACTTTACAACTCAACACTCCCCCTCAAGCTGGTGAATAGATATCTTCCATTCCCAGCTTGGTAGTTAGCTCGTGAAAATTTCCACCATTGAGCCCTTTGGTTAAGACATCTGCCACTTGCTGTCCTGAGGGGACATACGATAAGCAAATTAGTCCTTCCTCAAGTTTCTCCTTGATGAAGTGTCTATCAATCTCAATATGCTTTGTCCTGTCATGCTGCACAGGATTGTGGGCAATATTAATTGCAGATTTATTATCACAGTACAACTTCATAGGACTCTGCCACTTAACCTTCAAGTCATCAAGAATGATCTTGAGCCATAACAGCTCACATATTCCTTGAGCTGCTGCCCGAAACTCAGATTCTGCACTAGATCTTGCCACCACATTCTGTTTTTTACTTCTCCAAGTTACCAAGTTACCTCCAATGAAGGTACAATAACCAGTTGTAGACCTCCTATCAACCACTGATCCAGCATAATCTGCATCTGTATAAGCTTCAATCTTGAGGTCTGGACTCTTTCTGAATAATATTCCTTTTCCTGGGTTCCCTTTCAAGTAATGTAAGACTCGAAAAGCAGCTTGTAGATGTGATTCCTTTGGATTATGCATGAATTGGCTAATCAAATTTACTGCATAGGAGATATCGGGTCGAGTATGAGCAAGATAAATCAGCTTTCCTACCAATCGTTGATACATTTCTCGATCCACTGCCGCCTCTTCTTTGGCTTCTGCTAGTCTTTGGTTCGGCTCAATCGGAGTGACTGCTGGTTTGCAACCAAGCTTCCCAGTTTCCTCCAAAAGATCCGTCACATACTTCCGTTGTGAAATAAAGATCCCTTGTTTTGAGTATGAAACCTCAATTCCTAGAAAATACCGTAGCTTTCCTAACTCCTTTATCTCAAACTCTCTGATCAAGTTCTGTTTTAGCCGTTGTTTCTCCCTTTCATCATTGCCCGTGACTATTATGTCATCAACATAAACCAACAATGCTGTAACTTCCCCTGCATCCGAGTGTTTTATGAACAGAGTATGATCTCCCTGACTCTGTTTATACCCAGATGCCTTCATGACTCTAGCAAATCGTCCAAACCAAGCTCTAGGTGATTGCTTGAGTCCGTATAACGCCTTTTTTAGTCTACAAACCTTTTCGGTTGTTTCTTTTCCTTCGAAACCAGGTGGCATGTTCATGTAGATTTCCTCTTTCAACTCTCCATGTAAAAATGCGTTCTTCACGTCATACTGTTGAAGTTCCCAATCAAAATGAGCAGCTAAAGATAGCAAAATTCTTACAGTGTTCATTTTAGCCACCGGTGCAAAAGTCTCTTGGTAATCCACTCCATATGTTTGAGTGTAACCCTTTGCAACCAATCTCGCTTTGTACCTCTCCAAGGAGCCATCAGTCTTGTACTTCACAGTGAATACCCACTTGCAGCCTACTAGATTTTTCCCTTTTGGTCTGTCAACAATTTCCCACGTTCTATTTTTTTCCAGTGCCGTCATTTCTTTTTTCATGGCATTCCTCCATTCCTCTTTTGACATCGCTTCAGAGAAGGTGTTAGGGATGGCAATAGTGTTTAAACTCACAATAAAGTTTCGGAATGGTGATGATAATCTATCAAGGGACACATAATTTGAAAGTGGATAAATTGGTTTCTTGGTACATTCTCTTATCCCTTTTCTAATAGCAATAGGCCGATCAAGATCCGTCTCTGGTATATCACTGGGCTGCTCATTCACAGAAAGTTCAGGACTTACCATGCTCTCATTAGCAGTACCCGGAGTGGTAGATTGGACTTGCTCGATTGTTGGAACGGCTGTCCTCCTTGAGTACACCTGAGAATATCTCATAGAATCATGAAAGTGAGTTGGACAAGTGGGAGTAGGACTAGTGGGAACAACAACAGATGGTGGACTAGAGGTAGGAGTCAAGGTAGGTTCATGAGTTACGGTGGTCGGGTTTGGATTCGCGAGAACATTGGATGATATATCCAGTTTATCAATAACACCAAGAGCATCATCTTCCTTATCTTCCATGAGTGAAATCTCCCCCTGAAGATAAGGTTTTGAAAAATATGGTTTATTCTCAACAAAAGTGACATCTGCAGAGAGATAGAATTTTTTTGAAGGTGGGTGATAACATTTATAGCCCTTTTGTGTTTGTGAGTAACCAAGAAAGATGCATTTGATGGCACGAGGATCTAGTTTTCCTCGTTGATGATGATGAATGTGGACAAAGGAACTACAACCAAAGACTCGAGGCGTAAGGCCGTTAGATGTACGAAAGTGAGGATAGAACTGAGAAAGAATTTCCATAGGGGTCTTGTGGTCTAATGTACGTGATGGTAGCCTATTGATCAGATATGTAGCTGTAAGAACAGCTTCCCCCCAATACGTTTTAGGAACATTTCCGTGAAACAACAAGGCACGAGTTGTTTTAAGAAGATGACCATTTTTCCTTTCAGCAATCCCATTTTGTTGGGGTGTATTCACACAAGATGACTCGTGGATAACACCTTCCTTTTGAAAATAAGAGGACAATGTTTGATTGAAGTAATCTCTAGCATTATCTGATCTAAAGACCTTGATTTTGACCCCAAATTGTGTTTGAATCATGGAATGAAAAGAAGGAATAATGCTACTCACATCAGATTTATGTTTGAGTAAGAAGGTCCAAGTGGCCCGAGAGCAATCATCAATTAAAGTGACAAACCAACGATCTCCAGAGATGTTTGGAACCGTGGAAGGGCCCCAAATGTCACTGTGTACCAAATCAAAAGGATTAGAGCTACGATGATTGCTAATTGGAAATGATACACGGTTATGCTTGGCTAACTCGCAAACATCACAATGGAGATCTTGAATATTCAAACCATTGAACAGGGCTGGAAACATCACACTCAAGACTTGAAAGGATGGATGACCAAAACGAAAATGATGAAGCCAAATAGCTTCTTTATTTGAAATACTAAGAAAGGATGAAGATGAATTATTCATGATTCTTCTCGTGGTGAGGGGTGTCTCAAGATAGTACAGTCCACCTTGTTCCTTAGCGAGTCCAATCCTCCTCTCCGAGCCCCGATCCTGAAAAACACAGTAAGATGAGTAAAAAACAGCTTGACAATTGAGGTCTTTAGTGAGTTTTTGTATGGAGATAAGATTGGAAGACAGTTTAGGGACATGTAGGACATTTTTAAGGACAAGGTTTGGTGTGATAGGGACATCTCCAACCCCTGCAACAGTAGCAAGAGACCCATTTGCCACAATAATCTTCCTATTACTAGGACAAGGTGTATAGGTCCTGAAATGTGATGAGATATGAGTCATATGATCAGTCGCCCCTGAATCAATAACCCAAGAATTACCTGAGAGTGCCATTGAGCATGCACCAGAGGGTTTATTAAGAGACCCTAACAAACCTCTTATTTTCTCAATTTCTTCACTATTGAATGTCGCTTTCCCTTGTTCTGCTTCATAATCAGCTTGCTCAATTAGGTGGGCCCGGGGCCTCGATTGCATTTCCCGGTTCACCCACTCTCGACTTGAAGTGGTTGGTTTTCCATTCAATTTCCAGCATTTCTCCTTTGTATGTCTCGGCTTCCTGCAATAAGTACACCACAAGTTGTCCCGGTGGTCTCTTCTTGGTAGAGCACCCTTCTCATCAACCTTTTCGACTGTCAAGGCTGACCCTTCTATTGCTCGTGGTTCAAGCATGACGGATCGACGACTTTCTTCTGCCCGGATCAAGGAAATCGTCTCCTCCAATGATGGAACATCTTCCTTGCCAAGTATTTGAATTCTAACTTGGTCAAATTCAGAATTAAGCCCAGCTAAGAAGTCGTAGACTCGATCTTTTTCAATAAAATTCTTCAAAATGGCTGCATCTTCTGGACACCGCATGTGGAATACCCGATAATGATCGAGTTCGTGCCATAAGTTCTGCAAAGAGTTAGCATACTCAGTAACAGTCTTACCTCCATGTTTTGTCCCACTGGTTTTCACCTTAATTTCGTACACCTGGGCTGCATCACGGGCCTTAGAGTACGTCCGTTGGATGGAATCCCAAATCCCCTTTGCGGTTGGTAGAAACATGCAAGTATCGCTTATGGCCGATTCCATGGAATTCCATAGCCATGACATGATCATGGAATCCGCTTCATCCCACGCATCGAAATTGGGGTCTCCTTGCTTGGGTCCTGTCCCCAGTAGATGGCTGAGTTTTCCTTTGCCCTTCAGGTACGTCTTGACGAATTGTGACCATTTGAGATAATTTTTCTCATTTAGTCTATAGGCTGGCCTAATATTCTGAAGGTCGCCGATCATGTTTGACGAGGCGACCTCCTCCGATTGGTTTGTGGTTGGAGAGGGAAAATTTATGACTTTGGATGTGGTTTCGGATGTGGTCATTGTACCAAGAGAATATTAGCAAGAGTACGAGTCGTACTTAAGCTATAATGGTTTGAAAATGCAGCAATGAAAGCTGCAAAAAACAGAACCAGCCTTGAAAATGCAGCAATGAAGGCTGCGGAAAAACAGAACCAGCAATGAAGGCTGGACTGTAACACTATCCCAGAAAAAATTGAGCCTAAAGCTCTGATACCATGAAGGAAAAAATCTGTATTTCCTTACTTCTTCTTGAGTAATTACAAGGTCAATATATATACAAGAGAAAGGAGACCCTAGTTAGGCAAGAAACCTAATTTAGGTATTGACTCACCTAAGTTTAGGTAAGAAACCTAAGTTAGGTATAGACTCACCTAAGTTTAGGTAAGAAACCTAAGTTAGGTATAGACTCACCTAAGTTAGGTAAAATTACAAAGTTTCAAACAACTTTACAACTCAACACTTATGTTACCCAATAAAATGGTAATGTGATGATTGCAAGTAAACAGTTCCTGCTAGCATGTTGGAGGAGGGAAATGAAATAGACTAGAAAAAGGACGCCAACTATTTGTCTGTAGATGCAGAAGATCTCTTATACTATTAGCAGTCTATTGTCAGAATCCAAATTTAGTATCTGGCTATCTAGAGAATATATCCTTGCCCACATCAATTATACTAAGGACTTAGGACACACCAATTACCGGCAACATCTGTCTGCTAAAGAAAAAAGGATCGAGAATCAGAAAATTTCCTGGACAGTCTTTTGGGTAAAGCTTGAAGCATACAAGTGGTTTCTGCAAAGATGCTAAGTCTACTGCATTTCTTGAAAATCATTAAGGCTGCGTTTGGTAACGTTTCTGTTCCTGGGAACATATTTGAAACATAAACATTTTTTTTGTGTTTCTGCTCCCGGCTACGATTTTTGGGAACAGAAACGCGTTTGGTAAGTTAAAAAAAAACACGTTTCTCGCTAAAAGAATGGATCGACGGCAGCGGCGACATGCGATCGGTGGAGGCGGTAGGCGAACGGCGACGGCGGCGGCATGCGACAGGTGGAGGCGGTCAGCGAACGGCGACGTAGGCCAGCGGAGGCGGAGGTGGCAACGGTGACAACCGGCGACTGGCGGCGACGACGACCGACAGCGGCAGCCGGCTACGGGGGCGGGCGACTGGCGGCGGCGACTAGCAGTGGCGGTCGGCCGCCGGGTGGTGGCCGTGGCGGCGGTGATGGCTTGCACGAAAGTGTTCCAAAAGTGTTCAAAAACCCAGAAGCAAGTTTTTTTTGTTTCTTTTTTTGGGGTCAAAAGTGTTTCCTGGAACACTTTTGGAACACTTTTTTACCATACGCGTTTCTGTTCCAAAAGTGTTCTGGGAACACTTTTGGAACAGAAACACTTTCCCTGAAGTGTTACCAAACGCAGCCTTAGCATTTGGCTACACTTTAATTCTATAGTTTCAACCAATTACCAATTTTCTACTAATAAGATAATAAAGTACTTGCAGGGATGAGCTTGAGGACTAGGACTTAGTCGACTCGTGCAAAAAATTAGTTCAGTTCATTTCTCCTCAGGTGCAATTATTTCAAAGATTCTGCAATCAATTTAAGTAGATCATTATATTTATTACCATTTTATTGGTACTTTTTTTTTTATTTCTTTCTTCCTCTGGTTACGACGTTAAAGAAACACATGCAAAAATATCAACCGTAAAATCTAGCCACCTGTAAGACATTCTTTCTTCAATCTTTTTATGTTTGAACTATTAAGTTGAGAGAGAGAGAGAGAGAGAGGAATCGAGAAGAGAAGGGCGCGTTGGTTTTAACCTCAGTTTTTTGTTGAAATTTATACCTCTCTAGATATTGTGTATTCAAAGCAATTCTCAAATAATTATGTCAAACATATACAGAATGTAAATGAGTAGTGAAATTGTAATGCCCATTTCATTTTCATCAATTTTACTTCTAAGATCACTTCCATTTTCAGACGGTCACTTTGATTTCTGTAAACTTGATAAATGGATGTCAGCTGTCTAAGATGAAATTTCCCAGATAGTAAGGCGAAGGAAAAAAGCACCAAGCCTTGCGTGTGTTATGCATGGAAAACTTTTGGTCAATATCTTAATGACAGCAAGGTCTTGGATCACACCATGTGGACCAAGTCACTGGTCAAAAAATCTATCATCTTTAATGAGAAATGAGTAAATTAAGAATCATCAGTCTAATTTCTCTCAGCCCTATGCCTACTTACAAGCACGAAAACAGCAAGACACCAAGTAACTGAGGTCAATGACTCAAGCTATTACAATATTTCAGAATAAACACCAGCATATCTAGTTAAGGTCTCAAAGGACAGGAGTTAAATACCATATTTAAGGGAAAAAATCATTCACTTTGTGTCCCCGCTATGAGTGCATAGGAACTTGGACAAAGCAGAATGAACCAAGTTCCAGTTGTTGAGAAATCCATTAGTTTCTTTAATTTGAGAAGAGAGAATTCAGAACAAGAGAGAATTGCAAACAGCTACGAGCCTGTCCTTATCCTCCAAGGTCTAAATTTCATGGCAAGAATATCATTTCAGATGAACTTTAGGTGTAAGTGTACGAAATGGTATGAAGTATGGGAACAGATTAATCATTTCAAGACATAATTTTGTTGAATCCCATATGGGAAACCTAAAGTTCCAAAAATATTGATTAATACAACATTCCTCTAAACATTAGGGCAAAACGCCTGGCTTTATGAGCCTGATAATATTTTTTTGAAAATCAGGTATAGCTTTTCTACACGTGAATGCACAAGTAACTAGCTCATCTTCTGTTTCAAAGTCAGCTAAAGCTTTTCTGCACAAGAGTACACAAGTCACTAGATCACCTTCTGTTTCGCCATGATAATTTGAAATTGACAAATTTGCGGACAGTTAATGAAGTTGCCCATCCAACTTTGAAACAAATTGCAAGGAGCAAATTGTTTAGCAGTGAGATATGATTAATTGAAATGATGGCCAACCTCATTGTCAAGCCACAGTTAACTATGCATTCAATCCTCCCTATATAGCATTGAGACCATGATCCTGTGGGGATATGTCACAAAATGAATCACTAGCGCACCATTATAGGAAAATACTTATGATTGAATTGACCGGTCATTGCCAAAGAGAAAGACAGACAAAACAATAGCAAAAAAAGTCAAAATGCTTACATACCCTGATTCATCTTCCATACTTCAGATTGATGTTTATTGAGTTGATTTCAGTACTTGAAAAAGAATTCATAGTTAACATCTCACTGACGCCCATATTTGAACAGGCGACAAATGCCATCAATAGGTACGGATACATACAGCAACTGCTTCTCAGAATGAGCAAAGCTAATTTCATCGTCCAAGGAGTTAAGATATTTCTGCAAGATACCAACTGTGTCGAAACTGTTCTGCTCTGCATCATGGGGCGGCGCTATTTTCACTCCCATTTTGGTTAAGACACTATTTTCTACTCGTTAACTTACTAAAATATCCTCCTCTTTCTTCAATTCAATGTTTCTTTTTTTATTACGCTAATCCACAACTACCTTTATTTTTAGTCGATCTTCGTAAAAACGAAAAAGTAAAGTTGATCAAAAAATGGTATTAAAAACATAATAAAATGTCATACATATTTGTATTTAAATAAGTTTTAACAAAAGATAAACACATAAAAAAACATGAAATTCCGTGTTATTCAACTCTTGATATAAATAAAAGAATCAATATCAATTGTAAATTCAATCTCATAGCAAGTGGATCAACTTACGCGAGTTTGAATGTAAACAAATTTTCATCCCCATCTTGCAATTCATATTAAAATATGAAAAGCTAAAAAAAAGCAATTTGTAACTTAAGAAACCTACAAGTCAATTTGAAAATTAACTACAAGATCAAAAACTACTTGATAATTATATTGGATTTTAAATTTCAACTTTGAAATAAAGTTTCCCTTAAACTATTTTATAAAAAATAGACAATTAATTGTGTGTTTTTTTTTTTTGGAAAGGTAAGTATATGAATTGTGTTTTTTTTTTGGTAAGTATATTAATTGTGTGTTCATAAGCCGCTATAACTAAAAATTTCTAATATTTTATATAGCTTTTCCAATTAAAAGCATGAGATCATAAATTAAGGATAACGAACTTTTCTAGGAAAAATGATAAAATGATGCATTATATAATGATATTTTATTGGGTGTAATTTGACATTTATATTGTGAATTTGATGTTTAAAAGGGAAAATAGAAATAAAGGCACTTATGTCGGTTAGGTTGATTGAAAAAAAGAAACATTAAGGAGAAGGGTATTTCGGTCTATTGATTGAAAATAGGAGTGCCTTAACCAAAATGGGAGTGGAAATAGCGCCGCCCGCATCATGTTGTGCCTGGAATTGATCATCTACTTCTCATCAGATAGTTTCCTGCTTATTGATAGGTTCAGAAATTTATCTTAAAAGGAAGAATTCCCAAGAACTCAGAAATGAGACTGAGGTCTAGCATTGAAGTTCTAGCAATGTTAATTAAGCCACCAACTTCAGTCCATTAACACACATGAATATACGAATAGCAAGACAACATCAACATCAACATCAACAACACCTTTATCCCAAACTAGTTGAGGTCGGCGGTCGATGAACCCTAAAGATACATAAAATAAAAGCAAGACTGATCGAGAGAAAAGAGATAAATATGTAAAAATAAATAAATAAAGATAAAAATATTGTTCGGAATCAAATCACCCACTACTAGCTTAACTAAAATAATCTTATCTCCTGATCTTTTAACATCATCAACTCTATCTTTGAAACTTTTATACAAAATCTTAACTCCATTTATACTCTTTTTTGTATCTGTGTACCACAGCTTGAATCCGGCGCCTTCCACTTCCTTAGCCTTCTCTCCTACCCATTTAGTCTCTTGCAAGCAAGCAATATTTACTCTCCTTCTAGCAAAAGTATCTGCCAACTCCCTCAACTTACCCGTTAAGGTTCCTACGTTCCAACTCCCCAATCGAATCCTTACCCCCTGGGCCTTTCTGTCCCCCCACACTCGCCCACGAAAGTGTGAGGACCCTAGCTCACTTTTCACCACATCCGGGCACCGATGTGGTGCATCACTCTAGGAATGATGGCCCAAGGCTAGCTTCCTTGCCCCTCGCACCCACCTATCTTGGTGCAAGGACCCTTGCCCATTTTTCGTTACGCCCGGGCATCGATGCAACGTATCGCTAACAAGGGTACGCTCCAACAAAATATCATAAGGGTTCATCTTATATAAATAGCTTTTTTTTACAATCGGCCCGCTACGCCTGACGCAACCCTCCTCCTTTATCCTGGCTTGGGACAGGCTATGTAAACTACATAGGCGGAGTTATACTAATAGCAAGACAATCCTAGGAAAATTGTCTCTCGGTTTTCAGTGATTGCATTATTCTATTTCTTTCCTAATTAGAAAAGTGATTCATGGTTCAGTTCAGTCTTTCTACCCCCCTTTAATATTTGAACTGATGACGCTCTTAGCCCATTCTATTGCATAAATATATTAATACGCAAACTGCACAAGAAAATCCGAGTGTAGGTGTCACCTACAGGTAAGAACAGTGGACATGGGTCTCATAAACTGAGGAACTTCCTTACCAGAATTATGATGACGATATATCGAACTTCAAATGAAAGTCGTGTCCATTAAAGGAATGGCCATAAACGTGACTAATCTGCACTCGATCTTCCATTCTTCATGAATGAAGACTTCTGCATGCAGTGTAGCTACCTGTCACAAGGCAGGGCAGCCTATAATCAATTACAACTCCCCATTTCCATAAAGCCTTCTTTCAGCCAAGTAAACAGGTAGACGATCTAGTTTTTGTTCTTACCTTCTTCCTTCTTTCAAACTTTATCTTACAGGTGAAGATCATTTATCCCTTATTATAGCTCTTCAACAGAAAGTTCCCCATTAATGAACTTGAGAGTTCAAACTTAGTGTGAAGAAAGAGAGGACTTCCTTCTCAAGTGGTTTCGAATTTCGATATTTTGTAACTGATCATGCTGGAAAATGACTTAGGCTTGATCATGATAAGAGAACAACAGATGTTACATTTCAGACAATGTCAAGCAATGACTGAGCAAGAGAAGCAACAGTGAATCGTGAGCAGCAGCTGACCTTGATTAGATAATATACATCACTGTGAAGCAGAGCAGCTGGGTGGTGTCTACAGATTGCAAGATCTCATCAATGAAGCAGCGAAGTGGAGCCATTCAAAACATGAGGGACTAGAAACTTTCCATCGCTGAAGTAGTTCAGCTAAATTCCGCCAACAGATAACTTGCAAAGGACATTGATTAGACACAATGGTAAGAAATCTAAAGACCTTAATCAGAGATAACACTTCTCATGATCGTTTACGGTACATTGACATCTACCACCCGTATTAGCAAGAACGGGAACTTTTGAAACTAATAATGGATATGGACTAATAAGTTGTCCCTTTCACAGAAAAGTATGATGTGGAGCAATAGATTTTCTTCTTCTGGTCATTTGAGCCTAAGATTCCTCATGCTTTTTGTCCCTTCCTTACCAATGTTTTGTGATTAGTTATGTAGCTATTCACCTAGTTTTCTTCTAGATTCTTCTAAATCCTCTTTTTGTCCGGTCGAAATTTGTCTCATCTAAGCCAGCCTTCTTGCAATCTCATCCTTGTGAAGGCCATCCATTCTTTCCAAATCATGTAGATAAAATGACAAGCTCACACATGTAAAAATCAATTCCGAAGCAATGAGTTCTTGGACAAACCAGAAAATTAAAACTATGTGAAAATATATATAGGCATTCTCTGAACAGTGAAGTGTGTAGAAATCTGACAGATTATTTATATCTTAAACCACACCTTCCTTATTTGCCTCCTCAATTACATATTTTCACGCTTTAGGCTTAGGCCAAAAGTCCAGCCTGAGCATGAGTGGGATTGTTAGACTTTTTAAATATTAAACTACGCATTCATATAATAGCTTAAACTTATAGAATAGTTGGCAGTGGTCAACAAGATCTCACATGAGATCAAAGCAAAAGGTCACATCTTCATCTAACAGCTTAAGTTTTCCATACATTTGGCATAAAATCTCACATAATAACAGTTTAAGCTTTTAGAACAGTTGACGGTGATCCCACAAAATCTCACAGAACTTAACCTGATAGTATTGATCAACAGGCTCAACGATGAAGTTCCTCCAGGATACATCTTGACAGCTGAAACACGGAGAATATGACAGCAAGCTCAACAACGTAGCACACGAGAAACAAAACATCAGAATTTTGAGGAACACAACCGACGTACGCAGAAAAATAGATAGAATTGATAGCGACGCTTTGTCCTAGGACACTTTCGTTTCCAAAGCCCTGTCAGACGTCGAAAGAAAGTTCAATAACCAGCTTCAAAAGCATCGCCTCCAGGACTAACGTCAAAACATGTGAAGCATAAGCGGCGACATAAACTCGACGGAGCATTAACCTAAGGGGAATCCGAGCCAGAATTTCCAAAAACCCAAGCGCACTTTTCGTACATAGGATCGGCAGTAGAGACTATCGAGCATCCGATGAGCGTGATTTTGGCTTCTATGAGCTTCGTGCTCGCAACGGGTGAACAGATCATATGAACATTTCAGATTGAGGAACTGAAATCGACCTGAGTTCATAAAGCAGCCGAAGCTCGAAGGCACCGTCTCCATGGACACTAGGGCCGATTGCTCTCTGCGAATGGTGTCGATCCGATCGTGAACGAGATGAGAGCTCGTTCGCTTCTGAACAGAAGTGCATTTGCGAGATGGAACCCGGCCATTCAAATGCTTTCGGCGGGCTCGGAAACTTAGGCCTTATTATCTTTCGGGCCAAATTACATGAATAATATAATCTTTAAACTTGAAACTTTGACCCGTGCATTGTAATCCTGAATTTTTTATCTGTTCAACGTGGTCCATAAATTTTTATCAAATACGCAACGTTGTCCCTGAATTTTTAATTTGTTTAATATCATCTTCAAATTTTTGCTAAATGTTCAATCTCGTCCCCAGATTATACAAAAGTATTATTTGTTATCCTTCCATTAATTCTTTTTTTTGTCATATTTATCCTTCCATTGATCCAAGGTCATGGATGACATGGAGTATTTACATACAATTCATAGACTAATTTGAACATGTATCAAAACTTTAAGAAATGAACAAATTAGACGTTTAGGGAAGACATTGCACATTGGACAAAATTTTAGAGATCACATTGAATAAATTATAAGGTCAAGGACTTACAGGGGGCATTGAATAAAAGTTCATGGTTATTTGTCTCGTTTTCCCTAGTTACTATGACAACTTTTTCTGTGTTGCGATGATATCTTCGACAACACAACCTAAGACTTAAACAAGAATGGGTAACCTTTTAAATAGCGACCTTTGGGATAAGTACACTAGAAGTGTTATAACTTTCGTACGACGTTCACTTGACTGTCATGATTTTCAAACCGTTCACTTGAGTGCCACAACGGAGCAAAAACGTTTAGGTAAGTGCCAATTCCTGCAAAAAATGTTCAGGTGAATGCCAATTCCGGCAAAAAACGTTCAGGTGAGTGCTAATTTTGCCATGTGGACTTTTCACTATTATTTTATTAAATTTCGAGTATGATGTGGATTTTTTTTTATATTTTTTGAATTTTTTATTCATGTTGATGTTTTTATTTTTATTTTTATTTTAGTTATTTAATATTTAAAAAAAAATCATAAACCCTTGGTTTCTCGGTGGTGGCCGGCGAGGGTCGCGACCAGCCACCACAGGCCAGCCCAGGGCCAGGGTCAGCTCGCCCTAAGCCTGCAAGGCCGCGACGGCCCTAGGTGACGACCGTCGCGGCCTCGGCTGCTTCAGCCGAGGGCGCAAAGCCCTCGCCAGATTTGGGTGAGGGCCTCGCGCCCCCGCCGGCCAATGGCCCTGGGGGGCGGCCGTCGGGCCATCACCTCAACCTCGCGACGGCGGGCGAGGCCGTGACAGCCGTCGCGAGGTCGAAGCGACGGCCTCGGGCCATTGGTCGACGGGGGTGCGAGGCCCTCGCCCAGATCTGGCGAGGGCTTCGTGCCCTCGCCGGCCACCACCAAGAAATCAAGGGTTTTTTTTTAAATAATTAAATAAACCAGAAAAATAAAATATGCAAAAAAATAAAAAGATTTACGGCGCCATGTCAACTTCCCGGCGAGCCACATAGGATCACTTAATATTAAAATAATGCCACATTATATTTTCAGCCTGCCAAATCAGCGACTAGCACTTAAGTGAACGGTTTTTAAAATTTGGCACTCAAGTGAACGTTTTGAAAGTTATGGCACTTAAGTGAACGCCTTACAAAAGTTATGGTACTTGTAGTGTACTTATCTCGCGACCCTTTCAATGCGGTGTCTCAAACTTACCAAGAAGATAGCACAACATTTGACAGATGCGAGACAAATTGCATCTCATAGTATTCCTTCTATAACCATAAGGTCCTCACCTGTAATCCAAAGTTCCTGTTTTTGAAGAGAGACAAAAAAAATATGGTGCTTGTCTTAGCCGGATAGTGCTTGTTTAGAAAAGAGGGAGAGAAAAAGTGTGATTTCAATGTTGAGGAAAGGCCATGAAATTGATATTAACATGGAAGTGGAGGATTCGGAGGTGCCGGTGCTAGCCATCACTAATGTTGCACGAAGTGAGATTTAAGTGGGCTAATATGTAAATTTTTTTTATAACCAAGGTGTCCGGGCCAGCTGGTGTCCGGGCCAACTTGCGCGCACCTCGACTATTCTTCGGGGGAGACTAGCACAGCAATCCATCGCTATGGCCCCCCACTTAAATCATAGGTACTCAGTAGGGGAATCGAACCTAGGACCAGTGCGCCTAACCACACAATCCCAAGCCACTTAAATCACAGGTGCTCAGCAGGGAGATCGAACCTAGGACCAGTGCGCCTAACCACACAATCTCAAGTGCGCTCTAACCAACTGAGCTACCCATAAGTGGGTGCTAATACGTAAAAGTTTATTGTTTCTTTTATATGTGAAAAGTATTACTGCACCCGAGAGTGAGACTAGAACGACGGACAGTGTAGTATAGTTCAAGTAGCGGGAAAGTCTTGAATGTCACGATGTGAAAGGTCTTGTCAAATTTGTACGATAACATAGAATTATGCATTTTTTATGCATATAATTAGATCAAGATTGCCAATACATCCAAAGGCAAACCATTTGTCCCTCGGTTAGGAAGCTCGCAGAAATACTAAAGTAATTTTGATTTGAGCTAATGACATAAATGGTCCATGACTTTGATTCAATAAACAATGTGATCTCTGAACTTTTAATTTGACCAATATGATCTTCGAACTTTAGCTCAATGTGCAATGTGATCCAATTTTTAATTTGATCAATACGGTCCATGAACTTTTAAAACACGTTCAATTTAGTCCTTAAACTATAGGAAGACGTTCAATATAGTTCTTCCATTAATCTAAGTTTAAGGATGACATCGAGCATTTTCTTATAGTT
Organism: Rhodomyrtus psidioides; assembly: GCA_021437785.1. Lineage (NCBI taxonomy): Eukaryota > Viridiplantae > Streptophyta > Magnoliopsida > Myrtales > Myrtaceae > Rhodomyrtus > Rhodomyrtus psidioides. Next base: position 1,100,647 of record JAILYB010000083.1, read on the forward strand.
CAGGGATTAAGCTGAACATGTTCCAAAAGCTCATGGAGCATATTGAACAAGTTGAAAGTTTAGGATCCGCATTTCACATTGTGCTAAAGTTCATGGATTATATCGATTAAATAAAAAATTCATGTGTCACAATGCATATTGAGCTAAAGTTTAGATATCATTAGTATCATTTTCCATTTTAACTTTTGACGAGTTGAGAACGTTGTTTATGAGATATAAGCTTTTCAAACCCAGAGATCAAATCGTTTTTCCACTCAAATCACTTCTTGATTGCTGCTCTGGGCACTATTAATTGTAGGGATCATCTTCAAGTGTGCTGGTAATTAGTTAATGGAAAGAAACCCGCTGTCAAAGTAACATATAATAACGATAGTATCTTTCTTTTACAACGCACTAATTCACAAAAATCATCATTTTTTTTTCTATTTGATGATGCTAGTTAAAGAGAACAGAAATATTTCGATTTCCAAATCAACGATCAATTACACATAACAAAAAAAAATATAGATATTACGTTGAAAGGTCAATTTTTTTCTTATTTGGTTGCTTAAGAAACGTTGAGAGGATCGATTAAGAAAATTCTTATTTGACATAGGAATTTTGCTTAGGAAAATTTGTTTGAACATTGTCAAGTTGGTGTTAAGCATCGGCTAAGAAATATTCCTTGTTACATGATTTTTTAAACTTGACACCTCAATGATGGAAATGCTTGCATAACGGTCACACTGCCCAATGATACTGTGACCATGCTATGCAAGCCATAAATAGATTTTCACAAAACCCTTTTTTTTTTTTTACTTCTATGTCCCAACCATAAAAAGGATTTATGGATGGCATAGCTAAGGGTGTGCAAACTGGACCGGATCAGCCTGGATCGGCCTAGGACCGGCCCGGACCGGCCTGAATAGGCCCAAGACAGGCCTGGAGCGGTCGGGTTGGTCCGATCCTTGAGGTTGGCGGTCCGGTCCCCGGTCCCAATAAATGGGACCGGTGACTGGGTGGTCTGGTCCCCTGTTCCATGGTTTGGGACCGGATCGGCCCGGCCCTGCCCAGACCGGACAACCAATGTTTTTGTTATATATAAAAAATTAATTTATATCTAGAGTTAACCTAATTTTAACATTTTGAGAAGCCCTGTGAATCTCATCTCACGCCTCTTGAGTTTAGTTGTGTCTTGTACGTATTATTTAGCAATTTAGGTTTTGGTATTACTTTGGGACAAAATCAGGTCTTAATTGATGATAAGATATGTTCCTTATGATGGGCACGTACACGAAAAATAAGCACGCGAGCGCATGAGGACAAAAACTCGAGTCATTATACAGATTTGAGAAATCTTTTTTTTTCACAACCAAAAATAAAAAAGAAAGAAATAAAATCTGAGTTCGGTTCATCGCCCACCTGAGTTCAGCGAGCCACATGCGAGTGTCGATTACGAGGAGAAAAGATCACGTGAAGCCTTCAAGGCCAGATTGAATACACGTTGGGTGGCCCTAACATTTACGTGGTTGGCTTGCCGTCGTAGGTTGATTATAGATTGTAAATTAACATCGTATTGTAATTTCTAAAGGCTAAATTTTTATAAGCAGTTAGAGTTAGCGGTCCTACTGGGCCTAGACCGAGACCGGCCCGAACCGCCGGTCCTGGTCCGGTCCGTGGTCCTGAATATTCTACTGGTCCGATCCCCGGTTCCATGCTAGGACCGGACCGGCCCGGACCATGCATACCCCTAGGCATAGCACCGTCCCTTGTCATTGACCTGGACGATTATGCTAGCCGCTCCCTTTTAAAAATTCGTTAAATTTTACACAGTGAAGAGAGCTTTGTTATAAAAAGGTCAGAACTAAGGACAATTGCCAATAAAAAGAAACAAAAATGGATTATAAAAATAAATAGGACCTTGTTTCCAAGAACGATTTCGAATTATTCTATCGACGCAAGCGTTGTCTACCCAAGAAAGAAAATCTCAATTGAGGCAAATAAAAGGAAAGAAGGGTGAAATTGAATATGGGGATCAAACTATCACATTGATGTTCTGGCGAACCAGTGATATGCAACAGCAAATTATGCAAATTCTTGAAGTAACAAGTGCACAAAAAATAGGAAGAAATGGAAAGAATACGAAAGCTGGTATCTTTCATCACCAGTCCACAAGTGATTCTCTTCTTTCTCTCTATATACGAGGGGATGCAAACCCAGTGGCTCATCTCTCCTTTTTTTTTTTTTTTTCCCTTAATTGAATCCACCGTAGTCAAGTAACAATGCCGAGATCACGGACCCGGATCCGCTCACACCGAACTCGTTCTCTTATCGAATGAAAAACCCTGCGCCCCAATATTGATTGCATGCTGAGCCCGGGCTTGCTGAGGAGCCGGCGCCGCTTGTGACGAACCCCATTCGGGTCCGACGTGACCGAGTTCTGTCTCGGGATGATGGTGATGAGACGACGAGCCGTCGCCTTGGTGGTGGTAAGTATGGTTGGGGGATGGGGAGTCGGTTTCCCAGTGCTCGGCGGCGTCGAAGTTCGATCTCTGGGGGGACGTGTGGAAGCTGTCCTTCTCGCTCTTGTAGTGGCGCAGGAGGTGCACGGGCGACATGTGGTGCGAAGGGGTCGTCGGCCTGCTCGACATGGGGGTCACGGAGCTCTTGTTCTCCTTGACGTGCTTCTTGGCAGAGTGGTGCCAGTTGCGCAACGCCGCCGCGACCCTCTCGTTGAATATCGTCGGTTTCATGGTCGATCCCATCTGGCGCCGGCAAAATGTTCAGTTTCAGGATAACTAAGATCCTCAGGCAACTATGCTGGTTTTGGAGAGAGAGAGAAATTTTACCTGAGTTACAAGGGCATAAAGAGGGAGAGTGACGTAGCTGCATAGGATCTGAATCAGGACCCTGTTGAGGTCCAATTCCAATGAGTAAACAGGTTTCTCTTTCCAATAGACAGAACTGCTTTGTATACTAAACTTTGTATACTTAGCACAAATGGCATAGAAAATATCGAATCGCGACGACGACTCACCCCATGGAGATTCTGATCACCACATCCTCCGTATGCGCATGGAAACAAGATTTCAAACTGAACTCGTACTGAAAAAACGAGAAGACGAGAGTTCAGGTCTCATACCGAAGACTAGGAAACCGACATGAAGCGATTAAATTGAAGCTCGAGACCGAATCAACTCACCCAAGTCCAAGCAAAGAAAGCGAGCTGGAAAGCATTCTGCGAGAGAGCGACATATTACGAAAGGGTAAGCATGTAGTTCGATTTCGAGACCGCAAGTATCAAATGTGACAGTAACGTTAGATTACAGCTACCTGAAACAGAACAAAGTTGATGAGGTAGAGGATGAGGCGAGGGCGGTTGAACCAGAAAAGGTCATCCCCCGGCTGAACGACCGGCACGCCCTTAACGACTTCGCCCCTCTCGTGAATTCTGAGACCCATTTTGGTGATAATCACCTGCAACTTTGTTCCCACCAAAAGGATGATCTGCAAGCCATGGAGTTTAACTGCATCAGATCCTAACCAAGTACGAGAATCGGTAGCAGCAACATTGTTTCCGAGATGTCGAGACTGCGCTTACAATCAGCGGGATGAACGGTAACCACAGGTAAGAGTACCACCCTGCATACATCCAGAATCGGAATTCAATCAAATTTCGGTCAAAAATTGTAGGTTGGCATATATGAGTAAGACCTGTGTTGACTAATACTCACCATGAGTATTGAAGAGCAAGAACAACACCGCGAAAAACCAGATGGGTGGACTGATTCCGACCACAACCTTGAAATCCTCTTCAAGGGATCTGTTGATGTACTTTTGGAAATCGAAGTTGGTCTGGCTCTGAGGTGCCAAATGTGCCTGAACAAACACAACAGCAAAAGGCAAAACTTTTATCAGGAAAAAGCACAAAGATTCACACTCCAAGTGATCGTCAAATTAAAAAAAGTCAAGGCAATAGAAGGGAACGGTCGATGAAAAATGGGAACTTACCATGATAAATCCATGCCTCAAAGTCAAGTAATCAACTTTAGGGACCGACCTCACGAATTGCCTGAAGAAGCATACCTTGAAATCCAACAAATTAGGGAGGAGTGTCAGTGGTAATTACTCGCGGCGGCCAATTCATTTCATCACAAGACGAGTTTCCATCTCACGATTGCTCGTATGCAAATTATTTTACAATGATAATAATTATCTCAGTGCAATTCTGATTTCCTCAACTTTGACTTTGAGTAGTAACTTTAGACAAAAAATTAAAATTGTGTAGTAACTTTCATGAACGGGGCCGCGATTATCAAGTCGCCCAATTTTTTGGTTGAAAAGTCGAAGAGAAGCGAAACTGGAAGAACGTAGAGAACAAGGTGATCGTGCTGACTAAGTCCCTTCTAGAACCGAGTTTACTCTTGTAGAGATCGGTCAGAAGTCAACCCAAGACCCCCTTGTACATTCATCGATTCCCCTTTATGACTTCTCTTTTTCTCCCTTTTTTAAACCTTTTCCTCCGCCGAGTTTGAAGAAGTCAAATAAGTTGTCCTAATAAACGGTCAAACTAAAGAGATGTTTTGGACAGCTACCAACGTTGTCTAGTTGAGCCAGAGCCATGCCAAGACCGTAACCCCACCACCTTGACTTAAAACCCATTTGCGAGGAAACCCACTAAAAAGCAAAGTTGCCCAAAGTTAGTCGTACATTGGACTGCTAAGTTGCACATCAAACTAATTGCATCTATCATGACTTCATTGTCCATTCCTTATCGATTTCATAGCGTTGCCTCGACAAATTGGGCAATACCAATCTCAAAATCAACTCATGCCCGGCTGCGCGATTTTAGGTCACGACCCAGTTAGTGGCGATGCGATGAACCTCGCCGAGAAAGAGAGGTCGAGCGATGAAGAGGGCGCAAAGGAAAGATTGCGCTAATGCCCTGAAGGGGTTCACCTAGTTCTTTTCTAGTTCCTCATTCTATGCGTACAAGCAAATTTATCACAGGGATGTCAAAACCAACAGCGAAATAATTATATGATTAACCCTACTCAGCATCTTCGGGTAACAAAAAATAACAATTTATTAACAAAATTATGAGGTTCACTCCTTCAAAAATTTATGGCTCGCAATATGCTATTATTCTCATGGTTACTCAAAAACTATTATGTTAGCAAAACCCAACCAAAAACTTCCGCGATTTCCCGAAGCCAAAAAAGTCAAAAGAGGTACTCATTAGGGCAATTCAGTTGCCTAACTCCGAGGGAAAATGAAGCAACGAAACAATCAAGAACCAATGACTAAAGGTGGGGAGGAAAAGAAAGAGAGAAGTGAAGACTTACGATCCAGATGAGGACGGGTGTCTTGGTCCAGAAGTTCAAGTGTCTCCTTCCGAACGATGTTTCTCTGGTGAACCTAAACCTGTGTGGATCTGTCACAGACGATGATAAAAGCAGCTACTTAGGTTTTTCCATACACGCAGACGCAAGATTAAACCCAAAAAGTAGAATGAATCGAACCAACGAAACGTATATATCGAGGCAAGATTTGGTCACTAACCATGGGAGAACTGGTACTCAGCTGTTCTTGTTTCCTTCTCCCATGCTTTCCAGCTGCTCATCTGCACGATGACATCGTTTTTTCAAATATTACTTCTCATTATGAATGGAGGGAGAGTGAGAGTGAGTGAGTGAGAGAGAGAGAGAGAGAGAGAGAGAGAGAGAGAGAGAGAGAGAGAGAGATGATAAACCTTGGCTCGGCCCAAAGCCATGGTGAGGACACAGTACAGGACATGAAAAACAGCGAGGACGAAGATGAAGATGTGAAGCTGGTGGATACCATCTGCAGAAATGAACGGAACTTTACCCTGCAAAAATATAATCCGCGCCCACCACCGAACACCAGACCACCAAAATCCAAATCAATTTAGTCCTTCCAACTTACTAGTATCAATAAATATGGCAAATTTTAATTTCCTTTGTCAGATATTCATCGATAGACCTCCTAATTCATCGTGTTTTAAAGCTCGGTTCCTATTTTGGTTATGGACTAAATCAATCGCGGATGTAGATGATCGAAGTCGCGTTATCGATCCCTTTTATGTGCGGTCCACGCACTCTCGGGGGGGAAAAAAAAAACGACAAAGTTGTGGAATGATTGTGAAAACGTCGGTGCACACCTTCTCTGCGCACTTGTCGGTAGTGGCGGCTGCCAGAACACGGCGGAAGCCTTCCCCAGAGCCTGCCGCGTCGGCGAGCAGCCTCCGCCGGCCTGAGTAGGATTCTTCGTCGTGCGACTCCTCTTGCTTCTTGTTGCACGGGTGCCACGTGGCCCCCACCTTCTTCGATATGCAGATGTTGGTGATCGGGCCTTGTCCCACCGTGAGGAGCAACGATATGAATCCCAGCAGCATGAGCTCTGCACCAACCATCGGAATAACCAGAATGGATGAAACGAGTTGATCCGGCAGGCAAACGTAACGTTTTGTCATCCAACAGATTGCTTACCGGATTTGATCTTCTCGAGCGATTCGTAAAGTGCGCGCTTGTGTTTCTTCTTCAGCCACTGTATAGAGAGAGAGAGAGAGAGAGAGAAGCAATATGAGATCGTGTTGTCGTTCGAGGACCAAAAGAATTGCGAGTTCGAGCCGAAAAAGCTAGTCAAGACCGTCGTCGGCTAACCTGTCCGATGAGATGGATGATGTACTCGATGATGATGGAAACCAGAACCAGAACGAAGCAGACGACGGCGACGGCCCAGGTCGGCGTCTGCTCCAGCGTTCTCCCTCCCGACCCACCCGCCATGGATTCAGTCTCTCTCTGCAGTGGCTCCGCCGCGCCCCAAAGCAGCGAGTAAGTTCTGAACTAATTTTTATCTGGGTGTCGCTCCCCTTTACTTGAGACTCGACCTGACTACAAAGATCAGATTTTTGTGGGTTTGTAGAGGGATTGAGAGGGAAAGTGGGGGCGTAACAGTGCAGGGACAAAACGAGGCACAGAGCGTATGGAGGAGGCCGAGTATCTTTATATGAACACAGAGAAAGATGAGCGAGGAATCGACGGAGGGGAAGAGAGGCATGACTTTTTGACTTTTAGACGCGTAAGATGGATGTGAGGAATACGACCATGGAAACTGCGACAGAAAGTCGCTCAAACCGAAAGCACAGTAACTATGGAGAGAGAGAGAGAAAGAGAGAGAGAGAGGGTTTGTCACCTTCATATTCTTAAGCTGCGTATGGTAGCGTTTCTGTTCCAGGGAGCATTTTTTGTGTATCTGTTCAAAATTACGAATTTTAGGAAAAAAACGCGTTTGGTAATTTAAAAAAAAAAACACTTTTTTCAGTCGCCGACCGGAGGTGGGCGACGGCCGGCGGCTGGCGACCGGCGGCGATCGGCGACCGGCGGCGATCGGCGACCGGCGGCGGCGGCGGCGGCGGCCGGCGGGGGCGACCGGCGGCGGCGGCGGCAATCGGCGGCGGCGATCGGCGGCCGGCGGCGGCGGCGATCGGTGGCGACCGGTGGCCGGCGGCCGGCGGCCACGACCGATGGCGGCGACGGCGGACGGCGACCGCGACGGCGTACGACGGCCGGCGACCGCGGCCGGCGACGGCGGCCGGCGACCGTCAACGATCGGCTTTTAGCGAGGCGGCGAGTGGTAATCGCGTCGGCGACGATGGATTGTGGTTTCAAAAGTGTTCCAAAAAGTGTTCCCAAATCCCAGAAGCAAGTTTTTTTTGTTCCTTCAAAAGTGTTCTTTGGCACAAAAGTGTTCCGCGGAACACTTTCGGAACATTTTTGAACCATACGCGTTTCTGCTCCAAAAGTGTTCCCGGAACACTTTTAGAACAGAAACAGTTTCCCCCCACCATCCATACGCAGCCTTAAAATAATCCATTAAGCTAAGAACTGTGCATCGTTTGTCGCCCGAGTCAACTCTTACTTTCCCTTCACGATCGCGACGGCCCCAACGTCAGTGACATTTTCGTGCTCCTTGCTTTGTCCAATTCAAAAAATGGCGAACTTATGATGATGATGGCGATGATGATAATGATGATGATGGCGATGACAATAAGTAATAACTTACATTCACGAAGTTTGCCTAGTAAATTCGAAACCTAATTCAAGACATAGCACCCTTTCATTTCTTTAAAAATCCTGAGTATGAAATTGATTTACTGATAGGACTTTGTTAGCATAATAATCTTTGGTGAAAAGTAACGTCATGTTCCGCGACATAAATTCTTGAAGGAATAGACCCCACAATAATTTTCAAGTATTTGTTATTTATTTTTTGGTGACCCGAAACAGACTGTTAATTAGATTAAAGGCAATCGCTTTCTATGCACTGATCGTGTTCCTCGACATTGTCGGGTGCAAACGAGTTCATCCAAATTTATCGGCTCGCTTCTTACCCGGAGGACGACAAGATTAGTAGGATATTTTACGAGCTTGGAATTTACTTATTCTATCGTACCCTTCTCAATTGAATTAGAGTATGGTCATGAAAACGAGGCAGCTGATGGTTGCTTCAAGGATCAAAGATCCGGATCCTCTGACCTTGGCGTGGAAGGTCAGGGGTGAGCTTGATGTGATCGTGGTCGTCCGTTCAATCACGGACGGCCACGATCTTCTAAAATTGCGGTTGGGCAATTTTTTTTTTTCGGGTAACTTTTTTGGCCCATCAATCCCATCCGTCCGTTCAATCAACGGACGGATGGGATTCGCCTGACCTTCCCTGACCTTGGGGGGCAAGGTCGGACGATCCGCTCGCCAAGGATCAATGGCATAAGCAGTGACTATATGAGTAAGAAATTCTTTCTTTGTTCCCAAGCCAACCATAGAAAGATATATTCAAAATTCACTTGACAGAGAAAGGTAGAGAAAATTTAAAAAAACTTGCGTAATTTTTATATGTTCTTACATGGCTCCGACATTAGGGTACGAGCTTACGATGAGGGCATACAAATCGTACGTGCTATTTAATTAATTGCTAAATTTACGCGTGATTTATAATAATATTGGTTGAGAGGATAATATAAATATCTGATAACTAGTGGATGCATCATTCCACGAGTGGCTCAGAAAAATTCGAGCTGGTATTTATATATTTAGTTCTCGGCTCAATTAAATAATATGGGTTCCCACGACGGGTGGGGATCACCTGCTTAAAAGCAGGTGACTTACCCACCCCCACCCTTGATATGGGGTGGGCCCCCTATATCAAGGGTGGAGATCCCCCTGCCTTAAAAAAAAAATAAGGCAGGCGATCCGGGTCCTCCTATGTCTCCGCATAATATAAAGTCAGCAAACTTATGATAATTTGATATTACGCTTTAATCAACCTGAATAAGCTGACTGTGCATCGTTTCTACATATTCTAAATGGACCAGCCAATCAATTTCGACCAGAGCAAGTTTATAAATAGGAACCGACTTGATTGGATCGATACATTTTGAAATTCATCAAGAATTTATTCTACGGATTCCATGATTAAAAAAAAAAAATGTATAACCTTTTATTTGTTTGACCGAAAGGAAATTGTATCGATTACTCAAAATGACACATGAGAAGTACATAGATTTCGGGTATGTTTGTTTAATGGAAAGTGTTTTCTTGACTTTCATCAGTTTGGTTAGCTGAAAATGATCTGATAAACTGAAAGCGCTTTTCGATTAACAGAAAATTTATTCATAAAATTAGAAAAGAGAATCCCCGTGAAAACACTTTCCCTGATATAAGCCTCTCGCTTTCTATCCAGATACACTCTTTCATTCGCTGTTTTCCCCCCATTTCTTCAACTCTATTTCACCGATTCGCACCATCTTCATTGTGGAAGGTCCGATTCTTCTTCATTGATGCTCTTCATCTTCATCATTGAAGCTGGCTTTTCTTCAACAATGCTCAATGCTGCCCCAGGTTCACTCTCTCCTCTCCAGTTTGAAAAATAACCTCCAAAAATTTGATGATTCTCATTTCCGTTCATTTTCTTCAAGCAAAATCTTACAAATCAGTTTCAAAGTTTTTGTACAACCTAGAGTTTCCATTAATCAAGCTTAATTGTAGATTATACCTTTCCACAAGAGATATAAGGTAATATATCTAACTGCTTGACCTTTATGCTCGATTTTTTCACTTATTTGCTCGAAATTTTCGGCGATATGTGCTTTTATGAAACACAAGGTAATCTATGAGTCAAGTCAATTGGTGTTCCATGGTTTGATGAGTGTTCCAATTTTATCATTGTGATGTTTGTTAAAATGTCAAGACGGACAGAAAGCCATTAATTATAATTATTGTAATACCTCATTGAAATCATTCATAAGCCTTGTTGTCTAGAATCTACCATCGTGCACATGTTTTGATGTTGCACTGAGTCTGACCCTCTTTAACCTTTTAGAGTTCCTTTAGTAAACTCCGCGAAATCGAGTTTTCAATCCTAAAAATTCTAGCCCTTTTGAGCTTGCAAGATGTTTGTTAAAATGTCAGGTTAAGCTGCACTTATCTTTACTTTTTGATGATATTTTTTACTTCATTTGAATGTTTGTTGTTAGGTTTACCTTTGAGATAAAACATATGTCTTGACTGACTCTGAGATTAAAAAATGAACATTCTTATTATTGATTGTAAATGGAAAACAATGATGCTAGTGGAGCAACAATGGGTGTAACAATGTTAGTAATGGCAGTTGGTATGTTAGTCATGGAGGATGAATCTTCCGGTGGTCAGATACTTAGGGTGCGTATGGGAACGTTTCTGTTTCTGAGCATTATTTTTTAACAAAAATATTTTTTTTTTGTGTTTCTGTTCCCGGCTACGTTTTTTGGGAATAGAAATGCGTTTGGGAAGTTAAAAAAAATAAACAATTTTGGTCACCGGCGGTGGCGGCCGGTGGCAATCAGCGGTGACCGGCGGCGACCGACGGGACCGATGGCGGCGGCTGGCAACTGACGGCAGCGGTGGCCGGTGGGTGGTGGCCGCGTTGGCGGTGGTAAGTGATGATTCCAAAAGTGTTCCAAAACCCAGAAGCAAGTTTTTTTTTTCTTCAAAAGTATTCCTTGGGACAAAAGTGTTTCGCGGAACACTTTTGAAACATTTTTGAACCATACGCGTTTCTGTTCCCAAAGTGTTCTGGGAACACTTTGGGAACTGAAACACTCTCCCAAGAGTGTTTTTTTTTTGTGTGTTGCCTTACACACCCAGGGTCTGTTTTGTAACGTTTCTGTTCCTATATTTCTGTTCCCATGAACAAAAAAGAATCAAAAATATGTTTGGTAACGCAAATGATTTTGATTTTGATTCTACTCCCAAGAACACTTTTTAGACCATTTTTGAGAAGCAAGAAAAAGTTGTTTCTCAAGAAAAGGAACACTTTTGAGAGTCTTCTTTCATTCTTATCGAGCGCTCATGAGGCGTGAGCCGAGTCAACCCGACCCAGTCCGCATAATTTTTTTAATAAAAAAATCATAAAAAAATTAAAAATCCAAAAAAGGAAAATTCATAAAAAAATATACAAAATTGAAAAAAATTAGGAGATTGGTCATTTCAACTAGCCAATCCTATTTTTGATGATTTTGTCTTTTGATTTCTCCAAAATGATGATTTTGCCCCTCATGAGCAAATTGTTCTAAAAAATCCCGAAAATTTCAAGAAAAAACTGAAAAAGTAGAAAATAGGTCTACTCAATTGGCCAATCCTGTTTTTTGTGATTTTACCTTTCGATTTTTCCTAAGCCTTGCCTGATTTGTTGTCGAATTTTATTCATTCTGAGCAATAAAAAATCACCAAAGTTATCTCTTTCATCCTTAGCATATGCATATAATCAAGATAAGCATGAAAAAATAATAATTTTAGTGTACTATCCTTCCAAGAAACAAATATGAAGCATCTCTATTTTAGCCAAAAAGATTTCAAAATGCAAGAGGATCGCACTTGTTGGGGCTGAGGAAAGCAATCAAATGTAATTATGTAATCATTTGATTTAAATTACAAATTAGGAAAAGAAATTATTTTTCAGAACATAAATTTTTTGTAGTTACCAAACGCATTTTGATTCTCTAAACTCATCCAAAGAACAGAAACACAAAAAGTGATTTTAATCAGAATCACTTTTTGGGAACATGTTACCAAACAGACCATTATAGTTCCCCGTGTTGAAATATATAAATATTAAACCATGACTTTTTCTAATAGCATAAGTTTTTAGAGCATGACTGTGGTCACACGAAATCTTACATGGTATCAGAGCAAGAGGTCTTAAGTCCAAATCTTTTCACGCCCCTATTTGCCTCCCCAACAAATATGTCTACGCTTAGTACTAAGCAAAAAAACCAAACTAAATATGAGGATGAGTGTTGGAATATATAAAATATTAAATCACGCATTGTTTTAATAGTTTAAGCTGTTAGAACATTTTATGATGAGTGAAATCAATTGGATGTTGTTGAGCTCTACAAAGAAATGATGGAGGTTGAAGGTCTTGATGAAGCTAACCTTGCATATGCATTTATTATCTGGTGGGCAATGATGGACAATGAAAGAGTTGCAAAAGCATTCATTATCAAGAGTGCTAAGCTAAAGAAGTTATGGCTTGAAGATTTCTTACATAGAAGATAAAATGGATACTGACAAGTATCGGACTTTGAATGTTTGTTCTTCATACTATATGAACAATAAAGACTAGTCCTTTGCTTACCTGTTGCAGTAGCTATCAAGCAGCTTTTTGTGGCACAATTTATCTTAAGGTTTCATGGAAGATAGAGATATTGGTATTAAACCCAACTGTGAAATGTTTAGCTCATGTACTGCATGGGATACTGTGAGGAGAAAAATGTAATAAAGATCTCTTGTTTTCTCTCTGTTTTCTTTTTTCATTTCAGGAGAACACGCTCAGGGATTCGGCTTCCTTTTCATTTTGTGAGTTCAAACACTAGATTTGCTAGACTCATTAAGAAAATTCGTTTATTAAGTAACATTGACTCAATTAATCTGAAAGTGAGAGGCGCACTATTGTGGCCGGTCACCCGAGGCTGCGAGCTTGACCTCCAATGGCAGGCTCGGCCACCAGTGGAGGAAGAAGAAAAAGAAAAAGAAAAAGAAAATAGTATATATTATATAAAAAATAGTATAAAGCTTTGGTGCTAATATAATCACTTTTTTACTTGAGATTGAAATTATTTTTCGAATGAGAATCAAGTATCAGAAAATATTTTCGATAACATATCACTAAACAAAGGAAAATAAACCGTTTTTCGGAATATATCATTTTTCGAAAAACGAATTCCTAGAGATCCCTTTCCCTCAAATAAACGCACCGTTCATAACAAAGGAAATCAAAACAGAGCAAAGCTTAGAATACTGCAAACGAAGCCAAATCCATAAGACAAGGAGGATCGACGGAGCATCAGTAAATTAAACATACACTCGTTCCATAAGAACAGATCTCTCAACCAAAATAGGCGGCGGCCAATCACCGAATCCCATATCTTCATCGGCGGTGACGAGCACACGCGGAAAATTCATTCTCTAATAACGACGGCATTGCCAATTAGCGGTGCGAGCCCATGTTCGATTTCCTCTACACCATCACTGCATGGAGACAACATAATAGGTCGAGCAAATACAAATGTAACATTTGGAAGAACAAATCTTTGTGGTTCGGCAAGAGGTTAGAGCTCATGAAATCACTATTGATCCAGCCTTTCTCGGCGAGTACTTATCGATGAGGTATTGGCGGGCATCATGGTGATAATAGACTATATGAAGTCCAAGGCGAGTGATATGGAGGAGATCTCATCCAGCTCCGTTTCTTCCTTCTTTCTCCTCTTCTTTCTTGCTGAGTTTCTGTTACCTTTTTTTTCCCCATACATTATGCGGGAATACCGCATTTAGTACAGTCTGAATCGAGTTGTGGTAATGACGAGAGAGAGAGAAAAAAAAAAAAGCCTATAGATTTCACGTATTTTATGTATTTGAGACGGAGGACATTAACGCCTTATACGACGAACGATGCCATGCATAGTCACACGAATCATACGTAATCGCTGAATCACTAATTTGGTCAAGGGCGACGATTGATGAGAAGACTGACTCATGATTGGATTCGAGGTCGCTTTCCGTGATTCTCGTCCTTGTTCGGAGTTGGAGGAAGGGAGTTGTCAGGACCCACCCGATTTTTCTAACCAGCGACGGAGAATTTTCTCTTTCGGGCAGCTGGAAGCCTGGAACTGGAACCCTCCTTCGGACATTACGTGTGGAATCTCGTTCACCCCGGAATTGAACCCGAGCAAGTTTGGTGAGGTGACGACAAACCACCGAACCCCGATGGACTTGTTTTGCTTGCGTTTCCATTGAGGTAGGGCTCGTGAGAAATTTAGGGGCTTCCATGATTATATCCTAATCGATGATCATTGATGACCGATTAAAGTATCGAATTTGACTTCAAGTCAAGAGCAAATGGATTTCGAATTGCGAGGTACTATATCGAATCGGCACGAAAGGCTTACATTCTTGGAAGCTTTACTCACTTGGGCGCACTCAACACTTCTGGAGTAGAAATTCGTTGAGCAGAAACACATTTGGTTACGTAATTTCATTTTATTTATTTATTTCTGGAGCATTTTTTTTACACCAGAAGTAATTTTGGAGCCACTTATAGAAGTAAAAAAGAAATTACCTCTCCAGAAGTAGAAAAATCAACTTTTGCTCTAAAACAGAAGTAGGAAAATCAACTTCTGGCCAGAAGTGTTGCCATGCGTGTCTTGAATTTAGACGTGAACTTCTTAAAGGAAATCAATGAAGTTCGTAGGGAAAAAAAAATTTACGAGACACACAATTGGAAAATTTTTATAGTCAAAGACTGAGTGCCGAAATCAATAAAGTTAATCTAATTCGAATTTGAAATCCAAACACAAGAAATTTTGTTTAATCCGAAAGAGCTTTCTTCGAAATTCTACAAGCTCCTCGCGATTTTCGTCTGATGCCTTGACTGATGTTGTGTACTCTTGCTCATGGTGTATTGTACATGTCGAATGTGCCAAGTGATACCGCTCTCCATCCTTTAGCTACAGTTATCCATCGATCAATGGATCTTTAACTCCAAGTCAATGAATTATGGATCAACTTGGATATGTATTACCTACTCCATGTCGCACCAATTTTTTTCTAATACGGGACTTCTCTAACACAATTTAGGTGTGCATCTCAACAATATCTCCCTCACGTGTGAATATGTCAGTTCAGTGTTAGGTATTCTGCTCATCCATCAAATATCACAAAGAAGAAGCCCAAGTCCGAGCCCGTCAATATATCTAGTTTCGCTCGCTTTCACTTAAAAGTAAATATTACTTGCTCCACACCTGACCAATTCTCAAATGTGGAACTTTACACAGCTGACACACGCTTCTCGATAATTATGAAAGAGCCTGTTGGGCATTCTGTAGAGTGGGTTTTATAATCTGGTTCGGAGTACTAGCGTTTTCGTTACGTTTGGACCCCGTCTTGGGTCAATAATGCATTGCTTGATATTCTAATGCAATGAACCAATTTCCACTGGATTTTGACGATTGCGGCGAACTATTTTATTGGTAACATGTCTTTTCAGACGTCCAAGAGTATGAACAGAGGATTTCACGCGGCATGAAAGTAAAGTAAAGTAAAGTAAAGTTAAAACAAAAAACAAAAAAGAAAGTGGTCGGGAGGAAAAAAGGAAAAGGAAAAAGAGGCAGAAAAAGAAAATTAGAAAGTTCAAAGTAAGAGATTCACTATCGAAAGCTTCTCGAAGTCGTGGAACGAGGACAACAGTAACAGAAGTTGCGGTCGGCTTTTGCCGACGGTCGACTCCTCTATTGGGTGTCCAAAAATTGGACCGTAACATTGGCCCGTGCACTCTGTACACACTCAAACCATTTCCTTCTCTCTTTAACTTTTGTAGCCGGAGGGTCCGATGACCCGGTCCGTGTTTGCCGGCTGCCAGACACGGGTTGCTCCAGCCTCCCGGGCAGAGTCGAACCCCAATTTGAAATCAAAGTCCCGATTGAAATCGGTTTGTTAAAAGAGAGTATTAAGATTTTCTCATTTGTACATGTTAGCCAAACCAACATATAATCTCGCAACTCATTTTCCATGGAAATGTTTCTCCATGGAAATGTTTTTCGTTTGGAAATCACTTTCTCGAAATTCTTGATAAATAATATGCTTTGGGAAAAGTACAAAAACAAAGTCTTAAAATTATTATATTAGTATCAATTCAATCTAAAACCTTTCAATTAGACTAATTTAGTCTATTTTTTTTTGTTGATACCAATTTAGTCCATCTAGTCAATTTAGGCTGAAAATTGCTTACGTGAATGCCGACTTCCTACGTAGTGTGGCCATCACTGACGTAGACATTTTTTAACTTATATTTAAAAATATAAATTTATATGTTTTTTTCCTTTTTTTTCCTTTCACTTTGGCTGGCGTAACCATGAAGGCCCTCACCTTGGCCTTCGCCCAAATCTGACGAGGGCTTGCTGAGTCTCGCCAGTTGCCGTTGAGGGCTGTCTAGCCGTTGCCCAGTGGCCCGCGACCCTCGACGACCAAAGTGAAGAAGAAAGTTCGAATCAATTCAATCCCAAATCTTGAAAATTTGATTCGAACTTCCAATATTATAGCATGTAACGCTAAAACACGAATAGTGGTTGAGATGTTCAGAGTTGACCCATTGATTTTTGACATTTTCAAGCAAAAATTTATTTATTAATTGTTTAAAATGTCGTTAATCGACTTTCAAAGTCTACAAATATCGACCCCGGCGATTTGTGTACACATTTTATTTCATAATTCTCTAGATCTTTCAAGAGCAACAAAAAAGTATTATTCCCGATTTTTGAAGAGAGCAAACAAGATTTCGAAATTTCCCACGTGTGGGAGTCTAAAACTTGGGGGACATGCAGCTACAGTTTTACTATTTTGGACCCAAGATGCCGAGTCCCGTTCGCTCTGATATCTTCTTTAGCTTAGCACTCTTGATAAGCATATCATGCGGATATGTGGTGCGTACATGTTAGATGTGGCCTTTTGAATGACAAGCATATCACGCGGATATGTGGTGGGTTCACGTGGATATAAATGTAATTATCTTATGTACTTTGTTTTCTAATTTTAGCTCATAATAAAAACACATAAAAGTTCCTTACCAAAAAAAAAAACCCCACATAAAAGTTATAATTAAAAAAAAAGGATGTGAAATGAAACAGGATCAACAATCCGGTTTCAACAAACAACATTTGCGAAATACTGTCTGTCTTATTATAGATTTGAATTTAATTATCGCGGATCAGCTCATCCGCGTATTGAAAGTCTTGCTAAAGTTTAAAGGGTCGTGTAATGTAATGTGCGCACGCATTCGCTGTCTGAACTTAGGTTTGAGGCCGGTCAAATTTAGAGAACGTGCTGAAATCGCAGCCAAAGATGACGCGTGAGAATTACGACGGATGGACAACTTTATTATGTGGTTGCGGTCCTCTTCATCACCTAGAGAAACTTAGAAATGATTTTGTGATTGCAAATTTGCTGAGGTTTCGCTTGTTGTCCTTGTCGCTACGGAAATATTGTTAAAAAAAGCCTTAAATTTATTGCCATTTTGTCAATTCAATCATAAACATTTTAATTTTGCCAATTGAGCCATAAATATTTTCAAGTTTTTCAGTTGAGTCTACCCGATCAATTTTGATCAGAAATTACTGACGTGGACACCTGCCTTCTTGCAAGGCACGACCTGCGCTGTGAAAATATTTTCAATAATATTTTCAATTTGTTTTATTTTTTTAATTCCTTATGTACTTTTTTTCGTTTCTTTTTTCTCTTTTCCCTTCGAGAGCAAGTGCCGATCCTCGTCAATAGCAGGCGGAAGTTGTCGGCCTCAGGCGAGGGCCACCCTCATTGGCCTCGCCAGCCTAAGCTTGACGATGGACAGTGGATGAAAAAAAAAGAAAGAATAAAATAAAATAGAACAATTATATTAAAATATTATTTAAATTTATCTACGTTAGTACCGGCCGTACCATATAGGGCAGTCGGAGTCCATTTCAGTAATTTTCAGTTAAAATTGATTGAATAGAAGTCAATTGGAAAAATTTGAAAAAGATTTAAGACTTAGTTAACAAAGTCATAAATTTTAGGATTGAATCGATAAAAGTTTTAAGATAACTTTTCTAAAGAAATACTTCACTCGTTGGCCCTGAAAATGAGGCGTGGATCCCATGTCCATGTTTTTCCTGGGCAGGGTGATCCCCACCCTTCGTTGGGGTGGACCCCTCTATGTGGAGGGTGGGGATCACCCTACCCATTATGAGGCCGTGCACAGATGAGTTTCTCTCTCCCCCTCCTCCCATCCGCATTGCAGAGGGGGCGTTTGAAGCTAAATTATTATATTCACAACACCCGTCTTCCTCGTCTATCGGTTCCGAGTTTTGGCATTAAATGGTCACGCATACAACTTTATTTTACTATGCCCGCTAGCCACGTCTCAGAGGATTATTAAGTCAAAAACCCACCGCATTTTAAGATTTTTGGTTCTCAGAGCAAGTAATTGCTCGCCTTCCTTTGTCTACTAAAAATTAGGGGTGATCGATTTCTAATCCGATCCGCGGAAATCGGATTGGGAGGACTGACTCCAAGTTCAACGACCGGCGATTTTCGGTCCGTTCCTATTCCCAAGCGATCCAATTATTAGACCGGTTGTATTTTTCTTTGTGATATGATTAAACTTTTCTCGTTAAAGATACGTACCACCTCTCGTTAATTGCATCGCACTGTCGCTGAACCTAGAAGTTATACTAAGCATCTTAAGCGTAGGTTTACATTTACATTTAGGAAATTTCTTTTATAAGAACATTTCACACGGTTTGGTCCAGGCGGTCCACTATGCTCAGCCCTGCTGAAAACAATGATCCGTGAGATTTTGTGGAATCAATATTCTAAAAATTTACACTGTTAGATGAAAGCACATTTTGATTTTAATTATTTCATCACTCCCCCTCACGCTTAAACTGATCTTTTTTGCCTAGTACCAGACGTGAAAATAATTAATCGGGGACACGACAAGATTTGTACTCAGAGACCTACTACTCAGATAAGCGGAAGATTGACTTGGAGAGTATTTAGTAAATTTCAATATACAACAATGAGGAGTATATAAGCCTATTCATAGACTTTACAGGATGACTATCTACCGTCCATAGGAGCAAGTTGAATCCGAATCCTTGGTTTGTTGTTGACCCCCTAGAAGGTCGCCTTACGTTAACAGGAAGTCGTGGCAAAGTTAACAAGCATTTTGACTTGATCTTGTTCAAATATGAGGAAAATATTGGCGTCTCCATGCACATCATCAACTGATTAACAAGCATCTTGACTTGATTTTGTTCAAATATGAGGAAAATATTGGCGTTCTCCATCCTCATCAACTGATTAAAGGGTTCATTTCCTCGAAAGGAGCGAATGTGCATGCGTTCCATACATACATGCACAACTCTTCGTTTATTCAGACGCAACTCTTCGTTGTCCAAAAACTGCATTTTTTGTAAGGTTGCAACTCTTGAGCATAAACAGATAATTAAAATTCGACAAAATAATTTTAAAAAATAATTGTAATTCCTAAGTATACAGCCGCACTGTTTCGCTAGGAATGAACAGCTGTGTATCTTTTTGAGAAAACGAAAAATTGAAGTTCAGGAGAAGTATCTGAAAATGAACAAAGCCAATCAATATATAAGACTTGAAAGAAGACAACTTTTCATTTCTCAAAAGGTGTCATTCAATCATCATAACTATTCGTGTCTAAGGAATAGTTAGTT
Source organism: Rhodomyrtus psidioides (assembly GCA_021437785.1). Classification (NCBI taxonomy): domain Eukaryota; kingdom Viridiplantae; phylum Streptophyta; class Magnoliopsida; order Myrtales; family Myrtaceae; genus Rhodomyrtus; species Rhodomyrtus psidioides. Next base: position 1,120,460 of record JAILYB010000083.1, read on the forward strand.
TCGGACACATCACTTCACGTCTGAAGAACAGTCAATCCAGACACAACTCTTCGTTTATTCAGACGCAACTCTTCATTGTCCAAAAAGTGCATTTTTTGAAAGGTTGCAACTCTTGAGCATAAACAGATAATTAAAATTCAAAAAAAATAATTTTAAAAAATAATTGTAACTCCTAAGTATACAGTCGCACTGTTTCGCTAGGAATGAACAATTTATTTTAATATAATTTCAAAAATAAAAAATAAAAATAAATTGATCGTTGATTAGTGCCAATAATTACTCGCGACCACGCAAGCGTGCAAAGTGCCGCATGCGGGTATGGTGGGGACTAGCCCACTTATCCATTTCTCGTTATCTGAAAGGTTATAGCAGCTTTCTAATTAATAAATAGATTTTCTATCTTCTTTCTATCCTATGTGTGATACAAAAAAGACACTATTTTATTTTGTTTTTTCAAACAAACAACAACATCACTATAGTTCAAGGACCATTTGTATTATTATTCGTATATTAAGGCCTGTTTGGTAACGTTTCTGTTTTCAAAACAAAAAAAGCATCAAAAACATATTTGATAACGCAAATGACTCTGACTCTGATTCTGATTCTGCTTTTGGGTACACTTTTGGACCAAAAATAAGAAATGAAATAAAGTCGTTTCTAAAAAAAAACACTTTTGAGAATAAAAAATGCAACGATAGTCTTCTTTTATTTTTGTCGGGTGCTCGCTAGGGGTGAGCAGTTTCAGGTTAACCCGCTAGTACAGGTTACTCATTTTTTAGAACCTGAAACATACCCTGCACACCGTGGAACCTGGAACCTACCCTGTCACAGGTTCCAAGGTACCCGGGAACCTGCCAAAAGAAAAAAAAAATTATAGAACCGAATAATTCGAGCTAGTGACGTATATGATATCCAACTACCATTTACATGCGGAAATAGTTGAGTTCTTGGAGACAAATGACCTTTGAATGGAAGAAGGAAAAGAAATAGCAGCTAAACATTTGCATCTATCCCAACCTACTAGTACTCAAACATCCAGTCAAAAGTTAAATTAAGAACTAAATCACAAGAACGAAGGGTGATAGTTTACAAGAAAATAACACATCCGACGATGTTGGGTTGTCAACATGTCCCAGACAATCGTCAAAATCCCCTTAACAAAGTAAGTTATAGCCATCAATAGGATTGTGTCCCCACGGTGTGATGAAACATATTCTCGTGATGGAACAGTAATACTTCACAGGTAGTTAGCTGGCCATCACCTCTTCTAGATTATCGACGGTGAACATGCCTAACAGCAGGCAAACTTCCATCAATCGCATGCTCTAAAATAAATCCGCAGATGCATTGTGGAAGAATTTGAATATAAAGCATAGAGTAGAAGCAAAGCAAGACAAGTCAACCGAGCAGTATGCATTCGTTTCTCGCTTCACCTCATAAGCTAGGTAAGTAACCTGCCATTGAAACAATAGAAGGCTCATCAGCAAGGACAGGAAACAAAACTAGTTGACGATAATTGTTGTGCATCTTGCAATTGTAACTTAGTTAAAGATTCAGCACAACAGTTTGAACAGAGTGAAATCTTACCAAAAATAACATGAGTTCGGCAACAATTGGTCTGCAATCTCAAGCGATAACCTCAAAGACAATGTTATTAAAACAATGAGCTTAACAACAAAATGGAACTACCATACTTCCCATAGAACAATAAGATGAAAAGCTAAATATTACATTCTTCATTCTGACATTCGCTGACCCTGTTTGAACAGCCTAATTTCAAGTTGCGAACTGTAGGGGTGCGCACCTGCCATGAATCTTACTATATGATCTAAGAGTAACCTGATAAAAAAGGATAAGTAGGAACCATAAATATGTGGAGTGAGAAATATATAAATGGATCCTAGAGCAGAGAAGCTCAAAATATCATGCAGCAGTAGCCTTAAAAAATAATAGAATATGAGCCACCCACGTCCTTTCATCAGGAAAAACAAAGCGCATCATGAACTTCCACCTGAAGGTAGGGAAATAGTCATCATGCACTTTATGACACAACTTGCACCGGTTGCAAAATAGTCATAATGCGCTCTATTTTACAACTTGCACCGAGGGTATTGGCCATATCCATCCAGAAAAGAGAGCATCAAATCATATATGTGACAATATGTGCTTCAAGAATTTCACAGTGAATACGCAAGGTATTTTTTTTTTATCTAGTGCATAACTATCAGCCAAATCTGAAAACTACATTCACAATTACACGGTGCAAGACTTGTCTCTCTAACAAAGAAAGACATGAGTTCACGAAACCAAGTCAAAATATAATCACACATTGCATCCCCAGCTACGTAAAGAACAAAAGGGCATTGCTTGAAGCAAAAGATTGAAACACCAGATTGAAACTATGAGTAAATCATTGCCATAATACCACTAAAAGTCTTAAACCAGCTTTAAGTCAAAAAATAGAGCTTATCGCAAATCATGATGCAATGAAGCAATCAAAATTTCCAATTGAAACGCCATATGCAAACAGCTTGTCACGAGCCTCCCTTCCGATTGCATGAGATCTAAATTCTAACTATTTGAAACCAAATGAAACAACAAACTAATATTAGTTTTAGAGTAAAATTATTGTTAACTAAATTGAAACAACTAATAGAAAGCCTCACCACACATAGCAATTTCACTTCAACCCAGAAGCTTTATTTATCGAGGGTTATATCCTCATTAAGACAATCCATATCTAAATAATAAAAAAAAGATTAAATAGAGCATTCATTTGAAATATATACAAAGGAATCACAATATATAAACATAACTTACCCGACTCAAACTTTTCGGCATTTTCAATGCACTCTTCAATGTTAATCGACATACGAACGGCTCTTAACCAATCTTGAGTGCAAAGCAAAGCTTCCACAACTTTAGGAGTCAATGAACTCCGAAAGCCATCAAGCACACGACCCGATATACTAAAAGTTGACTCCGAAGCAATGGTAATCACGGGAATAGACAAAACATCACAAGCCATTAAAGATAGAATTTTATATTTTGACCTGGAAGTCTTCCACCACATCAAGAGATCAAGATCAAGAGCCTCCTCATCTTTATCTTGAAGATACTGATCAAGCTCCGATTTGTTGCCATCGTCCGCTTTTTTCTTTGAGAGCATATAGGTTTTTCGACAAAAATTGATGTCATACTTGCTACTAGCTTAATTACCAACGGAATTGGAACTACTACTACTAGCACTTAGACTTTGGCCACCACAGTTTTGATTGTTTGAAGCAAAAGATTGCTCATAAAATTCATACAACTCCTCCAATGTCTTCTTCACCTTATCATACATTACATTGATTCTCAATTCATCACCATAAATTTGTCGATAACAGAAACTCACATAATTCAACTTCTTTGTAGGATCCAACACAATGGCAATCAACACCAGCATATTCACCTTATCTAAATTCTCATAATATTTGTCAAATTTCTCTTCCATTGTCTTTCCCATAGGTCCAAGCTTAGGATTCTTTGAATCCGCAGCGTCTTTCAAATATTTGTACAAGGTAGCTATTGTCGCGACCCTCTCGAGCGGAGGGCTAATGGGTCGCCCGATCGCTGACTGATCGGACGCGGGCCTCTCCCAAGGTCCATTACCCAAATCGCAACTGCTGGATATACGTGATCGACCTTTAGTGTGGTCTAGTGACATGTGATGAGTGTGCATGCCAAGGAGTCGCCACCAATCGTTTCGTGGAGGGTACGATCGGAAACCCTATCGAATAGTTGGGAGTGGTCTATTCGATTCTGCGGAAACCAGAGAAGTGGGTTCGGGGACTTAGTTACTCCAACTGTCAAAGTTGACGCCCTTTCGGTACCTAAGCTGAATGGTTTATCTAATCCTAGGATTTCATACAGACGAGTGGGGTACAAATCCTAAATCTAGGAGTTCATGCAGATGGGAGATACTACCCTATCAATCACAATCAATAAAAAAAGGTGCGCAAATCGAGGATCCAGTACATGCGGATAAAACACATGAAATCAGCATGGTATCCCTAATGAGGCCCTATTAGCCTAGAGAAATATCAATCAAGGCTTAGGAGTGATTTGGACCTGATTCACCCATGAGGGGCAGAATCGTAATTTTGAATAATTCAGGGAAAATTTTACCCTTAAAAGGGTAAATCTGTTATTTTGGACGAATTGAGAAGTCAAAAGACAGTGGAAATAGGATTGGCCATCAATCCAATCCATTTCCTATTTTTCGGGAATTTCCAGGATTTTTCTGGAATTTTCAAGTGATTTTACCCTTGGAGGGGTAAAGTCGTCATTTGGGCAAAGACAAGAACTGAAAATCTCAAATATTAGGGTTGATCGTCTACCTGACCCAAACCCTAACTTTAAGCAATTTCCAGAACTCGATTGAGATAAGAAAGACAATTTTCCCATTGAAGGGCAAGATTGTCATTTTGAGAAAAGAGGCGGGACTCGAAAACCCAAACCTAAGAATTGGTCGCCTACCCGACCCTAATTCTTACCTTGGCATTATCGGCCTTACCTTGCATACACAGCAGGGGCAACTTACCCCTAAAGGGTAATGTCGTCAAGTCTCGGAAAATTGGGTAAGAAACCCTAAAAATAGGGTTGACCAGTTGTCTGTGGTCAACCCTCGATTTTTGGGGGTTTCTGGAATGTCTAGGGTTTTTCCACAATTTTTCCACATTTTTTTGGAATTTCCTGGAATTTTCTAGCATTTTTTTTGGATTTTCTAGGATTTTTTTGATTTTTTTTTATTTTTAAAATCATTTTATGATTTTTTTATTAAAAAAAATATGATTCGGACCGGGTCGACCCGACCCACTCGGGTCGGAACCCGGTCCAGACCCGGATCAGCGCGACTGAAGCCTTGAAACGACGCTGTATCCCCTTTTTTATTTTTCTGATTATCCGTGCTAGATCCAACGGTTCCTATAGAGCCAAGTGGCTAATCCACGGCTGTTGGATAGACTGACTGAAATCTACGGCCTAGATTGAACAAAGACATGACTAGAGCCGTCTGATCGACCTACCAAAATCTACGGTCAAGATTAGAACGCAAGACTCGATCTGGACCGTTCACCCTTTCTAACCTAAAACGACGCCGCACTGCTGCTAACCTAAACGGCACCGTTTCAGCTCGTTTTGATTATCTGATTTTAAAGATTTTCGGATAAACCTAATTACTAATCGGACGGCCGCTAGAATTTAGACTCGATTTATCTCATCCGTCCGATCTGTTTATTCAAATAACAGACCCTAACGGCCATGCTGACTGGGCTAACACGTGGGCTAATCGCAGGACGACACTTGGATATTTGACCAGTTGACTATGCCAGGTCAGCATCGTCTTCAACCTCCCGACTACAACTGAGCGAACGGCTGTGGATCTCCGGCGATGATCCAACGGTGGATTTTCGATGAAATCGTGCAGAATCGACGGCAATCGACTCGCGATCGTCCCTAATCTAACATATCCAAGAATCACAGCGTATCGTTCGCAAAATCGCAAGCATCGAGCAAGGTGCCGAGTACGGCCATGGAGGTTCGATCGCACAGACTTACGCGAAATCAGATCAATTGATTCATAAATCGACACGGCAGGAGGTGCAGAGGACTTACCTCGAGCTCCGATTGAGCTCGCTCGGCCCAGATTTGGCTGGGCAGGAATCGGCTATGAAGGCTAAATTGGGAGACTCAATTCGAGGTATGTGAGTGAAATCGATGCAAAATGAAGATGTGAACATGGTCAGTGGTGTTCAAGGAACGAAACGCATACACAAATCGCAAGAATGATCGTGAAACAGGCAAGTCGCCATTGATGCACAGTCGAGAGCTTGAAGCTGCGTCTCACCTTTTTTCGCGATTTCACGAGGAGCGGCCGGCAACGATCGCTTCCTGAAGCCTCAGGCGAGCTTGTGACGACCCTCTTTGGCTTCGGTTTGGCCGGAGACGGCCCAACCAGTGCCTTGCAGTCGAGTTCAAGTCCTCGACGACCGGGGTCGGAGGACGAGCTCTTCCTCGTGTTTTTTTTTTCTCTCTTTCGATTCAGTTTCGCTTTCTCTAACTGAATACAGTCCTCCTTTCCTTCGCGAAGGCCTGTTAGCTTATATAGCTTCTTCGATTTTTGGCGCCGAACGGTGGATCTTCAACTGACTCGGTTTGGCACGTGTAGTCACGTGCAATTGGGTCAAAACGAAGTCGAGGAAGATGGGCATTTCGCTCAATCCCTTTTGGTTCCGCGGTGAGCTTCATTTCGCACGAATTTGGCAAGGATTTGAGCTGTTTTTGCCTCTGTTGACTTTGTGGGTCTGCGAGGTTGACCAGCTGACCGTTTCTTCCTCGGGCGACCATTGGTCGTGATCTGGGTGTCAATCGACGGGGAATGCTCCAAGGCTAAAAACCCCTACCATTGCGTCTCCGATTCTCGTCGATTGAACGCTCAATTTGGTCTTTAAAATTCGATCTGTCACTGTTCATCTATGCTCAGGTTTGATGAAGATGATGACACTGTTCTGGACCGGTTCGACCGGTAGGACCGGCGGTCTGACCGGTCCGAACCGGTTCCAATTTGAGATTTTCAAAATTAATCCAAATCTATTGGGAATTTTTGCAATTAAACTTTGGAATCGAATCTAGGGCATGGATTTTATCTAGAAATGTGGTTTTGCCCAAAAGTTTTCATCAATTTCTACAAAACCCCCAAATTTTCAATTAATTGGAAATTGGGGATCGTGTAATTGAGGGTGTAAATGATCAAATTGAGTCAAACCACCTGTGCCAATCGATTTAAAATGGTGAAATCCATTGGGTAACATGTTCAATTTGTAATGATAGTCCTTGAATTGAAAGTAATTTCGATTATGCTCAATTTCAAGGACTAAAATGCATTTATGTTTGCAATTGAACAACTTGTCCGAGCAATTAGGTCAAATTGAAATAGGGAACAATTAGATTGAATGTCAAGATCCTAAAAAATGCCAAAATTGGAATTTAAAAGACTTGATTGATATTTTTTTCTCAAATTCAATAGTACGGGTTACAAAGGAACACCCACAATTGAATTTAATTTTGAACTTTTTGTGAGGTCAAAGATACAAGGGATTAAAAATAAAAATATTGGATATTTTTCCATATTTTTGTGACCTCGAATGCTATTTTTCTTGAATTTTTTGAGTATTTTCCTATTTTCTAAAAATACTAAAAAATGTGAAAAATATGAAAAATTATTTTTTGGTCAAGAATGGTTCCTTGGGCTTGGCCAAGGCCACCAAAGTTGATTTTGTAATTTTTTGACTTTTTATGGATTTTTTTTGTGATTTTTCAAAAATAAAACTGAAAAAAAGACTTGGTCAAAAAATCAGGTGTCAACAGCTGCCCCTCTTTGAGAGGAATCTCGTGAGAGGTTTCGCTCAAAGACAAGTGACACCTGAGTCTAGACCGACTCGACTGGGGAAAAGAAAAACGAATCTTGACACTCAATCTTTCTTGTCCCACTGGTGAACGCTCTGCTCCTTATTCTTTTGTTGACGTGAGGGAGAAAGTAGAGAGACCCACCTGTTACTTACCTGTTGATCCCCTGCCTGATGCTCGTACGGCATGCGCGGTGTATAGAGGGTTCAAGTGAATACCTAGGGACTCGTCTTTTGAGTATCCTAGGGCGGTTAAACTCTAGCCTGTGTGGTAGGCTGTACCAAAATGGGATTCCTATACTTGACAGGAACCTGTGAATGACGCACCCAGTCTCTTAGGGATTGTCAGAAGTTTTGATCCGTATGGTAGATCAGACCATGAATAGGACTCCTTTTGGCTAGGAACCTAGGGATGACGCACCCAGTCTCTTAGGGATTGTCAGGGGTTTTGATCCGTATGGTGGATCAGACCATGAATAGGACTCATTTCTGCTAGGAACCTAGGGATGACGCACCCAGTCTCTTAGGGATTGTAAGGGATTTTGATCCGTATGATGGATCAGACTATGAATAGGACTCCTTTCTGCTAGGAACCTAGGGATGACGCACCCAGTCTCTTAGGGATTGTCGAACATTTTGATCCTATATTCTAAGGAATTAACTAGGATTTATACAAATAAGGTCTGCCTAACCTTGAGGCTTTACCACATGAGCTATTCTGGGTTTAGGGGTTACCTAGAACCTCACAGAAAGCTGATCTTGAAAATTGTCATTTCGACATGCAAGGCGTTATTCTGGGATTTGAGGATTCCAAGTATCCTGCAGAAAACTTAAACCTGCAAAAACTTTGATAAGATTCTTCTGGGATCTAGGGGCTACCTGAGATATCGCAGAAAGACTAACTTGAATATTGTCCTTTCGACATTGATGGTGACATTCTGGGATCTGGGAGCTCCAGGTATCCTGTAGAAAGTTCCAACCTGTAACACTGGGATCTCATAGAGAGATGATTCTTAAAGATTGTCTTCTTGTCATGGGAGGTGACATTCTGGGATCTGGGTACTCCAGGTATCCTGCAGAAAGATCAAACATGTAATACTGGAATCTCATACAAGGAGATAACATCAAACATTATCCTTTTGACATGGGAGGCGACATTCTGGGATCTGGGAACTCCAGGTATCCTGCAGAAAGATCAAACCTGTAAATTTGAAATCTCACAGAGGGCTGATCTCGGAGATTGTCCTTTTGACATTGGAGGTGACATTCTGGGATCTGGGGATTCCAGGCATCCTGCAGAAAGATCAAACCTACAAAATTGTTCATAAGAATGTGTTTTCCTGAGATATGGAATTACCAGGGATCTTGCAGGAAAATAAACTTGAAAGTTCTTCTTCATAGAGCAAGGCATCCTTCTAGAATCTGGGGTTACCGTGATTCCTATAGAAGTTTAACCAAGAACAATAGCATTCTAGAATCTGGGGTTACCAAGAATCTGTCAGAAGCTGAGGCATATAAACTCTCCTTCTTAGGGAAAGAGTCATTCTGGGACTTTGGGCTACCACGAGTCCTGCATAAGTTTAAACTTGAAATATATTCTTCACAAAAGAAGTAGCATTCTGAGGTCTGGGGATACCAGTGGTCCTACAGAAGCTTGAACATGTAAACTCTTTCTTACCAAGAGAGGTTGTGTTCTACTGAGGTCTGGGCTTGCCAGGAATTCTGCATAAGTTTAGACATGTTAAACGTTTCTCACCAAGAGTGATACAAGCCGTTTTAGGAGCCGAAGTTATCAAGAATCTTGCAGAAGCTCCAATCTGAAAATTTTCTTACCAAAGGCACATCAATGGTCTTTAATGTCAAACTGACAGCACTTTATGACTTATATTATAGTCATGAGAAATTTCAATGAATGCATTATGATGCTGTAGGTTATCCAAAACACCTTGCGACATACGGAAGTGATCAAAAAATCCCTTGTGAGGAAAGTTTGAATCAAACAATCTGAAATTATCCACAAGAGTTTGGTTAAAACGTCCATTGGAGTATTCTCATCAAAGAGGACTTCTCACCGTTTTGAGGTAATGGTCTTTTACCAAGAATGCACTCGAACTTCCTATCAAACCTGCGCCTAGGGTTCAGGATCATTCGCAGTGAATACACCTCGATCGATCAGGAGGACTTCTCAGGGACCGTAATGCTGGGTTTGGTCAACGGTTTTCAAAGGGGACTTGCGTGCAAGTCAAGGCTTTCGAAAAGAAGTCTTCAATGTCTGCTCCAGGTTTACAAGTCAAGAAACCTGCAAAATGAGAAAGAAATAATCTTGCTCGAACTTCTTCGAGCTAAGCTTAGACATTAAACCCTATGTCAATCCAAGTGCCTTAATCAGAAAAGGCTTTTCAGGGTTGTAACGTAGGTATGATTGGGGACAAAAAAAAGGCTTGTTTTTGGCTCAGAATATGCGAAGGGTTTACATTGGTGATCACTGCAAGTTTGCCGCCACCTTCCCCCTTCCGGTTCAAAGAGCGTTTTCAGTCTTTGAAGTGGATTGATGGTCTTTGAAGAGCATTGTCAGTCTTCGAAGCGCGCATTTATCTTTAGAGAATATCTCTTTCATGTTGAGACGGCGTCGACATCTTGTCTATGCTTTCATCCTCTGAGTGTGACATGATTTGGGAGCATCTTTCGCAGTCTAGCTCCCTTGGAATTTTCTTTTACAACCAGATCTCACTAGTGACTTATACAAAGGTATCATGCCATCTTTCGGCATTTACAAGATTAAACACATGATTCACAAGTGTACAAGTATTTGGATGGGCATTGGCCTTGCTTTTACCAGGCACTTTGCTTTTTCTTGATGCCCAAGATTGAATTTTTCTCTTTTTTTTGTTTTTCTCATCTTTTGTCGGGATCCCACCTTTTCTTTTCTTTTCTTTTGGGGGTCAGGATTTTCAAATGAGTGTGCTAGATGTACAACTTGAATCTCAGCACCCAATCATTAATCTAGGAATTTTTTTTCATAAATCCTATATTTTGAACTCTTCTGCTCTTGAAGCGACGTTGCTTCCGTCTTGGAACATGCAATGATCACCAACGGGTTTGTGAAACGAACGTATAGGCTCAACTGGGCTGTGCAAAGGGTGGAAGTGTATAGGATAGAGAAATGAATGCTTTTCGTCATCCTAAAGCACCTAAATTATCATAGAAGTTAAAATGACAAGCAACACACGAAGATTGATGCAAGTCTGAGCAAGAGAACTTCTAACCATTTATCTCCTGATACCTCTGGACGTAACTCCAGTTTGCCCTACTGTGGGGTGGTTCTTGACAGGGGTAAAGAATGAAATCGCCGTTCAAAGGGTTATCAATGGTCACCTGTAGTGTTTCTGATAAAGAAACGAATGCCTCCATCGTCTCAATCCATGTAATCACTGCGAATAACCCTTACGTCCGTAGGTCAAGGTCTTGCTATCCTTACCACTCCACTTATCTCTCAAATGTGTATGGGACGTGTTTGGACCAGGCTTGCCTCTTGTCTGAGGAAACATCCTTTTGAACGGTTTAAACAACTTTTGTTGGGAAAGTTCATTTCGCTTTCTCCAAAACTTACCCTCCAAGGAGATTTATGATGCACAATGCATATTTCAATCATGTTCAGATAACCTCCAAGTTTAAACATGAATGCCAATGATATGACTGTGAAAATTTTGCGTCTTTCTAGACATGAGATTTGAATGCATGCTAGATTCCAAGAGGCCTTCAAATTCTATCAATAAAGATTCTGACAGTCTTGTAAACCTAAAAGATTGGGAAAGGAACACTTACCTGTCCAGCACGGCTAGGGATTCCTGAAAAACATAAAAGGAGTATGTTAGTGTATGCTCTCGAATTTCAGAAAATTAGAACGATACACTTTACCCTTGACCATGCGCTCCAATGGGAGTTGATAGATTTGTGAAACTCTGACCATCACGACAGTAAGTCCTCTTGATCATGTATTCAAATTGATCGCTACCTTGTTTCCTTGGGTCCTGCAATATTGAACATATGCTAATGTATGTATGGATTCATGATATGCTTATGTTAAGACTATCATGAAGAGTAGGCTCGATTCGGGGTAAGTCATATGACCGGACTTTGATTTTATTTCAAGGGTAATATTTCTTCACAGCATCTGAATTTACAGGGTGTCCCAGTTCTTCTCCCTCTGTGTTTACAAGAATTAATGCTCCTCCCGTGAGGATTTTCTTGACAATGTAGGGGCCTTCGTAATTCGGCGTGAATTTTCCCCCTGGATGGGTAGCACTCGGCAAGACTTTCCTAATTACCCAGTCATTTACTTCGAAGTTTATGGTCTTGACCTTTTGATTGAACGCCCTGGCTACCCTCTTCTGGTAAGTTTGTCCATGGCAAATGGATTTAAGACGCTTTTCGTCTATTAAATTCAACTGTTCATATCTGTGCTTGAAATATTCTGACTCGGAGAATCTACCCTTTGATAAGATTCTTAAAGAGGGAATCTTAACTTCCACGGGTAGAACTGCTTCCACTCCATACACCAGACTATAGGGAGTTGCCCCTGTAGAAGTCCTGATTGACGTTCTGTAAGCCATTAAGGCGAAGGGTAGCCTTTCATGCCAATCCCTGTAGTTTTCTGCTGTTTTAGCCAAGATTCTATTGATATTTTTGTTGGCTGCTTCTACTGCCCCATTCATCTGTGGGCGGTAAGGAGATGAATTCAGATGTCGAATGCTAAAGTGATCCAGCAGATCATCGACAATCTTGTTGTTCAAGTTAGATCAATTATCTGTGATGATCGCTTGAGGGGTGCCATACCGGGATATGGTATCTCTTTTGACGAATCTTGCCACATTTCTTGCAGTGACATTCTTGTAAGAGCTGGCCTCTACCCATTTTGTGAAGTAATCAATCGCTACCAAGATGAAGCGATGACCATTTGAAGCTACAGGATTAATAGGTCCTATCATGTCTATGCCCCACATAGAGAAAGGCCAAACTTCGGACATTTGGTGCAGTTCGTTCGGGGGTGCATTAATCTTATCCCCGTATATTTGGCATTGGTAGCATGACCGGACGTGCTGACAGCAGTCTGATTCGATGGTCATCCAATAATAACCAAGCCCATTGATCTTCCGGGCAAGGAGGTGGCCGTTCATGTGAGGCCCACACACACCTTCAGGATCTCTTTCATGAGAATATTTGCTTCTTTGGCATCTACACATCTTAACAGAGTAGAATCAAATGATCTCTTATACAGAATTTGTCCATTGAGGAAGAACTTGCTGGCCGTCCTGGTTATGTATTTTCGGTCTCCTGACTGGCATCCTTTAAGGAATTCCCCTTTCGAGAGGTAATTCTTGATGTCATAGTACCATGGCTCTCCATCAAATTCTTCTTCAATTAGCATACAATAAGCTGGCTTTTCAACTATGCCGATTCTCAAGGGCTCTATATCCAACCCTCCAGTTGTTTGCAACATTGAGGCGAGGGTGGCTAACGCATCTACAAATTGATTGTGGGATCTCGATAGGTATTCGAATGACACTTCTTTGAATTCGAGTATTAATTCTTCAAGGTATTCATGATAAGGGATGAGCTTTGCATCTTTCGTCTTCCACTCTCCATGTGTCTGTAGAATGATGAGCATGGAATCTCCAAAAACTTGCAACCTAGGTATCTTCATAGAAATGGCCAATCGTAGACCCAGAATGCACGCCTCATATTCTGAAATGTTGTTGGTGCAAGGAAAAGTTATCTTTGCTGCGACAGGGTAATGTTGATCATTTGAGGATATCAGTACTGCCCCAGTGCCTGCCCCTGATAGATTGACAGCACCATCAAAATACATGATCCATTTGTCCTCTGCTAAGTTCAGAATTTGACCTTCTGTGTTTATTACTTCAGGGGATTCATTGCTTGATGGGCTTTCTGCCAGCATGTCAGCTATAGCTCTCCCTTTTACTGACTTCTGTGGAGAACACTTGATGTCAAATTCAGACAACATCACTTGCCATTTTGCCAATTTCCCAATTAAAGCGGGTTTCTCCAAGAGGTATTTGACAGGATCGTTCTCTGTTATGAGCTGGATATGGTGGTGTAAGGTATACTGCCTTAGTCTACGAAGCACCCATACCGCTGCTACACAGGCCCTTTCAACTGGTATGTATTTTGCTTCAGATGGCGTGAATTTCTTACTCAGATAATAGATGGCCCTTTCTTTTCCATCTATCGGGTTTGTTTGGGCAAGTAAGGCTCCCAAGGACTCCTGCTGTATAGTTATTAGATATAAGGTCAATGGGTGACCGGGAATTGGTGGCACAAGCACTGGCGGTGTGATCAGATAGTTCTTGATCATTTGGAATGCCTTGCTACATTCAGCATCCCATGTTACTTTCGCGCCTTTCTTAAGCAGTTTGAAGATTGGCTTAGCCACATCAGACAGCTGATTGATGAATCTGGCAATATAGTTCAATCTTCATGGAAGGCTTCTCACTTCTCTTACTGTGGAGGGAGTTGACAAATCGTGGATGGCTTGAATTTTTTAGGGATCAATCTCAATGCCCCTGTTGCTGACTATGAACCCGAGGAGTTTCCCGGATCTTGCCCCAAACACACATTTGTTAGGGTTCAGCTTTAAATTGTATTTGCGCAGGCGCTCAAACAGCTTCCTTAATACCCGTATGTGATCCTGTTCTTTCTTGGATTTAGCGATCATGTCATCGACATATACTTCAATCTCTTTGTGGATCATGTCATGGAATAATGTGACCATAGCCTTCTGGTAGGTGGCCCCGGCGTTTTTCAATCCAAAGGGCATGACTTTGTAGCAAAAATTTCCCCATGGTGTGGTAAATGCAGTCTTGGGTTTGTCTTCTTGTTTCATGAAGATTTGGTTGTATCCCGAGAATCCATCCATGAATGAGAATAACTCATAACCCGCCGTACTGTCCACCAATACATCAATGTGAGGGAGTGGAAAGTCATCTTTTGGACTTGCTCTATTCAGATCTCGGTAATCTACGCAGATCCGAACTCTTCCATCTTTTTTCATGACGGGGACTATATTTGCAATCCAATCTGAGTATGGGATAGCTTCAATGAAGCCTACCCTAAGAAGTTTCATGACTTCTTCCTTGATCTTGTCTTCTAACTCGGCTTTCATCCGCCTGCTGCCTTGTTTGACAGGTTTGATACCGGGATCTGTGGGCAATGCATGTTCCACAATCTTAGGGTCAAGGCCTGGCATATCTGCGTAAGACCATGCAAAGATGTCTTGATATTCTTTTAGTAATTTGGTGAACTCAAGCTTCTCATCTCGGGATAGGTGTCCGCCGATCTTGACTTCTTTGATGTTCACGGCGTCTCCCAAATTAATAACGACTGGTTCTTCTGAGGTAGGAGGCTTCGACTCTTCAAAGGTATTCCAATCTCTGCGGATAGATGCATAACCCTCGTCTTCATCTTCCTCAATGCTATAGGAGTGGTTAATGGAGGGATCCGAATTTTGTAACAACCTGGTATGCATGTTTGAGATGATATGCCTGAAATGTCATGAGTATGGTTAGTTTGTACTCTGTAAAAATGACATGCATGATCATGAAAAGTTTTTTCGAAAAAGTTATCGAAACAAGTATAAGTACAAACGGGACTAATCCTCATATCATTGGACATCCCGGCCCCGCGGAAATCTTTTGGAAATTAGGAATCATATGGCAAATCAGGCCTCAAGCTTCTGTGTGGAAGACTATTATCATCATTGGGCTGATTCGTGGTTCCATATGCCATTAACCAAAACATGCGTGGTTTTATTGAATGCAAGATGGGCCGCGTTACAGGATGTGCTATTTGGACCAACGACCGGAGATCCAAAGGCGTTTTCCTATGCGTACAATAAGGAAAGAAGATACAATAAAATGCCGAAAGTTCTAAATGCAGTATTTAAAGGCAGAGAAAGAGTCTCTTTACTCAGAGGAAGTGGCTTCATTGTCCAGCCACTCCACGATGACATTCACAGAGTCATCTTCAAGAAAAGGATTCGTCAGATCTGGTTCTATTGGTGAAGTGACATCCTCTTCAGACAGCCATTTGAAGTTCTGGTTGAAGTAGGCATTTAAGGGATTCTTGAACATTCGAGACATGCCCTTCCAGGTTTGAGAATCGATGAATGAGTTATTCGGGCTGCTTTTGCCTCCCCGGCGTCCCAGGCTTCTGCCTCGGCCTCGGCCCTTTGTCTTTGGGCCAGATCCATCTATGTGATATTTTTGATACCCCAAGCCTATTCTATGTGGGTTAGCTTTTAACTGCAGAGGGGCATTCATCCCTTGATTGCGTTTACCCAGACCTTTTCCGGGGTCAAACCCATACGCTAGTAGCATCTTAGCTGGTAAAAGATTGGCTTCTGAGATGTAAGGGGTTCTCAACTTTGTTCCTGCCGGGGTATGAACTGTTGCTACCAGTTCCAGGGAGTGATAACTCGCCTCTGTTTCCACTTCAGGTTCAACATAGGGTATGGCACTGCTCTGGTATGTCTGGAGGTCGACTTCCCCATGTATGGTAACCACCTTCCCATCTACAACGAAACGTACTTTTTGATGCAAGCTCGAAGGGACAGCTCCTGCTGTATGGATCCAAGGTCTTCCTAGCAAGAACCCAAATACACTGGGCAGATCCATCACTTGGAAGTTTATAGAGAACTTCGTCGGGCCGATGAATACGTCAAGCTCGATCTCACCCACTACAGTCTTCTTCATGCCATCGAATGCTCTTATAGCTGTCTTGGATGCCTTAACCATCTCTTCATTGATTCCCAGCCTTCTTATGGTAGCCAAGGGGCAGATGTTGAAGGCTGATCCATTGTCGATCAGTATGTGTGCCACTCTTTTGCCATTACATTGCGCGGAAATGTATAAAGCTTTGTTGTGCCCTCTTCCTTCCATGGGGAAGTCCTTGTCAGAGAAGCTCAATTGGTCTTTTAAAAGAATTGCCCCCACAAAGTCCCCTAATTGTACTTCATTAATTGTTTCAGGGACATGTACTTCGTTGAGTATCTTCAACAGTGCATTTTTGTGCTTCTCTGAATTGATGAATAAGTCTAATAAGGATATCTGCGCGGGTAACTTCCTCAGCTGTTCTATCACCTCAAACTCGCTGGTTTTGATGATCGATATGAGCTTTTCGGCATCTTCCTTCGTGACCTCCCTTTTTTCGGATTCACCTTCCCTTGGGGCATAAAATCGTCCAGACCTCATTACCGCGTCTACTTGTGTGGTCCCATAGTCCCAATGGACTGCTTTAGGATCGTACTCTTCTACTGGGGGGACTTTTATCGTTACAGTTGTCCTCTGAGGTGTTTTTGGTTCAGACGTGTTGTCTTCTTCCTCTTGTGGCAATTGAATCACGACATGCTTGACTGGGCAGTCTTCTTCCCTACTCAAGCTATCCAGTTCATCCAATCTAATCACCACGGTCGTGGCTACTTCGACCATCGATACGGTGTTGTCAAAGTCTTCTGTGGAAGGTTCTTCCATGTTCTTCGTGGTTTCTGGTAAATGGGGATCATCCATACCTCCTCATCCGTCTGGTATGATATCCTCCATTTTCTGATAATAGCTGGGAGGGGCCGAATATTTCACTTTGAAGTTGTATCCTCCAGAATCTTGACCCAGGTTGTCTATAACTTCGCCCTTCTCAAGTGCGCCAGCCATAAACTTGAGGTCTGCTAGACTCCGCCTCTTGGCTTCTAGTTCGTCCTCTTTGAATTCTTCCTCTGACTGAGTGGCCGGCCCAAGACTGTTTACCAGATTCTTGTGTGAGGTACCCCAGGCGCTACTCTGCTCAGTTGTGATCAAGAAGTGGTTTCCTTTCAAAGATAGAGAAGCTTCAATCCCTTTGAATTCTTCATCAGTAATATCGGACATTATCCCCATGCTCATCATCTTGGCGATACATAACTTCTTTTGGCCAGACGAGATCTCCCCTGCTTTTGGGTATGACGAAGCGGTTGTTAGCAGGTCGGTCAGTTTAGGCACATCTATCTTCAGCTTAAGGTAGTCTTCTTCTTCTTCAGCAAATATCGCCCCTACTGCTTGATGATCTGGAAGTGGGTTTTCTTGTACATTTGGGGCCGTGTTGTCAAATTTTAGAATCTGACTATCAATCAAGGCTTGCACTTTCAGCTTAAGGACATAACAGTTATCCACATTATGCCCCCTTTCGCCCATATGGTAGGCACAGGTCTGGCTCTCATCAAAGCCAGGATACCTTGCAGGGTTTGCCCTAGGTGGTTCTTTCGCCACGAGGTGTTGCTCCAGCAGCATCGGGAGCAGCTTGGATAAAGGCCTGGGGAGCTGGGAGAATTGCTTCTGGGGCTGCTTTCTCCTAGGCTCTTGTACCTTTGGCACTGACCAGGATGATCCGCCTTTGGCCTGATTAGAATTGCCGAATGTTTTGAGCTTGTGGGGGTCTGGTATAAATGCTATGTCGAGCCCAGCTTCTTTCTCCTTTCTTAAAGGATATTGTCTTTTGGAAGCTTCATGGGGTTTTCTCTCCTTCAAGGCCCATTCCAGCCTTTCAGCAACCTTTATCAAGTGTGCGAACGTTTGACATCCGGAAGTGTTCAGCTTGTCAAAGTATTCGTAGGGGAGCGCCTTTAGGAATAAGTCGATCAGTTCCTCTTCTGGGATTGATGGCTTTACTTGGGTGGCCAAGGCTCGCCACCTCTGGGCGTATGTTCTAATCAACTCACCTCTTGCCTTTGAAGTTCGTAGAAGGTCCTCTCTTGTTGGGGCTGTAGCCGTGTTGAACTTGTACTGTATGAGGAAGTCTTCTGCGAGATCCTCCCATCCGTCGTAATCTTCCAGGTCTAGCTCAATGAACCAGGCCAGAGCGGCGCCAGCCAAGCTTTCTTGGAATGTGTTCATTAATAGCGGGATATAATCCGAATAGTGCGCCATCTTGCGCTGATAATACTTGAGGTGGGCACGGGGACAGCCTGTCCCGTTGTATTTCTCACGAACTCTGGTTCCTTATAGTCAAGAGGAGTCTCTACTTTAGCAAAAGGAGATATCTTGTCGAAGCGTGCCAGTTCGTAACCTTGGCTGCTCAAGCATTCCTCAATCTTGGCCAATCTTTTAGCTTCCGTCTCTGTTTTCATGGTCTGCTTCCCTTTCTCCTCCTTCTCGAGGTTGATGATGACAGGAGAGGCCTTCTGTTGTGATCGGCTGTTTAGTTCATGTATGTCCTCCTTTGTACGCTGGGTATCTCTTGTTACCTCTTTATCAGCTACATCTGTTACCGCAGAAGGGCCCGAGTTGTTCTGGTTATGGGCCGTTGTTTGTTTAGCCTGAGTGGCTTCCAGCATGGCCTTAATTTCGATCATCATAGTTGCTAGGGCAGTCATTTGGGATTCTAGCATTCCCACGCGCGGAGTCAATTCTTGCTGCTCCATTCTTGTCTTAAGGCGAGTACGGAAACGATGTGTCGGTAGTTCCGTGATGAGAGTGTACCTTTTTTGAAAAGACTTCTAGTGAGTACTTCTTTTATTTCTGGCAAAAAAAGAAACAGCTAATCCTTTCAGTTGCATATTCCTTGTCAGCATATGAGAAAAAGGGCTACTCTGTGAGCCTTAGCCTCATGTAAGTAGTTCTTTCAATCATTTCTCAACAAGAATTCATGGAACTAAAAGAAGCGTAATTTCTGACGATAGTTTTTATGCGTTTGCAAAACATGTTCACATTCATACTCATATGTCCCAGATAGTGTCTAACAGAAATGAGAATGTATGAGAAGGTGTCACAATGTTTGCTTATTTTACACTTGACAGAACAGCTTATTCAAGTCTAGGACGTTTGAGGCCTAAGGTATCCTCATCATCCCAGTATGGATTCCCCTCTTCAGTCTGAGACTCATCATCCTCTGAATATGACAGCGGTCCCATGTCTTCGGGTATATACGGCTCTATTCCATGTACGTATGGTACAATGTATTCAGGTATGTAGGGTTCGACGAGGCTTCGTCGTATCGCTTTAAAGTGCTCAATGTATTCTGCGGTGGCTCTATGAATGTTTTCTTCACGAGTCATATTTTCTGGCCAATTTATTTCTTCGACCTGGGAATTCTTCAAAGAATGTATGATGGATGCCACCTTGGCTTCAAATTGTCTCTTCTCCTCTTCTGTGAGGGTCTGGCTTGGTAAGTCAAAGGAAAAGATACCGGGTTGTGGTGGAGAAGGGATCTCCTGTAGTGCTCCAAACTGCCGAATCACCCTCCTTGGATAGTATGCAGTAGCGCCCGTGAATCCTAGCAAAGGGACCGGACTCCCGTCATCGCAGGTCAATCTGACTTTGCTTTGTGTTGGCAACCTTAGCCGCCATCGGAGTTGTTCGGGTTTTAGGACTTTAAGGAAGTTCCTCCATTCTATGAAGTTGAACTTAGAAACACGTGTATGGGTTCTAACAAATGTTTTTAGAGGGTGTGCATCAGGGCTGATCTCAGTGAAACCCATGCGGATGTGGAATTGTCTGACATGGGATGTGAACCATAGATACAGAAGATCACTAGAAGCTCTAAAGATTCCCTTTTTGTTTCTCTTTAAACGATCTAAGGAAAGAAGGGTCTCGGCAAGGAGGATGTTCGAGTAATCCCACCCACAACAGACTTGTCTAGCTACTACAGCCATGATAGGGTCGAAGGTGACAGTTGAGATCGGGAATAGCACAAAGCTAAAGAATGCCAAGATAAAGGCTCTACCAGATTTGGTTCCTTTAGTAGCAGGAAGGCGGGAAAATCGGTCTATAAGGAAGGATAGGGAGACTCGTCCAGAATTTCTTTTTGCATCTGCTTTGACTTCATTCAGGTTTGTGTCAAGGAATTCAGGCACCTGACTCAAGGGTTCAAGTCATATAGGGGGTCGGACGAGCGTATGGGTGAACTCAACTCCGATGACGGCGTTGTATTCCTCGATAGTGGGAGTGATCTCTAGTCCTTCCATGCAAAATGCAGCGGTGGTAGGATCCTAGTAAAGCACCATGGCTTGAATAAAGGCATGTGGACACTCAATCTTCAGTAAGTCCAATAGGTACCCTAATCGTGATTCCGCATACTTCTGGCTGGCTTCGCCCATGCTATCCCACCATGATTGGAGTTCAGCTCGAGGGATTTTGAACACTTGAATATCGTTCTTTCCCATCAAGTCTAAAATATGCAAATGATTTTTAAAAAGTCAATCGTCAGAAATTACTTTAAACGTATGAATATGCAGATGTCATGAGGCATGCATGAGCTAACTTGATTACATAGTTCAATTTGAAGAAATGTAGATTAGGACATTTTTCAAGTCTTGAAAGCCTGACTCAAAGCCTAATTTGCATTTCAGGGAAGTGAATTATGCAATTTAGTCGGGTTTACTCAGTGACTAAAGGGAACAGCAACGTCACATTCCATCGGTCAACACATCAAAGGAACAAAGTGGGATGCATTTTTATTACAGTCAAGATGTCTAATAGAAGAAAGGTAAAGAGAGGTCTTTTCAAACAAGAAAGCCATAAAAGGCAATGGAATGTGAGGATCTAAATCATTCTTTTTCTAGAGGTCTACCCAAATGACAGTCGGTCAGGAACTCTCCCTTAATCTAGGGTAGGAGAGTTATCTTCCGTGCTTTGGTCGAGAGGTTGTAGTTCCTCTGGCCATTCTCTAGTCCAGGGTATGATGACTTCGGGAGCCTTCTCGGGTTTCACTTTCTTGAGTGTGATACGCTTCGGTTTTGTCTTGGTCGCGGGGCGTCTTCTTTTTCCCCAGAAGGTGATCATGGATGTACTTTCTTTGGTCAGTAATTTGGTCTTCCGGCGGGCGTATGCCTCCCTGGCTAACTGGTTGCGATGCTGCCTCTTCATCTCCAGATAGTCCTTGAACATCTCGTCTGCTTGTCGCTTGAATCTGAGGTTATCGACATAGTAACGGGTTTGGCAATCTTCGGCGTATCCCAACTTACGTCCAGTCAGCTCCCGACCATGCACGAATCTAGTGAAGTGCAGCCTTGTGTTCGGTCCATGGCGAGTGATCTTCCTCAGGTATTCGAAGGTTACCAATTCTGTCGAGCTCTTAGGGAACAGCGACATTCTAACCTATTACCATTGCTGTTTCAATTAGTCACTTGAGCGATTTGCATGACGTGAATGCACATGAAAGTATGTAATGCATGAGTCATTGTTGACACCTGATTTTTGACCATCTATTATTGTGATTTTTATTCTTTGAAATTAATTAAAAATATCAAAAAAAAGTCATAAAATTACAAAATCAACTTTGGAAGCCTTGGCCTAGCCTCGGGGACCAATTTTGAACAAAAAATATTTTTTGGTATTTTATAATATTTTTCGAATTTATGTAATTATAAAAATACCCCAAAAAAAATCAGAAAAATACCATTCGTGGTCAGAAAAATACACAAAAATATTAAATAATTTTGTTTTAGTTTCCTACTCAAGTGTGTTACTTTAGATCTTGGAAATTCGGTTCGGGTCAATGTTCCTTCACGAACATAAACCTGAACCGAGCCAAAAAAAATGCCAATCGAGTCTTTTAATTTGTAGATTCTATAATCTTGACGTCGACCACCGTATGCAATAAACGCCCATTGTTTCTCTTCTTTGTGAGGGGGCTTGAATGATTTAAAAATGAAAAGAGGAGGGAGTGGAAGACAATGGAGCAAAGGTAGGGGAGCGGCGCCTCAACCAAAAACAAGAGTATAATAAAAAAAAAGAAAAAAAAAGTAGAGGACAGCAAGAGTCTGTCCTCCACCATGCAATAGAAAAGAAAGACTAAACAAAAAAAAAAGAAATGGGAGTGGACAGAGCATATTGGGACATGCATTCCAAGACCGTAGAAAGGAAGGGTCTCTAGAGGAGTGGGTTCGGTTGGTTGTGGTGGTGAAAAACAAAAGAGAGAGTCATACACAGCTCTTGCCCGGGGATCCAAGCGGGGAATGGTGATTTCTCTCTCAGCTCAGGTTTTGACTGAAAAAAAATGCGGACGAAGGGAGGAGCCTGACGAACCCATGCACTCCCGTTCTTCCTCCCTCCTCTGCCGAACGTTCCTTCGGCTCGTACCCTCTTTTTTTTTTCTTTTTTTTTGAGCCACCTCTGACCACCTCTGCCTCCAGTCGCCGCTTGCCACCTCCGACTACCCTCCATCGCCGTCGCCAGCCGCCACGAGCCATCGGAGCCGCCGAGAAGCCTCTTGCCCCGTTTCGGCGTTAGTGGGAACGAACCGCGCCAGCCCACACCGCTATTCCTCCACCTCGGCAGCATGCCGACGCTCGTCATCTCGTCAGTCGACGCTACCCGCGAGATCCTGAAGACCTCGACTTCTCCGACCGGCCAAAGTTGAGCATCTTCAGAGCTTCTCTATGACCAGAAGGATGTGCCGAACAAAAGAGGGCGTTGGCATTGAGAAGTTCAGACCTATCCTCCATCCTTCAACCAGGTAAGCCGACTTCCTCTTTCTTCTTTGCGTGATCCCTCTCCCAGCCGAGGTTGGCGTTTTCTTCACCTGTATATACACGTTCGTCGGTGATCGAGATTGAGGAGTTCAGATCCCTTGCTTCGCCTTCTGTTCGAGTGAGTGCTCTTCTCTCAAGTCCTCGAAAACAAAACTCTTCCCCCCTGCAAATATTTTCAAAACCCGAAAAGCCATACTTCCTGTGTCCTGCCTTTGGATGATTGAAGGCCGGCTGTTTGGTGGGTAAAACCTTATTTCCCTGTTCGTCTAAGCGGGTCTCCATCTGCCTCACCCATTTTGTTTTAACTGTGGCTTCTCTTAACCGCCGTAAGCTCGTGGTTGCCCGTGCCCACTTTCGTTTGTGTGGTCGACGGAGAGTCGAGTCTAGCGAACGTCGGGTTTCCTTTATTTTGGTTGTACCCGCACCATTTTTTTTGGGTGCGATTGAGGATTAGTCGAGAGGACTGCGCAGCTCTCGATCTTCGGCCGAGGTTGATGCCGTCGTCTGTCACTAACGTGAGGACCGCCCATTTCGGTGCTGGAAAGGATAGAAGGGTGCAGCCAAGGCTAGACCGACGCAGGTGAGGAGGCTTACAAGTGAGAAACGGACGGAAAACCAGTGGACTCGTGGATAGAACTCCCGTCGATGGTTCAACGGTGAACGAGACCCGGTGTTTCGACGAGGAGGTTTGCCGAGCGTGGGTCTCGTCATGAGGCCGAGCGAGTCCTAGTGGAGTGAAGAAGGAGGCTGTCTTGGAGAGTCGACGGTGCAGGGAGCTGTTCCAGTGAGGTCCCCGCGAAGCACAACCTTGGAGACGACTCAGAGTTGATCGTGTATGGCAAGGCGGTTCGGAGACGACCAACGCTGGTGGTGAAGGAAAGCTCAACAGATGACGATGTCGGTTCGAGTATGGTGGAGGAGTCGGTTCCGAATGTTGGCACTTCAACCCGGCGGCAGAGAGACCGGACTTCGTGATTGGCAGACCCTACTGTTTCAGCCGGCGATGGTTGAACTGAGTCAATTCGGAGGCAGACTGGACTGACGTTGGAAGGTCGACGGCCGAAGAAGCCGGCGTCGGTAGTCGCGCCTTGGCCCCGTCGTCGTGTCCAGCCGTGGTCGCAGAGCGTCGAGCGTGAAGGAAGGTGATGCATGGAGAAGACAATGAACAGTAGAAAGAGAGTAATTCCATTTCTTTTATGGGCTCATACATTTGGAGTCGGAAGCTGATCTTGGATGGGTAAGCTAGCAATTTTGGGCTTTTGTCAAATTGGAAGGAGGAATTCCGGGCCTGTTGCTTTAGGCGTGGGGCGGTTGGGTCAGAGTGGTTTTTGTGGTGCTGTTTGGGCCCCCCCTTTTCGGGTCCTCTTGCCCGGCCTAGTTAGGACTCGCCGGGCCCGATTCGAACCCGGGTCTGGGAACCCGACCCAGGCCCGATCTGCCCTTTTTATTTTTACTTTTTTTATAAATTATTAATTATTATTAATTAATTAATTATAAAATAAAAAAAATTCAAAAATTCAATAAAAAATAGAAAATCATTCAAAAATTCTAAAAAATCCAAGAAAATTCCAGAAAATAGGAAATGACCACATTCAACTGGCCACGACCTGTTTCGGGTCATTTGACCCCCGTTCTTTCCAGAAATGACGGTTTTGTCCTTCTGGCAAATCGTCTTCCAAAAAATTCCCGATTCGAACCCGGGTCTGGGAACCCGACCCAGGCCCGATCTGCCCTTTTTATTTTTACTTTTTTTTATAAATTATTAATTATTATTAATTAATTATTTATAAAAATAATAAAAAAAATTCAAAAATTCAATAAAAAATAGAAAATCATTCAAAAATTCTAAAAAATCCAAGAAAATCCCCAAAAATAGGAAATGTCCACAACCAACTGGCCAAGACTCATTTCGGGTGTTTTGAACCCCGACCCTTCTTAAAAATGACGATTTCGCCCTTCGGGTGAATCGTCTTCCAAAAAATTGAAGAAAAATCAAGAAATTCCAAAAAATTCTCAAAAATGGGAAATGGCCACAACCAACTGGCCATGGAATGTTTTGGGTAATTCGGTATCCAAGTCTTCTAAAAATTGACGATTTTGCCCTTCGGGCTAAATCGCCTCCAAATTCTCCCATTTTACCCTGGTCCTAAGTCACATCTTCCCTAAGCCCTTATGGCTTCACTAGGAGGCCATTGACTTGAATTGATGTGCATTGATGTGATTTATTTATGCACTTGATTGAGCTTTTATTAAAATTGGTTGTGATTGATAGGAATAGTCTTCCAATCTGCATGAAAGCCTGAATCAAACCTACCTCGTCTAAAATTGCGCCTGCATGAACTCTTAGCTAGGAAAATCACTCGCGTTAGGTACCGAAAGGGCGTTGGTAATGATACCGACGTAACCAAGTCCCCGAACCCAAAATCTCTGGTTCCGCAGAACTGATCGACCTCTCCCAATTGGTCAGTAAGGTTTCCGGTCTACCCTCCAAGAAAGACCGGTGGCGACTCCAAATGCATGCACAAGTTGCACATGCCACCACGACCACACTGAAGGTCGAAAGCGATCGACTCTTATCGTCGAACCCATTAAATGAATACTCCCGCCGCGATTTGGTATGGGCCTGGGAGGGCCCGCGCCGATCCAAGACTCGCGATCGGTAATCCATTAGCCGCGTCCGCTTTCGGACGGGTCGCGACAGCTGGCGACTCCACTGGGGACTTTGTTCTAGAACCTATGGTTCTAGACCTCAAGTGGACTTAGGCCGTAATTAAAGCGCTGAATGATTTTTCTAACCCTGCAGGCGCTTTTGAAGGTGAGGTAAGTCCACTCATGGTAGGTGTTATATGTTTTTGCAGATTGGAGAGATAAGGGGTGAAGTGTTTGTTAACTCTGTCTTATGCAGGTAGGAGTTTAGGATGTATGATTGTGTGGATGTTTATATTGAAGCGGTGTTTGCTAAATGGAATGCTTGTTTATTGCTTTAGCACGACACAATGAACGCACACAACCGCGCCTAAAACCTCGGGCGCCCTCTTTAGGAAAACAATAGAAGGAATTGAAAATGGAATCTCCGTGAGGAAAAACATGGGGTAATCCACTTTTCAATTTCGCTCACTTCGAACTATGGATCGAGTCCCAATGCAACGATAGTTGTGCAATGGAATCTGCTCTTTCTAGAACTCGAGATGGGAACCTTGGCCTTAGGTTCCAAGCCCGATCTTTTGATTTTTAGAGTCAAACCTCACTGGTCTCATGCGCATGTATGTGAATGATTGGTACACCTCGAAACCAAAAGGTCATTCAGCGCCGCTTATGAATCAAAATCCAAAGACTTGTATGAAGAATCAATCGCGAGTTTAAACGAACCAGGATGGCATGGAAAAGCGATGGACCACCCTGGAGAGTCAACTGATGAGGGCAAATGCCTTTCGACCGGGGCAGCCGGGTCAAGTGTAAAGACGTGTCGTTCCTAATTGATTTTCAATCAGATACCGGCATAATATTTCCTACTTTTTTCCTCTCAGGTGAAAAACAGGTAGAGAAGAAAAATCCATTTGTGGATAGACACGAGGGACATGTTTTACATGGCACACATTTGTCGAAAATGTCCTCATCCGATCACATGCAAGATGATCATGAAACGATGGTGAAACTGTAATCGTTCCAATAAGCCCTTCAAATATTATACCTGTCGGAGACCTTTATGTCTTTTGTCTACAGGATAAGATGGTCAAAGACAAACGAAGGAAAATTTGTCTTCCCTATAAGACGGAGAGAAATGTGCCTTCAGCAGATGTCACCTATTGGGATTTCAATGACAAATTAAATCAAATTATGAAGAAGGAGCAACCTAATTAGGATTGGCTCTCCCTAAGTCGAAAAAGTTGTATCTGTTCCAAATCAGATTGACTGGTTCACGAGTTGATATGGTTTTTCATTCTTGCAGGTGATGACGAGAATGAATGGGACCACTGAAGAATTTCCACCGTCTTGGACGCCAGAAGTGACCAGAGCGGGGATAGTAAATCCGTAATCGTTTCAATTAAAGCTCCTTACGCGGTGATTGACTCTTTCACTCCTTTCATCGCGCAGGTTGTTGAAGTACTCAATCACGAGTAAACCTAAGCTTACTGATGTCAAATAGCCTGAATGCGTCAATGCGGTAGGATCAAATTGCCTACGACTAAATCAGCCAGCCCCAGACAAAGCATCCAGTGGCTGGGGACAAATTGCTCCGCTACCCGCAAAAGAGAAACATCAAATACTTCAAATGGCGACGATGATCGAGAGAATCACAAAACCGCCACACGAAAAATCCCAATACCGTCAAGCCATCTAGATATGGATAAAAATAATTGAAGATTCTGACAATTGAGATAGAAGATCAGAATCGGCGAAACCCATGGGAGTGAGTTCTCCCATTTTCTTTGAAGAGGCCAAACCGGGGGCAAACTCTCATGATCCCCCATAAAGACGCATCGGACCAAGGTTATTAAATCCAGAGATAACAAACATCAAGACAAGCCTTACCAAGGCAAAATACTTGAAGAACACCGTCCCTTCAAATGTTGGAAACCCCGAAGGGAGTATCTCTTTCCTGAAATTTCAAATGAAGTCAAAACCTACACATGTTTCTTCATGTGCAGGTGCATGAACGTTGTCAAAATTGAATTGAAAATTGCCAACAAACACAGAAAGTGCTAAGGCATGTTGCCAGGACAAACGTCGCCCAACTGGGGCAGAACGGCTGTTAATCTCACGAACAACACCCATAAATACAGACGAGAGAAGACATTCCCAAAGTGGATGATGATTGCAGCAAAATGCAGGAATGAATTTAGTTGGGGCAGGCATGAAAAACCATGCCTAACTGGGGCAAGTGAATCATTTGTACGCCGGACGTTTCTTCTCTGGCAAAATCCAGGGACGCAATGACATAGTCGTCCGCATCAGAAGTAAACCCCAAGATACAAATTTGGGTGAACGGTAACTTTGTATCGTTCCAATTTGATCTCCAAAGATCCCACATGTAACATGAGTTTTTCCTCATTTAGCAGGAAGGCGTTGGCGCCGAAAGCCACAAAAGAAAAGAACTCACTAATTGGGGAGCGAACAAAATTATCGGCCTTGGAAGTCATGCACTCCAAGAAATGGTCTTTGATTATAAGATCGAGTGGAGGGTAAAAAGTATCGCTTCCACGCATCATGCTTTGACATGCATTCCGATAACAATTTCCTTTTTCCTTGAATAAAAGGAACTTTGAAGAATGGCGCTGGAATGCGCCCAAAAACACAAATGGATCTCCTCTGGGGCAAATCCTTGAGAATGATTCATCGCCAACCAAACGGAGGGATCGTGGCCACAATATAGTTGGCCAATTTCTGCAAGCCGCGCGTTTGTGTTCAAATGAAAACGCCAAGCAAGAACAAGGCGGTATCGTTCCAATTTGTCTTGAATTTTGGAACGCAAACTGACACTTATTGTTTGTTTTTTACAGGGGCTCGCCATCAAGGCAAAACGGGTTTTCACATCCTATGTATTACCCGTTGGAATACATGACCAAGGGTAAATTGTATCGTTCTAATTTTTTGAAAAATTCGTGAACGTACAATAACATGTTTCTTCCGCATTTTCAGGGATCTCCAGCCGCGGGGGACAGGTAAGTATCCCTTTCCCCAATCCATTGAAGATGTTAAATAAAAAACAGAGAGAAAAAGAAAAGCTTTCAGAATCAAATGTCTAGAAAAGACATAGAATTCAAACTTCATTGGCATTCATGTTTTAAAACAGGAGGTTGTCTGAACATGAATAAGAACATGCATGGTGCATCATAAAATCCCCTTGACGGGTAAAATTTTTGGAGAAAATGAAAGAGATTTTTTCCAATCAAAAGTTCAAAACTTTCAAAAGGACGTTTTCTCAAAAGACGAAAGGCAAAGCCTAATCCAAACACGTCCTATACACACTTGAGAGAGAAGTGGAGCGGATCAGATAGCAAAATCTGGACCTACGGAAGTAGGGACCATCCGCAGCGATTACATGGAATGGGACGACGGAGGCATTCGTTTCTTATCCCCAAACACTACAGGTGACCATTGACAACCCCTTCGAACGGCGGTTTTCATTCTCAACCCTGTCAAGAACCACCCCACATTGGGGCAAAATGGAGGTGAGTCCAGCAACATCAGGAGAAAATTGTTAGAAATTTTCTTGCTCGGACTAACATCAATCTTTGTGTATTGTTTATATGGTAATCCAAATGTCATAGGATGATGAGAAGCATTCATTTCTCTATCCCACACACCATATCCTTTGCATAGCCAAGTTGAGCCTGCAAATTCATTTCATAAACCCATTGGTGATCATTGCAAGTTCCAAAGCAAAGACAAATCACTTCAGGAACGGAGAAGTTCAAGACTTAGGGTTTACGAAGAAAACTACTAAGTTGATACTCAAGCGTGCTAAGAGCCAAGTCATATATCTAGCACAATTGCCAAGCATCCCACTTTCGACAAGAGATTAAAGAAATCCCCAGCATCAAGAAAAAGTAAAGTGCCTGGTAAAAGCGAGGCCGATGCTCGAGTGAACAATTTGATCGATCCCTAAAGAAACCTGGTAGGGAAAAGAAGAGGGAAAAACCCCTAATGGAGTCAGATCAAGAAGATTGCTCCCCAAATGATGTCAGCCATGGAGCAAAAACACAGAAAGAGTTGTCAACCTCTTAATACCACAAGAGACGCTCTCTAAAGAGCTGGTGCACACCTCAAAATTGGTTGCGCACCTCAAAGACTAAAGATGCAGAAAGGAAATGACAGGAGGCAAATCAGCAATGATCACCAATGTCAAACCCGTCACGAATTCTAGGCCAAAAACAAGCCTTTTTCGGTCCCCAATCCTACCAATGTCACAACCCTAAAACAGTCTTCTCTGACTAAGACACTTGGGTTAACATATTGCTTAGCTCGAAGAAGTACGAGCAAGACTATTTCTTTCTCATTTTGCAGGGTTCTTGACTTGTAAACCCGGAGCAGATGGTGAAGACTTTCATTCAATGGCCCCGACTCAAAAGTGAGTCCCCCCTTTGAAAACCAATATCCAAGCCCAACATTACGGTCCCGTGGAAGACCTCCCGACCGATCAAAATGTATGCGCTGCGAATGATCCTAAAACCTAGGCACAGGTTAGTAGGGAATTGAGTGCATCCCCTATAAAAACCATTATCCCAAAACAGGTGAGAAGACCTCATTGTCAAGAAATATTCCAATTGATGTTTCGAACAGACTCGTTTTGGAATTTTCAAACTATTGATCCGGATTTTCCATGCAAGGAATTTGTGATCACATTTGCATGTTGCCAGAATGCTTTGGATAAACTCCAGCATCAAAATGCACATTTCATGATTAAAATTTAAATCATACGGTTTTGTCAAATGGACAGCCGTGGTCTTCCCAAAGATTACTAACGTTTTCTTGGTGAAGAAAAATCTTTCAGGCTCAAAATTGCTGCAGGATACCTGGAGAATCCAGCTTCCAGAATGTCGCCTCAACAGAATCAAATGAAGCGTTGTCAAAATAAAATCTTTCTCTACTTCAAAATTGAATTCCCGACAAATTTCGGGATCTTTCAAAAGAAGGAGTGAGGATAGAACCTTTTTTCAAAAATCAGGCAGTCTCATCGGACGTGGAGAACCCTCGTCAGGAGACCCCTTTTAAAAAAAATCAGGCAGTCTCATCGGACGTGGAGAACCCTCGTCAGGAGACCCCTTTTCAAAATTCAGGCAGTCTCATCAGACGTGGAGAACCCTCGTCAGGAGACCCCTTTTCAAAAAAATCAGGCAGTCTCATAGGACGTGGAGAACCCTCGTCAGGAGACCCCTTTTCAAAAAAATCAGGCAGTCTCATCGGACGTGGAGAACCCTCGTCAGGAGACCCCTTTTCAAAATTCAGGCAATCTCATCAGACGTGGAGAACCCTCGTCATGAGACCCCTTTTCAAAACAAAACAAAGGTAGAAACCGCCTAAAGGGTCGAACAAAGGTAGAAACCGCCTAAAGGGTCAAAACAAAGGTAGAAACCGCCTAAAGGGTCGAACAAAGGTAGAAACCGCCTAAAGGGTCGAAACAAAGGTAGAGACCGCCTAAAGGGTCGAACAAAGGTAGAGACCGCCTAAAGGGTCAAAACAAAGGTAGAAACTGCCTAAAGGGTCGAATAAAGGTAGAAACCGCCTAAAGGGTCAAAACAAAGGTAGAAACCGCCTAAAGGGTCAAAACAATGGTAGATACCGCCATAAAGGTCAACTCATCGGTCAGAGCTTAATCTCCCTAGGATATTCTGAATGACGAGTCCTAGGCATCTTCTTGAAAGTTGTCGCAGCGGACAGCATCCGACAGGTGAGCTTCAGGTAAGTCTCTCTCATCCCGGCCCATGTTCAAGGTGTTGTAAACCGGGGATTAATTTGAACTTTTATCGAGAGCCTTAGGGATTCGATGTCATATCATTTCTTCTCTCATTTTCCCAGTTGAGTCGGTTAGGAATCAGGTGCCATGTTATCTTTGAGAGAAACCTCTGCGAGCTCACTCTCAAAGAGGGGCAGCTGTTGACACCTGATTTTTGACCATCTATTATTGTGATTTTTATTCTTTGAAATTAATTAAAAATATAAAAAAAAAAGTCATAAAATTACAAAATCAACTTTGGAAGCCTTGGCCTAGCCTCGGGGACCAATTTTGAACAAAAAATATTTTTTGGTATTTTATAATATTTTTCGAATTTATGTAATTATAAAAATACCCCAAAAAATCAGAAAAATACCATTCGTGGTCAGAAAAATACACAAAAATATTAAATAATTTTGTTTTAGTTTCCTACTCAAGTGTGTTACTTTAGATCTTGGAAATTCGGTTCGGGTCAATGTTCCTTCACGAACATAAACATGAACCGAGCCAAAAAAATGCCAATCGAGTCTTTTAATTTGTAGATTCTATAATCTTGACGTCGACCACCGTATGCAATAAACGCCCATTGTTTCTCTTCTTTGTGAGGGGGCTTGAATGATTTAAAAATGAAAAGAGGAGGGAGTGGAAGACAATGGAGCAAAGGTAGGGGAGCAGCGCCTCAACCAAAAACAAGAGTATAATAAAAAAAAAGAAAAAAAAAGTAGAGGACAGCAAGAGTCTGTCCTCCACCATGCAATAGAAAAGAAAGACTAAACAAAAAAAAAGAAATGGGAGTGGACAGAGCATATTGGGACATGCATTCCAAGACCGTAGAAAGGAAGGGTCTCTAGAGGAGTGGGTTCGGTTGGTTGTGGTGGTGAAAAACAAAAGAGAGAGTCATACACAGCTCTTGCCCGGGGATCCAAGCGGGGAATGGTGATTTCTCTCTCAGCTCAGGTTTTGACTGAAAAAAAATGCGGACGAAGGGAGGAGCCTGACGAACCCATGCACTCCCGTTCTTCCTCCCTCCTCTGCCGAACGTTCCTTCGGCTCGTACCCTCTTTTTTTTTTTCTTTTTTTTTGAGCCACCTCTGACCACCTCTGCCTCCAGTCGCCGCTTGCCACCTCCGACTACCCTCCATCGCCGTCGCCAGCCGCCACGAGCCATCGGAGCCGCCGAGAAGCCCCTTGCCCCGTTTCGGCGTTAGTGGGAACGAACCGCGCCAGCCCACACCGCTATTCCTCCACCTCGGCAGCATGCCGACGCTCGTCATCTCGTCAGTCGACGCTACCCGCGAGATCCTGAAGACCTCGACTTCTCCGACCGGCCAAAGTTGAGCATCTTCAGAGCTTCTCTATGACCAGAAGGATGTGCCGAACAAAAGAGGGCGTTGGCATTGAGAAGTTCAGACCTATCCTCCATCCTTCAACCAGGTAAGCCGACTTCCTCTTTCTTCTTTGTGTGATCCCTCTCCCAGCCGAGGTTGGCGTTTTCTTCACCTGTATATACACGTTCGTCGGTGATCGAGATTGAGGAGTTCAGATCCCTTGCTTCGCCTTCTGTTCGAGTGAGTGCTCTTCTCTCAAGTCCTCGAAAACAAAGCTCTTCCCCCCTGCAAATATTTTCAAAACCCGAAAAGCCATACTTCCTGTGTCCTGCCTTTGGATGATTGAAGGCCGGCTGTTTGGTGGGTAAAACCTTATTTCCCTGTTCGTCTAAGCGGGTCTCCATCTGCCTCACCCATTTTGTTTTAACTGTGGCTTCTCTTAACCGCCGTAAGCTCGTGGTTGCCCGTGCCCACTTTCGTTTGTGTGGTCGACGGAGAGTCGAGTCTAGCGAACGTCGGGTTTCCTTTATTTTGGTTGTACCCGCACCATTTTTTTTTGGGTGCGATTGAGGATTAGTCGAGAGGACTGCGCAGCTCTCGATCTTCGGCCGAGGTTGATGCCGTCGTCTGTCACTAACGTGAGGACCGCCCATTTCGGTGCTGGAAAGGATAGAAGGGTGCAGCCAAGGCTAGACCGACGCAGGTGAGGAGGCTTACAAGTGAGAAACGGACGGAAAACCAGTGGACTCGTGGATAGAACTCCCGTCGATGGTTCAACGGTGAACGAGACCCGGTGTTTCGACGAGGAGGTTTGCCGAGCGTGGGTCTCGTCATGAGGCCGAGCGAGTCCTAGTGGAGTGAAGAAGGAGGCTGTCTTGGAGAGTCGACGGTGCAGGGAGCTGTTCCAGTGAGGTCCTCGCGAAGCACAACCTTGGAGACGACTCAGAGTTGATCGTGTATGGCAAGGCGGTTCGGAGACGACCAACGCTGGTGGTGAAGGAAAGCTCAACAGATGACGATGTCGGTTCGAGTATGGTGGAGGAGTCGGTTCCGAATGTTGGCACTTCAACCCGGCGGCAGAGAGACCGGACTTCGTGATTGGCAGACCCTACTGTTTCAGCCGGCGATGGTTGAACTGAGTCAATTCGGAGGCAGACTGGACTGACGTTGGAAGGTCGACGGCCGAAGAAGCCGGCGTCGGTAGTCGCGCCTTGGCCCCGTCGTCGTGTCCAGCCGTGGTCGCAGAGCGTCGAGCGTGAAGGAAGGTGATGCATGGAGAAGACAATGAACAGTAGAAAGAGAGTAATTCCATTTCTTTTATGGGCTCATACATTTGGAGTCGGAAGCTGATCTTGGATGGGTAAGCTAGCAATTTTGGGCTTTTGTCAAATTGGAATGAGGAATTCCGGGCCTGTTGCTTTAGGCGTGGGGCGGTTGGGTCAGAGTGGTTTTTGTGGTGCTGTTTGGGCCCCCCCTTTTCGGGTCCTCTTGCCCGGCCTAGTTAGGACTCGCCGGGCCCGATTCGAACCCGGGTCTGGGAACCCGACCCAGGCCTGATCTGCCCTTTTTATTTTTACTTTTTTTATAAATTATTAATTATTATTAATTAATTAATTATAAAAATAAAAAAAAATTCAAAAATTCAATAAAAAAAATAGAAAATCATTCAAAAATTCTAAAAAATCCAAGAAAATTCCAGAAATTAGGAAATGGCCACATTCAACTGGCCACGACCTGTTTCGGGTCATTTGACCCCCGTTCTTTCCAGAAATGACGGTTTTGTCCTTCTGGCAAATCGTCTTCCAAAAAATTCCCGATTCGAACCCGGGTCTGGGAACCCGACCCAGGCCCGATCTGCCCTTTTTATTTTTACTTTTTTTTTTATAAATTATTAATTATTATTAATTAATTATTTATAAAAATAATAAAAAAATTCAAAAATTCAATAAAAAATAGAAAATCATTCAAAAATTCTAAAAAATCCAAGAAAATCCCCAAAAATAGGAAATGTCCACAACCAACTGGCCAAGACTCATTTCGGGTGTTTTGAACCCCGACCCTTCTTAAAAATGACGATTTCGCCCTTCGGGTGAATCGTCTTCCAAAAAATTGAAGAAAAATCAAGAAATTCCAAAAAATTCTCAAAAATGGGAAATGGCCACAACCAACTGGCAATGGAATGTTTTGGGTAATTCGGTATCCAAGTCTTCTAAAAATTGACGATTTTGCCCTTCGGGCTAAATCGCCTCCAAATTCTCCCATTTTACCCTGGTCCTAAGTCACATCTTCCCTAAGCCCTTATGGCTTCACTAGGAGGCCATTGACTTGAATTGATGTGCATTGATGTGATTTATTTATGCACTTGATTGAGCTTTTATTAAAATTGGTTGTGATTGATAGGAATAGTCTTCCAATCTGCATGAAAGCCTGAATCAAACCTACCTCGTCTAAAATTGCGCCTGCATGAACTCTTAGCTAGGAAAATCACTCGCGTTAGGTACCGAAAGGGCGTTGGTAATGATACCGACGTAACCAAGTCCCCGAACCCAAAATCTCTGGTTCCGCAGAACTGATCGACCTCTCCCAATTGGTCAGTAAGGTTTCCGGTCTACCCTCCAAGAAAGACCGGTGGCGACTCCAAATGCATGCACAAGTTGCACATGCCACCACGACCACACTGAAGGTCGAAAGCGATCGACTCTTATCGTCGAACCCATTAAATGAATACTCCCGCCGCGATTTGGTATGGGCCTGGGAGGGCCCGCGCCGATCCAAGACTCGCGATCGGTAATCCATTAGCCGCGTCCGCTTTCGGACGGGTCGCGACAGCCATATCATGGAGCAGGGAATAGTAAAGTACATTGGAAGTAAATGCCTTACCAACCATACCTGGGGGAATGTGGAATGTCCCCCTCTTATTAATGGGCGGTTTTAGGTATACCAACCATCCATAGACATGCGCATGAGACAAGTGGGTATACTCTAAAAACCAAAAATCAGGTGAGGAAACTACGGCTCAGGCTCCCACGATCCACACGAGGCAGATTCCTCCCCAAGGGTACCTACCCAAGAGGGTTAGATATCGCCAATGCAGATGGTAGGCGGGAACGGGTACGAGAGTCTCAAGTGCCATCAAACACAAGATCCTTTTCGCACATTTTCCCTATCTAAGGTAACCTAAGGGTGGTTGCAGTCGGGGTTTGACCGCCAGTGTGTGCAATGTGTCGTGATCATCACAATGCAAGGTCATGCACAGCAGTTTATATCAAACACCGCTTCAGTATGTGCGTAAAGTAAACATACATTCCCAACTCCAACCTGCAGGAAAAAATGTCAACAATCACTCCACCCCTTATTTCTCCAATCTGCAAAAACATCTAACACAATGGTTAGTGTGCGTACCTCACCTTCGAGAGCATCTGCAGAAAACAAGGTCAGATAAACCAAACAACTTTTTAATCGGCTCAAGTCCTCTGGAATTCGTAACCAGAGATTCTAGTTTAGAATATTGTCGCGACCCTCTCCCGAGCTCGCGGAGGCGGGAGCGGGCTAATGGGCCGCCCGATCGCTGGCTGGA
This sequence comes from Rhodomyrtus psidioides, assembly GCA_021437785.1. NCBI lineage: Eukaryota > Viridiplantae > Streptophyta > Magnoliopsida > Myrtales > Myrtaceae > Rhodomyrtus > Rhodomyrtus psidioides. Next base: position 1,156,767 of record JAILYB010000083.1, read on the forward strand.
TCGGACGCGGGCCTCTCCCAAGGTCCATTACCCAAATCACAACTGCTGGATATACGTGGTCGACCTTCAGTGTGGTCTAGTGACATGTGATGAGTGTACATGCCAGGGAGTCGCCACCAATCGTTTCGTGGAGGGTACGATCGGAAACCCTATCGAATAGTTGGGAGTGGTCTATTCGATTCTGCGGAAACCAGAGAAGTGGGTTCGGGGACTTAGTTACGTCAACTGTCAGAGTTGACGCCCTTTCGGTACCTAAGCTGAATGGTTTATCTGATCTTAGGATTTCATACAAACGAGTGGGGTACAGATCTTAAATCTAGGAGTTCATGCAGATGGGAAATACTACCCTATCACTCACAACCAATAGAAATAAGTGCGCAAATCAAGGATCCAGTACATGCAGATAAAACACATGAAATCAGCATGGTATCCCTAATGAGGCCCTATTAGCCTAGAGAAATATCAATCAAGGCTTAGGAGTAATTTGGACATGATTCGCCCATGAGGGGCAGAATCGTAATTTTGAATAATTCGAGGAAAATTTACCCTCAAAAGGGTAAATCTGTCATTTTAGACGAATTGGGAAGTCAGAAGACAGGGGAAATAGGATTGGCCATCAATCCAATCCATTTCCTATTTTTCTTGAATTTTCAGGATTTTTCTGGAATTTAAAAGTGATTTTACCCTTGGAGGGGTAAAGTCGTCATTTTGGACAAAGATGAGAACTAAAAATCTCAAATATTAGGGTTGGTCGTCCACCTGACCCAAACCCTAACTTCAAGCAATTTTCAGAACTCGATTGAAATAAGAAAGACGATTTTCCCTTTAAAGGGCAAAATCGTCATTTTGAGAAAAGAGGCGGGACTCGAAAACCCAAACCTAAGAATTGGTTGTCTAATCGACCCTAATTCTCACCTTGGAATTATCGGCCTTTTCTAGCATGCACAGCAGAGGCAACTTACCCCTAAAGGGTAATGTCGTCAAGTCTCGGAAAATTGGATAAGAAATCCCAAAAATAGGGTTGACCAGTTGTCTGTGGTCAACCCTCGATTTTTGGGGATTTCTGGGTGTCTAGGATTTTTCCTAATTTTTCCACATTTTTTTTGGAATTTTCTGGAATTTTCTAGCATTTTTTAGGATTTTCTAGGATTTTTCCGATTTTTTTATTAAAAAAAAATCATTTTTCGATTTTTTTTATTTAAAAAATGTTATCCAGGCCGGGTCGGGTGACCCGGCCCACGGCCCGCAGCCCAGCCCGGACCCGGGTCCGCGTGATCCTCGTCCAAAACGGCGCCGTTTATACCCCTCCCGCTCAAATTTTTAAAATCCCGCCTAAACCAAACGAGCGGCCTTGATTGCGCCACGTGGAGGTCCTGCGGACGGCCTGATCTTCATGATGAGCCAACGGCCTAGATTGAAACACCCGATCGAACCACAGCCGTCCGATCTAAAGGATTTTTAATTTTCGAAAATCATTATTTATTTCCGAAAAAACGAGATCGCGACACGTGGCACGCCTACCACCGTCGGATCAATTTCGTTTTTTTATTCTGTTGTAACGACGGTGCTGACGTGGCTGCCACGTGGGCGCCACGTCAGCGCCACGTAGGCGTTGACCGGTCAACTTTCGTTGACCGGTCAACAACCTCGCCGAAGAAGACGACCGGCGCCGGCGCCTCGTCGGAGGGCCTTTTCTCCGCGTCCAGACCACCAAAACTCGCGAAACCACCGCCATTCAACTCGTTTCGATCTCCTCTACAACATATACCAAGCTTCACATAGCAGATCAACGTTTCATCTACGTGCTACTTCCGGCCGAAACTAGGCTCCGGCGGCTATTCGTCCTAGTAATATCTAGCGTTATCTAGCTAAAAGAATCAATCAGGAAGCATCACCGTGGGTTGAGGAGACTTACCTGGCCATCGCGAGGGCTCGGTTCAACCTAGAACGAGTTATAGCATTCATGGCCGGTCGGTCAAAGTCGGAGATTGACTCAATGGTTTTATGCGTCGAACAAATGAAAATGAAATGGAACGAAGATCAGCTACACTCAATGAACAGATTAAGACCAATAACAAGCAAAATGATCGACATAATCATGAGATGCCATTGGAGGCCGAGCTCGAGTTCGAAGGCGTTTCTCACCTGTTTCAAGAGCGTCGGTGAATGTGAGTCGATCCGACGCGTTCTCCGGGTCGAGGCGAGGCTAATGGGAGTGGCGGCGTCGAACGATGTCGTCCGGATCGTCAAGGATCCGAGCTCGAATCTCTCGAGCTCGGAGCTTCAATGGCCGCCGCGTTCTCTCTCTCTCTCCTCACTCTGTTTCTTTTGTCTGTTTCTCTCTCTCTGCCTCTACTCCTCTCACTCCGCGAGCTCCTTCTCCGCCAGTTCTCCCTCTCGCTTACTCTCTCTCTCGCCTGCTCTCTCTGTCTTCGCCCGCTCAAGCTTTCTCTCTCTCTCTCCTTCTCTCTCCCCGTGCGAACAGAATCTCCCTTCCTTTCGCTCCGTTTCCTTTTTGTTGCGCCCCTAACCAACTGATTTCTCCTCCTCTCAACTGACTCATCCTCTCTCCTCTTTCGTTCTGTTTTTTTGTTGTATGCGCGAAGCCGAAGAAGAGTCAGCAGGTGTTCTGCTTATGGGCCAATTTTGGTCAACGGGTTGACTGGGCGGGTCAACCCGACCCAGTCAACCCGATTTTGGGATTTTCCTTCAAATCGGGCGTCCAAATATCCCAAAATCGTGAAATCGACTCCATAATCGGATTTCATAGCATGGCATTTACCTAAATAAGGTAAAATTGGGCTGAGTTGATTTTGATTTATACAAAAGCCCCAAATCTAAGACAAGATCCGAAATCGATTTTCGTCAAATTGAGATTCCTAATGGACGAATTGTCCCCAATTGAGCCCACCATTAGATTCAGGGGGTCGAATATTATAGGGAGAAAGCATTGGGGTTCAATGGGTGCCCCTCGAAAAAGTTTAATTTCAGAATTGGCATTTTAGGGACTAAAATGCAAAGAATTTTTATGCGATTAGGTCCCTAAGGCCAAAATTGATCAAATCAGCTCACAATTAAACCAAATTGGAATGTGGGGCAATCAAGTCAAATGTCAAGATTCGAGAAATGCAAAATATTGCAAATAAAATGACTCAAAACATATTTTTTGACAAATTTAACTCTGTGTATTACAAAGAAACACACAAAATTAAGCTTGAATTTGGACTCTTGATGAGGTCAAAATGACAAGGGATTTAAAATAAAAATATTGACTATTTTCCTATATTTTTGTGACCTCAAATTCTATTTTTGTTGATTTTTCTAGTATTTTCCTATTTTCTAAAAATACTAAAAAATGTGAAAAATATGAAAAATTATTTTTTGGTCAAGAATGGTTCCTTGGACTTGGCCAAGGCCACCAAAGTTGATTTTGTAATTTTTTGACTTTTTATGGATTTTTTATGATTTTTCAAAAATAAAATTGAAAAAGACTAGGTCAAAAATCAGGTGTCAACAGCTGCCCCTCTTTGAGAGGAATCTTGTGAGAGGTTTCTCTCAAAGACAGGTGACACTTGAATCTAGACTGACTCGACTGGAGAAAAGAAAAACGAATCTTGACACTGAATCTCGACACTCAATCTTTCTTGCTTTGCTGATAAACGCTCTGCTTGTTCTACTTTGGCTACTGTGAGAGAGAGACGGGATAGAGATGCTTACCTGTTGCTCACCTGTTGATCACCTGCATGATGCTCGTGTGGCATGCGCAGTGTATAGCGGGTTCAAGTGAATACCTAGGGACTCGTCTTTTGAGTATCCTAGGGCGGTTAAACTCTAGCCTGTATGGTAGGCCGTACCAGAATGGGATTCCTATACTTGACAGGAACCTGTGAATGACGCACCCAGTCTCTTAGGGATTATCAGGGTTTTGATCCGTATGGTGGATCAGACCATGAATAGGGATTTTGATCCGTATGGTGGATCAGACCATGAATAGGAATTTTGATCCGTATGGTGGATCAGACCGTGAATAGGACTCCTGTCTGTTAGGAACCTATGGATGACGCACCCAGTCTCTTAGGGATTGTCAGGGTTTTGATCCGTATGGTGGATCAGACCATGAATAGGGATTTTGATCCGTATGGAGGATCAGACCATGAATAGGACTCCTGTCTGTTAGGAACCTATGGATGACGCACCCAGTCTCTTAGGGATTGTCAGGGTTTTGATCCGTATGGTGGATCAGACCATGAATAGGGATTTTGATCCGTATGGTGGATCAGACCGTGAATAGGACTCCTGTCTGTTAGGAACCTATGGATGACGCACCCAGTCTCTTAGGGATTGTCAGGGATTTTGATCCGTATGGTGGATCAGACCATGAATAGGGATTTTGATCCGTATGGTGGATCAGACCGTGAATAGGACTCCTGTCTGTTAGGAACCTATGGATGACGCACCCAGTCTCTTAGGGATTGCCAGGGTTTTGATCCGTATGGTGGATCTGACCATGAATAGGACTCCTGTCTGTTAGGAACCTATGGATGACGCACCCAGTCTCTTAGGGATTGTCAGGGTTTTGATCCGTATGGTGGATCTGACCATGAATAGGACTCCTGTCTGTTAGGAACCTATGGATGACGCACCCTGTCTTTTAGGGATTGTCGAACATTTTAATCCGTCAGTGGATCAGGCCGAGAATAGGATTCGTTTCTGCTAGGAACCTATGGATGACGCACCCTGTCTTTTAGGGATTGTCGAACATTTTAATCCGTCAGTGGATCAGGCCGAGAATAGGATTCCTTTCTTCTAGGAACCTATGGATGACGCACCCTGTCTTTTAGGGATTGTCGAACATTTTAATCCGTCAGTGGATCAGGCCGAGAATAGGATTCCTTTCTGCTAGGAACCTATGGATGACGCACCCTGTCTTTTAGGGATTGTCGAACATTTTAATCCGTCAGTGGATCAGGCCGAGAATAGGATTCCTTTCTGCTAGGAACCTATGGATGACGCACCCAGTCTCTTAGGGATTGTCGAACATTTTGATCCTATATTCTAAGGAATTAACTAGGATTTATACAAATGAGGTGTGCCTGACCTTGAGGCTTTACCAAATGAGCTATTCTGGGTTTAGGGGTTACCTAGAACCTCACAGAAAGCTGATTCTGAAAATTGTCCTTTCGACACGCGAGGCGTTATTCTGGGATTTGGGGATTCCAAGTATCCTGCAGAAAATTTAAACCTGCAAAAACTTTGATAAGATTCTTCTGGGATCTAGGGGCTACCTGAAATCTCACAGAAAGACTATCTTGAATGTTGTCCTTTCGACATTGAAGGTGACATTCTGGGATCTGGGAGCTCCAAGTACCCTGCAGAAAGATCAAACCTACAAAATTGTTCACAAGAATGTGTTTTCCTGAGATATGGAATTACCAGAGATCTTGCAGGAAAATAAACTTGAAAGCTCTTCTTCGTAGAGCGAGGCATCCTTCTAGAATCTGGGGCTACCATGATTCCTATAGAAGTTTAACCAATAAAAATAGCGTTCTAGGATCTGGGGTTACCAAGAATCTGTCAGAAGCTCAGGCATATAAACTCTCCTTTTTAGAGAAATGTGTCATTCTGAGACTTGGGGTTACCAAGGGGTCTTGCAGAAGTTTAAACTTGAAATATATTCTTCACAAAAGAAGTAGCATTCTGAGGTCTGGGGATACCAAGGGTCCTACAGAAGCTTGAACATGTAAACTCTTTCTTACCAAGAGAGGTTGTGCTCTTCTGAGATCTGGGATTGCCAGGAATTCTGCAGAAGTTTAGACATGTTAAACGTTTCTCACCAAGAGGGGTACAAGCCATTTTAGGAGCTGAAGTCACCAAGAATCTTGCAGAAGCTCCAATCTGAAAATTTTCTTACTAAAGGCACATCAATGGCCTTCAGGTGATATCTGATGTCAAACTGATAGCACTTTATGACTTATATCATAGTCATGAAAGAATTTCAATGGATGCATTACGATGCTGGAGGTTATCCAAAACACCTTGTAACATACGGAGGTGATCAAAAATTCCTTGTCGGGAAAGTTTGAAATAAACAATCTGAAATTACCAAAAGAGTTTGGTTAAAATGTCCAACGGAGTATTCTCATCAAAGAGGACTTCTCACCGTTTTGAGGTAATGGTCTTTTACCAAGAATGCACTCGAACTTCCTATCAAACCTGCGCCTAGGGTTCAGGATCATTCGCAGTGAATACACCTCGATCGATCAGGAGGACTTCCAAGGGACCGTAATGTTGGGCCTGGTCAACGGTTTTCAAAGGGGACTTGCGTGCAAGTCAAGGCTTTCGAAGAGAAGTCTTCAATGTCTGCTCCAGGTTTACAAGTCAAGAAACCTGCAAAATGAGAAAGAAATAATCTTGTTCGAACTTCTTCGAGCTAAGCTTAGACATTAAACCCTATGTCAATCCATGTGCCTTAATCAGAAAAGGCTTTTCAGGGTTGTAACGTAGGTAGAATTGGGGACCCAAGAAAGGATTGTTTTTGGCTCAGAATACGCGAAGGGTTTATCATTGGTGATCACTGCAAGTTTGCTGCCATCTTGCCCCTTCTGGTTTAAAGAGCGTCTTCAGTCTTTGAAGTGCATATTTGTCTTTAGAGAACATCTCTCTCATGTCAAGACGGCGTCAATACCTTGTCTATGCTTTTGTCATCTGAATGTGACATAATTTGGGAGTATCCTTTGTTGTCCAGCTCCCTTAGGATTTTCTTTTACAATCAGATCTCACTAGTGACCTATACAAAGGTATCATGCCATCTTTTGGCATTTACACAATCAAACACATGATTCACAAGTGTATAAGTATTTGGATGGGCATTGGCCTTGCTTTTATCAGGCCCTTTTTTTTTCGATGCCCAGGATCTGATTTTTTTTTTCGAGATCCCACCTTTTCTTTTCTTTTGGGGATCAGAATTTTCAAATGAGTGTGCTAGATGTACAATTTGAATCTCAGCACTCCAACATTGATCTATGAATTTTTCACAAATCATGTGTTTTGAACTTTTCCGCTCTCAAAGGGACGTCGCTTCTGTTTTGGAATATGCAATGATCACCAACGGGTTTGTAAAATGAATGTATAGGCTCAATTGGGCTGTACAAAGGGTAAAAGTGTATAGGATAGAGAAACGAATGCTTTTTCGTCATCCTAAAGCACCTGAATTACCATAGAAGTTAAAATGACAAGCAACACACGAAGATTGATGCAAGTCTGAGCAAGAGAACTTCTAACCATTTACCTCTTGATACCGCTGGACGTACCTCCAGTTTGCCCCATTGTGGGGTGGTTCTTGACAGGGGTATAGAATGAAATCGTCGTTCAAAGGGTTATCAATGGTCACCTGTAGTGTTTATGATAGAGAAATGAATGCCTCCGTCGTCTCAATCCATGTAATCACTGCGAATAACCCTTACGTCCGTAGGTCAAGGTCTCGCTGTACTTATCACTCCACTTATCTCTTAAGTGTGTATGGGACGTGTTTGGACCAGGCTTGCCTCTTGTCTGAGAAAACATCCTTTTGAACTATTTAAACAACTTTTGTTGGAAGAGTTCATTTTGCTTTTGTCGCAACCCTCTTGAGGTTGTCGGGCTCTCGAGGGCTAATGGGCCGTCCTGTCTGGTCGGACGCGGGCCTCTCCCAAGGCCCATTACCCAAATCGCAACGGAGGTATGCGTGATCGACTTTCAGTGTGGTCTAGTGACATGTGCTAAGTGTGCATGCCATGGAGTCGCCACCAATCATTTTTTTAGGGTATGATTGGACCACCCAATCGAATAGTTGGGAGTTTCTATTCAATTCTGCGAGAACCAGAGAAATGGTTTCGGGGACTTAGTTACACCAACTGTCAGAGTTGACGCCCTTTCGGTACCTAAGTTGACTAAATTTTCTAGCCTGAGATTCATGCGGATGAGTAAGGTATGAACCCTAAATCTAGAAATTCATGTAGATAAGAGTGATTATCCTAGCAATCACAATCAGTAATAAAATGCCCAACTCAAGGAATCTAGATATGCAAATAAATCACATGGCATTCCTAGTAATGTCCTATTTATCAATCACAGCTCAAGAATGATTTAGCTGTCCTAGCCATTCTACACACGATCTAACCTAAGAAAAGCATTAGGAAGCATCGAAGGAGTTCGAGAGTACTCACATGGGGTTCGCCGTGCCCTGGTTTGGTCTTGGACGAGCTATCGAGCTCATGCCGACCCGATTATATTTGGGGATCCACTCGGCGTTTTACACCATGAAATCATGTGAAACAAAAACGAAAATATTCAGCAAGGGGCATTTATTGTAGATGGTGGTCGATCTAATTGGACGTCAAGACTAAAAAAGATGTAGAAATTTACAAATTAAAATACTCGAATGACATTTTTTTGCCAAATTCAACTCTATGCGTCGTGAAGAAACACATGCAATTGAACTTAAATTTTGACTATTTATGAGTTCAAAATGTAAAAGAAATTAAAATAAAAATATTGACTATTTTTCTATATTTTTACGACATCGAACGCTATTTTTCTTCATTTTTCATGTATTTTTCTATTTTTGGAAAATATTAAAAAATATTAAAAAATATGAAAAATTATTTTTTTTTATCAAAAATGGTTCCTTTAGCTTGGTCAAGGCTACCAAAGATGATTTTTTAATTTTTTTAACTTTTTATATATTTTTTATGAATTTTTTAAAAATAAACTATGAAAGACTGATCAAAAATCAGGTGTCAACAGCTGCCCCTCTTTGAGAGGAATTTCGTCAGAGGTTTCTCTCAAAGACAAGGTGACACCTGTGTTCCGATCAACTCGACTGGGAAAAGAAAAGAAATCATGACATCCAATTTTCATGCCCATCAATGTGTGCTTTTCCTTAAAAAGAGATGTGCTCATTCAATTCCCTGATATGATGTAAGAAAGTTAAGGAGTAGATAGACTTCCCTGCCCCTTACCTGCCGAATGCTTGCGGCATTTGCTGTGTCTGATGGGTTCAAGTAGATTCCTAAGGACTTGTCATCGGAGTGTCCTGGGGATGTTAAGCTCTGACCTGTATGGTAGGTCAAACCATAATGGGATTCCTAACTGATAGGAACCTAAGGAAGACGCATCCCACATTTGGGAATTTGCCAAGGGTTTTGATCCGTGTGGTGGACTAAACTAGAAATGGCTTGCCTAATGTAAGGCTTATTAGGGAAAACGACTCCTCCCGCGTTCGGGATTCATCAAGGTTTTGATCCGTATGGTGGATCGGACCATTGGGTTGATCCTTCAGGCGGTCTCTACCAGTCCTTTGACCCTTCAGGCGGTTTCTACCATTCATTGACCCTTCATGCGGTTTCTACCATTGAGTTGACCCTTCAGGCGGTTTCTACCATTGGTTGACCCTTCAGGCGGTTTCTACCATACATTGACCCTTCAGGCGGTTTCTACCATTGTTTTGACCCTTCAGGCGGTTTCTACCATTGGTTGACCCTTCAGGCGGTTTCTACCATACATTGACCCTTCAGGCGGTTTCTACCATTGTGTTGACCCTTCAGGCGGTTTCTACCATTGATTGACCCTTCAGGCGGTTTCTACCATTGAGTTGACCCTTCAGGCGGTTTCTACCATTTATGAGATTCCAAATTGATATGAATCAAAGGATGACGTACCCGCTCTTCGGGGCTAGTACGCTCTTCGGGGCTAGTCGGAGACTCGATCATTCTGTGGATCGGTCTTAGAAAAGATTTGCCTACTAAAAGGCTTCACCTAAGGATGACGCACCCAGTCTTTGGGGTGGCCAAAAGTCCTGCAGAAAGCTTAGACCTGAAAAAATTTTCCTCGCCAAGAAGATATTAGTAATCTTTGGGAAGACAATAATTGTCTAACTGACAAAATTCTACGACTTAAGTTTTAGTCATGAAATGTGCATTTTGATTGTTGGAGGTTATCCAAAACATTCCTGCCATATACAGATGTGATCATAAATTCCTTGCACGGAAACTCTAGATCAAACAATTTGAAAATTTCAAAAAGAGTTTGCTCAAAACATCCATTGGAGTATTTCTCACCCAAGAAGGCTCCTCACTGCTCTGTGATAATGATCTTTAATAGGGAAAGTGCTCAATTTCCTACCGACCTGTGCCTGGGTTTCAGGATCATTCGCAACGCATACATTTCGACCGATCAGGAGGTCTTTCACGGGACCGTAGTGTTAGGCTTGGATATCGGTTTCCAAGGGGGACTCACTTTTGAGTCAAGGCCGTTGAACGAAATTTTTCACTATCTGATCCGGGTTTACAAGTCAAGAACCCTGCAAAATGAGAAAGAAATAGTCTTGCTCGTACTTCTTTGAGCTAAGTTATACATTAACCCAAGTGTCTTAGTCAGATAAGACTACTTCAGGGTTGTAACATTGGAAGGATTGGGGACCGAAAAAGGCTTATTTTTTGCCCAGAAATTGTGAAGGGTTTGACATTGGTGATCATTGCAAATTTGCCACATGTCCTTCGAAGAACATCTCCATTTCTTGAAGTGTACACTCCTCTTTTAGAGCGCACAAGGATGTTTAAAAGCGTCTCTTGTTACATTAAGAGACCGTCTGTTTGTGTGTTTGCAATTTGAGCACGACAACATTTGGAGAGTAGTCATCTTGATCTAACTCCTTTGCAGGGTCTTTTCATCGTCTCTCTAGACTTTACTGGGGATATTTTGAATAGACATCAGCCTTGCTTTTTACCAGGCACTTTGCGTTTTCTTGATGTCTAGGGATTTTTCTTTTCCCCCTTTTTTTAATCCCGTGTTTTTCTTTTCTTTTGGAGCTAGGATTTTCGGCAATCATGCTAGATATGCAACTTAAACTTTGGCACGCTTCCATTCCTAGAGTGATGTTGCCTTTGCTTTGGAATATGCAATGATCACCAATAGGTTGATGAAATGAATTTGCTGGCTCAACTTGGTTGTGCAAAGGATAACAGTGTGTAGGATAGAGAAATGAATCATTCTCGTCATCCTATGACACTTGGATTATCATATAAACAACACACAAAGATTTATGTTAGTCCGAGCAAGAAAATTTCTAACCGTTTACTTTCTGATACTGTTGGACTAACCTTCATTTGCCCCAATGTGGGGTGGTTCTTGACAGGGTTGAGAATGAAAATCGCCGTTCAATGGGGTTCTCAATGGGCATCTGTAGTGTTTGGAATGAAGAAATAAATGCCTCTGTCATCTCGATCCATGTAATCGTTGCGAATGACCCTTATATCCATAGGTTAAGGTTTCGCTATCATTTACAATCTCCTCATCTCTCAAGTGTGTATGGGACGTGTTTGGATTAGGCTCGCTTCTCTTATGAGAAAATACCCTTTTGAACAGTTCAAACGACTCTTATTGGAAAAATTCATTTCATTTCATCAAGATTTATCCTTCAAAGGGATTTTATGATGCACCATACATGTGTAATTCATGTTCAGACAATCTCATGTTTTAAAACATGAATGTCAATGAAGTAAGAATTCTATGTCTTTTTAGATGTGAGAATCGAATTAATTCTGAAAGTTTTTAATCTCCAATGAATTGGGAAAAGGGATACTTACCTGCCCATCGAGGCTGGAGATCCTGGAGATATAAAAGGGATATGTCATTGTATATTCTAAAACTTTACAAAAATTGGAACGATACATCTTACCCTTGGTCATATGCTCCAACGAGTGTACAAGGGTTGTGAAAATCTGCACTTCACATAGTAACACAAGATTGTTGGGTGTTCTAAAGTTCTTTCGACTTCTTGGTTTTTGGAGAAAAATGAAACTTACATGTGTGCCCTGATGGCGAGCTCCTGCCAAGGATAAATATTAAGCATTATTTTGGGTTTCCAAATTCAAAACAAATTGGGACGATACTACTTTACTCTTGATTTGAATTCCATTCTGCATGCCAATGTGCGGATTGTAGAAGCCGGCCCTCAAGCTTGTGGCCATGATTTCTTCGTCTGGTTGGGCAACGAATCCACCTCGAGGATTTACGTCGGAGGAGATTCATTCATCTTTTTGGGCGTGTTTCATGCACTGTTTTGTTATTTGAATGCATGGCTTCTTGGGTGCCTCATCTCTGTTCATCACCTGAGAGGAAAATAAGAGAACATTATCCCCGCATCTGATTGAAAATCATTTAGGAACGATACGTTCTTTTTACCAAATGGGTGGCTCCGCGGCCAAATGTGTTTTACATTGAAAGGATGGATTCCATTACGCTCTGCGGATGATAACTATTGCTTCGGGGACTTGCCCCACGGATCAAACGATGAATTTGATGTCTTCGGCTTCGACATGCTTTCCAGATGTAGGAATGGTTTGCCCCCATTTTCAGTGGAGATGGGTTTTGTCGAGTGGGCAAGATCAAAAACTCATCCTAGATTTGGCTTTAGTCGAAGGTTGAAATCCCGACCTTGGATAAGCGAATCATGATTCATCTCCTTCTGCTTCGGATTTGTCATTTGCGTGCTTCACATTTTACAATACCAACTTCGCCGCTTGATGAAAATGAATCGATGATTTTCGAATTGCCCCAAGTTCTATAGTCATCTGCGTCGAATCTCTTTGAACTTCATCGGGTGATAGACAAACTGATAAAATGATTTTTCAATCCTGAGATCGAACTCCTGACGTTTCGTACCACTTCCAGTTCACTAACTACCAGGACAAAGCACTATTGGCGTCCCTAACTGGTTCGTTTTTTGTTATAAAATTCTTGAAGCAGTTAGCGACCCCCATCGAGAATGAAACAAGCTCAATTTAGAGTTCATAACGACTAAAGGTCACTTAGAACGATACAGAGCTAACCGTCTTTGAGCTCGCTCGGGCTTTTGCTCGCATTTTCCTATGTGAAGCCTTTAAATGTTTTTCTTCGTGGCGTTCAATTGATTCGCCTCGACTCTAATCTAACAAGGGATTGTCGTACTCAAGCATGATGATGCTCGCAGGTAGTACTGATCGCTGCCCCAGATTAACTCTAGGCATTAAGGAAGATTATCTTGCATGGAAGACTTTATGACAGAAAGATTAATGATACATCCATTCACATGTGCCTAGTTCCCTTGAGGATTCTCGGTGATCAGCCAGCTACACCATGAATCAGACATATAATCGTCATTTTGGATCATAACTTCATAAGTCCATCAGTTTTAAACTGATCGATCCAGATATGGAGCTCCTCATCAAGGAAATCTTTTGATTCTTCGAGCAACTGATATTCGGGTTGACCATCATCGCTTGGCGTTGAAGGATTCCTGTTTCTGTTGTGAGCGATCTGATTCTTCGAGCTAGAACCTTCGTCGTTGCTCGAGATTATAAGAGGATGATTGATCGGTTCACTATCAAAAGCACATTCCATTTGGGAATGGGAGAAACAAAAATCCTCAAAGCATCCGCCCGCTTGATCTTCCGAAATCATATGCCCAAGCCGGGCAGATCTTTGAACACTAGGCGCAATATGTTGATCGGGGATAGGAAGAGCACTAGCGAAAAGTTGCTGCTCAAACCAAGGAGTTCGTACCTGCTGCACTTGTGGCATATACTCTTGAGGGGTGCTGAGATGATTCGGGGGAATATTCTGATTAGCGCCCAAGTAGTCGATGGTGCTGCTACCAGCTTGGTCGGTGCCTAGATTCGGCAGGGTATTTCTTACTTCAGGGGCATTGTAGTTATAGCCATGCCTAGTGTTTAGGCACAAGTTGAGTTCTTTCAGGTTCAGTGCTGTGTGGCGCTGTCTTAGCGCCCTTCTGTAGCTCTTAAGGTGACTCGCGACTCCATCTTTAGTGAGTCCTGGTATGTTCATGATCTCAAGTATGCGCGTTGGATATGCTGAGTTGATCCCTAGTTGCTGAACCGCACTAAGGAACTTGAGATGAAGCTCGGGGGACCAATTGACCCTCGTCTTCTTGCGACCCGGAACAGTGTTGACAACTTGGCTATTGCTCTCTGGCCTATTTCCAGTAGAATTTGATCGAGCCGGAAATTGTTGTGGAGGGAATTCATCAGCTTTGGATTGGTCGGTCGTGATAGTAAGCTCATCGTTAAGGAAACTCCAATCATGGTGACGCATATCACATCCTTTAGAAGGCATCGATATTGACTTCGTAGAATTGATTTGTTCATGCATATCTCCAACAAAATCCGATTGTATCGAAGATGGTTCGAGGGAGTGGGGTGGTGAATGAGCATTTTCAATCCTCATATAAGGCTTATCAAGGAACATTTCGCCGAGAGTGATAAGGCCACCGCAATTAAGGCAAGCGATAGTGCTGGGAGCTTTCTTATACCTCATGTTCTCCGCTCGAAGCTTTTCGTTTTCCTCCTTTAGAATCGCAAGTTCTTGACGTCTGTGTTGAGCCCTCAATTTGGCTCGCTTATTTTGAAACCAAAACTTGACCCTCAAAGGTTTCATCCCTAGCTTCTGGCCCAATTCATTTCTTTGTTTCATGTTCGGGAGAGGGCATTCACTAAAGAAAGCTTCAAGCTCTTGGATTTCATTCTGAGTGTGGCACTGGCGAAGTTTCCTTTTCCGAGATTGACCATCGCTGCTGCTGTTGTCGTCGCTGTTGAGATCCTGAACTTCGTTGCCGAAAGGGTTGGGTTCTGTGGTTCTGGTACCAGACGCCATCCTGGAATCTTCGAGATCTCTCAGTAGTTCATTTTCTGAGATTTTTGGATCAGTCGCCTCTAGCAACTGATGGTAACCCTCAAACATGTTGGATCGAAAAATGTTCGATCAATTTTTGCTCACTCAGGGTTCTCTACTCTCTCATGTATGCTCACTCTCTCTAAATTTTCTTTTGAGTGGTTCTGTATGCCCATGAAACGTTCTTTAAACATGGATGAAGATCGTCAAGCAAGCGTTGCTCCCAAGATTTCGTATTTCCCGCTTTGTCGTCTTCTTTCTTCTTTTCAACGTGGAGGGACACCAAATCGATTTCCTTTTCTCGATATCCATGTCTGTCTCCCACTTATTTTCAAAAAGGTGGAACAACGCTCGCCTCCTGCTCAGTTTTTTAATATGATGGGACCGCCAAATCCTTTCGCAACTTTTTTCGATAGTTGCGCTTAACTCCCGCTCAATTTTAATATGGTGACACCGACATATCTTTTTACAACTTTTTTAGGTTTATCAAGCCTGAAATCGCGGACTGGGACAGATCTAATGGTTCACCGAAAGAGCCACCACTGCTTTACCCAATTAACTTGGCTCCACGAGCATTATTGCTGTGCCTTTCTTCATTCTCGAGTTGCTATAAAAGGAGGAGTTAATGCAGAGAAGATTAACACTCTTACATAATTGCCTTTTCTTATTTTAATCACTCTACCACACTCATCTTCTTCTCCCTCACTCCAACGAAAATGACCTCCTCTCCTATTCGCGCTTTCTCGGCCGAAATTTTGGCCCAGTGGGAAAAACTCTATAACCTCCTCGGTCGAGGCTATGCTCATATAGCCGATCACCCAGAAACTGAAGATGAAATCCGCATTTTGCTCGTGGAAATAGACACCACCTCCATCGAGGGCACTAATTTAGAGAGGGAATATAGAATCTTCCCAACCCTCTTTATAAACTTTTTAGAGACTTACCGTGTCGCTCATCGAAAAGCTACCGTGGCTCACGTTTTGCGAGCTCGCTATGAGGATCGGTCCAACTGCTTGGTGTTGGCCAACCTTGTGGCCGATAGTCATAGAAAGGCTGTTGAGTTCGCCAACAAGCGAGTCTCGATGTTGCTTCGCGAGAGGGGAAATTTGGTGGAGCGCTTGGCCTTATCCCTGACCACCTATGAGCACGACCGTCGTAATGTCGTGTTGAAGTTTCAATGTGAGTGGCAGGAAGAAAGGCTTGACAGCATTACCGCGGATATAGCCCATGGGAGAGGACTAGTTCGGGACCTGGAAATAGCCGCCGAAGATCACGGGACCAAGGTTGCCGAGCTTAAAGGGGAATGTAAACGCCTTCTTCTTAAGCTTGCAGATCTCGAGTCTCGAGGTGGTGAGTATAAGCAAAGCATCAATAATATGGAGGGCCAACTTGGTTCCTTTGTGATGCTAATTAGGGCTCATTGCGGTTTTATGTTTCCACCCCGATGATTTGTATGATCTGCTTTTAAGGTCCCTCGATTGAGCGAAATGAATGAAAGCTCTAATGTGTGTGTCTCAACTTCTGTATGGCTGACTTTCTCGAACACCTGACCACTCTCAACCTATGCAAGCTGCGCTTTGACATTGATGATTCGAGCGTGTACATCTTGATTTTTTAATCTTGCTTATGATCGGATAAAGGAACCTCCCACCGCGATTATCCACAAAAAGACTTCTCTTCTCTACTTGTTTTTAACCTGTTTCAAATGAAAAGGCAGAATCAGAAGAAAGAATTTGAAAAATAAAGCATAAATCCTTTCAATTTTATGCTTACTTGTGATTAATAGGGATAAGAGCTTTTACAAGGGTTTTGGCCTTGTGCAAAAGCTTTTATCAATATTGCTCAAAGGAAAGCATATCATTGAAAGGAATGTAATTCACGATAATCGCCTTTGATCAATTCCAAGAAAATCAATGGAATGTTCAAAAGTACACAATTACGATGTGTTTTAAATTCAATTGAAGATACGGTATCCAAATTAAAGCCGTTTGCTAAGAACGAGAGTAATTTGGATATCTATCTTTTCATTAAATTTGAAAAACACGAATACTCTTGATCAATTATTGTGGATTACCAATGATGCAAAACATGCATGAACCAATTCAAGTTTATAGTTCCTTCTGGCGAAATTGGGATTGTATTGCCCTATACGACCAAAAGGTTGTATAAGACTTCCAATTTCAATTTCATCCAAAGGAATTATAAAATTGATTTTGGAGTATTCGAGTGATTAGAAGAAATGCCACTATCACATTCCAATGACAAGTCAATAGAAATACAACAAATTTCAATCTGAATGTATATAAACACAAATAGATCCCTAATACAATCAATATAAGGGATCAGATAGAGAGGATCTCAACAAAATAAATCATATACAAGAAGGCCAGAAATGAAAATTAAAACAAAGGAATGTGATCTTAATACTTAGAGATGCCCCAGTTTCGATCTTTGAGACGTGACTTCAGGATCACCTATTCCAAATCGTCATCTTCATTAGATGATACCTCAATGATGTCCATAGCAGGCTCTTCTTGTCCACTTGGCGCTCGTAATGGGATGACACCATCTTCATCTTCCATCAAGAACATTGGGAGGAAAACGCACCTATCTATCCTCAAAATGGCATTTAATCCAATCACTGGAATTATGCAATGAATATAATGATTAAGAGCTGTAACAAGTTCGAGGGATAGAAAAGTCTTACCAACCAAACTTAAGAGAAAATCAAGCTTCTCTGTATTTTTAGCAGTGTTAGGTATACTAACCTTCCATAGACAAACGCATGAGACAAGTGAGGGAAAACTCCTAAAAATCAAAAGATAGGGCTTGGTACCTAAAGCCAAGGTTCTCACCTCGAATTCTGGGAAGAGCCGATTCCATTGCACAACTATCGTTGCATTGGGACTCAATCCATAGTTCGAAGTGAGCGGAATTGAAAAGTGGATTACCCCATGTTTTTCCTCACGGAGATTCCATTTTCAATTCCTTCTATTGTGTTCCTAAAGAGGGCGCCTGGGGTTTTAGGCGCAATTGTGTGTATTCATTGCGTCGTGCTAAAGCAAAAGACATGCATTTTATTTAACAATCACCGCTTCAATATAAACATCCACACAATCATACATCCAAAACTCTTGCCTGCATAAAACAAAGTTAACAAGCACTTCACCCCTTATTTCTCCCGTCTACAAAAACATCTAACACATTCGTTAGCATATACACCTCACTTTCGAGAGCATCTGCATAAAATTAGGTTAGAAGAATCAATCAACTTTTTAATCGGCTCAAGTCCACTAAATGGTTAAGAACCAGTCCCCAGTGGAGTCGCCAGTCTGTCGCGACCCTCTTGAGGTTGTCGGGCTCTCGAGGGCTAATGGGCCGTCCTGTCTGGTCGGACGCGGGCCTCTCCCAAGGCCCATTACCCAAATCGCAACGGAGGTATGCGTGATCGACTTTCAGTGTGGTCTAGTGACATGTGCTAAGTGTGCATGCCATGGAGTCGCCACCAATCATTTTTTTAGGGTATGATTGGACCACCCAATCGAATAGTTGGGAGTTTCTATTCAATTCTGCGAGAACCAGAGAAATGGTTTCGGGGACTTAGTTACACCAACTGTCAGAGTTGACGCCCTTTCGGTACCTAAGTTGACTAAATTTTCTAGCCTGAGATTCATGCGGATGAGTAAGGTATGAACCCTAAATCTAGAAATTCATGTAGATAAGAGTGATTATCCTAGCAATCACAATCAGTAATAAAATGCCCAACTCAAGGAATCTAGATATGCAAATAAATCACATGGCATTCCTAGTAATGTCCTATTTATCAATCACAGCTCAAGAATGATTTAGCTGTCCTAGCCATTCTACACACGATCTAACCTAAGAAAAGCATTAGGAAGCATCGAAGGAGTTCGAGAGTACTCACATGGGGTTCGCCGTGCCCTGGTTTGGTCTTGGACGAGCTATCGAGCTCATGCCGACCCGATTATATTTGGGGATCCACTCGGCGTTTTACACCATGAAATCATGTGAAACAAAAACGAAAATATTCAGCAAGGGGCATTTATTGTAGATGGTGGTCGATCTAATTGGACGTCAAGACTAAAAAAGATGTAGAAATTTACAAATTAAAATACTCGAATGACATTTTTTTGCCAAATTCAACTCTATGCGTCGTGAAGAAACACATGCAATTGAACTTAAATTTTGACTATTTATGAGTTCAAAATGTAAAAGAAATTAAAATAAAAATATTGACTATTTTTCTATATTTTTACGACATCGAACGCTATTTTTCTTCATTTTTCATGTATTTTTCTATTTTTGGAAAATATTAAAAAATATTAAAAAATATGAAAAATTATTTTTTTTATCAAAAATGGTTCCTTTAGCTTGGTCAAGGCTACCAAAGATGATTTTTTAATTTTTTTAACTTTTTATATATTTTTTATGAATTTTTTAAAAATAAACTATGAAAGACTGATCAAAAATCAGGTGTCAACAGCTTTCTCCAAAACTTACCCTCCGAGGGGATTTATGAGGCACAATGTATATTTCAATCATGTTCAGATAACCTCTAAGTTTAATCATGAATGCCAATGACATGATTGTGAGAATTTTGCGTCTTTCTAGACATGATAATTGAATGCATGCTAGATTCTAAGAAGCCTTTCAAATTCTAGCAATAAGGATTCTGACAGTCTTGTAAACCTAAAAGATTAGGAAAGGAATACTTTCCTGCCCAGCGCGGCTAGGGATTCCTGAAAAACATAAAAGGAATATGTCAGTGTATGCTCTCGAATTTCAGAAAATTTAGAACGATACACCTTACCCTTGATCATGCATTCCAATGGAAGTGGATAGATTCGCGAAAATCTGCATTTTTCTTAACAACACAAGATGGTTAAGTTGTTCTAAAATTTCTTAAAATTCTCAGTCTTTGGAGAAGAAGACGTGCACCTGACCACCATGACGTTAGGTCTCCTTGATCATGCGTTCCAACTTATCGCGACCCTGCTTCCTTGGATCCTGCAATATTGAACACATGCTAATGTATGCATAGATGCATGACATGCTTATGCAAAGACTATCATGAAGAGTAGGCTCAATTCGACGCAGGGCATATGACTGGAATCTGATTTTATTTCAAGGGTAATATTTCTTCACAGCATCTGAATTCACAGGGTGCCCCAATTCTTCTCCCTCGGAGTTTACAAGAATTAATGCTCCTCCCGTGAGGATCTTCTTAACAATGTAGGGGCCTTCGTAATTTGGAGTGAATTTTCCCCCTGGATGGGTAGTACTTGGCAAAACTTTCCTAATTACCAAGTCATTTACTTCGAAGTTTCTGGTCTTGACCTTTCGATTGAACGCCCTGGCTACCCTTTTCTGGTAAGTTTGTCCATGGCAAATGGCTTTAAGACGTTTCTCATCTATTAAGTTCAGCTGTTCATATCTGTGCTTGAAATACTCTGACTCAGAGAGTTTATCTTCGGATAAGATTCTCAAAGAGGGAATCTTAACTTCTACTGGTAGAACTGCTTCTGTCCCATATACCAAACTATAGGGAGTTGCCCCTGTAGAAGTCCTGATCGACGTTCGGTAAGCCATCAAGGCGAAGGGCAGCCTTTCGTGCCAATCCCTGTAGTTTTCTGCTGTTTTAGCCAAGATTCTCTTGATGTTTTTGTTGGCCGCTTCCACTGCCCCATTCATCTGTGGGCGGTAAGGAGATGAATTCAGGTGTCGAATGCTAAAGTGATCCAGCAGATCATCGACAATCTTGTTGTTCAGGTTGGACCCATTATCTGTGATGATCGCTTGAGGGGTACCATACCGGGATATGATATCTCTTTTGACGAAACTTGCCACATTTCTTGCAGTGACATTCTTGTAAGAGCTGGCTTCTACCCATTTGGTGAAGTAATCAATCGCTACCAAGATGAAGCGATGACCATTCGAAGCCGCAGGACTAATAGGCCCTATCATGTCTATGCCCCACATAGAGAAAGGCCAAACTTCAGATATTTGGTGTAGTTCGTTTGGGGTGCATTGATCTTATCACCGTATATTTGGCACTGGTGGCATGATCGGACGTGCTGACAGCAGTCCGATTCGATGGTCATCCAATAATAGCCAAGCCGCATGATCTTCCGGGCGAGGAGGTGGCCGTTCATGTGAGGCCCAAACTCACCTTCATGGATCTCTTTCATGAGAATATTTGCTTCTTTGGCATCTACACATCTTAACAGAGTAGAATCAAACGATCTCTTATACAGAATTTGTCCATTGAGGAAGAACTTGCTGGCCATCTTGGTTATATATTTTCGGTCTCCTGACTGGCATCCTTCAGGGAATTCCCCTTTCAAGAGGTAATTCTTGATGTCATAGTACCATGGCTCTCCATCACATTCTTCTTCGATTAGCATACAATAAGCTGGCTTTTCAACAATGCCGATCCTCAGAGGTTCTACATCCAACCCTTCAGTCGTTTGCAACATCGAGGCTAGGGTGGCTAATGCATCTGCGAATTGGTTGTGAGACCTTGATAGGTACTCGAATGATATTTCTTCGAACCTGAGTATCAACTCTTCAAGGTATTCGTGATAAGGGATGAGCTTTGTATCTCTCGTCTTCCACTCCCCTTGTGTCTGTAGAATAATGAGCATGGAGTCTCCAAAGACTTGTAACCTAGGTATCTCCATAGAAAGGGCCAGTCGTAGGCCCAGAATGCATGCCTCATATTCTGAAATGTTGTTGGTACAAGGAAAAGTTATCTTTGCCGCGATAGGGTAATGTTGACCATCTGGGGATATCAGTACTGCCCCAGTGCCTGCTCCTGATAGATTGACAGCGCCATCGAAATACATGATCCACTTGTCTTCTTCCAAGTTCAGAATTTGACCTTTTGTGTTCATTACTTCAGGGGACTCGCCGCTTGTCGGGTTTTCTGCCAGCATGTCAGCTATAGCTCTTCCTTTTACCGACTTCTGTGGGGAACATTTGATGTCAAATTCAGACAACATTACTTGCCATTTTGCTAATTTCCCAATTAAAGCGGGTTTCTCCAAGAGGTATTTGACAGGATCATTCTCTGTTATGAGCTGGATATGGTGGTGTAGGGTATACTGCCTTAGTCTGCGAAGTACCCATACCGTCGCTACACAGGCCCTTTCAACTGGTACATATTTTACTTCAGATGGCGTGAATTTCTTACTCAGATAATAGATGGCCCTCTCTTTTCCATCTATCGGGTTTGTTTGGGCAAGTAAGGCCCCCAAGGACTCTTGTCGTATAGTCAGGTATAAGGTCAATGGGTGACCAGGAATTGGTGGCACAAGCACCGGTGGTGTGATCAAATAGTTCTTGATCATTTGGAATGCCCTGCTGCACTCGGCATCCCATGTTATTTTCGCGCCTTTCTTAAGCAATCTGAAGATTGGCTTAGCTACATCAGACATCTGATTGATGAACCTGGCAATATAGTTCAATCTCCCGAGAAGGCTTCTCACTTCTTTTACTGTGGATGGAGTTGATAAATCGTGGATGGCCTGGATTTTTGAGGGATCAATTTCAATGCCTCTGTTGCTGACTATAAATCCAAGGAGTTTCCCGGATCTTGCCCCCAAACACACATTTGTTAGGGTTCAGCTTTAACTTGTATTTGCGCAGGCGCTCAAACAGCTTCCTTAATACCTGTATGTGATCTTGTCCTTTTTTGGATTTAGCGATCATGTCATCAACATATACTTCAATCTCTTTGTGGATCATGTCATGGAATAACGTGACCATAGCCTTCTGGTAGGTAGCCCCGGCGTTTTTCAATCCAAAGGGCATGACTTTGTAGCAAAAATTTCCCCATGGTGTGGTAAATGCAGTCTTGGGTTTGTCTTCTTGTTTCATGAAGATTTGGTTGTATCCCGAGAATCCATCCATGAATGCGAATAATTCATAACCCGCCGTACTATCCACCAATACATCAATGTGGGGGAGTGGAAAATTATCTTTTGGGCTTGCTCTATTCAGATCTCGGTAATCTACGCAGATCCGAACTTTTCCGTCTTTCTTCATGACGGGTACTATATTTGCAATCCAGTCTGAATATGGGATAGCTTCAATGAAGCCTACCCTAAGAAGTTTCATGACTTCTTCCTTGATCTTGTCTTCTAACTCGGCTTTCATCCGCCTGCTGCCTTGTTTGACTGGCTTGATGCCGGGATCTGTGGGCAATGCATGTTCCACGATCTTAGGATCAAGGCCTGGCATATCCGCGTAAGACCATGCGAAGATGTCTTGATATTCTTTTAGTAGCTTGGTGAATTCGAGCCTTTCATCTCGGGATAGGTGTCCGCCGATCTTGACCTCTTTGACGTTCGCGGTGTCTCCCAAATTAATAACGACTGGTTCTTCTGAGGTAGGAGGCTTTGATTCTTCAAAGGTGTTCCAATCTCTTCGGATAGATGCATAATCATCGTCTTCCTCTTCCTCGATGTTATAGGAGTAGTTAATGGAGGGATCTGAATTTTGTAACAACCTGGTATGCATGTTTGAGATGATATGCCTGAAATGTCATGAGTATGGTTAGTTTGTGCTCAGTAAAAATGACATGCATGATCATGTAAAGTCTTTTCGAAAAAGTTTTCGAAACAGATATAGGTACAAAGGGGACTAATCCTCATGTCATTGGATATCCCGGCCCCCATGAAATTTTTTTTTTTTGAAGATTAGGAATCATATGGCAAATCAGGCCTCAAGCTTCTGTATGGAAGACCATTATCATCATCGGGCTGATTCGTAGTTCCATATGTCCTTAACAAAACATGCGTAGTTTTATTGAATGCAAGAAGGGCCGCGTTACAAGATGTGCTATTTGGACCAACGGCCTGGGATCCAAAGGCGTTTTCCTATGCATACAACAAGGAAAGAAAATACAATGCAATGCAGAAAGCTCTAAACGCAGTATTTAAAGATAAAGGTAGAGTCTCTTTACTCAGAAGAAGTGGCTTCATTGTCCAACCACTCCAAGATGACATTCACAGAGTCATCTTCAAGAAAAGGGTTTGTCAGATCTGGTTCTATCGATGAAGTGACATCCTCTTCAGATAGCCATTTGGAGTTCTGGTTGAAGTAGGCATTTAAGGGATTTCTGAACATTCGAAACCTGCCTTTCCAGGTTGGAGAACCGATGAATGAGTTATTCGGGCTGTTTTCGCCTCCACGGCGTCCCAGGCTTTTGCCTCGGCCTCGGCCTGTTGCTTTTGGGACAGAATCATTCATGGGATACTTCTGGTACCCCAAGCCAATTCTATGTGGATTAGCCTTCAACTGAAGCGGGGTATTTATACCCTGATTATGTTTGCCTAGGCCTTTTTTGGGATTGAACCCGTATGCCAGCAGCATCTTAGCTGGCAGAAGACTGGCTTCCGAGATGTAGGGAGTTCTCAACTTCGACCCTACTGGGGTATGAACTGTTGCCACCAATTCTAGGGAGTGATAGCTCGCTTCAGTTTTCTCTTCAGGCTCAATATAGGGAATGGCACTGTTCTGGTATGCCTGGAGGTCGACTTCCCCATGTACGGTAATCACCTTCCCATCGACAACGAAACGTACTTTTTGGTGCAGGCTCGAAGGGACAGCTCCTGCTGTATGGATCCAAGGTCTTCCTAGTAAGAATCCAAATGCACTGGGCAGATCCATTACTTGAAAGTTTATAGAGAACTTTGTTGGGCCGATAAATACGTCAAGCTCGATCTCACCCTCTACCGTCTTCTTCATGCCATCGAATGCTCTTACAGCTGTCTTGGATGCCTTGATCATCTCTTCATTGATTCCCAGCCTCCTTATGGTAGCCAAAGGGCAGATGTTAAAGGCTGATCCATTATCGATCAATACGTGTGCCACTCTTTTGCCGTTACATTGGGCGGAGATGTATAAGGCCTTATTGTGCCCTCTTCCTTCCATGGGGAAGTCCTCGTCAGAGAAGCTTAATTGGTCCTTCAAAAGAATTGCTCCTACAAAGTCCCCTAGTGTCGCGACCCATCCGGAAGCGGACGCGGCTAATGGATTACCGATCACGGGTCTTGGATCGGTGCGAGCCCTCCCAGGCTCATACCAAATCGCGGCGGGAGTATTTTTCAGGAGGATTCAACGATAAGAGTCGATCGCTTTCTACCTTAGTGTGGTCGTGGTGGCATGTGCAACTTGTGCATGCATTTGGAGTCGCCACCGGTCTTTCTTGGAGGGTAGACCGGAAACCTTACCGATCGATTGGGAGAGATCGATCAGTTCTACGGAACCAGAGATTTTGGGTTCGGGGACTTGGTTACGCTGGTGTCGTTACCAACGCCCTTTCGGTACCTAATGCGAGTGATTTTCCTAATTAGGATTTCATGCAGGCACAATTTTGGGTGAGGTAAGTCTGACTTTGCACATTAACCAGTTTAACATGCTCACGTAATCATAATAAATAAATAGATGTCAATCACATAAATATCTATCCTACGTGGTGATCATGGAATTATGATTTAATGGGTCTCGAGCCAATGAGACCACATATAATCATTTTAATATTTTAATAACGGAGAGCCGCTCTTCGCTTCTTCTTGGTTTCTTGAACTCTTCAAGAATTGGGCCCCAAAGAGCTCGCCGACTTAAAAGGCTCCTCCACGTAATCCTCGTAGCATTTACATCAACAATTGACTATGCTAAAAATAAAGATTACATGAAAAATAAAAGGAGTACGCAGCCTCCATTTAATAATTACAACCCCAAATATATAAATAATCATCATACATTCATATATACATCAATCACATTGATTAGGGATTTTTCCATGATCACCACCCTTTCACGTAAGTAATAAATTCACAATTTAAAACTTAGGAAGGCACAATAAAAATTCTACGTTGAATCATATTCAGAATTTTTACGTAAAATAAGATAGCCATAAATTTTCGATTCAAAATTGATTTAGTCTCAATTTTTGCTGCGTTGATTAATTTATCATATAAAATAATCAATCTCCATTAGCCATGTAAGACGAACAATTCGTTAATACATATTGGCCATAGTATTGCAAAAATTGCAAAAAATCAATTAAATGCACGAAAACACCTAAGGATTGGCTCTGATACCACTGTTGGGATCCACGTAACACGTAGCGGAAATAAATAACAACCCACACATGTATCTCCAGAGGCGTACTTCGTGCATTTCAATCGAAAAAAAATCACAAAGTCTCAAAGGGAGTAAATAGATTACCTCTCGTAGCGTGCTTGAACGGAGGTGTCGGTTCGATGTTCTTCGATCTCAGCCTCCACAAGTGTTAGGCATCTAGTTCGGACGCACCACCAATTGACGAACGGGGAGACGACTAATAACTCCACAACAATTGTGCTAGCAATATGCGGAATCAATATTCCGAACTTAGTATATTTTGCTCGCTCAAGATTATGAGAATATAGAGAGTGTTTGTGTTCTTCTCTCTAAGCTCTCAAAAATTTGCACACTCTACAAAATGTCTCTCCCCTTCAACCTCAAAACTCTTGCCATCCTTTTATAGCCAAAAATACCTTCCAATAAATTGTATTTAAAAATAGCACTAACAATTATAAATTCTATCTAAAAATAGCACTCACAAATAAATGACATTTAAAAATAGCACTAACAATAGCACTCACAATTTATAATACAAAAATGCTATTTAAAAATAGCACTAACAATAGCACTCACAATTTATAATACAAAAATTCTATTTAAAAATAGCACTAACAATTATAAATTCTATCTAATAATAGCACTCACAATTTATGATAAATAAATTCCATTTAAAAATAGCACTAACAATAGCACTCACAATTTATGATAAATAAATGTCATTTAAAAATAGCACTAACAATAGCACTCACAATTTATAATACAAAAAATGCTATTTAAAAATAGCACTCACAATACAAAAATGCTAAAAAAGGCACTAACAAAGGTGTTAAAAATAATAACCATTATTATTATTACAAGAGTTAAAGAGGTTACCAAACAATACAAATATGCATAACGTATAAATACGTATGATGTATAAATACGTAGAGCATACGTATACATCCGTGAAACCGGGGACTAATTGAAAGAAAAATGTGCAATTAAGCCCTTTTGGTAAAAATTGATTAAATTGGAGGGAAAATTGACCTAATTGCACTTTAAGACTTTAGAATCCAATGTCATAGCTTATAAAAAGTGAGAATTGAAAACTAAAAGACTCGAAAATGATTTTTTTTTTAGGCTCGGTTCGGATTTATGTTTGTGAAGGAACATAGTGACCCGAGCCGAATTTTTGAGATTTAAAGTGACACACTTGAAGAGGAAATTAAAACAAAATTATCGAATATTTTTGGGTATTTTTCTGACCACGAATGGTATTTTTCTGATTTTTTGGGTATTTTTATAATTAAATAAACTCGAAAAATATTAAAAATACCGAAAAATATTTTTTGTTCAAAATTGGTTCCTAAGGTTAAACCAAGGCTTCCAAAGTTGATTTTGTGATTTTATGACCTTTTTTGATATTTTTAATTAATTTTAAAGAATAAAAATCACAATAATAAATGGTAAAAAAAAAATCAGGTGTCAACAGCTGCCCCTCTTTGAAAGGAATCTCGTTAGAGGTTTCTCTCAAAGATAAGGTGGCACCTGATTCCTAACCGACTCAACTGGGAAAATAAGAGAAGAAATGTTATGACATCGGATCCTTAAGCCTATTGATAAAAGCTCAAATCAATCTCCGGTTTGCTCTAACAATTTGAACATGGGCCGAAGTGAGAGAGGCTTACCTGAAGCTCACCTGTCGGATGCTGCCGGTTGCGACGACTTTCAAGAAGATGCCTAGGACTCGTCATTCAGAATATCCCAGGGAGATTAAGCTCTGACCTGTATGGTAGGTCATACCATGATGGGATTCCTAACTTGTAGGAACCTAAGGAAGGCGCATCCCACGCTTTGGGATTTGCCAAGAATTTTGATCCGTATGGTGGATCAGACCTTTGTGTTGATCCTTACTGCGATATTTATCAATGAGTGGACCCTTATGCGGTTTCTACCATATGTGACCCTTCAGGCGGTTTCTACCATTAATGTGATCCCTCAGGCGGTTTCTACCTTTGATTTGACCCTTCAGGCGGTATCTACCATGAGTTGACCCTTCAGGCGGTTTCTACCATGAGTTGACCCTTCAGGCGGTTTCTACCTTGTGTTGACCCTTCAGGCGGTATCTACCATTGATTTGACCCTTCAGGCGGTTTCTACCTTGTGTTGACCCTTCAGGCGGTATCTACCATGTGTTGACCCTTCAGGCGGTATCTACCTTGTGTTGACCCTTCAGGCGGTATCTACCATGTTTGAAAAGGGGTCTCATGACGAGGGTTCTCCACGTCCGATGAGACTGTTTGATATTTTGAAAATGGGTCCTGGGACGAGGGTTCTCCACGTCTGATAGGACTTTTTCTTTTAAAAGGATTTTTCTTCCCCTTTTTTTGAGACCCCGAAGTTTGTCGGGAATTCAGTTTTTTGAAGCAGTGAAAGATTTTATTTTGACAAAACTTCACTTGAGTCTGTTGAGGCGACATTCTGGGAGTTGGGTTCTCCAAGTATCCTGCATAAGTTTGAGCCTGAAAGATTTTTCTTCACCAAGAAAACGTTAGTAATCTTTGGGAAGACCACGGCTGTCCATTTTGACAAAACCGTATGATTTAAGTTTTAATCATGAAATGTGCATTTTGATGCTGGGGGTTATCCAAAGCATTCTTGCAACATGCAAATGTGATCACAAATCCCTTGCACGGAAAATCTGGATCAACAGTTTGAAAATTCCAAAAAGAGTTTGTTCAAAACATCAATTGGAATATTTCTCGACAATGAGGTCTTCTCACCTGTTTTGCGATCGTGTTTTTTTATAGGGGATACACTCGATTCCCTACTAACCCGTGCCTAGGTTTTAGGCTCATTCGCAGCGCATACATTTTGATCGGTCGGGAGGTCTTCCACGGGACCGTAATGTTGGGCTTGGATATTGGTCTTCAAGGGGGACTCACTTTTGAGTCAAGGTCATTGAATGAAAGTTTTCACCATCTGCTCCGGGTTTACAAGTCAAGAACCCTGCAAAATGAGAAAGAAATAGTCTTGCTCGTACTTCTTCGAGCTGAGCTGTATGTTAACCCAAGTGTCTTAGTCAGAGAAGACTGTTTCAGGGTTATGATGTTGGTAGGATTGGGGACCGAAAAAGGCTTGTTTTTGGCCCAGAATTCATGACGAGTTTGACATTGGTGATCATTGCTGATTTACCTCCTGTCTTTTCCTTTCTGAATCTTTAGTTTTTGAGGTGTACAACCGATTTTGAGGTGTGCACCAGCTCTTTAGAGAGCGAGAGAGCGTCCCTTGTTGCATTCAGAGACCGACTCTCTCCATGTCTTTGTTCTGTGCTTGGCAGCATTTGGGGAGCAGCTTTTTTTATTTGACTCCTTTAAGAATTTTCTTTCTTTTTTTTTTTTTCATCCAAGTTTCACTGGGGATCAAGCAAACAGCTTTCATGAGCATCGGCCTTGCTTTTACCAGGCACTTTGCTTTTTCTCGATGCCGTGGATTTTTCTCATTCATTTTTGAAATCCCACTTTTTCTCATCTTCATAGGATCGCGTTAGACCTATGATCAAAGGTCTAACAAGGTTAAACATTAACTTAGGAATTCTTTTGCAAACCCTAAGTCTTGAACTTCTTCGTTTCTGAAGTGATGCTGCATCCGTCTTGGAATGTGCAATGATCACCAACGGGTTTATGAAATGATTCTGCAGGCTCAACTTGGCTATGCAAAGGATTCGGTGTGTGGGATAGAGAAATGAATGCTTCTCATCATCCTATGGCACTTGGATTACCATATAAACAACACACAAAGATTAATGTTAGTCCGAGCAAGAAAATTTCTAACCATTTTCTCCTGATGCTGCTGGACTCACCTCCATTTTGCCCCGATGTGGGGTGGTTCTTGACAGGGTTAAGAATGAAAACCGCCGTTCAAAGGGGTTATCAACGGTCACCTGTAGTGTTTGGGGGATATGAAACGAATGCCTCCGTCGTCCCAACCCATGTAATCGCTGCGAATGGTCCCTACTTCCGTAGGTCCAGATTCTGCTGTCTTATCCGCTCCATTTCTCTCTTAAGTGTGTATAGGACGTGTTTGGACTAGGCTTTGCCTCTCGTCTTTTGAGAAAACGTCCTTTTGAAAGTTTTGAACAACTTTTGATTGGAAAAATCTCTTTCGTTTTCTCTAAAAATTTTACCCGTCAATGGGATTTTATGATGCCTAATGCATGTTCAGATAACCTCATGTTTCAAAACATGAATGCCAATGAAGTTAGAATCCTATGTCTTTTCTAGACATCAGATTCTAAAAGCTTTTCTTTTCTTCTCTATTTTTTATTCAACATTTTCAATGGATTGGGGAAAGGGATACTTACCTGTCCCCCGCGGCTGGAGATCCCTGAAAATGCGGAAGAAACATGTTATTGTTCGTTCATGAATTTTTCAAAAAATTAGAACGATACATCTTACCCTCGGTCGTGTGCCCCTGCGAGTGCACACAGGTTGTCAAAATTTGTCCTCCTTGATGGTGAGTCCCTATCAAGGATAAATAGCAAGTGTTAACTCATATTCCCAAATTGAAGACAAATTGGGACAATACAACTTTACTCTTGGTTCTCATCCCGTTCTGACGTCGCGTATTGATATGAACCACGTCTATCAAATCCGCTTATCCATGCTTGGAATATTTGCAATATCAATGGTTCAGCTGCCCCCGGTTGGGCAACGTCTGTTTTGTTATTTGAACAGATGGCTCCTTGGGTGATTTATCCACGTTTAACACCTGAGAAGGGAAAGAAATGAGACATTACTTTGGTATTCGGTTGAAGATCGTTTAGGAACGATACATCGTTTTACCAAATGGGAGGCTTCGTGACCAAACGTATTTCGTGCTGAATGGGGGTAGATCCCATTATGCTCCGCGGGTGATAGTCATCGTTCATGGAATTTGCTCCACGGATTAAGTGATTAATCCATGGCCCTTGGCTCGAAGACGTTCAAAGGGTAATGTTGACACTCAGAGCGGTTAGTTTTCAGCGTTAATTACAATGTTCCCGCGGGAACTTTACAACGAAATCCGTAACACATTCATTCGATGTATTCACCTCTCACTCTCCTGAGCCTTCTAATGATTTAGCACACGAGCTTCGAACCAGATGTCCGGTCGCCGGTACCGGTCACGACTGCGAAGATGCACTTGTTCCAAAATGCTTGACCCATAGGCTGAGTTGCTCATTCAGGAGATCGTCCGACCGCTCGAGTCGTCCAAGTTGAGCATCCTTAATTGCTGGTGACGGACTTCTCCCATTTTCGGCATGAACAACCTGGTTTCTCGGTTTATGCGTGATCCACACGCCGAGTTGCTCACTGAGGGACTCGCTTGAAATTTCAAGCCATTGACGCCCAAGTCGGGCATCCTCAACTGTTGGCGATGGGTTCCTCACACTACTTTCGACATGAACAACCTCACTTCTCGAGTTGGTATTTTCATCGTTGTCCAGTAGGTTTGTACCCGATGCTGGATTCGCCGTAGGAATAACACTAACGATCGGTTGGTGCTCAAATTGGGGAGTCCATACCTGCTGAAATTGTTGTACATACTCTTGGGGAGTACCAGGGTAACTCAGGGGGGAATTCAGCCGATCGAACCAAGAATAGATGTTTTCAAGGAGATCGTCTGAACCATCGAGCGACTGACACTCAGGTTGAGTATTGTCGACTACTGGAGAAGGAATCTTTTTGCCATTTTCGTCATGGACCACCTGATTCTTCGAGCCGGAATCTCCGTAATCGTCTCGCAAGATTGTATGTGCATCTCCTGCCAGTGTTAGATCCGCTGTAGGACTAGTATTAACGGCCAGTCGGTGCTCAGACTGGGGAATCCCGATTTGCTGAAATTGCGGTACATACTCCTGAGGAGTACTGGGATAACCCATGGGAGTACTCTGATTGATGCCTGAACAATCGACCGTGTAATTGTCAGTCCCATCGGTGTTAAGAGGTGATTGGATGCTTCCTGCTTCATGAGGATTGCGATCACAGCCATGCTCATCGTTTAAACTTGAACTGCCTCTCTCTTGGTCTAGCGCCACTCGTCCATCTCTCAGTAGTCTTTTGTAGCACCAAAGGTGGTTCCTGACTTTATTTCTATCCAATTCCGGCATGTTCATGATCTTGAGTATGCGCGATGGGCGAGCCAAACTGATCCCTAACTGTTGAACTGCATCAACAAATTTGCTATGAAGCTCCGAGGTCCAATAAAACCTTGTTTTCTTGCTAGCCGAAGTAGGGTTGGCAACTCGGCGGCTACTCTTCGTGGAATCTGGTCGTGTTGAACCGCCTCTATCTTGGTCTAGCGACGCTCGTCCATCTCTCAGTAGTTTCTTGTAGCGCCAAAGGTGATTCTTGACCATATTTTTAGTCAGTCCCGGCACGTTCATGATTTCGAGTATGCGCAATGGGCAAGCAAAACTGATCCCCAACTGTTGAACTGCATCAACAAATTTGCTATGAAACTCCGGGGTCCAACGAAATCTTATTTTCTTGCTAGCCGAAGTGGTGTCAGCAACTTGGCGGTTACTCTTCTCGGAATCTGGTCGTGTTGGAGGTTGCTCTGGAGGGGATTTAGTGGTCTCAGATCGGCTGGTCATGATGGTGAGTTCATCATCGAGCGGACCCGACTTGTCATGACGCATGTTCCCTTCCACAATGGGCGTCGACTTTGACCTTTGTCGCGACCCTCTCGAGGTTGCATGTGGGCTCTCGAGGGCTAATGGGCCGTCCAGTCTGGTCGGACGCAGGCCTCTCCCAAGGCCCGTTACCCAAATCGCAACGGAGGTATGCGTAGTCAACCTTCAGTGTGGTCTAGTGACATGTGCTAAGTGTGCATGCCATGGAGTCGCCACCAATCATTTTTTTTGGAGGGTATGATTGGACCACCCTATTGAATAGTCGGGAGTTTCTATTCAATTCTACGATAACCAGAGAAATGGGTTCGGGGACTTAGTTACGTCAACTGTTAGAGTTGACGCCCTTTCGGTACCTAAGTTGATTGAATTTTCTGCAATTTTTCTCAATTTTTTTTTTTGAATTTTTCCTTAGTATTCACTTTTTTTGAATTTTTTTTTATTTGATTTTTTTTATTATAAATTTCCTGAAAATAAGTCCCAACTGAACGGTCCCTAACTCGCCACGTGGCGTCTCGGTGACAATCGAATCATTTTAATTGTTGTAAAATTCGAAATTTATTTCTTTTAATGTTAAAAATATTTTTTTTATTCTGAAAATCATCGGATCACGGCACGTGGCTCATCTGCAACCATCCAATCTAGCATTTTTTTGTTTTTGTTTTTATAGGACGCAACACAATGCAAAAAATAAAGAAGATATTAAGTCATTATACAACATAAACATAAGCAAAGGAGATGGGATCCGGTGAATTTTACGACGTCGGAGTCCGTCGGTGCTCGTGCAACAATGTGTGGGGATATAAACCACCAGCAGGAGGCTCGGCCTTCCGATTCTGGGGTAGCACAATATAATTTACAGAAAATAAATAAATAAAACACCTTGGACACCAATAGGAGGCTTAGCCTTCCGATTCTGGGTCTTTTATGCGAAATATAGAAATGCTATGACATAAAGTAAATACGCAGCAAATATTTAGACACCAACAGGAGGCTCGGCCTTCCGATTCTGGGTCTTTTATGCGAAATATAGAAATGTTATGACATAAAGTAAATACACAGCAAATATTTAGACACCAACAGGAGGCTCGGCCTTCCGATTCTGGGTCTTTTATGCGAAATATAGAAATGCTATGACATAAAGTAAATACGCAGCAAATATTTAGACACCAACAGGAGGCTCGGCCTTCCGATTCTAGGTCTTTTATGCGAAATATAGAAATGCTATGACATAAAGTAAATACACAGCAAATATTCAGCAACCTTAAAATTCCAGAACATAGCCTATCATCTTAGGAAGCCATCACCGAAAATTTCACCTTAAAAGGAGTCCAAATGAGTGAGATATGACCACAATAACTCAATTCGCTCGATTTTCGTCGACTGTTTTTCAAAAAATCACCATAATTTAACCAGACCTCGAAAATTCACGAAACCAACGGGAAATTGTTAAGGACATCTTAACTTAACCTGTGATGGTCAGAGGGAGGCGCAAAGGTCGCCGGAAGGGCTGATCGTGGAGGACGACGGCGGCGGCAGAAACTGGTCGTTACAGGGTCAGCAGCGACCTTTGCTCATTCAAACGGCTCCATAGGACGAATGGCTGGGCCAAATGAGCCTTATAATATATCCCTGGAAAGATAAGACGATAAGCTTTCTATTGGAGGTGGTTTCGCCTCGATCTGATATTGGACGACGGAGTTATGACCGGAACAGTGAGATGGTTCGGGAAAGGGAGAGGAGAGAGGAAGAAGAAGAAGAAGAAGAAGAAGAAGAGGAAGAAGAAGAAGAAGAAGAAGAAGGAGGAGGAGGAGGAGGAGGAGAAGGAACCACGGATGATGGGGGGGAGGTGCCTTAAATACTAAAAATAAAATAATAAAATAATAAAATAATAATAAAATAAAATACTAAAAAGTAAAAAAAATTATAAAATAATCAAAAGCGAAGACAAAATGATTAGTCCCCTTTTCTTTTAAATGATGATGTTTTCACTCCTTTTCCTTTTAATCATTACTAATATTTTTGCCAAATTCAATTTTATGATGATCAAAGAACACCTAAAATCAAACCTGAATTTTACTATTTATGAGGTCGTGAAATGGATAAAATAAAAATACCGAATATTTTTATATATTTTTGTGAACTCAAATATTATTTTTCTTGATTTTCTTGATTTTCTTTTTCTTTTTTTCTTTTTTTTTTGTATTTTTCGAAAATATATTAAAAAAATGAAAATTATGAAAATTATTTTTTTGGTCAAAATGGTTCATTTAGCTTGGCTAAGGTCACCAAAATTGATTTTTTCAATTTTTCAACTTTTTATGGATTTTCTATGAATTTTCAAAAATAAAAATAAAAATAAAAATAAAAAATAAAAATAAAAATAAAAATGTTGATCAAAATTTAGGTGTCAACAGCTGCCCCTCTTTGAGAGGAATCTCGTTAGAGGTTTCTCTCAAAGATAAGGTGACACCTGAGTCCTGATCGACTCGACTCGGGAAACTAAAGGAAAAGGAGTCATGACATCCAATCTTCATGCTTGTCCATGTATGCTCTTTCTTGAAGGGGGAAACATTCATTTGACATGAGAGTGAGATAATAGAGAGACATACCTGCCACTTACCTGTTCGATGTTTGTGCGATTTTCGCGGTGTTTGATGGATTCAAGAGAATTTCTAGAAACTCGTTACTAGAGTATCCTAGAGAGGTTAAGCTCTGACCCGTATGGTAGGTCAAACCATAATGGGATTCCTAACTGATAGGAATCTAAGGAAGACGCGTCCCATTTGGGATTTGCCAAGGATTTTGATCCGTATGGTGGATCGGACCATTGAGTTGGCCATTTAAGTGATTTTTACTATTGGGTTGACCCTTCAGACGGTTTCTACCGTTGTGTTGACCCTTCAGGCGGTTTCTACCATGAGTTTGACCCTTCAGGCGGTTTCTACCCTGAGTTGACCCTTCAGGCGGTTTCTACCTTGAGTTGACCCTTCAGGCGGTATCTACCGTAAGATGACCCTTCAGGCGGTATCTACCTTTGTTTGCTTTGAAAAGGGGTCTCATGACGAGGGTTCTCCACGTCCGATGAGACTGCCTAAATTTTGAAAAGGGGTCCAGAGACGAGGGTTCTCCACGTCATGCTAGGACTGTTTGATATTTTTGAGAAGGGATCCTAGGACGAGGGTTCTCCACGTCATGCTAGGACTGCTTGATTTTGAAAATGGGTCTCATGACGAGGATTCTCCACGTCCGGTGAGACTGTTTGATATTTTTGAAAAGGGGTCCTAGAACGAGGGTTCTCCACGTCATGCTAGGACTGCTTGATTTTTTAAAATGGGGTCTAACCTGACCCCTTCTTTTGAAAGATCCCGAAATTTGCCGGGAATTCAGTTTTGAAGCAGTGAAAAATTTTATTTTGACAAAGCTTCACTTGAGTTTGTTGAGGCGACATTCTGGGAGCTGGGTTCTCCAGGTATCCTGCAGAAGTTTGAGCCTGAAAGATTTTTCTTCACCAAGAAAACATTAGTAATCTTTGGGAAGACCACGGCTGTCCATTTGACAAAAACCGTATGACTTAAGTTTTAATCGTGAAATGTGCATTTTGATGCTAGAGGTTATCCAAAGCATTCTTGCAACATGCAAATGTGATCACAAATCTCTTGCACGGAAAATCTGGACCAACAGTTTGAAAATTCCAAAAAGAGTTTGTTCAAAACACCAATTGGAATATTTCTCGACAAGGAGGTCTTCTCACCTGTTTTGCGATAGTGGTTTTTTATAGGGAACGCATTCAATTCCCTACTAACATGTGCCTTGGTTTTAGGCTCATTCGCAGCGCATACATTTTGATCGGTCGGGAGGTCTTCCACGGGACCGTAATGTTGGGCTTGGATATTGGTTTTCAAGGGGGGGACTCACTTTTGAGTCGGGGCCATTGAATGAAAGTCTTCACCATCTGCTCCGGGTTTACAAGTCAAGAACCCTGCAAAATGAGAAAGAAATAGTCTTGCTCGTACTTCTTCGAGTTAAGCAATATGTTAACCCAAGTGTCTTAGTCAGAGAAGACTGTTTCAAGGTTGTAATATTGGTAGGATTGGGGATCGAAAAAGGCTTGTTTTTGGCCCAGAATTCGTGACGGGTTTGACATTGGTGATCATTGCTGATTTGCCTCCTGTCATTTCCTTTTTGCATCTTTAGTCTTTGAGGTGCACAACCGATTTTGAGGTGTGCACCAGCTCTTTAGAGAGCGTCTCTTGTTGCATTCAGAGACCGACTCTCTCTATGTCTTTGTTCTGTGTTTGGCAGCATTTGGGGAGCAGCCCTTTTGGGTTTGGCTCATTAAAGGATTTCCTCTTTTCCCATCCGGCTTCATTGGGGATCAATCAAACAACTTGCACGAGCATCGGCCTTGCTTTTACCAGGCACTTTGCTTTTTCTTAATGCCGTGGATTTTTCTCATTCATTTTTGAAATCCCATTTTTTTCTCCTCTTCATGGGATCGTGTTAAACCTATGATCAAAGGTCTAACAAGTTTAAGCATTAACTTAGGAATTTTTTGCAAACCCTAAGTCTTGAACTCCTTCGTTTCTGAAGTGATGCTGCATCCGTCTTGGAATGTGCAATGATCACCAACAGGTTTATGAAATGATTTTGCAGGCTCAACTTGGCTATGCAAAGGATTCGGTGTGTGGGATAGAGAAATGAATGCTTCTCATCATCCTATGGCACTTGGATTACCATAACACACAAAGATTAATGTTAGTCCGAGCAAGAAAATTTCCAACCATTTTCTCCTGATGCTGCTGGACTCACCTCCATTTTGCCCCGATGTGGGGTGGTTCTTGACAAGGTTAAGAATGAAAAACGCCGTTCAAAGGGGTTTATCAACGGCCACCTGTAGTGTTTGGGGATATGAAACGAATGCCTCTGTCGTCCCAACCCATGTAATCGCTGCAAATGGTCCCTACCATCGTAGACCCAGATTTTGTTATCTGTCCACTCCACTCCTCTCTCAAGTGTGTGTTGGACATGTTTGGATTAGACTCGCCTCTCTTTTGAGTAAACTTCCTTTTGAATGATTTGACAAATAATGATATTTGGAAAAATTTACTCCCTTCTTTCCCAAAATTTATCCATTGAGGGGATTTTGTGATGTATCGTGCATGTTTTATTCATGCTTTGGGCAACCTCCCGATTTAAATCATGAACATCGATGCATTGGATAATTTTCATGACGACTGAAAGGATTTTAACATTCTTTATCTCCAGCTAACTGGGAAAGGGATACTTACCTACCTGTTGCGGCTGCAGACCCCTGAAAATGTAAGAGAAGCATATCATTGTATATTCACGAATTTTTTTGAAAATCGAAACGACACATCCTACCCTCGGTCATGTACCCTAACAAGTAGTACGTGGGATGTAAAAACTTGTTCATCTCCAAGGCGACTCCCTTGTCAAAAACAAACAATAAGTGTCAGTTTGCGTTCCAAAATTAAAGACAAATTGGAACGATACCGCCTTGTTCTTGCTTGGTGTTTTCATTTGAACATAAACGCGCGGCTTGCAGAAATTGGCCTTCTATATTGTGGCCACGATTCCTCCGTTTGGTTGGCGATGAATCATTCTCGAGGATTTGCCCCAGAGGAAATCCATTTGTGTTTTTGGGCGCATTTCAGCGTCACTCTTCATAGTTCCTCCACTTGATCAAAGACCCTTCCTTGGAGTGCTGACTCCCAAGGTTAATAATTTTATTCGCCTCCTCATTGGCGAGTTCTTTTCTTTTGTGGCTTTTGGCGCCAACGACTTCCTGTTAAATGAGGAAAACTCATGTTAAGCATGGGATTTATGGAGATCAAATTGGAACGATACAAAGTTACCGCCTCTAGGTTTGTATCCTGGGGTTTATTTCTGATGCAGATAACTCTGTCATTGCGTCTACGGATTTTGCCAGAGAAGAAACGTCTTTCTTTGCCCAGGGCAAAATTGATTCGCATGCCCCAGTCATGCCTTAACGCTTTCCGCTTTTGTTGGAGATTTCTAATCCAATCTGAAGGAGTCCACGCACCTGCATGTGAAGAAATAGACGTGGGTTTTTTATCTGACTTCATTTGGAATTTCTGAAAAGAGGTACTCCCTCCGAAGTTTCGTCCTTTCGTGCTTTTCGAGCAATCTGCCCCGGTGAGGCCGGTTTCGCTGTTTGTCCTATTTGGATTTGATGACCCTGGTCTGTTGCACTTTTAGGGGGGGATCATGAGAGTTTGCCCCTGGCTGGGCTTCTCGGAGAAAAGGGAGAGACTTGCTCCCACGAGTTTTGCCAATCCTGGTCATCTATGAATTCATGCTTTTCATTCTATTCAAAGAAGGTATTGATAAAACTTGAGATTTTCTTTTCAAGCATTCTTTTTACAGAGATTTTCAGGTGATGAGAAACTTTTTCAGGTTTTCTCAAAGATTTTGTTCACAAATTGAGCCATTAGAACGCTCTTGAAAACATTCAGTCAGACTTATGTTATGAAAATGGGTACTCCTTGTTTCGTCATTTGGAAGCACTGCCATCTGATTCCCCTGCTTTTGATCGTCGCTGGAATGGATGGCTCCGCATCGTTTTATTCCCCATTTAGGAGGGAAGCTCCTCCTCGGGAACCTGAGTTATTTAACAACTGCTATGTATGCTTGGAATGGCATGCTTGAAATGTCACAAAGACGGTTATAAAATAGAGAAAGTTCATGTAATGATAAACTTCCTTGGGAGACGTCTTAAGAAAAATTGAAAGGGTAGGATGGGAGCTAGCCCTCATATCATTGGGCATCCTCGCATCCCAAAACTTTGCAAACCAGGAGACATGTGGGAAATCAGGTCTCAGTTTTTTTTTTTTTTTTTTTCGTCATTGACTGATTTGTGGCTCCCACACGTCCCTTTTTTTGATTTTTGATTTTTGATGATTTTTTTTGGTTTTTGGTTTTTTTTTTTTTTTTTTTTTTTAGTATACTTATATTACAATACAACACGTAAGAAAAAGCCTGAGGCACCTAATGTGGATTTAGATGCGTCGAAGAGAGACAGATATCTCTTTACTCCATGGTAGGAGCATCGCCGTTGAGTGATTTGACAAAATCTCCCAAAGACAAGCTGGTCAAATCAAGTTCCTCCGATGTCGTTTCTATCCCCTCGTCCTTCGACCATTTGGAATCCTCAGAGAAGAACCGGTCGAACTTGTTGTCGAAGATCACCCCCACGGTTTGGTGATCAGGAAGTGGATTATTTTGCACGTTCGGCTCTGTTTTGTCGAATTCAAGGATGCAATTATCGATAAGGGCTTGCACCTTGTGCTTCAAAACAATGCAATTGTCTACGTTATGGCCCTTCTCTCCCATGTGATAGACACATGACTGGCTTTCATCGTACCCGTTAAATTTCACCGGATTCGGCCTTGGAGGCTCCTTAGCCACTAAGTGCTCCTCTAGTAACATAGGAAGTAATTTCGATAACGGCCTTGGCAGGGGGGTGAACTGCTTGGGAGGCAACTTCCT
Organism: Rhodomyrtus psidioides; assembly: GCA_021437785.1. Taxonomy (NCBI): domain Eukaryota; kingdom Viridiplantae; phylum Streptophyta; class Magnoliopsida; order Myrtales; family Myrtaceae; genus Rhodomyrtus; species Rhodomyrtus psidioides. The sequence goes on from JAILYB010000083.1 coordinate 1,196,812, forward strand.
CCTTAGTTCATATGGTTTCTGTACCGACATCGACGAGTTTCCTTGCACCGTACTTGAATTGGAGAACTGCTTAGGGTTGGGTGGGTTTGGTACGAAGGCCACATCAACTTCAGCCTCCTTCTCCCTTCGGGCCGGATATTGGCGTCTTGTTGCGATTTCTGGTGCTTTCCTTTCCCTCATCGCCCATTCCAGCCTTTCTGCGATTTTTATGAGGTGTACAAATGTTTGACAACCAGATGTGTTCAGCCTATCGAAATACTCGTAAGGCAACGCTCTCAAGAAAAGGTCGACCAGCTCGTCCTCTGGAATGGACGGTTTGACTTGTGTTGCTAAGGCCCGCCATCTTTGAGCGTAGGCACGGATTGCCTCATTCCTCCCTTTAGTGGTCCTCAGCAATTCTTCTCTAGAATGGGCTGTAGCAGTATTGAACTTATATTGATGTAAAAAGTCCTCCGCTAGGTCTTCCCATCCATCGTAGTCCTCCAAATCTAATTCGATGAACCAAGCCAGAGCAGCACCCGCCAGACTCTCTTGAAACGTGTTCATCAGCAAGGGAACGTAGTCAGAAAAAAGTGCCATTTTGCGTAGGTAATATTTTAAGTGGGCTCGGGGGCAGCTCGTCCCGTTGTATTTTCTGACGAAATCGAGTTCTTTATAGTCTAACGGCGCTTCAATTTTTGCAAATGGTGATATCTTGTCAAATCGAGCCAGCTCATACCCTTGGCTGCTTAGGCATTCCTCTATCTTCGCTAGCCTCTTTGCGCCTTCTTCGATTTTGCCCGGGGGTTTCTCCTTTTTGTCTTTTTCTAGGTCGATGACTGCAGACACGGCCTTCGGTAGTGCATCAGCTGCTAACACTCGATTAACATTCTCGGCCACATTCTCTTCCCGAGTTCGCGCCACATTCGAAGCATTGGGGGGTGCGGGCGGAGCATCCTGGCTGAGGTCATGATTTCTTTCTTGTGCAGCCACCATCATGGCTTTCATTTCTGCTAGCATGGTGGCCATTGACGCCATCTGACCTTCCAAACTATTCACGCGAGATCCCAACTCCTCTTGCTCCATTCTGGCTCGGAGACGAGTTATAATACGAGTTATTCTTGGTTCCGTGATTAAAGCTACCTGCCCTGTGGTAGGTAGAAAGACGTGTTAGCATATGGAAAAAAGTTATACTGAGTTCAAGGGGTGAAAGGAATGATACTTACAAACCTTTTGAAGGGGGTAAGACATGTCAAACACATCGATCATGCGCATGTAAACTTGTGAAGTTTTGACACCTAAATGGTGGGGTTCCTGAGGCTTAAAGGCTCCCACCTCGAGTTCTAGAAAGGGTAGGTTCCATTGCACAACTATCGTTGCATTGGGACCCAATCCATAGTTCGAAGTGAGCGAAATTAAAAATGGATTACCCCGTGTTTTTCCTCACGGAGGTTCCATTTTCAATTCCTTCTATTGTTTGCTTATAGGGGCGCCCGGGGTTTTAGGCGCGGTTGTGTGTGTTCAGGTGTCGTGATCATCACAATGCAAGTCATGCATAACAGTTTATCAATCAGCGCTTCAAATCACCCACACAACATACATTCCTACGCCAACCTGCATAAAATAATGTAAATCACGGACTACACCCCTTATTTCTCCAATCTGCAAAAACGTTTAACACCTCAAGGATTAAAGTACATACTTCAATTTGAAGAGCGTCTGCATAAAACAATCAACTTTTTAATCGGCTCAAGTCCACTAAATGGTTAAGAACCAGTCCCCAGCGGAGTCGCCAGTCTGTCGCGACCCTCTCGAGGTTGCATGTGGGCTCTCGAGGGCTAATGGGCCGTCCAGTCTGGTCGGACGCAGGCCTCTCCCAAGGCCCGTTACCCAAATCGCAACGGAGGTATGCGTAGTCGACCTTCAGTGTGGTCTAGTGACATGTGCTAAGTGTGCATGCCATGGAGTCGCCACCAATCATTTTTTTTGGAGGGTATGATTGGACCACCCTATTGAATAGTCGGGAGTTTCTATTCAATTCTACGATAACCAGAGAAATGGGTTCGGGGACTTAGTTACGTCAACTGTTAGAGTTGACGCCCTTTCGGTACCTAAGTTGATTGAATTTTCTGCAATTTTTCTCAATTTTTTTTTTTGAATTTTTCCTTAGTATTCACTTTTTTTGAATTTTTTTTATTTGATTTTTTTTATTATAAATTTCCTGAAAATAAGTCCCAACTGAACGGTCCCTAACTCGCCACGTGGCGTCTCGGTGACAATCGAATCATTTTAATTGTTGTAAAATTCGAAATTTATTTCTTTTAATGTTAAAAATATTTTTTTTATTCTGAAAATCATCGGATCACGGCACGTGGCTCATCTGCAACCATCCAATCTAGCATTTTTTTGTTTTTGTTTTTATAGGACGCAACACAATGCAAAAAATAAAGAAGATATTAAGTCATTATACAACATAAACATAAGCAAAGGAGATGGGATCCGGTGAATTTTACGACGTCGGAGTCCGTCGGTGCTCGTGCAACAATGTGTGGGGATATAAACCACCAGCAGGAGGCTCGGCCTTCCGATTCTGGGGTAGCACAATATAATTTACAGAAAATAAATAAATAAAACACCTTGGACACCAATAGGAGGCTTAGCCTTCCGATTCTGGGTCTTTTATGCGAAATATAGAAATGCTATGACATAAAGTAAATACGCAGCAAATATTTAGACACCAACAGGAGGCTCGGCCTTCCGATTCTGGGTCTTTTATGCGAAATATAGAAATGTTATGACATAAAGTAAATACACAGCAAATATTTAGACACCAACAGGAGGCTCGGCCTTCCGATTCTGGGTCTTTTATGCGAAATATAGAAATGCTATGACATAAAGTAAATACGCAGTAAATATTTAGACACCAACAGGAGGCTCGGCCTTCCGATTCTGGGTCTTTTATGCGAAATATAGAAATGCTATGACATAAAGTAAATACACAGCAAATATTCAGCAACCTTAAAATTCCAGAACATAGCCTATCATCTTAGGAAGCCATCACCGAAAATTTCACCTTAAAAGGAGTCCAAATGAGTGAGATATGACCACAATACCTCAATTCGCTCGATTTTCGTCGACTGTTTTTCAAAAAATCACCATAATTTAACCAGACCTCGAAAATTCACGAAACCAACGGGAAATTGTTAAGGACATCTTAACTTAACCTGTGATGGTCAGAGAGAGGCGCAAAGGTCGCCGGAAGGGCTGATCGTGGAGGACGACGGCGGCGGCAGAAACTGGTCGTTACAGGGTCAGCAGCGACCTTTGCTCATTCAAACGGCTCCATAGGACGAATGGCTGGGCCAAATGAGCCTTATAATATATCCCTGGAAAGATAAGACGATAAGCTTTCTATTGGAGGTGGTTTCGCCTCGATCTGATATTGGACGACGGAGTTATGACCGGAACAGTGAGATGGTTCGGGAAAGGGAGAGGAGAGAGGAAGAAGAAGAAGAAGAAGAAGGAGGAGGAGGAGGAGGAGAAGGAACCACGGATGATGGGGGGGAGGTGCCTTAAATACTAAAAATAAAATAATAAAATAATAAAATAATAAAATAATAATAAAATAAAATACTAAAAAGTAAAAAAAATTATAAAATAATCAAAAGCGAAGACAAAATGATTAGTCCCATTTTCTTTTAAATGATGATGTTTTCACTCCTTTTCCTTTTAATCATTACTAATATTTTTGCCAAATTCAATTTTATGATGATCAAAGAACACCTAAAATCAAACCTGAATTTTACTATTTATGAGGTCGGAAAATGGATAAAATAAAAATACCGAATATTTTTATATATTTTTGTGAACTCAAATATTATTTTTCTTGATTTTCTTGATTTTCTTTTTCTTTTTTTCTTTTTTTTTTGTATTTTTCGAAAATATATTAAAAAAATGAAAATTATGAAAATTATTTTTTTGGTCAAAATGGTTCATTTAGCTTGGCTAAGGTCACCAAAATTGATTTTTCAATTTTTCAACTTTTTATGGATTTTCTATGAATTTTCAAAAATAAAAATAAAAATAAAAATAAAAAATAAAAATAAAAATAAAAATGTTGATCAAAATTTAGGTGTCAACAACCTTATAGCACTAGTTTCCTCTTGTAGATCCTCGGCGGTACCCGCCTGTTCCGAAAGATGTTGCGAAGGGCATTGCAACAAATGAGCATTATAAACCCCCAGATCTGGCTCTTCAGTGAATACTCCGTCCGTGGGAACAGGGTTACCGCACTCCAGGCAAATAGCGATGCATAGAGCTTTTTTGTACTGAGTGTTTTTTATTCGAAGCTTTTCATTTTCCTCCCTTACAACCGCTAACTCGTGCCGATCGCGTTGCTGCTTCAGCCGGGTTCGTTTGTTTTCAAACCAGCACTTGACCTTCCGAGGCTCCCACCCTATCTCCTGGCCCATTTTGATTTTCTGTTCCATGTCCGGATAGGGGTATTCCCTGAAAAACAATTCGAGTTTATGGACTTGACCTGAAGTGTTGCGTTTGAGATATTCCCCTTTCTGACGCTGATAACCGTCGCGGGTACTGTTCTCGTTAACCAAGCCGCGGGTTTCATCATTAGAAGGATCGGTCTCCATGGCCCTCGTGTCAGGTTCGGTCCTGAGATCTTCAAACTCTTCCAGCAGCTCAAGCTCGGAGACCTCCAAGTCTGGCGCTTCCAGTAAATGACAGAATCCCTTGAACATTTTGACCGGGATATCACTGTTTGATTTTCCGTTAACTCAGCTTTCTTTGTTCCTCCTTGGATCTTCACTTTCTCTGCAAATTCTGAGAGGTTAAAGGAGCCGGATCACCGTTCTTCGATCAAAGGTGATGGCTACCCGACGAGCGCTCTTCTCAATGTTTCGAGATTCCCACTTCGTCCTTTTGTGATGGCTACTTGACGAGCGTTTTTCTCAAGGCTTCGTAATTCCCACTTTGTCCTTTTTTGCTCTTTTCTACGTGAACGGAGCCTGAAGATCTCTTGCGTTGATTTCGCTTTGTTGAGCACTACGCTTGTCCCCCTGGCCCAGTCTCTAGAGTAACAAGCCTGCCCACCTTTCGGCGCCATTATGTTTCGTAAAACCCGAGATCACAGGACGGTGGTGGATTCGTGACTCATCGGAGATGCATTAACGAAACCCGCTTGGCTCTACTGCACATAAAATATTATTACCACTTCTCCCTGTACTCGAGCATTTATAAGGTGATAGATTGATGTCAAGAAGATTAACACTTTAGCCTTATCAGACTCAGCCTCTCAAACACTCTTCACATTCTCACTCTCTTCTCCGTCATTCCATCGCATATGGATTCCTCCTCTATGCCTGTTGCCTTACCTGAAGCTTCGACCCAATGGGAGAGATTTTACCACCTCTTGGGTAGGGGTTATGGCTACATAAACAATCATCCTGAAGCTGAGGTTGAAGTTCGTACTCTGATTCCGGCCCTGGATACTGCGTGTATTGAAGGTACGAAACTGCAAAGGGAGTTTGTGATCTTCCCAACTCTCTTTAACAATTTCATGCAGGCTTACGAAGTTGCTAGCCGGGAGGTCACTTTGGCTGGTATCGTGCGAGCCCGTTATCAGGACCGAACTGAGTCCCTGATGTTGGCCATGCTGACGGCCGATAACCATAAAAGGGCTGTTGAATACGCCCACGCCCAGGTTTCGATACTGGTCCGTGAGAGGGACAACTTGGTGGAGCGTCTGGCTCTTTTTGACACCGCCTTTGAGCAAGACCAGCACAACTTCGTGCTGAGGTTCCAGTGTGCCTGGTTGGAGGAAAGGCTTGAAGACCTGAGCATGGATATAGCTCGCGGGAGGGTGCTGGCTCATGACTTAGAGCTTGAGTTCGAGTACTATGACACCAAGGTGAACGAACTTAAGGAGAAATGTCGTCTCCTTTTCTTCAAGCTTGTAGACCTCGATTCCCGGAGTGTGGGTTGTAAGCAAGGCATGGATAGCATGGAGAGTCAGTTAAGCTTTTTTGTGATGCTTGTCAGAACTCATTTTGGGTTTACTGCTCCCCCTCAGTGATCCACTTGTAAACTTTCCTGCTGAATGAAATAAATGCGAGTTTGTTTATATATGCTCTTTCATTCTGCATTGTTGACTAGCCAAGAAAGGTTTTTGCTTTCGGATCTACGCGACTCCTTTTTCGCCTGTGTCAACAGATTGACTACGCATCATTCTCACAGCCCGACGCTTTATATTTGATTGACCTGAATGCCTCGTGAGAAATAGATTTGTAGTTGCTCGAAACTTAAAGATTGCCCCTGATTTTGCGGTCATTGCGTTTGGGGCCGCTAGTAATCTTTCACTTTCGAGCTCGATCACATTCTGCTAGTAACTCATGCTATCAATTCTGCCTTCACGCGTCGGGGCTGATTTTACCTTGAACTTAATAACAAGGAATTACCGTATACACACGAGATGACGTTTGCGAAAAACATTATGCAGAATCAACTCTAGCTATTGAAGAAACAAACGCATGCACCGATGAGAACTTTACAATAGGAGATACATCCTTCTCGCGTACATCCCCTTCTTTCTTGGGGCATGTCCAATGACTAACCAGTCTAGCCTCAGCTTAGGTGTGCCATTACCAAGTGCAGATCATGGTTCCCAACCTTTAATAGCTTCCAACTGATCGAACCAGGTATCAAGTCCTTCATCGAAGAAATCACCCGACCCCTCGAACGATTGATGTGTAGGTTGAGCTGCATCGCCCGACGGGTTCTTCGAACTGGAACCTCCATCTTTGTCTGGGATTATAAGAGGAGATTTGATCGATTGACTACCACAAGCATCTCCCACTTGGGGATTAGGGAAATAAGAGTGCTCCAAGCTTTCTCCCATTAGATCATCTGAAGCCATATGCTCTGATTGGGCAAACCCTTGAGCACTGGGCGTGGTGGGCTGATCTGCGACAGGATGAACACTGACTAGCTGCTGCTCGGACGGAGGAGTGCTTACTCGTTGCACTTGTGATGCGTGTTCTTGAGGAATATTGAAATGACTCGCGAGGATATCCTGATCAAATCCCCAATAGTCGTCCAGATTCGACCGGGCCTCATTTGTCATAAGGGTGCTGGGTTCGCAGCCGAGTCTATTGCTCGGATTCAGTTCTGCATAACGCTGTCCTAACGCCCTTCTGTAGCAACCAAGGTGATTCGCGACTAATTGCTTGGTAAGTCCCGGTACGTTCATGACCCTAAGTATGCTTGTCGGACCTATGAAGTCGAGTCCTATCTGTCGAACTGCGTCCAAGAACTTGAGATGAAGCTCCGGGGGCCAAGTGAATTTCTTCTTCTCGTCGTCCAGAGTGGCGTAGATAGCCTGCCGACTAACCTCTAACTCCTCTTGAACCGTATCTGATCTTACCGGAAGCTGTTGTGGAGGAGATTCATGGGCTTCGATGAGGTGACTCCGATCATAACGACACGTATCTTCTTCCTCCGAAGACACTGGTATAATTTCTGTAGGATCGATCTGCTCATGCGCGCCATTAGCAGGATCTGATTGTACCGGAGATGGCTCAAGGGAGCAGGGGGATAAATGAGCACCTTCCATCTTCGTAGAAGGCTTACTGGGGAACAATTTACTGAGGGTGGTAGGGCCACCGCAGTTAGGGCAGGTAATAGTACTGAGAATTTTCTCATACCACATGTTTTCCATTTGAAGGTTTTGGTTCTGCTCTTTTAGGGCCGTGATCTCCTTACGCCTGTGTTGGACACCTAGTCTGAAACGTCTATTCTGAAACCAAAAATGGATTCTCATAGGATTCATTCCCAGCTTCTGGCCCAATTCAATCTTTTGTTCCTCGTTTGGGCAAGGGCATTCATCGAAGAAAGCTTCAAGCTCCTGGATTTCTTTCCGAGCGTAGCGCTGGCGACTTTTTCTTTTCCGGGGTTGAGCGTCGTGGCCACTGCCGTCGTCACCACTGCGATCTTGATGTTCGTCACCGGCGATGTTGAGTTCCATGGCTTCGATGTCGAATCTGATTCTAGAGAATTTGAGGTCTTTCAACGAACTCGTCACTCGGGGTTCTCTGTTCTCTTTTGTATACTCGCTCTTTCGATTTGTTGCCTCCTTTTCCTCGAAAGCTAGGTCTGTTCAGCGTTCTGTTTTTGAAACGACGGAACTGTTTACCTCCTGCTCAGCTTTCCGACACGAAGGGGTAACCAAATCCTTCCGCGGCTTCTTCGATAGTAGCGCTCGCCTTTCACTTTTCCTCGATAGTCATGCCTGTTCAGCACTGTCTTCTCTTTTTAAGTGGCAGAGCTGTTCACTCGCCGCCCAGCTTTATGCGTGATGGAACAACACAATCCTTTCGCGGCTTCTTCGATAGTTGCGCTCGCCTTTCACTTTTCCTCAATAGTCATGCCTGTTCAGCACTGTCTTCTCTTTTTAAGTGGCAGAGCTGTTCACCTCGCCGCCCAGCTTCATGCGTGATGGAACAACACAATCCTTTCGCGGCTTCTTCGATAGTTGCGCTCGCCTTTCACTTTTCCTCAATAGTCATGCATGTTCAGCACTGTCTTCTCTTTTTAAGTGGCAGAGCTGTTCACTCGCCGCCCAGCTTCATGCGTGATGGAACAACACAATCCTTTCGCGGCTTCTTCGATAGTTGCGCTCGCCTCCCTCCCAGCTTTAATAATGGCGAGACCGAATTTGTCAGGCCTGAAATTGCGGATCAGGACATGTCTGATGATTCACGGGAGGAGCAGCCCTCGCTTTACATTAATTAACCCGGCTCCACAAGCATTATTGCTGCAACTTTTCTCCACTCTCGAGACGCTATAAAATGCGGAGTTGGTGTTTGGGAGATTAACGCTCTCATATAATTTGCTTCCATCCTCTAATCGCTCCACTACACACATCTCCGTCGAAAATGGCTTCTTCCCAAGTTCACACTTTCTCAGCCGAAGCTTTGACTCGATGGAAAGAGTTCTATAACCTCTTGGGTCGAGGCTACGCTCACATAGCCGATCATCCCGAAACCGAGGAGGAGATCAGAGTCATGTTCGGGGACCTGGACATCACCTCCCTCGAGGGTACCGCGTTGGGGAGGGAATACAATATTTTTCCAACGCTCTTTACGAACTCCTTGGAGGTCTACCGCGCTGCTCATCGGGGAGTTACCGTGGCTCGTGTCTTGCGAGCCCGTTATGAGGATCAGTCCGACCGCCTAGCGTTGGCTGACTACCTGGCCGATAGTCACAAAAAGGCTGTTGAGTTCGCCAAAGAGCGGGTTTCGACATTGCTACGCGAGAGGAGGAATCTGGTGGAGGACTTAGCTCTATCTCTGGCTACCTATGAGCGCGATCGACGTAATGCCCTGCTAAGGAATCGGAGCGAGTGGCTGGAAGAAAGGCTCAACGGCATAAACGAGGATATAACTCGTGAGAATGGACTTGTTCGGGACTTGGAAGCAGTCGCCGAAGATCACGAGACTCAGGTTGTTGCAGTCAATGATGAACGCAAACGCCTCCACCTCAGGCTTGCGGACCATGATACGCGGAGTGGTGCGTATAAACAAAGCATCCATAACCTGGAGGGCCAGCTGGGCTCCTTTGTGTCGTTGATTAGGGCTCACTTCTGCTTTACTTTTCCACCCCAATGAATTGTATGATCTGGTTTGGGCAAGAATGAATGAAAGCCCCTGTGTTTGTTTTAGCTTTTATATGATCCATTTCTTCGAGCGTCCGGACATCTTAGACTTGGATGAGCCGATCCATAATAAGTCGAGTAGATGTGTTCTGATTTTCTAACTCACTCATGGTCAGATGAAAGAATAGCCTCAGACTTATCCAAGAAAAGATTTCTTTATGCTACTTGTTTTTCACCTGCAAATGAAAAGACCGAGTCAAAAGGAATAATCTGAAAAAGAAAGCATAGACCCCTTTCAATCTTATGCTTGCTCGTAATTAATAATGACAAGAACTTTTACAAGGGTTTTAATCTTGTGCGAAAAGTTTTTATCAATATTCCTCGAAAGAAAGCATACTATTGAAAGGAATGTAATTCACGATAATTGCTTTTGACCAATATTCAGAAGAGCGAATTAGTCAAAAATGCAAGGCATAACGACGTGTTTTTAAATTTAATTGAAGATACGGCATCCAAATCAAGGCCGTTTTGTTAAGAACGAGAGCAATTTGGACATCTATCTCGTCATTAAATTCGAAATAACGTCAATACTCTTGATCAATTATCGTGGATTACTTAGTGACGTATGACATGCATGGACCAATTCAAGTGTATAATTCCTTCTAGCGAAATTGGGGTTGGATTACCCTGTACGACCAAAAAGGTCGTGTAAGATTTTCAACTTTAGTTTCCTCTAAAGGAATTATAAACTTGACTTGGGAGTATTCGGATGATTAGAGAAAATGCCACTATCACATTCCCATGACCCGTCAAAAGAAATACAACCGAGTTCCATCTGAATGTATACACCAATAGATCCCTAATACAATCACTCTAAGGGGTGAGATAGAGAAAGCCTCGATAAAAATAAACCCTATACAAGAGGACTAGTAATGGAAAATGAAACCAAGGAATGTGATCCTAACGTTTAAGGATGCCCCAAGTTCGATCTGTGACTTCCGGATCACTTGCCCCAACTCGTCATCTTCATTGGACGATATCTCAATAATGTCCATAGTAGGCTCCTTTGTTGCTCACTCGGTGTTCGCCATGGGATATCATCCTCCTCGTCTTCTATCAAGGACGTTTGGGAAAAACACATGCATCTATCCTTGAAATGGCATTTAATCTAATCACCAGAATGCAATGAATGAAATGCCTATATTTATATGAACTGTAATAGTTTTGAGGGATAGAGAGTCTTACCAACCCAACTCGTCGACTTATGTGCGATTTTAGGTGTACCAACCGCCCAAAGACATGCGCATGAGACAAGTGATGGGGAACTTCTAAAAATCAGAGGGTTTGGCACCTAAGGTTAAGGTTCCCACCTCGAGTTCTAGAAAGAGCCGATTCCATTGCACAACTATCGTTGCATTGGGACTCGATCCATAGTTCGAAGCGAGCGGAATTGAGAAGTGGATTACCCCGTGTTTTTCCTCACGGAGATTCCATTTTCAATTCCTTCTATTGTGTTCCTAAAGGCGGCGCCTGGGGTTTTAGGCGCGGTTGTGTGTGTCCATGTGTCGTGATCATCACAATGCAAGTCATGCACAACAATTTATCAATCAGCACTTCAAATCATCCACACAACATACATTCCTACGCCACACCTGCGTAAAATAAAGTTAATCACAGACTACACCCCTTATTACTCCAATCTGCAAAAACATATAACACCTATCGTGAGCGGACTTACCTCACCTTCAAGAGCGCCTGTAGGGTTAGAAAAATCACTCAATTTTTATTACGGCCTAAGTCCACTTGAGGTCTAGAACCATAGTTTCTAGAACAAGTCCCCAGCGGAGTCGCCAGCTGTCGCGACCCATCCGGAAGCGGACGCGGCTAATGGATTACCGATCACGGGTCTTGGATCGGTGCGAGCCCTCCCAAGCTCATACCAAATCGCGGCGGGAGTATTTTTCAGGAGGATTCAACGATAAGAGTCGATCGCTTTCGACCTTAGTGTGGTCGTGGTGGCATGTGCAACTTGTGCATGCATTTGGAGTCGCCACCGGTCTTTCTTGGAGGGTAGACCGGAAACCTTACCGATCGATTGGGAGAGATCGATCAGTTCTACGGAACCAGAGATTTTGGGTTCGGGGACTTGGTTACGCTGGTGTCGTTACCAACGCCCTTTCGGTACCTAATGCGAGTGATTTTCCTAATTAGGATTTCATGCAGGCACAATTTTGGGTGAGGTAAGTCTGACTTTGCACATTAACCAGTTTAACATGCTCACGTAATCATAATAAATAAATAGATGTCAATCACATAAATATCTATCCTACGTGGTGATCATGGAATTATGATTTAATGGGTCTCGAGCCAATGAGACCACATATAATCATTTTAATATTTTAATAACGGAGAGCCGCTCTTCGCTTCTTCTTGGTTTCTTGAACTCTTCAAGAATTGGGCCCCAAAGAGCTCGCCGACTTAAAAGGCTCCTCCACGTAATCCTCGTAGCATTTACATCAACAATTGACTATGCTAAAAATAAAGATTACATGAAAAATAAAAGGAGTACGCAGCCTCCATTTAATAATTACAACCCCAAATATATAAATAATCATCATACATTCATATATACATCAATCACATTGATTAGGGATTTTTCCATGATCACCACCCTTTCACGTAAGTAATAAATTCACAATTTAAAACTTAGGAAGGCACAATAAAAATTCTACGTTGAATCATATTCAGAATTTTTACGTAAAATAAGATAGCCATAAATTTTCGATTCAAAATTGATTTAGTCTCAATTTTTGCTGCGTTGATTAATTTATCATATAAAATAATCAATCTCCATTAGCCATGTAAGACGAACAATTCGTTAATACATATTGGCCATAGTATTGCAAAAATTGCAAAAAATCAATTAAATGCACGAAAACACCTAAGGATTGGCTTTGATACCACTGTTGGGATCCACGTAACACGTAGCGGAAATAAATAACAACCCACACATGTATCTCCAGAGGCGTACTTCGTGCATTTCAATCGAAAAAAAATCACAAAGTCTCAAAGGGAGTAAATAGATTACCTCTCGTAGCGTGCTTGAACGGAGGTGTCGGTTCGATGTTCTTCGATCTCAGCCTCCACAAGTGTTAGGCATCTAGTTCGGACGCACCACCAATTGACGAACGGGGAGACGACTAATAACTCCACAACAATTGTGCTAGCAATATGCGGAATCAATATTCCGAACTTAGTATATTTTGCTCGCTCAAGATTATGAGAATATAGAGAGTGTTTGTGTTCTTCTCTCTAAGCTCTCAAAAATTTGCACACTCTACAAAATGTCTCTCCCCTTCAACCTCAAAACTCTTGCCATCCTTTTATAGCCAAAAATACCTTCCAATAAATTGTATTTAAAAATAGCACTAACAATTATAAATTCTATCTAAAAATAGCACTCACAAATAAATGACATTTAAAAATAGCACTAACAATAGCACTCACAATTTATAATACAAAAATGCTATTTAAAAATAGCACTAACAATAGCACTCACAATTTATAATACAAAAATTCTATTTAAAAATAGCACTAACAATTATAAATTCTATCTAATAATAGCACTCACAATTTATGATAAATAAATGTCATTTAAAAATAGCACTAACAATAGCACTCACAATTTATGATAAATAAATGTCATTTAAAAATAGCACTAACAATAGCACTCACAATTTATAATACAAAAAATGCTATTTAAAAATAGCACTCACAATACAAAAATGCTAAAAAAGGCACTAACAAAGGTGTTAAAAATAATAACCATTATTATTATTACAAGAGTTAAAGAGGTTACCAAACAATACAAATATGCATAACGTATAAATACGTATGATGTATAAATACGTAGAGCATACGTATACATCCGTGAAACCGGGGACTAATTGAAAGAAAAATGTGCAATTAAGCCCTTTTGGTAAAAATTGATTAAATTGGAGGGCAAATTGACCTAATTGCACTTTAAGACTTTAGAATCCAATGTCATAGCTTATAAAAAGTGAGAATTGAAAACTAAAAGACTCGAAAATGATTTTTTTTTTAGGCTCGGTTCGGGTTTATGTTTGTGAAGGAACATAGTGACCCGAGCCGGATTTTTGAGATTTAAAGTGATACACTTGAAGAGGAAATTAAAACAAAATTATCGAATATTTTTGGGTATTTTTCTGACCACGAATGGTATTTTTCTGATTTTTTGGGTATTTTTATAATTAAATAAACTCGAAAAATATTAAAAATACCGAAAAATATTTTTTGTTCAAAATTGGTTCCTAAGGTTAAACCAAGGCTTCTAAAGTTGATTTTGTGATTTTATGACCTTTTTTGATATTTTTAATTAATTTTAAAGAATAAAAATCACAATAATAAATGGTAAAAAAAAAATCAGGTGTCAACACCTAGTTGTACCTCATTAATTGTTTCAGGGACATGTACTTCGTTGAGCACCTTCAACAGCGCGTTCTTGTGCTTCTCTGAATTGATGAATAGGTTTAATAGGGATATCTGAGCGGGCATCTTTCTTAGCTGCTCTATTACTTCAAACTCGCTGGTTTTGATGATCGATATGAGCTTTTCGGCATCTTCCTTGGAGACTTCCCTTTTTTCAGGTTCATCCTCTATGGGGGCGTAAAATCTTCCGGACCTCATTACTGCATCTACTTGTGTGGTCCCGTAGTCCCAATGGACTGCTTTAGGATCGTACTCTTCTGCTGGGGGGACTTTTATGGTTATAGTTGTCAGATGAGGTATCTCTGGTCCCGACATGCTGCTTTCTTCCTCCTGAGGCAATTGAATTACAATAGGCCTAACTGGGCAATCTTCCACCTTGTTCAGGTTATCCAGTTCATCCAATCTAATTACCACGGCCGTGGCTATTTCGACCATTGATATAGTGTTGTCGAGTTCTTCTATGCCCTTCGAGGACTCTGGTTGAGAGAGATCATCCATATCTCCCCAACCGTCTGGTATGATGTCTTCAATCTTTTGATAAAAGTTGGGAGGAGCTGAATATTTCACTTTGAAATTGTACCCTCCAGAATCTTGACCCAGATTGTCTATAATTTCGCCTTTCTCCAGCGCATCGGCCATAAACTTGAGGTCTGCTAGACTTCGCCTCTTGGCTTCTAGTTCTTCCTCTTTGAAATCTTCCTCTGATTGGGTGACTGGCCCAAGACTGTTTGCCAGATTCTCATGTGAGGTACCACATGTGTTATTCTGCTCAGTTGGGATCAAGAAGTGGTTCCCTTCTAAAGATAGAGAAGCTTCAATCCCTTCGAATTCTTTATCAGTGATATCGGACATTATCCCCAAGCTTATCATCTTGGCAATACATAACTTCTTTTGGTCAGTTGAGATCTCCCCTGCTTTCGGGCATGATGAAGCGGTTGTTAGCAGGTCGGTCAGCTTGGGCACGTTTACCTTCAACTTCAGGTAGTCTTCTTCCACTTCAGAGAATATTGCCCCCACTGCTTGGTGATCTGGAAGTGGGTTTTCTTGTACATTTGGGGCCGCGTGGTCAAATTTTAGAATCTGACTATCAATCAGGGCTTGCACTTTCAGCTTAAGGGTATAGCAGTTATCCACATTATGCCCTCTTTCGCCCATATGATAGGTACAGGTCTGGCTCTCATCAAAGCCAGGATACCTTGCCGGGTTTGTCTTAGGTGGTTCTTTCGCCACCAGGTGTTGCTCCAGCAGCATTGGGAGCAGCTTGGATAAAGGTCTTGGGAGCTGAGAGAATTGCCTCTGGGGTTGCTTTCTTCTAGGCTCTTGTACTTTCGGTGCCGACCAGGATGACCCTCCTTTGATCTGGTTAGAGTTGCTGAACGACTTGAGCTTATGGGGATCTGGTATGAATGCTATGTCGAGCCCGGCTTCCCTCTCTTTTTTAAAGGGATACTGTTTCCTAGTAGGTGCTTCGTGAGGCCTTCTTTCTCTCAAGGCCCACTCCAGCCTTTCAGCAACCTTTATCAGGTGTGCAAATGTTTGACATCCAGAAGTATTCAGCTTGTCAAAGTACTCATAGGGGAGTGCTTTCAGGAATAAGTCGATTAGCTCCTCTTTTGGGATTGAAGGCTTTACTTGGGTAGCCAAGGCTCGCCACCTCTGAGCATATGTCCTGATCGATTCACCCCTTGTTTTTGAAGTTCGTAGAAGGTCTTCTCTTGTTGGGGCTGTAGTCGTGTTAAATTTGTACTGCCTGAGGAAGTCTTCTGCGAGATCTTCCCATCCGTCGTAATCTTCCAAATCTAGTTCAATGAACCAGGCCAGAGCGGGGCCAGCCAAGCTCTCTTGGAATGTGTTCATTAACAGTGGAATGTAATCTGAATAGTGTGCCATCTTGCGCAGGTAGTATTTGAGGTGGGCACGGGGACAATCTGTCCCATTGTATTTCCTTACGAACTCTGGTTCTTTATAGTCAAGAGGAGTCTCCACTTTAGCAAAAGGAGATATCTTGTCGAAGCGGGCTAACTCGTAGCCTTGGCTGCTCAGGCATTCTTCGATCTTAGCCAATCTCTTAGCCTCTACCTCTGTTTTCACGGTCTGTTTTCCCTTCTCCTCTTTTTCAAGGTTGATAACAACAGGCGAGGCTTTTTGTTGTGACCGAATATTTGGTTCGTGAACGTCTTCCTCTGTACGCTGTGTATCTCTCGTCAACTCTTTATCTGTCGTATCAGGTATGAAAGAAATACCAGCGTTGTTCTGGTTGTGAGTAGTCGTCTGTTTAGCTTGGGATGTCTCTAGCATGGCCTTAATGTCAGCCATCATAGTTGCTAAGGCAGTCATCTGAGATTCCAGTATGCCTACTCGCGGAGTCAACTCTTGCTGCTCCATTCTTGTCTTAAGGCGAGTTCGGAAGCGATGTGTGGGAAATTCCGTGATGAGAGCGTACCTGTTCAAAAAGATCTCTGTGAGTGTTTCGCTTATTTTAGCAAAGAGAAGCAGTTAATTCTTTCAGTTGCATGCTTCTTGTCGGTAGATGAGAAAAAGGGCTACCTTATGAGCCTTAGCCTCATGTAAGTAGTTCTTTTAATCATTTCCCGACGAGAACTCATGGAATTAAAAGAAGCGTAATTTCTGACGATAGTTTTTCTTTATGCATTTGCAAAACGTGTTTCATATTCATGCTCATGTGTCCAAGATGGTACTTCACAGAAATGAGAACGTATGAGAAAGTGTCACAATGTTTGCTTATTTTACACTTGACAGAATAGCCTATTCAAGTTTAGGACGTTTGAGGTCTAAGGCACCCTCATCATCCCAGCATGGATTCCCCTCTTCAACCTGGGGCTTCTCATCTTCTGAACATGACAGTGGTCCCATGTCTTCGGGTATGTAAGGCTCTATTCCTAGTACGTACGGCACGATGTATTCGGGTATGTAGGGCTCGACAAGGCTTCGTCGGATCGCTTTGAAGTGTTGAATGTATTCAGTGGTAGCCCTATGGATGTTCTCTTCACGAGTCATGTCTTCTGGCCAACTTATTCCTTCAGCCTGGGAATTCTTCAAAGAGCGTGTGATGGATGCCACCTTGGCTTCAAACTGTCTCTTCTCATCTTCTGTGAGGGTCTTGCTCGGTATGTCAAATGAGAAGATATCAGGTTGCGGTGGAGAATGGATCTCTTGTAGTGCTCCAAACTGCCGAATCACCCTCCTTGGATAGTATGCAGTTGCGCCCGTGAACCCTAGCAGGGGGACTGGACTCCTGTCATCGCAGGTCAATCTGACCTTGTTCAGCGTCGGCAACCTTAGCCGCCATCGGAGTTGTTCGGGTTTTAGGACTTTGAGGAAGTTCTTCCATTCTATAAAGTTGAACTTAGGAACACGTGTATGAGTTCTAGCAAATGTTTTAAGAGGATGTGCATTGGGGCTGATTTCAGTGAAACCCATGCGGATGTGGAATTGTCTGATATGAGATGTAAACCACAGATACAGAAGATCACTAGAAGCTCTAAAGATTCCCTTTTTGTTTTTCTTGAAACGATTTAAGGAGAGGAAAGTTTCGGCAAGGAGGATGTTTGAGTAATCCCACCCACAACAGACTTGTTTAGCTACTATAGCCATGATAGGGTCGAAGGTGACAGTTGAGATTGGGAATAGCACAAAGCTAAAGAATGCCAAGATAAAGGCTCTACCAGATTTGGTTCCTTTAGAAGCAGGAAGGCGGGAAAATCGGTCTACAAGGAAAGACAGGGAGACTCGTCCAGAATTGCTTTTTGCATCTGCCGTGACTTCATTCAGGTTTGTGTCAAGGAATCCAGCCACCTGGCTCAGGGGTTCAAGTCCTATAGGGGGTCGGACGAGCGTAGGGGTGAATTCAACTCCGATGACGGCGCTATATTCCTCGATAGTGGGAGTGATCTCTAGTCCTTCCATACAAAATGTAGCGGTGGTAGGATCTCAGTAGAGCGCCATGGCTTGAATGAAGGCAGGTGGACTCTCAATCTTCAGCAAGTCCAATAGGTATCCTAGTCGTGATTCCGCATACTTCTGGCTAGCTTCGCCCATGCCATCCCACCATGATTGGAGTTCAGCTCGGGGGATCTTGAACACTTGAATATCATTCTTTCCCATCAAGTCTAAAATATGCAAATGATTTTAAAAGGTCAATCGCCAGAAATTACTTTAAATGTATGAATATGCGGATGTCATGAAGCATGCATGAGCTAACTTGATTGCATAGTTCAATTTGAAGAAATGGAGACTAGGACCCTTTTTCAGGTCTTGAAAGCCTGACTCAAAGCCTAATTTGCATTTCAGGGAAGTGAATTATGCAATTTAGTCAGGTTTACTCAGTGACTAAAGGGGACAGCAATGTCACATTCCATTGGTCAATACATCAAAGGAACAAAGTGGGATGTACTTTTATTACAGTTAAGATGTCTAATAGAAGAACGGTAAAGAAAGGTTTTTCAAACAAGAAAGCCATAAAAGCCAATGGAACGTGAGGATCTAAATCACTCTTTTTCAGAAGTCTACCCAAATGACAGTCGATCAGGAACTCTCCCTTAATCTAGGGTAGGGGAGTTATCTTCAGTGGTTTGGTCGAGAGGTTGTAGTTCCTCCGGCCACTCTCTAGTCCAGGGTACGATGACTTCGGAAGCCTTCTCGGGTTCCACTTTCTTGATTGTGATACGCCTTGGCTTGGTCTTGTTCGCAGGGCGTCTCTTCCTACCCCAAAAAGTAATCATGGGTATGTTCTCTTTGGCCAGCAATTCAGCCTTCCTGCGGGCGTACGCTTCCCTAGCTAGCTGGTTGCGACGTTGTCTCTTCATCTCCAGATAATCCTTCATCATTTCGTTTGATTGTCGCTTGAATCTGAGATTATCAGCGTAGTAGCGGGTTTGACAGTCCTCAACATACCCCAGCTTACGTCCAGTCAGTTCCCGACCATACACGAATCTAGTAAAGTGTAGCCTCGTGTTTGGTCCGGGGCGAGTAACTTTTCTCAAGTACTCGAAGGTCACCAACTCCGTCGAGCTCTTAGGGAACAGCGACATCCTACCCCATAATCATTGTTGTTCTCATTAGTCACTTGAGTAATCTTTATGATGCTAATGCATATGGGTGTATGCAATGTATGAGTCATGTCATGGAGCAGGAAATAAAGTACATTTAGAAATAAATGTCTTACCAACCACACTTTGGGGGATGTTGAATGCCCCCTGTATCAATGGGTGGTTTTAGGTATACCAACCATCCATAGACATGCGCATGCGACAAGTGGGTATACTCTAAAAAAGAATCGAAAGTCAGGTGAGGAACCTACGGCTCAGGCTCCCACGATCCACACGAGGCAGATTCCTCCCCAAGGGTACCTACCCAAGAGGGCTAGATATCGCCAATGCAGATGGTAGGCGGGAATGAATACGAAAGTCTCAAGTGCCATCAAACACAAGATCCTTTTCGCATCCTTTCCCTATCTAAGGTAACCTAAGGGTGGTTGCAGTCGGGGTTTGACCGCCAGTGTGTGCGATGTGTCGTGATCATCACAATGCAAAGTCATGCACAGTAGTTGGTATCAAAACACCGCTTCAGTATGTGCATAAAGATAAACATACATTCCCAACTCCAACCTGCAGGAAAAAATGTCAACAATCACTCCACCCCTTATTTCTCCAATCTGCAAAAACATCTAACACAATGGTTAGCATACGTACCTCGCTTTCGAGAGCATCTGCAGAAAACAAGGTCAGGTAAACCAAACAACTTTTTAATTGGCTCAAATCCTCTAGAATTCGTAACCAGAGATTCTGGTTTTAGAATAGTCCCCAGCGGAGTCGCCAGTCTGTCGCAACCCTCTCCCGAGCTCGCGGAGGCGGGAGCGGGCTAATGGGCCGCCCGATCGCTGGCTGGATCGGACGCGGGCCTCTCCCAAGGTCCATTACCCAAATCGCAACTGCTGGATATACGTGGTCGACCTTCAGTGTGGTCTAGTGACATGTGATGAGTGTACATGCCAGGGAGTCGCCACCAATCGTTTCGTGGAGGGTACGATCGGAAACCCTATCGAATAGTTGGGAGTGGTCTATTCGATTCTGCGGAAACCAGAGAAGTGGGTTCGGGGACTTAGTTACGTCAACTGTCAGAGTTGACGCCCTTTCGGTACCTAAGCTGAATGGTTTATCTGATCTTAGGATTTCATACAAACGAGTGGGGTACAGATCTTAAATCTAGGAGTTCATGCAGATGGGAAATACTACCCTATCACTCACAACCAATAGAAATAAGTGCGCAAATCAAGGATCCAGTACATGCAGATAAAACACATGAAATCAGCATGGTATCCCTAATGAGGCCCTATTAGCCTAGAGAAATATCAATCAAGGCTTAGGAGTAATTTGGACATGATTCGCCCATGAGGGGCAGAATCGTAATTTTGAATAATTCGGGGAAAATTTACCCTCAAAAGGGTAAATCTGTCATTTTAGACGAATTGGGAAGTCAGAAGACATGGGAAATAGGATTGGCCATCAATCCAATCCATTTCCTATTTTTCTTGAATTTTCAGGATTTTTCTGGAATTTAAAAGTGATTTTACCCTTGGAGGGGTAAAGTCGTCATTTTGGACAAAGATGAGAACTAAAAATCTCAAATATTAGGGTTGGTCGTCCACCTGACCCAAACCCTAACTTCAAGCAATTTTCAGAACTCGATTGAGATAAGAAAGACGATTTTCCCTTTAAAGGGCAAAATCGTCATTTTGAGAAAAGAGGCGGGACTCGAAAACCCAAACCTAAGAATTGGTCGTCTAATCGACCCTAATTCTCACCTTGGAATTATCGGCCTTTTCTAGCATGCACAGCAGAGGCGACTTACCCCTAAAGGGTAATGTCGTCAAGTCTCGGAAAATTGGATAAGAAACCCCAAAAATAGGGTTGACCAGTTGTCTGTGGTCAACCCTCGATTTTTGGGGATTTCTGGGTGTCTAGGATTTTTCCTAATTTTTCCACATTTTTTTTTGGAATTTTCTGGAATTTTCTAGCATTTATTAGGATTTTCTAGGATTTTTCCGATTTTTTTATTTTAAAAAAAAAATCATTTTTCGATTTTTTTATTTAAAAAATGTTATCCGGGCCGGGTCGGGTGACCCGGCCCGCGGCCCAGCCCGGACCCGGGTCCGCGTGATCCGCGTCCAAAACGGCGCCGTTTATACCCCTCCCTAGACATGGCCAAATTGGAACCGGACCCGGAACCGGCCCGGAACCGGCCCGGAACCGGCCCGTTGACCGGCCCGGAACCGGCCCGTTGACCGGGTCCGCGGTTCCGAACCGGAACCGGAACCGGACCTTCACGGGCCGGTTCCGGTTTCTTTTTTTTCGGAACCGGCCCGGAACCGGCGGTTCCGGGCCGGTTCCAAACCGTTTAAAAAAAAAAAAAAAAGGGCCCCGCCCCCTGAAAATTTCAGGGGACAGGGCCCCTCTTTTGGGGAAAGAGCCGTCGGCTCTTTCCCCACCCAAATGAATGGGCCCTGTCCCCTGAAATTCAGGGGACAGGGCCCCTATTTTGGGGAAAGAGCCAACGGCTCTCTCCCAACGGCCCGAAGGCCAAAAATAAAAAAAAAAATAAAAAAAAAAAACTCTATAAATACATGTCAATCCTTAGGTATTTTTCTCACAATTTCTCTCAATTCTCTCTAATACTCTCAAGTCTCACAATCTCTCAAATTCTCTCAATCTGCTATTCTCTCTAAATTTGGTCTCAATTTTCGATCAATTTTCTCAAAAAATGGCAAGTGGAAGCAGAAATACTAGAAAGGGAAAGAACTCGATGCCGATCGAGATGGGAGAATCCGATTATCCCGTTCATGAATATGATCCTCGTGAATACGCATGTTGGGAAGACGACGATGCTTCCAATCCCAACGTCGAGCACGCCCCAACGCAAGAAAGTCTTCGTCCTCGTGGTGTCGAAGAATCGTCGGTAGCGAAGGAGCCGGGACGAAAGAGCCGAGAATCCGATTTATGGCTACACTTTAACAAAGTGTGGAATGAAAATGAAGGCAAGTTTGATATAAGCTGTAATTATTGTCCGCAGACATACAAGCTTGGTAAAGGAGATGGCTATGGAACATTTCGTCGGCATGTGACGAAAAAACATCCAACGCAAGCGGGGATCGACACTAGCCAACAACAAATTCCTGGGTTTGTCAATCCTAACGTTCGTCATTTATTTCATTTCACTACTGCACTTTACAAAGAAACATTAGCTGAATATGTTGCCCTTGAGCATGCTCCGTTTAATACTGGTGAAAATCCTAATTTTAGATATTTGGTAAACATTGCGTTAGCTCCGCAAGCGCCATCTGTTTCGAGAAATACTCTTAAACGCGAACTTGAACATGTTTATAAAAAACAAAAAAAGAAATTGTTAAGATTTTTAAAGAATTCAATGGACGTGTACATATAGGTAGTGATATTTGGACTGATTCTTGGAATATTAATTCTTATATGGGTATCACGTGCCATTGGGTAGGTGATGATTGGGCTATTCAAAAAAAACTTCTTGCATTTCGAGTTTTTCCTGAAAGGCATACGGCCCATAATATTTATAGACTAATTAGGCAAGTATTAGAAGAATTTAATTTGATTGATAAAATTTTTTCAGTTGGTTTTGATAATGCCGCCGCAAATACTGCTTCCATTCCTGAGTTAGAAAAACTTTGTAAACCCTCTTTTGGCGGACAATTTTTTCACATTAGATGTGCTTGCCATGTTTTAAATTTATGTGTTCAAGATGGTTTACGAGTTCTTGCACCATCTCTTCAGCCAATAAATAATGCAATTAGATATTTGTGGAGTCGTCCCCATCTTATGAAAGAGTGGGGAAAATATTGTAAAAAAAATGGGAGAAGGGCAAGAAGGTTTCCAAAAGATATTCCGACTCGTTGGAATTCTACCTACGAGATGATCGGTCGAAATGTATGCGTTGCGAATGATCCTGAAACCCAGGCACAGGTTGGTAGGAAATTGAGCACTTTCCCTATTAAAGATCATTATCACAGAGCAGTGAGAAGCCTTCTTGGATGAGAAATACTCCAATGGATGTTTTGAGCAAACTCTTTTTGAAATTTTCAAATTGTTTGATCTAGAGTTTCCGTGTAAGGAATTTATGATCACATCTGTATATGGCAGGAATGTTTTGGATAACCTCCAGCAATCAAAATGCACATTTCATGACTAAAACTTAAGTCGTAGAATTTTGTCAGTTAGAAAATTATTGTCTTCCCAAAGATTACTAATATCTTCTTGGCGAGGAAAATATTTTCAGGTCTAAGCTTTCTGCAGGACTTTTGGCCGCCCCAAAGACTGGGTGCGTCATCCTTAGGTGAAGCCTTTTAGTAGGCAAGTCTTTTCTAAGACCGATCCACAGAATGATCGAGTCTCCAACTAGCCCCGAAGAGTGGGTACGTCATCCTTTGATTCATATCAATTTGGAATCTCATAAATGGTAGAAACCGCCTGAAGGGTCAACTCAATGGTAGAAACCGCCTGAAGGGTCAATCAATGGTAGAAACCGCCTGAAGGGTCAACACAATGGTAGAAACCGCTTGAAGGGTCAATGTATGGTAGAAACCGCCTGAAGGGTCAACCAATGGAAGAAACCGCCTGAAGGGTCAAAACAATGGTAGAAACCGCCTGAAGGGTCAATGTATGGTAGAAACCGCCTGAAGGGTCAACCAATGGTAGAAACCGCCTGAAGGGTCAACTCAATGGTAGAAACCGCATGAAAGGTCAATGAATGGTAGAAACCGCCTGAAGGGTCAAAGGACTGGTAGAGACCGCCTGAAGGATCAACCCAATGGTCCGATCCACCATACGGATCAAAACCTTGATGAATCCCGAACGCGGGAGGATTCGTTTTCCCTAATAAGCCTTACATTAGGCAAGCCATTTCTAGTTTAGTCCACCACACGGATCAAAACCCTTGGCAAATTCCCAAATGTGGGATGCGTCTTCCTTAGGTTCCTATCAGTTAGGAATCCCATTATGGTTTGACCTACCATACAGGTCAGAGCTTAACATCCCCAGGACACTCCGATGACAAGTCCTTAGGAATCTACTTGAACCCATCAAACACAGCAAATGCTGCAAGCATTCGACAAGTAAGGGGCAGGGAAGTCTATCTACTCCTTAACTTTCTTACATCATATCAGGGAATTGAATGAGCACATCTCTTTTTAAGGAAAAGCACACATTGATGGGCATTAAAATTGGATGTCATGATTTCTTTTATTTTCCCAGTCGAGTCGATCGGAATACAGGTGTCACCTTGTCTTTGAGAGAAACCTCTGACGAAATTCCTCTCAAAGAGGGGCAGCTGTTGACACCTGATTTTTGATCAGTCTTTCATAGTTTATTTTTAAAAAATTCATAAAAAATCTATAAAAAGTTAAAAAAAAAATTAAAAAATCATCTTTGGTAACCTTGACCAAGCTAAAGGAACCATTTTTGATAAAAAAAAATAATTTGTCATATTTTTTAATATTTTTTAATATTTTCCAAAAATAGAAAAATACATGAAAAATGAAGAAAAATAGCGTTCGATGTCGTAAAAATATAGAAAAATAGTCAATATTTTTATTTTAATTTCTTTTTCATTTTGAACTCATAAATAGTCAAAATTCAAGTTCAATTGCATGTGTTTCTTCACGACGCATAGAGTTGAATTTGGCAAAAAAATGTCATTCGAGTATTTTAATTTGTAAATTTCTACATATTTTTTAGTCTTGATGTCCAATTAGATCGACCACCATCTACAATAAATTCTCCTTGCTGAATATTTTCGTTTTTGTTTCACATGATTTCATGGTGTAAAACGCCGAGTGGATCCCCAAATATAATCGGGTCGGCTCGTCCAAGACCAAACCAGGGCACGGCGAACCCCATGTGAGTACTCTCGAACTCCTTCGATGCTTCCTAATGCTTTTCTTAGGTTAGATCGTGTGTAGAATGACTAGGACAGCTAAATCATTCTTGAGCTGTGATTGATAAATAGGGCCTTACTAGGAATGCCAAGTGATTTATTTGCATATCTAGATTCCTTGAGTTGCGCATTTTATTACTGATTGTGATTGCTAGGATAATCACTCATATCTGCATGAATTTCTAGATTTAGGGTTCATACCTTACTCATCCGCATGAATCTCAGGCTAGAAAATTCAGTCAACTTAGGTACCGAAAGGGCGTCAACTCTGACAGTTGGTGTAACTAAGTCCCCGAAACCATTTCTCTGGTTCTCGCAGAATTGAATAGAAACTCCCAACTATTCGATTGGGTGGTCCAATCACACCCTAAAAAAATGATTGGTGGCGACTCCATGGCATGCACACTTAGCACATGTCACTAGACCACACTGAAAGTCGATCACGCATACCTCCGTTGCGATTTGGGTAATGGGCCTTGGGAGAGGCCCGCGTCCGACCAGATAGGACGGCCCATTAGCCCTCGAGAGCTCGACAACCTCAAGAGGGTCGCGACAATTACAAAGATTTATTATGTTCCTTTATTTCGAATAATGTTCCCGACATTGCTTTGCTCCCGCAACATTGGAAAGTTTGCAAAAAAAATTTAGATTTTTTGAAGGTTTTTAATGATGCTACTAATATTTTATCTGGTGTTTATTATCCTACTACGCATTTATTTTTAATAGAGTGTATTAACATTGCTGGTATTTTTAATGAATGTGAAAATGATACTGAATTAGCTTCGAGTATTTTAGTAATGCGAGAAAAATGGTTGCATTATTACTTGAACATTCCTTTTGTCTATTTAGTTGGTATTGTTTTCGATCCACGTACTAAATTAGATGGTTTATTAGATCATTTGAATGATTATTATTATGAATGTTTACATTTGAATGAAGTAATAGATATTCATAGTATACAAGTAGATGTTAAAAAAGTTATAGTAGAATTATATAATGAATTTTGTAATAAATATGGTTTAGGTGATAGTGGATGTGAATCTGTCCAGCCTAGTGTCTCACAAAGCAATACAAGTATTTCACTTAGTAGAGGGTATAAAAGGTTCATGAGTAGGCAAAAAAAACAAAAAGGGACAACAGGTAGTATTTCCGAATTAGAAAACTATTTAACAATTTGTTTTGAGTTTAGTGATTCCGAACACAACGCAGCAGATTTCAAGATTCTTGAGTGGTGGAAGAATCATTCAATTCAATATCCAGTTCTCTCCCTCATTGCAAGACAAATATTAGCGACACCTTCTTCGACAGTGGCAGTTGAACAAGCATTTAGTGCTGGAGGATTAATTTTAGACTCTCGTCGTTCAAGATTAAATCCAGAAAGTGTGGAGTTTCAAGCTTGCGTCGATGATTGGACAAGGGCTAAGCTTCGACAACAAGAGTTGGATCGAGAACACGACTTCTTCAGTGATGATTGTGGAGATACCACCGCCACCACAACAACAGATAGCGACGATTGAGGATAAGGTAAGTTGGGGTTACCAAAGGTAAGAGAACTACATGGGCTTTGATTCTTCTATCCCCAGGAAGATATGTAGGCGCTTAATGATAATTCATTAAGTTCAAGCCCATTCCTCATTTTTTTTTACAATATACAATTTGATTATAAATTTTAATTAATAATTCATTAATTTATTTTATTATAAAATTGGTTCCGGAACCGGAACCGACCCGGAACCGTCCGGTACCGAACCGGAACCGGAACCGGACGGTTCTGAACCGGAACCGGCCCGGAACCGAACCGAAACCGGACGGTTCCGAACCGGAACCGGCCCGGAACCGAACCGGAACCGGTCCTTTATGGTCCGGTTCCGGTTCCGCCATTTGGCGGAACCGGAACCGCCGGTTCCGTCGAACCGTGCACGTCTACCCCTCCCGCTCAAATTTTTAAAATCCCGCCTAAACCAAACGAGCGGCCTTGATTGCGCCACGTGGAGGTCCTGCGGACGGCCTGATCTTCATGATGAGCCAACGGCCTAGATTGAAACACCCGATCGAACCACAGCCGTCCGATCTAAAGGATTTTTAATTTGCGAAAATCATTTTTTATTTCCGAAAAAACGAGATCGCGACATGTGGCACGCCTACCACCGTCGGATCAATTTCATTTTTTTATTCTGTTGTAACGACGGTGCTGACGTGGCTGCCACGTGGGCGCCACGTAGGCGTTGACCGGTCAACTTTCGTTGACCGGTCAACAACCTCGCCGAAGAAGACGACCGGCGCCGGCGCTGCGTCGCCGGCGCCTCGTCGGAGGGCCTTTTCTCCGCGTCCAGACCACCAAAACTCGCGAAACCACCGCCATTCAACTCGTTTCGATCTCCTCTACAACATATACCAAGCTTCACATAGCAGATCAACGTTTCATCTACGTGCTACTTCCGGCCGAAACTAGGCTCCGGCGGCTATTCGTCCTAGCAATATCTAGCGTTATCTAGCTAAAAGAATCAATCAGGAAGCATCACCGTGGGTTGAGGAGACTTACCTGGCCATCGCGAGGGCTCGGTTCAACCTAGAACGAGTTATAGCATTCATGGCCGGTCGGTCAAAGTCGGGGATTGACTCAATGGTTTTATGCGTCGAACAAATGAAAATGAAATGGAACGAAGATCAGCTACACTCAATGAACAGATTAAGACCAATAACAAGCAAAATGATCGACATAATCATGAGATGCCATTGGAGGCCGAGCTCGAGTTCGAAGGCGTTTCTCACCCGTTTCAAGAGCGTCGGTGAATGTGAGTCGATCCAACGCGTTCTCCGGGTCGAGGCGAGGCTAATGGGAGTGGCGGCGTCGAACGATGTCGTCCGGATCGTCAAGGATCCGAGCTCGAATCTCTCGAGCTCGGAGCTTCAATGGCCGCCGCGTTCTCTCTCTCTCTCTCCTCACTCTGTTTCTTTTGTCTGTTTCTCTCTCTCTGCCTCTACTCCTCTCACTCCGCGAGCTCCTTCTCCGCCAGTTCTCCCTCTCGCTTACTCTCTCTCTCGCTTGCTCTCTCTGTCTTCGCCCGCTCAAGCTTTCTCTCTCTCTCTCCTTCTCTCTCCTCGTGCGAACAGAATCTCCCTTCCTTTCGCTCCGTTTCCTTTTTGTTGCGCCCCTAACCAACTAATTTCTCCTCCTCTCAACTGACTCATCCTCTCTCCTCTTTCGTTCTGTTTTTTTGTTGTATGCGCGAAGCCGAAGAAGAGTCAGCAGGTGTTCTGCTTATGGGCCAATTTTGGTCAACGGGTTGACTGGGTCGGGTCAACCCGACCCAGTCAACCCGATTTTGGGATTTTCCTTCAAATCGGGCGTCCAAATATCCCAAAATCGTGAAATCGACTCCATAATCGAATTTCATAGCATGGCATTTACCTAAATAAGGTAAAATTGGGCTGAGTTGATTTTGATTTATACAAAAGCCCCAAATCTAAGACAAGATCCGAAATCGATTTTCGTCAAATTGAGATTCCTAATGGACGAATTGTCCCCAATTGAGCCCACCATTAGATTCAGGGGGTCGAATATTATAGGGAGAAAGCATTGGGGTTCAATGGGTGCCCCTCGAAAAAGTTTAATTTCAGAATTGGCATTTTAGGGACTAAAATGCAAAGAATTTTTATGCGATTAGGTCCCTAAGGCCAAAATTGATCAAATCAGCTCACAATTAAACCAAATTGGAATGTGGGGCAATCAAGTCAAATGTCAAGATTCGAGAAATGCAAAATATTGCAAATAAAATGACTCAAAACATATTTTTTGACAAATTTAACTCTGTGTATTACAAAGAAACACACAAAATTAAGCTTGAATTTGGACTCTTGATGAGGTCAAAATGACAAGGGATTTAAAATAAAAATATTGACTATTTTCCTATATTTTTGTGACCTCAAATTCTATTTTTGTTGATTTTTCTAGTATTTTCCTATTTTCTAAAAATACTAAAAAATGTGAAAAATATGAAAAATTATTTTTTGGTCAAGAATGGTTCCTTGGACTTGGCCAAGGTCACCAAAGTTGATTTTGTAATTTTTTGACTTTTTATGGATTTTTTATGATTTTTCAAAAATAAAATTGAAAAAGACTAGGTCAAAAATCAGGTGTCAACAAATATGTCCCCAACGGAGTCGCCAGTCTGTCGCGACCCTCTCGAGCGGAGGGCTAATGGGTCGCCCGATCGCTGACTGATCGGACGCGGGCCTCTCCCAAGGTCCATTACCCAAATCGCAACTGTTGGATATACGTGATCGACCTTTAGTGTGGTCTAGTGACATGTGATGAGTGTGCATGCCAAGGAGTCGCCACCAATTGTTTCATGGAGGGTACGATCGGAAACCCTATCGAATAGTTGGGAGTGGTCTATTCGATTCTGCGGAAACCAGAGAAGTGGGTTCGGGGACTTAGTTACGCCAACTGTCAAAGTTGACGCCCTTTCGGTACCTAAGCTGAATGGTTTATCTAATCCTAGGATTTCATACAGACGAGTGGGGTACAAATCCTAAATCTAGGAGTTCATGCAGATGGGAGATACTACCCTATCAATCACAATCAATAAAAAAAGGTGCGCAAATCGAGGATCCAGTACATGCGGATAAAACACATGAAATCAGCATGGTATCCCTAATGAGGCCCTATTAGCCTAGAGAAATATCAATCAAGGCTTAGGAGTGATTTGGACCTCATTCACCCATGAGGGGCAGAATCGTAATTTTGAATAATTCAGGGAAAATTTTACCCTTAAAAGGGTAAATCTGTCATTTTGGACGAATTGAGAAGTCAAAAGACAGTGGAAATAGGATTGGCCATCAATCCAATCCATTTCCTATTTTTCGGGAATTTCCAGGATTTTTCTGGAATTTTCAAGTGATTTTACCCTTGGAGGGGTAAAGTCGTCATTTGGGCAAAGACGAGAACTGAAAATCTCAAATATTAGGGTTGATCGTCCACCTGACCCAAACCCTAACTTTAAGCAATTTCCAGAACTCGATTGAGATAAGAAAGACAATTTTCCCATTGAAGGGCAAGATTGTCATTTTGAGAAAAGAGGCGGGACTCGAAAACCCAAACCTAAGAATTGGTCGCCTACCCGACCCTAATTCTTACCTTGGCATTATCGGCCTTACCTTGCATACACAGCAGGGGCAACTTACCCCTAAAGGGTAATGTCGTCAAGTCTCGGAAAATTGGGTAAGAAACCCTAAAAATAGGGTTGACCAGTTGTCTGTGGTCAACCCTCGATTTTTGGGGGTTTCTGGAATGTCTATGGTTTTTCCACAATTTTTCCACATTTTTTTGGAATTTCCTGGAATTTTCTAGCATTTTTTTGGATTTTCTAGGATTTTTTTGATTTTTTTGATTTTTAAAATCATTTTATGATTTTTTTTTTATTGAAAAAAATATGATTCGGACCGGGTCGACCCGATCCACTCGGGTCGGAACCCAGTCCAGACCCGGATCCGCGCGACTGAAGCCTTGAAACGACGCCGTATCCCCTTTTTTATTTTTCTGATTATCCGTGCTAGATCCAACGGTTCCTATAGAGCCAAGTGGCTAATCCACGGCTGTTGGATGGACTGACTGAAATCTACGGCCTAGATTGAACAAAGACATGACTAGAGTCGTCTGATCGACCTACCAAAATCTACGGTCAAGATTAGAACGCAAGACTCGATCTGGCCCGTTCACCCTCTCTAACCGAAAACGACGCCGCACTGCTGCTAACCTAAACGGCACCGTTTCAGCTCGTTTTGATTTTCTGATTTTAAAGATTTTCGGATAAACCTAATTACTAATCGGACGGCCGCTAGAATTTAGACTCGATTTATCTCATCCGTCCGATCTGTTTATTCAAATAACAGACCCTAACGGCCATGCTGACTGGGCTAACACGTGGGCTAATCGCAGGACGACACTTGGATATTTGACCAGTTGACTATGCCAGGTCAGCATCGTCTTCAACCTCCCGACTACAACTGAGCGAACGGCTGTGGATCTCCGGCGATGATCCAACGGTGGATTTTCGATGAAATCGTGCAGAATCGACGGCAATCGACTCGCGATCGTCCCTAATCTAACATATCCAAGAATCACAGCGTATCGTTCGCAAAATCGCAAGCATCGAGCAAGGTGCCAAGTACGGCCATGGAGGTTCGATCGCACAGACTTACGCGAAATCAGATCAATTGATTCATAAATCGACACGGCAGGAGGTGCAGAGGACTTACCTCGAGCTCCGATTGAGCTCGCTCGGCCCAGAT